>CM053032.1:272311144-272911144 GCA_028564925.1 Lithobates sylvaticus
ATAGGAAAGCACTTATGTGATTTGTGAATAAAGAGAACCTGTCAGAACGGCGGTTTTCTGCTACAGCTGGGGGCTCCCATCGCGTATTGGGGACTTGCACTCCAGAGGAGGTGCTGGGGGATGTTATAGTGTACTTCACGGATATGCAATTAGCGGACCTCCAGCTGTTGCAAAACTACAAGTCCTATCATGCTTCTGCCTCTGGGTGTCATGCCTGTGGCTGTCAGAGTCTTGCTATGACTCATGGGAATTGTAGTTCTGCAACAGCTGGAGGGTCGCTAATTGCATATCCCTGCTGTACTTGTTCCTGCAAGGTAGGACCAGTTCTGCATCTCCAGTGCTGAATGGGACCCTCAGCTCCTTTTATGAAAAAAAAAAAAAAACTATCATTAGAAAATTATGGAGGTTGCAGTTGGCAACTGACTCTCGAAAATGCTAGTCTCTTGGCTACCATGATGCATTGGTTTTAGTTGTTTCCTAGTGACTGACCCAGAACAATAAAAATTCTAACTTTCAGTGCAACTAGCAGTTTTAAGAAGGACAATAAACCCGCCCCATATTTCTTTAATCACTTCACACCTAAGGATAAAAAAAATCTTAAAGAGGAAGTAAAGCAAAACAAACAAAAAAAAAAAGTACCCTGCAAGGCAGAGGCATAATGAGCTAGTATGCATAGCATACTAGCTCATTATGAATAACTTACCTGAGACGGAAGCCCCCGAAGTGACCCTCGTTCTCCTCCTCCGACGCCGTCATCTATCCCGGAGTGACTTCCAGGTATCGCGGCTACGGCGCTGTGACTGGCCGGGGGCCGCGATGACGTCACTCCCGCGAATGCGTGTGGGAGCCGCCCCTAACAGCATGGTCGCCGTTAGCAGCTACATGCGCCATAGACAGCGGTGCCTGTCTTTTGCAAATATCTCCTAAACCGTGTAGGTTTAGGAGACATTTCTTGCACTAGATTGCACTAGATTACGGCTTACCTGTGGGTAAAAGTGGTCTGTAAGGCCCCTTTCACACTGGGGCGGGAGCCGCGGTGACGGTAAAGCAGCGCTATATTTAGCGCTGCTTTACCGTCGTTTTAGCCGCTGTTTTCGGCCGCTCGCAGTGCGGTTTTACCCCCCGCGAGCGGTCGAAAAAGGGTTAAAGACCCCCAGCAGAGCGCCGCCGTAGCGGCGGTATTACCGCGGTGTCCCATTCTAATCAATGGGAAGGAGCTCCTATACCGCTCCAAAGATGCTGCTAGCAGGACTTTTTTGACCGTCCTGCTAGCGCACCGCTCCAGTGTGAAAGCCCGCCGGCTTTTACACTGGAGTTAAAGGGGCCGGATTTTTTCAGGCATGTATGCTATTTTTAGCGCTGTACCGCCTGAAAAACGCCCCAGTGTTAAAGGGGCCTAAGGGTTTACAACTACTTTAACGCCTAAGCACAATTTTGCAACTTAGACAAGGGTTAGCAAAATTGTACATATCAACTACTTTATGCATCCAGGTGGATTATACGTTTTTTGTTTTTTTTTTTCAGGACAGATTGGGCTTTCATTTGATGGTATATCTCCTGATTTTATTATCAAAGGAAAACTGGCCCAAAATAATCATTTTTTTTAATTTAGCTGTATATTTCTTGTTACTACCATAATCCACCACCAAAGAACAACCCAAATTAAATTCTCCTGCCCCTGGCGATCGCAGAGATGCCACATATGTGTATGCTAGTTGTTGTTTGTACCTGCCCAGAAGCAATCGTGTGTATTTTGCAATTTGCAAGAATCCTGGGGTGCAGAGTGATGTCCCTCAAAAGAATGGGGTAGAAGGGGGAAAAAAAAAATAGCCGACTGTGACAGGGGGGGGGGGGGGGGGGGGGGGGGGGGGGGGGGGGGGACATACTTACAAGGGCAGATAATCCCGCATTGTCCTCTTCTCACCCACCACTTTTCTCTCATCAATCCTGTCCAATGCCGCCATATTTGTTTTGTTTGTCATTGGAATCGACTATGCCGGCTGGGAGAACACACCGTGATTATTGCTAGCAGCAATAATTGAATGAAAAATCCGACATGCTGGTTGTACCCAAGTTGATCGATCATCTTGGTGGGTACAATCATCCTGCCCAGACAGGTTTCAAATCCATGTCCGGCTTTAGTTTCGCTGCCTTTAATGATTGATTAAATGATCCTATTAATACACGGAGTAGCCACCATTAGTCAAATGTTCATCTCAAAATTGCAACTTATTCAAAGCGCCGCCCAGGTAGACACATTACACAACCTATGAAAGACATTGTCCTGTTTAATGTTATCCACTTCTCCGATCCTCATGCTTCATTCTTGTTTTGCAGGCAGCAGAAAGGCTACATCGCCACTCAGGGACCCCTGGCGGAGACCACTGAGGACTTCTGGCGCATGCTGTGGGAGCATAATTCCACCATCGTGGTGATGCTGACCAAGCTGCGGGAAATGGGCCGGGTAAGAACGATCGGCGGGTTTATCAGTGTTAGAGTGTACCTATCCATGCCATTATGTGACTGGAGGCAACTCTATGTTCACCTGAAAGGCTTTCATATACAGGTGATGATCACATTGGGAGATGATTGTATGGAAACTTCTACATTCACTCCAGACTGGTCAACCAATTAGAGGGTATCAATGGTCAGAAATAGATTTTTCCAATCAGTCTATCCAGGAATCTAATCTAAAAGTGTCCAAAAGCATCTTCATGTGGCTTGTGAGCAGGCTCTGACTGGCCTTCTGGACAAGGGCGGCTCGTCCATTAGAGGTGCCCGGGTACCGCCCCCCTATACAACGGATAGATTCATGCATGCATAGCATGACTCTATCCATGCATCTGTCCCCTTTCGGGTCACCGGGCGCATGAATTACAGTGGCCAGGGTTTTTTTTTAAGCACCTGATTAGAGCCATAGGCTTTAAAATAGGGTGGGCTCGGGACGCTGAGGATGTGTCCAGGGCCCACCCAGGTGTGTTGCAACAGCGAATTAATATTGGCTGTTGCAACACTGATCCTCCTCCCGGCCAATCAGGAAGTGGGTCCAATATCCGTCACCCGATTGTCTGAAAAGACAAGTGAGCCTATTGGACGACTAGGAGGAGGGGAGGAGACAAACAGCGGAAGCAAGGAGAAGAGGCGCCTGGTCGCCGTCGCTCCATGGATGCCCGATCCCCGCTGCCTAGATGGGGTACAGGCAGATAGCGGGTGGGTGGGGGGTTTGAGTTGCCACAGCGGGGGGGGGGGTTCGGTTGTTTGCGCCCCCCCCAAACAGAAAAACACCAGTCGCCACTGCTTCTAGAGGACGAGAGAACCCTCTCCGGTGGGCCCCTGCTCCCTACGAAGGACTGCTGTAATTGACTGCTCACTAGGCTGTCCGTTCCAAAGCTTGACCTGCCCCTCTATGCCTGCAGCCCACCCAGCTCCATGACAATTTAGTTACACTTTATGCAACATTTAGGTGCCAGTCCACCTTCCATTACACCTGCAGCTGTAGACCTCCTTATATGAAGAAACCTGCCCACCTCCCCTCTTCCTCCTCCTAGTGGAACCACCAACTGCAACGGAAATTGGGGCTGAACTCGGGTTGGGATTTGTGGTGGTGGGGTGGAACATTCGCCCTATTCGCACTCTGAAAGGCTTTTAAAGCCGATGGCTAGGTAGTTAAATACACAGAGAAGTAAAGTTTTTAGAAAGGACAATGTGGGGTACCTGGAGGTTTTTACTATTTGAAGTCAGTCGCAGGTACCCTTTAAGAAGCCATGGTGCGGGTGCTTTCATCGGCTGGCTCCGGGATTTGCTCAGACCACTAGTGATCAATTTCTTTACGCTCCTCTGATTGCCGACACAATGTTATCATCACCGGGATGTGGTAACAATGCGCCGATAATGATGTTTTCCTCCGAGGAATTGTGCGGCATTGTGGCGGTGTGATTTCTGAGGGACAATCATGTCTTTGTTATCAGATAAATATGATCAATTTTCTTCTGAATGAATAATAATGTTATTTCTTGGTAATTTATGTAGCGGGGAGAAAATTTCTCAGCATTGACGGGTGTGTGTTCTTCTCTCTACAGGAAAAGTGCCATCAGTACTGGCCGGCCGAGCGCTCCG
Organism: Lithobates sylvaticus; assembly: GCA_028564925.1. NCBI lineage: Eukaryota > Metazoa > Chordata > Amphibia > Anura > Ranidae > Lithobates > Lithobates sylvaticus. Next base: position 272,315,261 of record CM053032.1, read on the forward strand.
CGAGGTATCAGTATTTCGTGGTGGACCCAATGGCCGAATATAACATGCCTCAGTATATCCTGCGTGAATTCAAAGTGACGGACGCACGGGTGAGTAGGAGCGTTCCTGACCTCTGCCCTGTGCCGCTTGTCCTGGCATCCGCCAATGAACTACAGGTCCCAGGATGTCTGGGCTGCGGTACCCATGACACGCCAGGACTAGTAATCCTTTAACTGTTGGAAAGCCAACAGTGTCCCTCAGAGGCGTCGCTAGGGAGTGGCTGTTGGGGCTATAGCCCCGAATCTCTCACTGGGTGAAGTGATGCCATTAGCGGCAGATGTGGGCGCCGTGCAGATAACTAACATCTCGGCCGTTCTGCCACTGCACTGGTTGCTAGAACCGCCCAGGGCCCGCAGCCTCTGACATCTCCTGTACCATCAAGCGTATGACTTTCTTTACTTCACTGCTATGGGCTCTAGCCCCAGATCTTTAGTGGACCTAGCAACGCCCCTGGTGTCCCTTATCTGATCGTGTGATTACCGACCACCTATGTTATTAGGTTATGTTATTACTTATACACCTATGTCACTACTTCAGCTCCGGAAGATTTACCCCCTTCATGAGCAGGCCATTTTTTGCGATACAGCACTGCATTACTTTAACTGACAATTGCGCGGTCGTGCAATGCTGTACACAAATAAAATGTATGTCCTTTTTTTTCCCCACAAAATAGAGCTTTCTTTTGGTGGTATTTGATCACATCTTACGCTATAAACAAAAAAAGTGTGACAATTTTGAGAAAAAATAATTATTACTATAAAATATACCCAATAAAAAAAAAAAAATAGAATTTTTTTTTCATAAATTTAGGCCAATATTTATTCTGCTACATATTTTGGTAAAAAAAACATCCTAATAAGCGTATATTGATTGGTTTGCGCAAAAGTTATATCAGCTACAAACTATGGTATACATTTATGGAATTTTTTTTTACTAGTAATGGCTGTAAATCAGCGATTTTTAGCGGGACTGCGATATTGCGGCGGACAAATCTGACACTTAAGTGACACTTTTTGGGGACCAGTGACACCAATACAGTGATCAGAACTAAAAAAAAAAAATAATGCACTGCCACTGTGCAAATTACACTGGCAGGGGTGAGGTTAACATCAGAGGCAATCAAAGGGTTAACTGTGTCCCTAGGGAGTGCTTTCTAACTGTGGGGGAGGTGCTTTAACTAGGGGGGAAAACAGAGATCCGTGTTTCTGCTTAGCAGAAACACAAGATCTCCATTTTCCCCTCTGACAGAACGGCGGTTCTGCCTTGTTTACATAACGCGCCGTTCTGCCTCTCCTGAGAACGATCGGCGGGTCCCATCACAGTGCGATCGGGTCGCCGGCGGTGGGCACGCGCCCCAGACCCCGTGCAAAAAATCACGTACAGGTACGCGATTTCGTGCAGGAGGGCCGCTCTGCCTCAGTAAAGAAGTGGTTAAAGTGTATCTACAAGAAATTATTCAGCAATGAATGTTCAAATGATGGTTCAATCTGTGGTAAGCAGAAGATGGGGAGAACCAGCACCCGACGATATAGCCGATTACCCTATTAAATGGACCCTCATCACAAAAGGTCACATCAGCACATATGAAGTCTACAGGAAGCCCATCAATCCTCGTACATCTATAGCAGCAGACCGCATGGTGGATGTAGAAAAAAATGGATATAACTCTTCTTATTCAAGATTCACCCCAGAGGCACTCCAGCCGTAATCACCACACATATAACATCCCATGTGGACAAAAGGAATGCCTCATTGCACAGTACATCAGGATCATGTTTAATCGAGTAAAAAACTAATAAAATTCACTCACATTGTCAACAAACAAATCGAGCTCCGTTTGCATGTATGCAGCCTTTCCCCACCACAAAGATGGCCGCCGTGTCCCAGCATGCAGTAGCGTCTCATCACCGACTCCTACCTACGCCGTTTCGTCAGAGAATGACGTAGTCAGGGGCCCCTGACATGGGATGTTATATGTGTGGCGATTACCACTGGAGTGCCTCTGGGGTGAATCTTGAATAAGGAGAGTTATATCCAGGTTTGCTGTATCCACTATCCGGTCTGCTGCTATAGATTTTTATCATCCCAATGGGTTCTCGCCCGGAGTCTGCGGTCTTTAGACAGCCATCCTGCCATTTATGCTTATCCACCACTGGCAAAGCAAGTTAACCCACGGTAACTAGTCAGAAAAAAAAATAATTAGGAATTTTAACTGGTCGCCGACTATGAACTGATTCTATTATCAATAAGCCCTTTTGGTCCTCCCAGATCTGACCGTTTTCTTTGCTCCACAGGACGGACAGTCTCGGACAATCAGACAGTTCCAGTTCACAGACTGGCCCGAGCAGGGAGTGCCAAAAACGGGAGAGGGCTTCATCGACTTCATCGGACAAGTGCACAAAACAAAAGAACAGTTCGGACAAGACGGACCCATCACTGTTCACTGCAGGTGAGGAACGCGATCCGCTACACTAAACATTTTCATCTTATCTCATAATAATGTCCATAGAACAACAGGGGGATAGGTGAGGAGCAGACAGATTATCAGAGCTTTCTCTTATCCAGAGAGACCTCTACAGCAGGGGACATGTGTATCTCACTTGGGAAACTTCCCTTTACTTCCTGTCTTGTAGACCCAACAGGAAGTGAAAGAAAATCTTTCTAATGTGAGGGAAATCCCCTCTTAGACACATGGCCGGAACTAGGAGGGTGCTGGGGTGGGCTGCGCCTCCCAAGATTTAAGTTGCGCCCCCACCCCCTGACACTATGCCTGACTGTATCCCATCCCTAAGGTGTACACAGCCTGAGCACAAGCAGCAATACCTCCTCCTTCCCACACAACACACAATGTAGCTGAAATCTGATTCCCTTACACACAACTACAATCTGCACACTGTGTAGCTGGTTACTGCAGCTGCGCTTCTGTTTCTCAGGCTGTGTACACTGTAGGGATGGGAGAAAGGGCTCTGCCCAGTGCACTGCCATTGGTGACCCCTGTCCTCTGCCCTACTGATCCCCAATACAGTGCTCTGCTGTCCCCTGTTCTCTGCTCTACAAACTAGTACCCCCTGTACGCTATCATACAAACTGCTGTCCTCTCATCCACTGCCCCTCTGACATTTTTTTTACTGCACCCCAATATCATCTGTAGCCCTTTCCAGTTTGACTGTCCCCAGCCCGCCCCTTCTATTCATAGGGCTTCAGTTCTTTCAATCCTAAAGGCTCAGCATCACGTGGGCATTACCTAGGGCCGTCTGCATGCAAATGTAGTCTCCCTAGGAACACCGCTCCTCCAGACTGACCCCCACCCATCATGGGATTTTGATATTTGCACAACTCCTCCCAAAAGCCACCTCACTGCTTGTATCAGGACTGAGGGCTCCTGAGAGGAGTACTGGGGCAGGGGGAAGGGGGCTGGTATGTTTTTATGACGCAATGTACAGCCCCCTGCCGGCCCCTCCCACCAGCCATGATCTGCCTGCATTGCACATAGAGCCAGTGATGACATTACCGGGACTAAAACAACAGAAAGGGCTTCATCTAAAAATTTTATTAGTATTTTAATGGAGGGGATAGGTGAAGGCAAAATTTAAGAAGATTAAACTTCAACTTTACATTTTGGATAGAGAGGGAACGAGTTAGGAGAACTTCAGGTTTTTATTGCTTTGTCCCAGTTGGGATTTCCTCCTCACTTCCTGTCCTGGTGACACAACGAGAAGTCAGGAAAGATCTCCTCCCAGGTAGGGAAGTCCCTCCTTTTGCAGTTGTGCATAGAGGAGAATTATCTGCCATTTCAATGACACTGCCAGTGTTTGGATTGCCACTAACTATCACCAGGACAGGACATGGGGGATATCTCCCCATCGGGGACACGGCCATAACCATAACACCTGGAGTTTTTACCCTTTATCTAGTCTGTGCTGAGCTTAAAAAGACGTGTTTAGCTGGAGTTCCCCTTTAACACTAAAGTGGAGATGAGGGTTAGATTCTGATCCCATAGGGGGATGTGTAAGGGGTTGTTTTTTTAATGGCATTTGTGTTAATCTGTTGTGTTTATACAGCGCTGGCGTGGGCCGGACTGGAGTCTTCATCACACTGAGCATCGTGCTGGAGCGGATGAGGTACGAGGGCGTGGTGGACATGTTCCAGACCGTGAAGACGCTGAGAACACAGAGACCAGCCATGGTACAGACAGAGGTGAGTCCCACATCCTTCACCCGACGTGTCCCCTGCACAGAGGAGGTCGTTCATGGGTGAAAATCCTTGCTGTGTGTGTGTGTGTGTGTATATATATCTATATCTATATAATGTGTGTGTATATATGTATGTTACTGCAGATTCCTACATAGGGGTGGTGTACAGTGACTGCGCTTCACCACTTCACTCTCACTTAAGCCATATAGAGATCAAAGTTTGGCTGGTTCAGCCAAGATTTGATCCATGTATGGGCAGGCTGATTGTACCCAAGTCGATTTATCGATCAACTTTGGTACAACCAGCCTGTCAGATTTTTTACATTTGATCACTACTGGGGGCTAAAGCCGCTAACAGTAATCACTATGTTCCGATGGCCGGAAGGCTCCTCCCACCAGCAGAACACAATAGCACTACGAGAGGCATTCCCCCAGCAACACTGACTGTTGATGGGCAATTTGAGCGATTTCCTTTCTCCTGTGCCTGTAGGAAACAAAATAGAGTCTTCTGTGGGCTGCTGTAGACCCTTGAGATACATGAGATGTAGATACAAGAGCTTCAGCGGTATGTACAGCAAGCTTCCACAAAGCAATAAGCCAGGGGTCCCGAAGCTTAAAGCCATCCACACACTGATCGAAATGTGGCTGGTTCAGCAAGGACTGGATGAATCTCGATCCATTTATGAGCAGGCTGGTTGTACACAAGTCGCGTACAAAACTGCAGCGGTGGCTTCAGGTTTTTTTATACACACAGAGTGCAGCCGCTGGCAATGTGTGTAAATCTTACGACTGTCAGATAGAAGCGATCTGTACTGTAGGGTGACCAGACATCCCCGGTTTCCAGGGACAGTCCCTGGATTGAGGACACTGTCCCCGCACCAAGTCTGTCCCCGGATTGGAATTTGAACAGGGGCTGGGGCAATTTCAAAGACAGCCCATGCTAAATAAAAAAAAAAAATCTGAATTGCACCCTCCCCCCTCCTCTGCCGCTCCTACTAGCTTATGGGGGTTTATTTTTTTACATTATTTGTGCCCCTTTCTGATGATCATGTGCTGGTCGGAGCGGAGGGACTATTTCTTCTGTTTTGGGCGCATGCTCATTCAACTCCGCTCGCATGTTCTTCTGCCTTGGCGCAAGTCCCGGCCAGCCGCCTGCCTGCTTATCTCCTTGCCTTCCCTGGTGGAGTGATCTTCCTCTGCTTCCCACCCAGTAGTACCTGGGGCCTGGAGAGTAAGACTTGACAGGCTGTGAGGTGGGCGGCAGTGGCGGAGATGGGCAAAGAGTCGCTGATTGCTGCCATTACTAGTAAAAAAAATGTCCCCGGATTTCATTTAAAAAATCTGGTCACCTTACTGTACAGCCGCCTCCAGATCTCTTCCACACACCCTGGTAACTGAACGGTGTCCCTCACTACGTGCTCCTGCCATGTTTTCTGGACTCTGACCGGTACTGGGTACACCAATGGACGTGCAGAGGAATACCAGTCAACGCGTAAAAGATCACTTTGGGGTACTGGCTGGGGGAAGAAATGAATGCACTGTGATCTGCACTATATTAGTCTCATTGAAGGCGAGGTGAGATATCAGGGATACTTTAGACCAGGGATATGCAATTAGTGGACCTCCAGCTGTTTCAGAACTACAAGTCCCATGAGGCATAGCAAGACTCTGACAGCCACAAGCATGACACCCAGAGGCATGATGGGACTTGTAGTTTTGCAACAGCTGGAGGTCCGCTAATTGCATATCCCTGCTTTAGACCAAACTCGATCTTTCATCTAGATTGTATAACCAAAAAGACGCAGTCCTAGCAAACTCAAGACACTTATAACAAAAAAAGAGAGAATATAGGTCTCCCAAGAGAACCACGTCTAGGACACAGTGATTGATTCAAAAAAGTTTAATTACCGTATATACTCGAGTATAAACCGACGCACTTAATTTTACCATGGAAAACGTATTGACTCGAGTATAAGCCTAGGGTGAGAAATGCGCAGCTACTGTAAGTGGAAAAGAGGGTCAGCAATGCCCATTTGCAGCCTCACTGTGCCTATTTTCAGCTATAGGTCCCCCGAACTTTAAACTTGGTAGTTAAGGGTTCCTAGATGCCCCCCTAGCTGCAGCCAAAATTTGGGCTCAAACGGTCCTGAAATGACATTGCTGCAGATGGACACATTTGACTGACTTTGGGGCTCTGTATCTCGGGGGCCACTTGGTGCTAGGAACCCCAAATTTAGATATGTTGTAATGTTGGTTCCAATGGGGTTTGCACACCAAATTTGGGATTCCAAGTGGCCCCGAGATACGAGGCCCCAAAGTCGGGTCGAAAAATGTCGAGCATTTTTTCTGCAGCAAAAAAATGGAATTTTCCAACCCGACTTTGCGGCCCCGTATCTCGGGGCCACTTGGTGCTACGAATCCCACTTTAAATGTCTCCACCCTGTGTCCTGAGAGATTTTTGTGTATCTATATAAAGTTGTGTTTGTTGTCTCCCTGACCAGTGTCCCCTCTCTCTCTCTCTCTCTCTCTCTCTCTCTCTCTCTCTCTCTCTCTCTCTCTCTCTCTCTCTCTCTCTCTCTCTCTCTCTCTCTCTCTCTCTCTCTCTCTAGGACCAGTATCAGCTGTGCTACAGGGCTGCACTGGAGTACCTGGGCAGCTTCGACCACTATGCAACATAACTACCGCCAAACCCCCCCCCGCCGGCCAGACTTGGGAGTGAAGCGTCCAGGAACCCCCGACACCGCCAACCCCGGTGCCAGGCCCCTCCTCCTATTCCAGGCGCCGTTCCCAACATCATCTACTTACAAAAGAAAATAAAATTGCAAAGCTTTGCGAGGCTTGCTTGGGACTTTAGCACAACTCATCCCTGTCCCCCTCCATTCAGGTCTTGCTTCTTCGGCCCCTTACTATGGCACAAAAAGAAAGAAAGAAAAAAAAAAAAACACAAAATATGAAAATTCCTACTTATTTTTATCATTTTTAATCACTTTTTTTAGAATTTTTTTTTTTTAAGTCTGGTGTTCCAGAATTTTATGTTTATCTTTATATTTTATTGTTATTTTTATGTATGTTGCTAAAAGGGGGGCAAAGGATAATTCCGGAGGTGATTTACAAGAACTTTGCGCTCCAGGCTTCCCCTGCGATGTGGAAACAAATAAATAAAATAAAAGCACACCAGAGCCTGGACCCCGGAAAGGAAAAATTAAAGAGAGAGAGAGCACGCTTCTGACGAACTCGATGTATATCTCAAGTAAGCGCGATCGCACAGGAGCCAATGGAAACATGAACACTGACTCTAGAGCACAAAGGGGTGGACAATGAGGGGACCAAGATAAATCAGCATTGCCCAGTTCCTTATATTTTAGTTATCTACTCTCCTTTTTTTTTTTGAATTTTTATTTTATTTTAATTTTTTTTTAATTCTTCCAGCCTGCAGCCAACGGGCGGCACTCGCCTGGAGCGAGACGCACACGAGGTTCGAGGACTTTTGGGGGGGGGGGAGGGGGGCATGTAGGTTGCGGGAACAAGAAGAGAGTACATATATTTCTTCAGAGTTGTAGGATGAAAATTTTTTGAAGGATTTATATTTTTCTTTCCCAATTATATTAGCGTAAGGATGGGGGAGGGGGAAAAAAAAAAAAACCTCGGAATTATGAAGTCTTTTAAAAGAGGTGCCACATACCGATTCCTTCTCTCTCTAGAAAAAAAAAAAACAATAACATTTGTTATTATGTACAGAATTATGGACCTTCTAACAGAAATATTTCAGGAAAGAGCGTGTACTCATTAAAAAAAAAAAAGGTACTCTGTATTAGTCCGGCGTCCTGGGTACCCCATCGGAAAAGAAAATCCCGGGTGGTGGATGAGCGAAGGAAGGAACTCGTATTCTGCGCGATGTTATTCCCCGCAGGGAAGGACCGGAGAGGGCCGCCGTCTCGCTAATGTTGGATAAGGAGACCATTTTTACCTTGTGTATACATTAGTGCTGTTAGGAGATTGCTCCGTTGTACACAGTATGTTTTCTATTTGTTAATAAAAACAAAGTTAAAAAAAAAAACATTATAAAAAAAAAAAAATACATGCAAACTCAGTCTACTAATACCTGCATCTTTGCCGAAAACAGAAAAAAAAAAATCTCGGTGTTAATAAATTTGAATAATCAGGTTTCATATAAATTTGTCCGATGTTTGTTGATGTTTTAGAGGGCGGAAAGTGATGCACCCGGCAGAATCAATGAAGACCGAGTGGTCCAATGTCTGCTGTTAATAGGGACTAATAAAACAGTTTTTCCATAAAAAAAATGAATATTAACAGTATGATAAAGGAGCAATATTGATGCTGGATGAGAAGACCTGTGTTGCTGGTTCTGCCTCACATTGGGCACCAAGAAGAAAAAAAAAAACTGCCTTGCGGTCGATGTGCCAATTCAAGGGGTAGGCATTCTAGGGGCCCTCCAGCTGTTGTGGAACTACATTTCCCATGAGCCATTGCATGATGGGACTTGTAGTTCTGCAACAGCTGGAGGGCCCCCCAGGTTGCCTACCCCTATTCCAATTCATCCCAGTAGGGTTGAGGTCAGGGCTCTTTACAGGACACTTCAGCTTGTATTTTGAATGAAGCGGGGATAAGAATATATCTTCATGGCAAATGGAACCACCTGCCGACCACCCGCCGTAGATATACACTGGCAGGGCAGCCACGCTGTGCCAGATCACATACCTAATGAATGAATGATTTGTATAGCGCTGCAAATGCGAACTGAATCGCCTCAAGGCCTCACTGACGATTCCGGGTCTGGGGCGCGCAATCCGCTATGATTGTACACCGCGGGAGCCAATCAGCAGGTCCGATAGATACGGTGTCCGCCGGAACCTGCGGATCGTTTGGGAGGCAGGCAGAATGGAAATGTAAACAAGGCAGATCGCGGTTCCGCGAGAGGGGAATGTACTGATCCTGTGTTTCTGCGAAGCAGAAACCAGGAGCGGCCGATCCGTAAGGAGCGCCACCCCCCTAGTTTGCACGCGGGGCACCGGACTCGTACGTTTGTATGAGGTTGGAGGTTCTAGTTGGCTTGAAAAAGTTGGGTGCAGAACCCACCGATTTGTGACACTAGGGAATCAATATTCGCTATTTGTCTTCCAGCTTCTCCTCCTGGCCAATTAGGACAGGAGGTGGATGGGGTTGGCCCGGGAGGAGAAGCAGAGGAGGAAGCCATGGAGGGGCTGAGTGCCGTGGGGGGGGAAGCCATAGAGGGGCTGAGTGCCATGGAAGGGGGAAGCCGTAGAGGGGCTGAGTGCCATGGAAGGGGGAAGCCGTAGAGGGGCTGAGTGCCGTGGAAGGGGGGAAGCCGTAGAGGGGCTGAGTGCCGGGGGGGGGAGCCGTAGAGGGGCTGAGTGCCGTGGGGGGGAAGCCGTAGAGGGGCTGAGTGTCGTGGGGGGGGGAAGCCGTAGAGGGGCTGAGTGCCGTGGGGGGGGGGAAGCCGTAGAGGGGCTGAGTGCCGTGGGGGGGGGAGCCGTAGAGGGGCTGAGTGCCGTGGGGGGGAAGCCGTAGAGGGGCTGAGTGCAGTGTTGGGAAGCCGTAGAGGGGCTGAGTGCCGTGGGGGGGAGCCGTAGTGGGGCTGAGTGCCGTGGGGGGGAGCCGTAGAGGGGCTGAGTGCCGTGGGGGGGAGCCGTAGAGGGGCTGAGTGCCGTGGGGGGGAGCCGTAGAGGGGCTGAGTGCCGTGGGGGGGAGCCGTAGAGGGGCTGAGTGCCGTGGGGGGGAGCCGTAGAGGGGCTGAGTGCCGTGGGGGGGAGCCGTAGAGGGGCTGAGTGCCGTGGGGGGGAGCCGTAGAGGGGCTGAGTGCCGTGGGGGGGAGCCGTAGAGGGGCTGAGTGCCGTGGGGGGGAGCCGTAGAGGGGCTGAGTGCCGTGGGGGGGAGCCGTAGAGGGGCTGAGTGCCGTGGGGGGGAGCCGTAGAGGGGCTGAGTGCCGTGGGGGGGAGCCGTAGAGGGGCTGAGTGCCGTGGGGGGGAGCCGTAGAGGGGCTGAGTGCCGTGGGGGGGAGCCGTAGAGGGGCTGAGTGCCGTGGGGGGGAGCCGTAGAGGGGCTGAGTGCCGTGGGGGGGGAGCCGTAGAGGGGCTGAGTGCGGGGGGGGAGCCGTAGAGGGGGGATTTGTTTGCTGCAAAAAGTTTGGCGCCACTGCCAGTAACACAGATCTTTACCTTCCCCCCAGTCAAAACACTCTCTAGGAACACATTTAACCCTTTGATTGCCTCTGATGTTATCCCCTTCCCTGCCAGTGTCATTAGTACAGTGACAGTGCATGTTTTTCAGCACTGCTCACTGTATTAGTGTCACTGGTCCCCAAAACGTGTCAGCCTCAATATCGCAGTCCCACTATAAGTCGCTAATCACTGCCATTACTTATAAAGAAAAATATCTCATAGTTTGTAGACGCTATAAATTTTGCCAGAAACAATTAATATACACTTATTGGGATTTTTTTTTTTTTTTACCAAAAATATGTAGCAGAATACATATTGGTCTATACCGATGAAGAAATGTGATTCTTTTTTTATTGGGTATGTTTTATAGCGCAAAAAATAAAAACCTACAGAGGTGATCGAATACCACCAAAAGAAAGCTCTATTTCTGGGGGGGACGTACATTATTATTTTTTTTTTGCTTTTTGGGTACAGCAATTGTCAGTTAAAGTAACACAGTGCCGTATTGCAATAAATGGCCTTGGTCACGAAGGGGGGGAGGGGGTAAATCTTCAGGAAGCTGAAGTGGTTAGTCACAAAAGCAGACATGTTTGCCATGGAAGGTCCACTTTTGAGTTTTAACTGATCTCTGTATGTTGGATTTCTGTCCCAGACTAAGACCACAGAGACGGGAAATCTCTCCAATGTAGACATTTACAACAAAAAATACTCTATATGGCCAAAAAAGAAAAATGGAGACCCCCCACCTTTACCAAGTTCAGGGGTTTCCAGTGAAGGGTAATGTTAATACTAAAATCATAGAACATGTGCAATTCGTTTTTTTTTTTTACGAATTTTGACAAATTCGTTAATTCAGAAACATCCGAATATTCGTAAATCTGAAATAATACTCAACTATTAAAGTCTAGGTATTGTAATTTCCTTTGAATGGCTTTGAATGAACGTAACAAATACGAATTATCCGAAATAACGAATGCTGTATCTAAAAAAAAAAAAAAATATTTTAATTAAGATGTGCTTACACAGGGTGACACTGAATGCCCAGGTAGTAGTGTGCCAACGTCCCGATACTGGATATATAGAAAAAAAACTAGATGGTTGGACTTTGAAGGCACACTGGTAATCAGTCTAAAAGTTTTTAAATGTATTAATTAGGTACACAGATAAAATGCATGGTTACATATAGATAAGGTGTATTCATATTAGACTTACTGATTTTTTATGCATATCTATATGTAACCATGCATTTTATCGACGTTCCTAATTAATACATTTAAATACTTTTAGACTGATTACCAGTGTGCCTTCAAAGTCCAACCATCTAGTTTCTAGAATGCTGTATATATATAAATGAATGGAACGTAACGAATTAATAATGAAAACGGATTATTTATTCTTAACCACTTCCCGACCGCCCACTGTATATTTACGTCCTCAGAATGGCACGGCTAGGCAAAAGGACATACGGGTACGTCCCCTTTAATTGCCTAGCCACGGGGTCGCGCGCTCGCGACCCGGTCGGGAGCTCCGTGACCACGGCCGCGGGACCAGTGGACCCGATCGCCTATGGTGTCCCGCGATCGGGTCACAGAGCTGAAGAACGGGGAGAGGTCTGTGTAAACCTCTCCCCGCGCTTCCTACACTGACTGTCAGTGATCTGCTGTTCCCTGTCATCGGGAACAGCCGATCAGTGACGTCAGACGTCAGCCACGCCCCCCTACTGTAAAAAAACACACACAACACGTCACACTAACTCCTCCCCGCCCCCTAGTGGTTAACTCCTTCACTGCCATTTACATAGGAATCGGTGCTATTTAAATAGCACTGATTTCTGTATAAATTACAATGGTCCCAAAAATGTGTCAAAAATGTCCGATGTGTCCTCCATAATGTCGCAGTCACAATAAAAATCGCCATTACTAGTAAAAAAAAAAATAATAAAAATGCTATAAAACTATCCCCTATTTTGTAAACGCTATAACTTTTGCACAAACCAATCAATAATTGCTAATTGCGATTTTTTTTTTTACCAAAAATATGTAGAAGAATACGTATCGGCCTAAACTGAGGAAAAAAAAAAATTTTTTTAAATATTTTTTGGGGATATTTATTAGAGCAGAAAGTAAAAAATATTGAATTTTTTTCAAAATTGTCGCTCTATTTTTGTTTATAGCGCAAAAAATAAAAACCGCAGGGGCGATCAAATACCACTAAAAGAAATCTCTATTTGTGGGAAAAAAAGGACGCCAATTCTGTTTGGGAACCACGGCGCACGACCGCGCAATTGTCAGTTGAAGCGACGCAGTGCCGAATCGCAAAAAGGGGCCTAGTCCTTTGGCTGCCAATTGGTCCGGGGCTGAAAGTGGTTAAACTTACAGATTTTTTTATGCATATCTATATGTAACCATGCATTTTATCTGTGTACCTAATTAATACATTTAAATACTTTTAGACTGATTGATTACCAGTGTGCCTTCAAAGTCCAACCATCTAGTTTCTAGAATGCTGTATATATATAAATGAATGGGACGTAACGCATTAATAATGAAAACGTATTATTAATTAGTTCCGTTCCATTTGTTTAGATGCAGCATTCATTATTCCGGATAATTCGTAACTTTGGATGAATTCGTATTCACTAACAGCCAAATTTGAAAGGAAATGCCAATACCTATAATTGAATAGTTAATTATTTTTAGTTTTTTTTTTTTTTAATTTTCGAATTTCATTCTTTGGACTTTTCGGATTCACGAAATTATGAATTTTCTAATTTACGAATTGCGAACATAACAAATGACCCAAAAAAAATTTCAGCAGTGCATGTCCACTAAATCATACAACCTTGTGGTAATAGTTTGGTGACCCTTTTCTGTTCCACCACGATTGTTCTTCCCCCCCCCCCCAGCTCCATAAAGACATGGTGGGACCAGTTTGGTGTTGATGAATGAGTGTCCTGCCCAAAACCCTACTGAACACCTTTGGGAGAAGATAGAATGTTGACCCCTTTTTTTTTTTGGTGCCCAACGTGAGGCCTGACATATGCGTCAGGTCTTCTCATCCAACATCAGTATCTGACCTCACAAGTGGGCGCATGAGACACCCTCCAAAATGTTATGGAGAGCCTTTTACCAGAAGAATGGAGGATGTTATAACCACAAACTATATTGTGTTCCGTAAGAGAATGGGGAAGTCTTATTGCTCTCTACATTTCCTCTGAGAAGATTTCCACCTTACTTCCTCTCCCATTGATAAAGGTCCTACCCTCCCCCATTACTAATAGTTCAGGTTGGAGTTGCGCTTTAATAGACCTCATGTCTATCTATGCTGGTACTTTGTGTTTTGTTTCAAACATCATATCATACTTCTGAAATGTTTCTAATCCTTAATTATAATTATATTATATATAATTATAACCCACAGCCAAAGCTTTCTTACATTGTTGCCGGGTAAATAAATAGCACATAGCAATATAAAGCTCAGCAATTTTTGTGTTTTCAGCCCAGCACACATCTTGAGGAGTCAGAAACTGCTTCCCTCCATACTGCAGTAGGAAACTCTTATTAAGGCCCCTTTCACACTTATACGACTTGTCCCACGATTTGGGACTGCAGCATATGATCCCCATGATTTCCAGTGACAGCCATTCATATTAGTACGACTTCAAAGTAGTCCCTGCCCTACTTTGGTCCGATTTTGATGCCACTTACACAGGCATTCCTAGAAATCGCGGCCACGAATCGCGTTGAAGTCGCACAAGTGTGAAAGGGGTCTAACTGGTACCTACATGTAAGCTGCCTGTATAATAAGGTTTACCTGTTGGTACTGTGATTATCTTCTGGACTTGTACAGTCTAGAACAGCGATCGCCAAGTGGTCCACAAAATTTTTTTTGTGGTCCCAAGGGGGTCTGCCACAAATAAACATTTGGCGGATGTATACCGCTCAATGTTGTATCCAATGCACACTGACGGTCAATACTTCCAGCGCACATTGATACCCAATGCCTCCTCAGTACTGCCAGCTCTTGTGAACTCAGAGGGAGGCGCCAGGAGTAGTACAGAGCGTGCAGGAGATGAAGGTGGGGACTTCCAATGGCATCGCTGATCACAGACTGTGGGAGGGAGCACAGAGCTCGAGCACATGGCTGGATAAGATGGTGAGGTCAAATGAAGAGTATGTGTAATGCAGTTATTTATTTGAAGGTGTTCTTAGCGTTTAACCATTTGCTGACCGCGCTATAGCCAAATGACGGCTACCGGGAGGGTCCTGCAGCTCTGGGGGCGAGTCATATGATGGCCTCCCATGATCACGCTGGGCCCTGTGTTTGCAGTGACCTCCGAACACAGGTTGAGGTAAAGAGCCAATCAGCGGCTCTTTACTATGTGATCAGCTGTGTCCAATCACGGCTGATCACAATGTCAACAGAAGCCGGTTACCGGCTCCCTTCACCGCTTCTTCTCACGCTGTCAGCGTGGAGGAGAGGAAAAAAGAGACGATAATCGGCTGCTGCAAAAGTGCTGCCAATCAGTGCCCACCACTGTCTCCTCAATAATGTCACTTATCAGTGCAGCCTTGACATAGCTGCCTTGGTGCCACCTCATCAGCGCACATCAGTGAAGGAGAAAAATTACATGTTTGCAAAATTTTATAACAAAACTACAAAAATGTTTTTTTTTGTCCTTTTTTTTAAAGTTTTCAGTCTTTTTTCATTTATTTAGCAAAAAATAAACACTAAATACCACCAAAAGAAAGCTTGGTCTCAAAAAATGATAAAAATGTCATATGAGTACAATGTAGCACAACCGCGCAATTGTCATTCAAAGTGTGAAAGCTGAATAATGGCCTGGGCAGGAAAAGGGTCAAAGTGCCCGGTAGGCAAGTGGTTAAAGAATAACTAAACCCAACAACAAAAATTAAATAAAAATTGCAGCTTACCATTAGTTGGTATGGACGCATCAGTTTTTTTTTTTTTTTCAGCTAGTACAAAAAAAAGACGCATTGATCCTGCCAGAAATGTTGCGTCCTCGTCTCTTCCTGTGAGCTGAAATAAAGACACAAACAATGTTATCTCCTTTCTGTAAACTACTGAGCCGCCCAATTCGCTGTGTAGTGGAGCTGGAGAGGGTGAGAAGCAGACATGTTGCAGGGATGTGCAGTCAGGTGAGGCAGAGCCTCACCTGTCATGGAAAAAAAATAACAAATCGAGCTTCAAGTGTCGTAGCTCAGTGGCCTTAAGGCCACTTTCACACTGAAGCGCTTCTAAACTGCCAGTAAAAACACTGAGCGCTTTTGAAGAGCTTTTCAGGCGCTTTTGAAGAGCTTTCCATTCATTTCAATAGGGAGTAGGGATGGGACCGGTGCTCGATTCGAACCCACGTTCGAATCGAGCACCGGGCGTTCGCTCGCTCGGCGAGCCCAGAACTATTTGGGCCGTTCGCATCACATTCGTGCGATGCGAGCGGCCCCGCAATGCATTGCGGCCGGCGCAGTGCATTGCTGGCTGATGATTGGCCAAGCATGCACTGTGACCCCGCATGCTTGGCCAATCACAGCGCCGGAAACTCGGAGAGCAATAATTGGCTACAGGCAGGACGCCTGTAGCCAATTAAAGCTCAGGGGCTTTAGTACACGCCCCACCATTTAAAAGGCCGCCACGCCGTCGGCCCCGGTCACATGTGTTCCGGCTTTAGGAGAGAGCAGTCTGCTGATTCTGCCTTTGCTTGATTGCTATTTCTTTGCTAAACCATTGGCTATTTCTTTGATAAACCATTGCTACCTGAGTCATTCATCATTAGTGATCGTTCATTGCTGCTGATTGCACAGTTAGTGTGTTATTAGCTGCTGCTGGGGATTAGTCTGGTGCGTGCTTACTGTTAGTACAGTATTGCAGTAGTACCAACCGCAGTGCTGTTAGCACAGCATTGCACCCCAACAGCACCCATAGGACTTCTAGTGTGTTAGTGGCAGCAAACAGAGCTCCTATATTTTCTTCTCAGCAGCACCCATAGGACTTCTAGTGTGTTAGTGGCATCACACAGAGCTCCTATATTTTATTCTCAGCAGCACCCATAGGACTTCTAGTGTGTTAGTGGCAGCAAACAGAGCTCCTATATTTTCTTCTCAGCAGCACCCATAGGACTTCTAGTGTGTTAGTGGCATCACACAGAGCTCCTATATTTTCTTCTCAGCAGCACCCATAGGACTTCTAGTGTGTTAGTGGCATCACACAGAGCTCCTATATTTTCTTCTCAGCAGCACCCATAGGACTTCTAGTGTGTTAGTGGCAGCAAACAGAGCTCCTATATTTTCTTCTCAGCAGCACCCATAGGACTTCTAGTGTGTTAGTGGCAGCAAACAGAGCTCCTATATTTTCTTCTCAGCAGCACCCATAGGACTTCTAGTGTGTTAGTGGCATCACACAGAGCTCCTATATTTTATTCTCAGCAGCACCCATAGGACTTCTAGTGTGTTAGTGGCAGCAAACAGAGCTCCTATATTTTCTTCTCAGCAGCACCCATAGGACTTCTAGTGTGTTAGTGGCATCACACAGAGCTCCTATATTTTATTCTCAGCAGCACCCATAGGACTTCTAGTGTGTTAGTGGCAGCAAACAGAGCTCCTATATTTTCTTCTCAGCAGCACCCATAGGACTTCTAGTGTGTTAGTGGCATCACACAGAGCTCCTATATTTTCTTCTCAGCAGCACCCATAGGACTTCTAGTGTGTTAGTGGCATCACACAGAGCTCCTATATTTTCTTCTCAGCAGCACCCATAGGACTTCTAGTGTGTTAGTGGCAGCAAACAGAGCTCCTATATTTTCTTCTCAGCAGCACCCATAGGACTTCTAGTGTGTTAGTGGCATCACACAGAGCTCCTATATTTTCTTCTCAGCAGCACCCATAGGACTTCTAGTGTGTTAGTGGCATCACACAGAGCTCCTATATTTTCTTCTCAGCAGCACCCATAGGACTTCTAGTGTGTTAGTGGCAGCACACAGAGCTCCTATATTTTCTTCTCAGCAGCACCCATAGGACTTCTAGTGTGTTAGTGGCAGCACACAGAGCTCCTATATTTTCTTCTCAGCAGCACCCATAGGACTTCTAGTGTGTTAGTGGCAGCACACAGAGCTCCTATATTTTCTTGACAGCAGCACACATATTTTACCTATTGTGTCAGCAGCACCCATAGGACTTCTAGTGTGTTAGTGGCAGCACACAGAGCTCCTATATGTTCTTCTCAGCAGCACCCATAGGACTTCTAGTGTGTTAGTGGCAGCACACAGAGCTCCTATATTTTCTTCTCAGCAGCACCCATAGGACTTCTAGTGTGTTAGTGGCAGCACACAGAGCTCCTATATTTTCTTGACAGCAGCACACATATTTTACCTATTGTGTCAGCAGCACCCATAGGACTTCTAGTGTGTTAGTGGCAGCACACAGAGCTCCTATATGTTCTTCTCAGCAGCACCCATAGGACTTCTAGTGTGTTAGTGGCAGCACACAGAGCTCCTATATTTTCTTCTCAGCAGCACCCATAAGACTTCTAGTGTGTTAGTGGCAGGCAGCACACAGAGCTCCTATATTTTCTTGACAGCAGCACACCTATTTTACCTATTGTGTCAGCAGCAACCATAGGACTTCTAGTGTGTTAGTGGCAGCACACAGAGCTCCTATATGTTCTTCTCAGCAGCACCCATAGGACTTCTAGTGTGTTAGTGGCAGCACACAGAGCTCCTATATTTTCTTCTCAGCAGCACCCATAGGACTTCTAGTGTGTTAGTGGCAGCACACAGAGCTCCTATATTTTCTTCTCAGCAGCACCCATAGGACTTCTAGTGTGTTAGTGGCAGCACACAGAGCTCCTATATTTTCTTGACAGCAGCACACATATTTTACCTATTGTGTCAGCAACACCCATAGGACTTCTAGTGTGTTAGTGGCAGCACACAGAGCTCCTATATGTTCTTCTCAGCAGCACCCATAGGACTTCTAGTGTGTTAGTGGCAGCACACAGAGCTCCTATATTTTCTTCTCAGCAGCACCCATAAGACTTCTAGTGTGTTAGTGGCAGGCAGCACACAGAGCTCCTATATTTTCTTGACAGCAGCACACATATTTTACCTATTGTCTCAGCAGCACCCATAGGACTTCTAGTGTGTTAGTGGCAGCACACAGAGCTCCTATATTTTCTTGACAGCAGCACACATATACTACCTATTGTGTCAGCAGCACCCATAGGACTTCTAGTGTGTTAGTGGCAGCACACAGAGCTCCTATATTTTCTTGTCAGCAGCACACATAGTACCTATAGTGTGTTAGTGCCAGCACCCATAGGACCTACAGTGTGTTGTGAGCACACATAGGAGCTCTATTTTTAAACTATATACACTACCGACTACAATGGCTGGAAGACCGCCAAGGAGAGGCAGAGCGTGCCGAGGCAAGAACACAGGGCAGGCAGGCTCGGTTTCTAGAGACAACAGTGCTGGCCATGGACGTGGTCGTGCACCGTCATCAGCACGTGGCCATGGGACGCGCTTGTCTTTGTTTTCGGCAGCTGGACATGTGGAGCCGCATCATGCCGAAGGCTTGGTAGAATGGATGACCAAGCCCTCCTCATCCTCCTCATCCTCTCTCACCCAGGCTGAGGGTACTGGCAGAGCAGCTGCCAACGCGTACTCAATGGCATCATCAGCCACCCCTTCCCTAGACCCACCATGTCCTCCTGAGGAGTCCCCCGAACTGTTTGAGCACAGTGTTGGGTACATACTCCAGGAGGATGCCCAACGATTCGAAGGCTCGGATGAGGATACCCAGCTTGAGGAAGGCAGTAGTGTGCGCGCAGAGAGAGGGGATGCTGAAGGACAGCAATCTGGCAGTACTGTTCCACCAGCTGCAGCTTACTGCCAGGTTTTCTCTAGTGGTGAAGAGGGAGGGGATGATGAGGTCACTGACTCCACGTGGGTGCCTGAAGGGAGAGAGGAGGAGGAGAGGAGGAGGAGGAGGAGGAGGAGGAGGAGGAGGAGGAGGAGGAGGAGGAGGATGCGGCGTCACATGTCCAACGAGGCAGAATGCCCCCTGGAGGCCAGCTAGAGGCCAGCACAGCAACTGTACCACACCGCAGAGCTCCGCCTGTGCAGGGCACTGCCTCTGCACGTTATCACAAAAGTTCTTTGGTGTGGGCCTTTTTTGAGACGAGTGCATCAGATTGCACCACTGCTATTTGCAATATTTGTCTCAAGCGTATCTCGCGTGGCCAAAACATCAGCCGCTTGGGCACCACAAGCATGACCAGACATATGTCGACCTGCCATGCAGCTCGTTGGCAGGCACACATAAAAGACCCACACCAAAGAACAAAGCGGACCTCTCCTTGCTCCTCATCAGCTGGGATCTCCATCCCCACTATATCTTCAGTCCTCTCTGAAAGCTGCTCTGAGAGGACTGAAGGTGTAGAATTAGGTGTGTCACAACCAAGTACTTGCAGTACACCGACGTCCGATTGTAGCAGGCAAATTTCCCTGCCCCAGCTGCTGGACCGTCGAAAGAAGTATACTCCCAGCCATCCACATGCCCAGCGGTTGAATGCTAGCTTGGCTAAATTGCTAGCACTTCAACTGCTGCCTTTTCAGTTGGTAGACTCGGCCCCCTTCCGTGAGTTTGTTCAATGTGCGGTTCCTCAGTGGCAGGTTCCCAAATGCCACTTTTTCTCACGGAAGGCGATTCCGTCTCTCTACCGGCATGTGGAAGGCAATGTCCATGCCTCGCTGGACAGGGCGGTCAGCGGTAAGGTGCATATTACTTACCGCTGACTCATGGTCCAGCAGGCATGGACAGGGACGTTATCTTTCTTTCACGGCCCATTGGGTCACTCTATTGGCAGCTGGGAGGGATGCAGGACAAGGTGCAGTAGTGTTGGAGGTTGTTCCGCCACCACGCCTCCAAAATGCTACTACTGGTTGTGACACACCTCTCTCCTCCACCCCCTCCTCTTCTTCTTCCTCCAGTGCTCTGTCCTGGGAACCAGCGGTGCTCCGTAGGCGTACAAGGGGCTACGCGAGTACGCAGGCAAAAAGATGCCATGCCGTGCTTGCGCTGGTGTGTTTGGGGGACAGGAGCCACACTGGGGCAGAGGTTCTGGCATCTCTGCAGGGGCAGGCCGAGAGGTGGTTGACGCCACGCCAGCTTAAGCCAGGAATGGTCGTTTCTGACAATGGCACCAACCTCCTCTCCACCCTGCGACAGGGGCAGCTTACCCATGTGCCCTGTATGGCTCATGTCCTCAACCTGGTGGTGCAGCGGTTCTTGGGCAGGTTCCCAGGCTTACAGGATGTCCTGAGGCAGGCCAGGAAAGTCTGTGTGCATTTCAGCCGATCTTATAATGCCAGTGCTCGGCTGACTGAGCTGCAAAATGAGCTGAACCTGCCCAAGAACCGCCTAATATGTGACATGCCCACCAGGTGGAACTCAACGTTGGCCATGCTGCAGCGACTGCACACGCAGCAGAGGGCCATCAATGAGTACCTTTGCGACTACGGCACCAGGACAGGGTCAGGGGAGCTTGGCTTTTTTTCCCCACGCCAGTGGAGCATGATCAGGGATGCATGCACTGTCCTCTCACCATTTGAGGAGGCCACGAGGATGGTGAGCAGTGACAGTGCATGCATCAGTGACACTGTACCTCTTGTCCACCTGTTGGAGCATACGCTGCGTGGGATAATGGACAGGGCACTTGAGGCAGAACAGAGGCAGGAAGAGGAGGACTTCCTTGCCTCTCAAGGCCCCCTTTATCCAGACAGTGTTCCTTCTGTCCCACCCATCACACAGGAAGAGGAGGAGGAGAGGAGGAGGAGGAGGAGGAGGAGGATTGTGTGAGCATGGAGGTGGAGACTGGCACTCAGCATCAGCAGCAGCAGTCTTTTAGGGATGATGTACAGTCCCAACAAACCAGTGGACTTGTACGTGGCTGGGAGGAGGTGGCTGGCGATCATGTCATCCTCAGTGACCCAGAAGACTCCGGACCGAATGCCTCAGCTAACCTACGTAGCATGGCCTCCCTGATCCTGCAAAGCCTGCGGAAGGATCCTCGTGTTCTTCGGATCAAGGAGAGGGACCATTACTGGCTGGCCACTCTCCTTGATCCACGGTACAAGGGTAAGGTTGCGGACCTTATCTTGCCGTCGCAGAGGGAGCAGAGGATGAGACATCTCAGGGAGGCCTTGCAGAAAGGTCTGTGCAACGCGTTCCCAGAAACTGGGAGGTTTCAAACTCCTGGTCCTGGAAGACGAGTTGCTGAGGCTTCGGTCAGTAGCAGAAGGAGTGGTGCGGAAGGTGGACGTCTGACCGATGCGTTCAGACAATTTTTTAGTCCGCAGCCCCAAGGTATGATCGGTTCCAGCAACCATCGCCAGCGTCTGATATACATGGTGCAGGAATACCTAGGGGCAAGGTCAGACTTGGACACCTTTCCCACCGAAAATCCTCTGGCTTACTGGGTCCTGAGGATGGATCACTGGCCAGAGCTTGCACAGTATGCAATTGAGCTACTGGCCTGTCCTGCATCCAGCGTTCTTTCCGAACGCACATTCAGTGCTGCTGGAGGATTTGTCACCGATCACAGGATGCGCCTGTCCACCGACTCGGTTGATCGACTGACCTTCATAAAAATGAATCAGTCTTGGATCACCACCAGCTACCAGGCACCTGAAGCGGATATAACTGAATAATTTATAATGTCACATCCCTTCAAGACTGCCTATGCTGATGCTGAGTGACTGTCCTGTTATGTTCACTGACTATCCTCTTCCTCCTCCTCAATGATCCATGCCACCACACCAGTGCCTAAGGCACAATTTTTTAGCCCCTGTATAACAGGGGCGTTTACTTACAATTTTTTTTTTAAAATGCTTCGCAACAGGTGTGACTGCTGTGCTCCAAGTACAGTATCTGTGAGGGGTTGTAGTGTTGTGGCACCAGCACCAGTGCCTAAGGCACAATTTTTCAGCCCCTGTTGGGGCGTGTAATTACAGTTTTTAGGCAATGCTTTGCAACAGGTCTCATTGCTGTGCTAAGAGTACAGTATCTGTGAGGGGTTGCAGTGTTGTGGCACCAGCACCAATGCCTAAGGCACAATTTTTCAGCCCCTGTTTAACAGGGGCGTGTAATTACAACTCTTGATCTAATAGTTCACAGCAGGGCCCATTCCTGCGCCCACCAAGAGTAACTATGAGGGCTACAGTCTTGTGGCAACACCGTCCACCTCCACCACCACCACCAAAGGCCCAATTTTTCTGCCCTGTTCAACAGGTGCATGCAATTACAAATCTTGATCTAATAACTCACAGCAGGGCCCATTCCTGCACCCACCAAGAGTAACTGAGGGCTTACAGTCTTGTGGCAACACCATCCACCACCACCACCACCACCACCACACCACTACCACCACCACCACCACCACCACCACCACCACCACTACCACCAAAGGCCCAATTTTTCTGCCCTGTTCAACAGGTGCATGCAATTACAAATCTTGATCTAATAACTCACAGCAGGGCCCATTCCTGCACCCACCAAGAGTAACTGTGAGGGCTTACAGTCTTGTGGCAACACCGTCCACCACCACCACCACCACCAAAGGCCCAATTTTTCTGCCCGGTTCAACAGGTGCATGCAAGTACAAATCTTGATCTATTAACTCACAGCAGGGCCCATTCCTGTGCCCACCAGTCTTGTGGCTACACCAACATCTAATAGGGCAAATTTCTGCAGAGTATATACGGCAGGCCCCTACTTTCAAACATCCAACTTACAAACGACTCCTACTTGCAAACGGAAAGAGAAAAACAGGAAGTGAGAGGAAATCTACCCCTAGGAAGGGAAATTCGATCCTGTTAGATTTAATTTGGGAAAAAGGTATCTCCTCTCTACTGATGCTTTATCACCAATCCTTGTTTCAATTAAAACCCCACTTTTCCAAAAACATTTGTCATTGGGACAGAAAGTGAGGTGAAATGTTCTGAACAGATGTGCAAAGACAGCAAAGGTTACAGGGGTGATAACCCCTCCCTATGTTCTCCAAAAAGCTTAAAAATTGATTTTTTTGGGATGGAGCTACACTTCATAATGTACCTGTTCAGATTCTACTTAAGAACAAACCTACAGTCCCTCTCTTGTTTGCACCACCTATATACTGCTGTTCAGAGTATATAGGGTTGTAGGTATAGGGTTTTATTTTGGGTGCGGGTTCCCCCTTAATATCCATACAAGACCCAAAGGGGCTGGGGCGGGGGGGGGGGGGGATGATGGGGTAGCCATGCCATTTTTCTCAAGGATTTTCAGCCATATGGCGGCCAGGACAAGACATGACATTAAAGCCGCAAGTGGTTTTAAATGGCTTCTTTTTTTCCTTTACAAATGTCATTTTGTGCAAGGACAGTTCTAAACACGGGAAACACATGCCACTTCACAGGCATACTTTAGACACCCCCCAGGTACCATATTTAAAGGACAATTTCACTTTTTTTTTTTTCACTTTATGCATCATTAAAATGACTGCTCCCGAAAAAACGTTAGTTTTTAAATGTTCTTTTTGCATTGATACATGTCCCCTGGGGCAGGACCCGGGCCCCCAAACCTGTTTTATGACATTAACATGCATATTGGACGTTGTAATTAGCAATTTTGATTTCGAACGTTCGCGTCCATTATAACGAATAGGGTTTGAAAATTTGCGCGAACTTTCGGTCCGTTCGAAGGTTCTGGTGCGAACCGAACCCGGGGGTGTTCGGCTCATCCCTAATAGGGAGGGGAGTTTTTCACAGCCCTGACAGCACACTGCCCCAGTGTGAAAGTGTTCATTGATTTTAATGGAAATAAGTTTTCGTGAGCTTTTTAGGTGCTGTTTTTAGCGTGAAAGCGCCTCAGTGTGAAAGTGGTCTAAGTCAGAGACCCCCAAATTTGACCACTGGTCAAAATTTGGGGCACCTATGGTCCCGTAGATACAGGGCTCCTTGTGCAGCTTGTCAGAAGCTACATACAGAGCAGCCAGTTTAAATACAAGCCGACACACTCTGTTTGCAGCAGACTGAGGATGAGCTCACAGAGCCTCCCTTCACTTCTTGTCAGAAGCACTGAGCTCAATGGACAGCTTGGAGCCTTGGACCAATGGTAAAGCACCTTTGGAATAAGCTGTCCAATAAAACTGCTGCAGTGGAGGCTC
This sequence comes from Lithobates sylvaticus, assembly GCA_028564925.1. Lineage (NCBI taxonomy): Eukaryota > Metazoa > Chordata > Amphibia > Anura > Ranidae > Lithobates > Lithobates sylvaticus. The sequence continues at coordinate 272,339,910 of CM053032.1, forward strand.
TCCTCTCACTGCAGTGTCATGGAAGGGGGTATGTGTCTAAAAGACACATACCCCCTTCCAGCCCTCCTAACTACAAGGAAAAAACATGCGTTTATGGGTATAAGATTTACCCACAATCCCACACAGTAAAGAGGGAGGATCTACTGCTGCTGAAAAGGTACTTTTTTTAATCAAGCTAAATCATATTATTATGCTATATGTTATAACATTCATTTATTATTTATCTAGCGTATTTATCGGCGTATAACACGCACTTTTTCCCCCTTAAAATAGGGGGGAAATTGTCTGTGTGTGTGTTATACGCCGATATATGCTGCCACCGAGGAGAAAGAGGGGATGAGCGCTGCCGAAATAAAGCCAGATCTCCTGTGTACTCGGCTCGCAGTCACGCTCAGTCCCGCCCCTTGGGTGGCTCCTAGCATGGACGTCCTGGCATTGGACCAGCGTTATGTCCATCATAGGATCCAGGCCAAGGGGCGGGACTGGGCGTGACTGCGAGCCGAGTACACAGGAAATCCGGCTTTATTTCGGCAGCGCTAGTCCCCACCTATCCTTCGATGTCAGCATATATAACGGCAAGGCTGCACTGAAGCTGCAGATGGGCACCAATTTCGGCTGCATTGATGCTCACTGACCATTATTTTGCTTCAAAGGGGTTCATTTAAAAACGTCCCTCTTAAATTGGGGTGCTGGTTATACGACAATAAATACGGTATTTACTGTGAAATTATTGGTCGGAAGTTATAACTTCAAACGTCAGTAATTTGTCCGTTAAGCTCCCCTGCTTAGTACAGTTTTTGTAAAAAATAGTAAATGACCGTAAAAACAATATATAAATAACTATTTGTATATTACTTATGGTAATTATGACAATTAACTAGGGGTGCAACGGATCGTCGCCGATCCGTGATCCAAACGGGTCACCCCGTTCGGATCAGCACACCCCGCGATCCGCGGAGCGCTCTGCGGCCTTAGGAAAGGCCGCGGCTTCGGCCTAGCTCCGGAGCGGCGGCGGCCATCTTGGTACACCCGGCGGCCTTAGGAAAGGCCGCATCTTCGGCCTAGCTCCGGAGCGGCGGCCATCTTGGTACACCCGGCCACTGTTTACAATGTGATCGCTCCGTCAAATGACGGAGCGATCACTTGTAAACATACCCTGCATTACCCAGCCAATATCCTGCATTACCCAGCCAATACTCTGCGATACTCTGCATTACCCAGCCAATACTCTGCGATACTCTGCATTACCCAGCCAATACTCTGCGATACTCTGCGATACCCAGCCGATACTCTGCGATACCCAGCCAATACTCTGCGATACCCAGCCAATACTCTGCGATACCCAGCCAATACTCTGCGATACCCAGCCAATACTCTGCGATACCCAGCCAATACTCTGCGATACCCAGCCAATATTACAGTGGGGGAGATGACGTGGATATTACAGTGGGGACTATATGGTGGCGGAATTTTCACAGGTTTTTGCAAATTCAATTATTATTTGCTGATCCAAAAAATGATCCGATCCGTGACTCCTGATCCGAGGATCGATCCGATCCGTGAGTTTTTTGATCCGTTGCACCCCTACAATTAACCCCTTGCCACCCAGGCTAATTCTGACACTTCTCGCCTTCATACAGAATACTTTATTAATCCAAAGGGAAATTGTTACGACAGACATACTTATCAAAAGACAAACACAAGATCGCAACAATAGGACTGACCAAGATGCAAAAACACAACAAAATTACCAATAACAGCCATTAACACCAAATAATAAAACTAAAACTACACTACAAATAAAACATCCATACAATTAAAATACAACATAGAATAAATAACACAGATTAAAATAACAGGCAAACTACCAAATACAAATAATACACCACTTTAACACCACCCCAAATAATAACCAACACACTATAAAAACAACACAAAATCCCGATCATAAAACAACCACAACTAAATCTTCCTCCAGCCCTCACAGAAAATTATTATATATCTCGATGGCCACAGGCAGAAATGATTTCCTGTGTCTCTCTCTGTGGTGCATTGTGGGTGTAAAATCTGTCACTGATGGTCACTCCACAGACTGACCCGCGTATTGTGGAGCGGGTGGGAGGAGTTGTCCAAGAGAGAGAACGTAACTTGAGCAACAGTCTCCTCTCCAACACCAACTACATAGAAAAATCATTGTTTGCTGGAAAATTATGGAACACCCATATAATATAAAATATATATATATATAAAATCACACACCGTAAGGAATATAATGGTGGTCGTTTACTGTGTGACTTTTTCTGTCACACAGTATGTGCACAGCAATTGTTCAAACACGTTTTTTTGGGGGAAAAAAGCACCAACGTCAGCCCTATTTTCTTGTATAATGTGAAAGATGATGTTACGCCGAGCAAATAGATACCGAACACGTCACACTTTAACCACTTCCCGACCGGCGCACACAGATATACGTCGGCAGAATGGCACGTACAGGCAGGAGGGCGTATATATAAGTCCCTCCTTAATGCCTGTCCGTGCCATCGGGAGCGCGCCGGTCGGGACCCCCGTGAGGCCGGTCGCGGGCCCCGCGGACTCGATCGCCGCCGGGGCACCCGCGATCGTCTCACGGGAAGGCTGAACGGGGAGATGCCGAGATAAACAGCATCTCCCCGTTCTGCCTAGCAACTAGTGACGCCGATCTCTGCTCCCTGTGATTGGAGCAGAGATCAGCATTCACTAGCTGACAGCCACGCCCCCCCCCCCGCAGTAAGAAACACGCCTCTAGGCACACTTAGCCCCTACACTGCCCCCTTGTGGTTAACCCCTTCACTGCCAGTGTCATTTATACAGGAATCAATGCATTTAAATAGCATTGATTGCTGTATAAATGACAATGGTCCCAAAAATGTGTCAAAAGTGTCCGATGTGTCCGCCATAATGTCGCAGTCACAATAAAAATCGCTGATCGCCGCCATTACTAATAAAAAAAAAATATTAATAAAAATGCTTTAAAACTATCCCCTATTTTGTAAACGCTATAACTTCTGCGCAAACCAATCAATAATTGCTTATTGCGATTTTTTTTACCAAAACTATGTAGAAGAATACGTATCGGCCTAAACTGAGGAAAAAAATGTTTTTTTATATATTTTTGGGGGATATTTATTGTAGCAAAAAATAATGCTTTTTTTTTTCAAAATTGTCGCTCTTTTTTGTTTATAGCGCAAAAAATAAAAACCGCAGAGGTGATCAAATAACACCAAAAGAAAGCTCTATTTGTGGGAAAAAAAGGACGTCAATTTTGTTTGGGAGCCACGTCGCACGACCGCACAATTGTCAGTTAAAGCGACGCAGTGCCGAATCGCAAAAAGGGGCCTGGTCCTTTGGCTGCAAACTGGTCCGGTCTGAAAGTGGTTAAAATTGCGCACACTCGTGGAATGGCACCAAACTTCAGTACATAAAAATCTCCATTGGTTGACGCTTTAAAAATTTTTACAGGACTCTCTGCAGGCCAGTCACGTTCCTTCGCCCCAAACTCTCTCATCCCATGTCTTTATGTTTTTTTTTTAGAAGCGCATGATTAAAGCCTGAGGCTCTAATTGGCTTAAAAAAGGGTGGGCTTGGGGCACCAAGCACTGCGCCCTGAGCCCACCCAGTTGTGTGACATTGGCAAATGAACATTCGCTAATGTCTTCCTGGAGAGGCAACAGCCGGGACACCGAGGAGACGGAGGGGGGAGCTGCTGCCACAGCCATGACCTGCGTGGGGTAAGTGCAGAGCTGACGGGGGGCCCGGCGGGCCAGAAGGCAAGTGAGCCGGCGACTGGAGGTGGGTGGGGTGGGGCTGGGGCGATGGACCTCCAACCGCCACTGCTCCATTCACCAACAGAACCATACATACATATAGATGTCCGTACTTAAAAACATGTACTGTATCCAAAGCCAAACCTTTTTTTCTGGTTTTGGATGGAGTGGGGAGGATAAGAACCCCTGCCAGGTGTTATCAGGCTCTCTGGGGGAAATCTCTGTAATGGAGCAACAATTTACTGTCCTGGTGAAAAAAAATGTTTTCCTTAGCAAAATGGGAGGGACTAGAATCCCTGTCAGATTTTTATTTCAGACTATGTCCCCCTTGGGGGGTTCCCCTCACTGAAACCATTGCCAGCAGGACAGGAAGAGAGAAGATATATATATATATATATATATATATATATATATATATATATATATATATATATATATATATATATATATATATATATATATATATATATATATATATATATATATATTATATATATATATATATATATATATATATATATATATAGGTTCCTACTAATTTTCTACATACATATATACCCACACAGTATCTGACAAAAGTAAGTACACCCCTCCAATTTGTGTAAATATTTTCTTCTCTCTTTTCATGTGACAACACTGAAGAAATGACACTTGTCTACAATGTAAAGTAGTGAGTGTACAGCTTGTATAACAGTGTAAATTTGCTGTCCCCTCAAAATAACTCAACACACAGCCATTAATGTCTAAACCGCTGGCAACAAAAGTCAGTACACCCCTAAGTGACAATGTCCAAATTGGGCCCAATTAGCCATTTTCCCTCCCCGGAGTCATGTGACTGGTTAGTGTTACACGGTCTCAGGTGTAAATGGGGAGCAGGTGTGTTAAATTTAATTTGGTGTTAACTCTCACTCTCTCATACTGGTCACTGGAAGTACAACATGGCACCTCATGGCAAAGAACTCTCTGAGGATCTGAAAAAATAGAATTGTTGCTCTACATAAAGATGGCTGAGGCTATAAGAAGATTGCCAAGACCCTGAAACTGAGCTGCAGCTATGCAGGAAGCTGACAAAGTCAAACGTACCAACACTGGTTACAATACATTCAAAATGTGTGCAAAAAGGCAAAACGTTTTCTTTGTTCTGGACATAGTAGGGAAAGGTTATGACCTTCACTTCCTGTCCCAGTGACACAGCAGGAAGTGAGAGTGAATTTTGCCAGAGGGGAAAACTTCTCTAAATCCGGCCATACATGGATCGAAAATTTGCCTAGTTCATCAGTTTTCCATTACGTTAGAAAAATACAAAGACAACAACAAAAGTTGAAGAGTCGCCTCCTCTGTGATCGCACATGTCTGTGGGTACATATCTGCATCAACGTCCATTCAATCCCCTTAATCCCAGTCACACCCCTGCTCCTGTGTATGTCCCAGTGTTCACACAAACATCGCAAATAATGCATGCAATGTTTTTAATATGAGAGAAATATCTTTTTTTTTTTTAAAGCCTCATCAGCGCCATCTTGTGGCCATAATGCAATATTTTTCCTGAAATACCTCAACCACTGCCTTATGGCCACTAGATGGCCCTGGCGACCATGGGAACTACATAGAAAATGAAATTTCACACATTGTGGGGATAATTTTAAGCACTTGCAGACCAGTCATTATACGGCAGCGCGGGTCGGCTCGTCTCCTGCGAATCGCCGTTCTGGTACGTTGGCTCCTTTCAGAGCCATAGCAGGTGCGCGCCCGCTGCACGGCGAGGGACCCGATGTGTGTGGCCGGTGACCGTGATGTCCACTGGCCACCCGTGATTGCGGGCATGAGAGCCAGAAAGGGGATTTGTGTGTTTAAAACACACAAATCCCCGTTCTGACAGAGGAGGAGAGACAGATCATCTGTTCCTAGTAATTAGGAACAGCGACCTCTCTACTCCTCCAGTCAATCCCATCCCCCCTACAGTTAAAAACACACCCACGAGGGAACACAGTTAACCCTTTGATCGGCCCCCTAGTGTTAACCCCTTCCCTACCAGTGACATTTACACAGTAATCTGTGCATTTGTATAGCTCTGATCGCTGTATAAATGACAATGGTCCCAAAAAAGTGTCAAAGGTGTCCGATGTGTCCACCGCAATCCTGCTAAAAAAAAAAAAAAATCGCAGATCGCCACCATTACTAGTAAAAAAATAATAAGAATAATAAAAATGCCATAAATCTATTTTGTAGGCGCAACCAATCGATATGTGCTTATTGCGATTTTTTTTACCAAAAATATGTAGAAGAATACACATTGCCCTAAACTGATAAAGAAATTTTAATTTTTAATTTGGATATATTTATTATAGCAAAATTTACCAAATTTTTTTTTTTTTTTTTCAAAATTGTCGCTCTTTTTTTTGTTTATAGCACAAAAAAAAGCGCAGAGTTGATCAAATACCACCAAAAGAAAGCTCTATTTGTGGGGGGGGAAAAAAAGGACATCGATTTTGATTAGGTACAGCATTGCACGACCGCGCAATTGTCAGTTAAAACAACGTAGTGCCGCATCCCAAAAAGTCCCAAAAAATAGCCCAGTCATTAACCGCTTCCTGACCGGTGCACGACGATGTACGTCGGCAGAATGGCACGGACAGGCATAAGGGCGTATATATAAGTCCCTTTTTTAATGCCTCCATGACATCGGGAGCGCGGCGGGAGCGGCGCGCTCCCGCGCCGGTCGGGACCCCCGTGAGGCCGTCGCGGGGGGGGGACACCCGCGATCGTCTCACGGGAAGGCTGAACGGGGAGATGCGGAAATAAACAGCATCTCCCCATTCTGCCTAGCAACTAGTGACGCCGATCTCTGCTCCCTGTGATTGGAGCAGAGATCAGCATTCACTAGCTGACAGCCACGCCCCCCCACAGTAAGAAAAACACCCCTAGGCATACTTAACCCCTACACTGCCACCTAGTGGTTAACCCCTTCACTGCCAGTGTCATTTATACAGAAATCAATGCATTTAAATAGCATTGATTGCTGTATAAATGACAATGGTCCCAAAAATGTGTCAAAAATGTCCGATGTGTCCGCCATAATGTCGCAGTCGCAATAAAAAAAATCGCTGATCGCCGCCATTACTAATAAAAAAAAAAATTATTAATAAAAATGCTATAAAACTATCCCCTATCTTGTAAACGCTATAACTTCTGCGCAAACCAATCAATAATCGCTTATTGCGATTGTTTTTAACCAAAAATATGTAGAAGAATACGTATCGGCCTAAACTGAGGAAAATAAATGTTTTTTTATATATTTTTGGGGGATATTTATTATAGCAAAAAATAAAAAAATAATGCGTTTTTCTTCAAAATTGTCGCTCTTTTTTGTTTATAGCTCAGAAAATAAAAACCGCAGGGGCGATCAAATACCACCAAAAGAAATCTCTATTTGTGGGGAAAAAAGGACGTCAATTTTGTTTGGGAGCCACGTCGCACGACCGCGCAATTGTCAGTTTAAGGGACGCAGTGCCGAATCGCAAAAAGGGGCCTGGTCCTTTGGCTGCAAATTGGTCCGGTCTGAAAGTGGTTAAAGGGGGCAAATCCTTCCAGGGCTGAAGTGGTTAAGGACTTGCTAACCACAGTACAGCAAAGCTACAGTGGGGGGGGGGGGGCAGCTGAGTATAATCATGAATATACATGTTAATTCTGCATTTCTGGGTCCGGATGTGCTGTCACTGGCTCCAGCACATGCCAATCAGCGGGTCCTAGCCAATGATTCATGACCGGGACCCGCCGATGGGCAGAGCACATGACAAGAGAGAGATCTGTGTCTGTAAACAACACACATCTCTCTACTGACAGTGGGGGGGGGGGGGGTTCGTTTTCTGGGGAATAAAAAACATCACTTCCCTTAGTAAAAGTAGCACACAGTCAACACAAACACTGGTTAGGCACACACTTAAAGCGGTTCAGCACCCATTTCATTTAGTAAATCTCTTTGCCTTCCAAATCAGGCAAAGAGTACTAAATGAAATGTTTTTTTTTTTTTTTTTTTTTTTTTTACTTACCTTGTAATTGAAGACTTCCGGTCTTCTCACTCTGCGGCGGCGGGCGGGGTCTCTGCGTCGATCGTCGTCACGCCGCACTGTCTCCTGGGATCTGGTGTCATTGATCCCAGGAGTCAGTGCGGGCATCTTCCGAAATCTCGCGAGATTTCGGCCACATCTTCCGAAATCTCCCGAGATTTCGGCCGCATCTGCCGAAATCTCGTGAGATGTCGGCAGATGTGCCGTTACTGCGCACGCGCGAGTAACGGCGGTGCATGCTGGGCCATCAACAGTGCCTGTGGGGTTTCACATGCCCACAGGCAAGATGGCCCCCAGCAGACAAGAAGAAGACAAGAAGAAGATGAAGACGAAAACCGGCGGCGATCGAGATGGAAGATGGAACAGGTAAGTCCCCCAATTGAGCTATTTGCCCTAGGCATATAGCCCAAAAAAATAAAAAAAAAATTTCAGAGTGCAGAACCGCTTTAATTAACCTTTGATTGGCCCTAAATGTTAAGGCCTAGTGTCATTAGTACAGTGACAGTGTATAGTATTATCACTGTATTAGTGTCACTGGAGATGTCAGTGTCAGTTAGTCCACCGCACTATCACAGTCCCATTATAAGTCCTGATCACCGCCATTACTAGTAAATAAAAAAAAATAAAAAATTCCAGTATACATGTCATAGTTTGTAGACGCTAGAACATTCACACAAAGCAATCAATATACACTTATTGGGATTTTTTTTTTCTCTTACCAAAGACATGCAACAATACATTTTGGCCAAAATTGATGAAAAAAAAATAGGTTTTATTTTTTTTACTGAATATGTTTTATAGCAGAATGTAAAGTTAAAAAAAAAATAAAATTCAGTTATGTTGTTGATTAAATACCACCAAAAGAAATATCTATTTGTGGGGGAAAAAAAATATTTAAAATGTCGTTTGTGTTCAGTGTTGCACGACCGCACAATTACCAGTTAAAAGTTGTGCAGTGCTGAATAGAAAAATATGGCCTGGTCATTAAAAAGAAGGTAAAACCTTCCAGAGCTGAATTGGTCCTGAACTCCAGGAAAAGTAAATATCGTTTAAAATCCATTCATCATGTGACTTCTTCTTGAATCTCTGTGATCTTTGTGTATTTCTTTCAGATCTGTGCAGTCATCCAGTGTGAGACTTCCTGTAATAAAGACTGCTCACTGCTGCTCTCTCCTTGTGCAGGGGGACTGGTCTAGTCTCCGCCCCCCTCCTGTAGTTTTCTGTAGTGGGTGGAGCCTGTTGGAAACCCCTCCCACAGCTCTGCTCTCTCTCCTTGTGCAGGGGGGACTGGTCTTGTCTCCGCCCCTCCTGTAGTTTTCTGTAGTGGGTGGGGCCTGCTGAGCCCCCTCCCACAGCTCTGCCTTCTCTCCTTGTGCAGGGTGACTGGTCTTGTCTCCGCCCCTCCTGTAGTTTTCTGTAGTGGGTGGAGCCTGTTGGAAACCCCTCCCACAGCTCTGCTTTCTTTCCTTGTGCAGGGGGGGCTGGTCTAGTCTCCGCCCCCTCCTGTAGTTTTCTGTAGTGGGTGGAGCCTGCTGAGCCCCCTCCCACAGCTCTGCTCTCTCTCCTTGTGCAGGGGGACTGGTCTTGTCTCCGCCCCTCCTGTAGTTTTCTGTAGTGGGTGGAGCCTGTTGGAAACCCCTCCCACAGCTCTGCTTTCTCTCCTTGTGCAGGGGGGGCTGGTCTAGTCTCCGCCCCTCCTGTAGTTTTCTGTAGTGGGTGGAGCCTGCTGAGCCCCCTCCCACATGTCTGCTCTCTGCTCAGGCTATGTACAGCACAGTGATGATGTCACTGCTGATTAATATCTAATCTGGGTTTGCAATGACATTTGGCGCACACAACTTGGATTTATATTCTTTGTGGAAAAGTTTATACAAAAAAATGTTTTTATGGTCAAAGCTCCATCTGTGAAGATTTGTGAGTAAACTGGCGATTAAAATAGAAGATATGAGATGCTGGAAGCATTCGGAACGTTTCCCCTGAAGTGCGGTTTTGTGGTTTTGTGGACGGGGATCGGGATTGTCCTGATTGACGGGCAGAATTGTGCTCCGGTTTTATCTCCAGGGGCGGACAGCGAACTCCTCTGCAGGGATCAGGACCCTGAGCGTAGAAGCAGATGATCGATTGGGAAGTGTAGGATGGAGAGGATTTCCGGCACAATAATTATAGACTGAGATCACACCACAGACACGTCACTAACCACTTGCTGCCAAATCACGTACCCGCAATCTGCCGGCAGGCCGGAGACCCGAACAGAGCTGGAATCGGCTTCGATTGGGTCTCGGCTGCAGTAACCCAGAAGCAACGCCATGACATCACTTCCGCATAACTGGAGTCTTAAAAGGCGTCAGATTTTTAAAGTAATGTCCGTTTTCAAAACTGCCGATCTTGACGTTTTGAATGCTTTTAATCACTTAAGCCCTGGACCATTTTGCTGGCCAAAGACCAGAGCACTTTTTGCAATTCGGCACTGCGTCGCTTTAACTTACAATTGCGCGGTCGTGCGACGTGACTCCCAAACAAAACTGACGTCCCTTTTTCCCCACAAATAGAGCTTTCTTTTGGTGGTATTTGATCACCTCTGCGGTTTTTATTTTTTGCGCTATAAACAAAAAAAGACTGACAATTTTGAAAAAAAATAAAAAACACAATATTTTTTACTTTTTGCTATAATAAATATCCCCTAAAAATATGTAAAAAAAACTTTTTTTCCCTCAGTTTGGGCCGATATGTATTCTTCTACATATTTTTGGTTAAAAAAAAAAAAAAAATTGCAATAGACGTTTATTGATTGGTTTGCGCAAAAGTTATAGTGTCTACAAAATAGGGGATAGATTTATGGCATTTTTATTATATTTTTTTTTTATTAGTAATGGCAGCGATCTGCGATTTTTATCGGGACTGCAACATTATGGTGGACACATCAGACATTTTTGACACATTTTTGGGACCATTAATACAGCGATCAGTGCTATAAAATTGCATTGATTACTGTAAAAATGTCACTAGGGGGAGGGGTTAAGTGTGTCCTGGGGAGTGATTCTAACTGTCTGGGGGAGGGGCTAGCAGTGACACGACACTGATCGCTGCTGCTGATGTCACTAGGCAGAGCGGGGAGATGCTGTGTTTACGTCGGCATCTCCCCGTTCTTCAGCTCCGTGACACGATCGCGGGCACCCGGCGGACATCGAGTCTGCGGGTCCCACGGTCACGGGGCACGCATTTTTGGGACCATTGGCATTAATACAGCGATCAATGCTATAAAATTGCATTGATTACTGTAAAAATTTCACTAGGGGGCGGGGGAGGTGCTGTGTTTACATCGGCATCTCCCCGTTCTTTAGCTCCGTGACACGATCGCGGGCACCCGGCGGACAGAGACCCGGCACATGCCTATTGCTGTCACAAGGGATGTTTACATTCCTTGTGACAGCAATAAAAGTCATAAGAAAAAATGTAATTCAATCGACAGTGTAAAAAAAAAAAAAAAAAATTGTATAATTTTTTATAATATAGTACAGTAATACCTTGGATTACGAGCATTATCCATTCCAGAAGAATGCTTGTAATCCAAAGCACTCGTATATCAAAGCGAATTTCCCCATAGGAAACAATGGAAACTCAGCTAATTCGTTCCACAGTGACTGCTGGTGTATGCAGTACCGCATTTGGCCAGAGGTGCGAGGGCGCCGGAGACACTTGGGAACTGAGTATCTCCGAGCATCACCGGCGCCCCCGCACCTCTGGCCAAATGTGGTACTGCACACCCCAGCAGCTTGACTCCTGCTCGTCTTGCGAAACAACACTTGCAAATCGAGTCAAGTCCCCCCCTCTCCTCCGCCATGCTAAGCCCACAAAGGCGAATGCGTGTGTCGGTCCTGAACGCGTGCAAACCACAATTGTCCCACACAAGTGAGGGCATCACCACAAATGTCAGATCATTTGCAGCAATTCTAGCACTCAACTTCCTCTGTACATCTAAAGTGGTAACCTGTAAATGCTTTTAAAGCGTCGCCTATGGATAGTAAAATTTGTGCGGTTTGTCGCTGTTGTGGGGGGCGTGCGCAATTTTTCAAGCCTCACATGTTTGGTATCTATTTACTCGGTGTGACATTGTCGTTTATATTTTGCAAAAAAATGGGGTTATGTATTGTGTTTTTTTTTTTTTTTTTGCATTTAGAAAAGTGTCGTTTTAAAAAAAAAAAATAATTCTGCAAATACTGCATTTGAAAAATCGTTGCGCAAATACTGTGCGACATAAAAAAAATGCAAAACCCAATTTATTCTTTAGGGCCTCTGCTTTAAAAAAAAAAAAAAAAAAAAATTATATTATATTATAATATATATATATATATATATATATATATATATATATATATTGTAATATAATATAATATAATATATTTTTTTTTGTTTTTTTTTTTTTTGTTATTATTTGGGGGTTCCAATTAAAAAAACAAAAAACGGATTTTCACATGTAAACAAAAAGTGCATCCCACCAAGAATTTAATTCTATTGACTTGAATGGTAATAAATCCAAAAATGAAAGGATTCACAGGGAGGTCTGCGGTGTGCGGAGATCAGACAATAGGGACACTCCTATAATAGTCATTATTATTACAATGTAATCAGTGGACACACACAGGGGATGTGCAGGTTTAGTTGTTACCAATGTTTCCAAATTAGATCAAAAGTTTAGAGACTGTATACATAGAATACAAAATACTGGACACATTGTAATCACTTTCAGCACCGGATTTCATTTCCTAAGTATTCAGCTTCTTTATCTTTATTCCTTGTCTATGTCCCAGTGTAACTACAAGACGGTTTTACCGCCTTCATGACCAGGCCATTTTCTGCTATGCTGCAAAATACTGGACAATTGCGCATTCATGCAACGCTGTATTCAAATTAATAATAATATAATTTTTTTCCACACAGTTTTCGTTTTTTGTGATATAAAAAACAAAAATTTACAGAAAATTTTGTGGAAAAAAAAAATATTTTTTTACTTTCTTCTATAAAACATATCCCATAAAAAATAAAATTTCTTCATGAATTTTGGCCAAAATGCATTCTGCTACATGTCTTTGGCAGGGGTGTTGCTAGGTGGCAAAAAGACCAGGGGCTTTAGCCCAAAGTGCCAGAACTGGGGGTTGTGCGACTTACCAGTGCCCATCAATGCTGACCAGTCAACACACCTACCTGACACTGACCATTACACTGACCTGCCTGACCTACATACACGGACAATGACATACGTGCAGGGGCGTAACTATAGGGGGTGCAGCAGTCGCAAGCGCAACCGGGCCCTGTGCTGCAAGGGGCCCATGTGGCCCCCTCTAAATATGGCCGGTGGCAGCATAGGCGGTTAGGCACCGGGCGCACAGGTGGCTGGAGGTGGGGGGTGACTAGCAGAGCTCCATGCTCGACTACCGCACTGGCTGCTCTTTAGTTGTGCATTGTCCTCTGCCGCTCCTCCAGGTCCCCCTCTCCTGTTCCATGCAGTGCTGCTCAGTCCGGTGTCTGTCCTCCCCAGCCAGAGTCCCACCCCCTGAGTCCGGCTCACACTGCACTGCATGCTTCTCCCGGGCAAACAAACTTTAAGCACACAGATGCAGTGCAGCCCTATGAGAGCCGGCTCCCCAAAGGACACCGCAGGCTTGTCTGCCAGCACCCCCCTCCTCCCCGCCATACACAGAAGTTGACAGGTCTTTCTGGGAGATATGTCCTCTAAGGACAGGGACCCCATCTCCCCTGGGGAGAGAGCCCAGTTCTCCCTTGGGGACAAGGACCCCTTCTCCTCTGGGGACAGGGCCCACTTCTCTCCAGAGGACAGGCACCCCATTTCCCTTAGGGACAGGGACTCCTACTTACGTGGGGACAGGGACCCCATCTCCCCTAAGGACAAGGACCCAATCTCTCCTGGGGACAGGGCCCACTTCTCCCCAGAGGACAGGGACCCAATTTCCCTTTCCCTTCTTCCTCTTTGTCTCAAAGGTGTAACATCATAGGTCTGTTTAGACCTCTGATATCTCACCAAAGTCCCCCAACGGGACTCCTAAAAAATTGTAAAAAATAATTAAAAAAAATGCTGATACCAGTGGTGGAACTACAGGGCTCACAAAAGTCGTACCTGTGACCGAGCCCTGGAGTTCCACCACCGGACTAGGAGGGAAGGGCCTCGGCTGGAGTTCAGGGGGGCCCATCATGGTTTCTTGCACCGGGGCCCTGAAGGTTCTAGTTACACCACTGCATACGTGTCTGACCTACCTCAGCTCAGCCGTGGTGTGTGGTCACAGCAGGCAGTCAGTCACTCGTCAGAGAGGAGCCGAGGAGGAGAGGAGAGCCGCCCGCCTGAGCAGGGATGTAGCGTTCCCGCCTTCTGGAGCCGGCAGGCTAAGATGGACGTCACGTCACACGTCCCATGGTCCTGGCATTGGCGCTGCAGGCTCCAGAAGGCGGGAACTGTGGCACTAGGCTACTTTCAACCGCACTCTGGATCAGATCGGTCCCGGTGTACTATCATTTACTGTCCCCCATCACAAAGTGTCCGCTGTGTACTGCGCATGGACACCCAGCTTCCAAAAATTGCCGAAGATGAACGACGCCTGCGCCGTGTGTCCAATTTCAAGCCCCACCATCAAAGTGGACATAGAGTTAGAATATAAAAGAGCCGAGCGCAGCGAGGCCGTGCCCGAAGCGTGGCGAGCGAAGCGAGACCGCGAGGGGCCCTCTAAGTTTGTGTAGCCCTATGTCCGCTTGGATGGTGGGGCTTACACCTCGACTCACAGCGCAGGCGCCGTTCATCTTCCGAGATTTTCCGAAAATCCTTAGGCTCTGTACTGCGCATGCGCAGTACACAACGGACACTTGGTGATAGCCGGACTGTTCGTGTCAGAACACCGGCGGCCGGTGCTCGGGGCTAACAATGGAATGCAGCATTCCATAGATTCTGGGCTTTTCGGGGTCACATTCGGGGTTTCAGCCCCCCCCCCCCAGCCACCCCCTCCGGACGCCACTGGTCTTTGGTAAAAAAAAAAAAAAAAAATAAGCGTACATTTGATTTGTGTGAAAGATATAGTGCCTGGTATAGATACCAGAATTTTTTTTTTTTTTTTTTTTTTTTCGCAGTAGTAATGGCGGTGATCAGAGATTTATAGTGGGACTGAATAGTATGGCGGGTAATCTGATGCTGGTTGGGGGGTACACCAAGTGACACAAATACTGTAATCAGTGCTAATACTATACACTGTCACTGAATTGGAAGGGGTTAACATCTAGGGGTGAGCAAAAGGTTAAATGTGTGCCTAACAATGTTTACTGTGTGTGTTATTTGCTGCTTTTGCTGAACAATCTTGTTGTTTTTTTTTCATGATCGCCTCAGCAACACAGAGCTCCCTTCCCTGAATGATAGAGACGATCGATGGGTGCTGGCAATCAATTATTGGCCGGGACCCGCTGATCAGCTTGTGCTCTAACAAATCACATCACAGCCAGGGTGGAGCACCTCCTGATCACATATCAGATACATGATCTGCAGCAGTACATCTCCGTGGGGCAGTCGGCAAGCGATGAAGCTGATGCCAGGACCACCACATTCCTGTCTGAATAATGTGTCCGGGTTTCAGGTGGACTGAACCCCAAACACAGGATTCAAAACCCGGACAGGTGGCAACCCCCAGCCACAGGTTTCTCGTCTCAGTGGTCATGGCATCAGCTTTAAAGTGATTGTAAAGGGTAGTTGTTAATAAAAAAACAAAAAAAAATAAAAATCATGTTCTACTTACCTGCTCTGTGTTAGGGTTTTGCACAGAGCGGCCCCGATCCTCCTGTTCTGGGGTGCCCCAGCGGCGCTCCTGGCCCCTCCTCTTCATTGGGAGAGCCCACAGAGAGCCGCTTTCCATGGGGGGCACCCGTGCGGACGCACTCCCGAGTCCTGCTGCTGCGTCCATTGACACAGACAGCAGGACTCGGAACGCCCCCCAACCCCCCCCCCCCCCCCCGACTCCCGTGTCACTGGATTTGATGGACAGCAGCGGGAGCCAATAAAATCTCTACAGTTTGTAGACGCAATAACTTTTGTGCAAACCAATCAATATACACTTATTGGGATTTTTTTTTTTTTTCTACCAAAATATGTAGCAGAATACATATTTTTAGCACTGATCAGTTTTAAAAGTAGGGGTGCAACGGATCAAAAAACTCACGGATCGGATTGTTCCTCGGATCAGAGTCACGGATCGGCAAATAATAAATTGAATTTGCAAAAACCTGTGAAAATTCCACCACCATATAGTCCTCATTGTAATATCCACAATCTCCCCCACTGTAATATTGGCTGAGTATGGCTGGGTACGGCTGAGCATGGCTGGGTATCGCCGAGTATGGCTGCGTATGGCAGAGTATTGGCTGGGTATTGCAGAGTGTTGGCAGAGTATAGCAGAGTATTGGCAGAGTATTGGCAGGCTATTGGCAGGGTATGGCAGAGTATTGGCAGGGTATGGCAGAGTATTGGCAGGCTATTGGCAGGGTATGGCAGAGTATGGCAGAGTATTGGCAGAGTATTGGCAGAGTATGGCAGGGTATTGGCAGGGTATTGGCAGAGTATTGGCAGGTATTGGCAGGGTATGGCAGAGTATTGGCAGGGTATGGAGGGATGGCTGTGACTGCAATTGTCACAGAGCAGCGCTGTGGGCACTACAGATCCAGCCCACAGCGCTGCTGGCATCCGATCTCTCCCCTCCACTGTACAGATCTGTACACAGAGGAGAGAGAGGTGATCACATTGCAAACCGCCGACGGGTGCACCAAGATGGCCGCCGCTCCGGAGCTAGGCCGAGGCCGCGGAGCGCGGCGTGTGCCGATCCGAACAGGGTGACCCGTTCGGATCACGGATCGGTGACGATCCGTTGCACCCCTAGTCAAAAGTGTCACTTAGTGTTCAATTTGTTCGCCACAATATCGCTGATCGCTGCCATTACTGGTAAAAAAAAAAAGAAGAAGATTATATAAAAATATACAATAGTTTCCAGATGCGATAACTTTTGCGCAAACCAATCAATATACGCCTATTGGTATTTTTTTTTTTTTTTTTTTTTACCAAAAACATGTAGCAGAATACATATTGGCCTAAATTAATGAAGACATTTTATTTTTTACATTATTTTTATTGGCTATGTTTTATAGCAGAAAGTAAAAAAAAAATATATATAATTTTTTTTTCAAAATTGTTTATAGCACAAAAAATAAAAACCGCAGAGGCGATCAAATACCACCCAAAGGAAAACTCTATTTTCTTTTGGGTACAACATTGCACGACCGCGCAATTGTCAGTTAAAGTAACGCAGTGCCGTATCGAAAAAAATGTTAAGAGGGATCAGAAAGCTGCCATGTTAGTGGCGTCCTTTGCTTATACTGTGTGCTGCATGTAATTCTGCAAATGACCCAGCAGAGGGAGGTGCAACGCCACAAGTATTGTTTTAGCTCCTGCACATTGCAGAATGAAGAACAAGGTGGAGGTCTAAATCTCAGAACCTGGGGCCCAAAATGATCGCTGGAAATGGGGGGCCTGTGTGATGGGGCCCCATAGAAAAACCTGTTAAAGTCACAAAAAATCTCTTATTAGCTTTAACATATACTGTATGTATAGACCAAACGTTGTATCACTTTTGTATGAAGCAGGAAAGCATTAGAACCAGTGGCGGCCGCTCATGCACGGCGCAGGGGCACCGCCCCCCCAATCCATGCACCTGGACCCTAATCTACATGCAGGGCGCAGGGGCGCTGCCCCCCTAATCCATGCACCTGGACCCTAATCTACATGCAGGGTGCAGGGGCGCTGCCGCTGCCCCCCTAATCCATGCACCTGGACCTTAATCTACATGCAGGGCGCAGGGGCGCTGTCCCCCTAATCCATGCACCCGGACCCTAATCTACATGCAGGGTGCAGCCCCCTAATCCATGCACCCGGACCCTAATCTACATGCAGGGCGCAGCCTCCCTAATCCATGCACCCGGACCCTAATCTACATGCAGGGCGCAGCCTCCCTAATCCATGCACCCGGACCCTAATCTACATGCAGGGCGCCGCCCCCCTAATCCATGCACCCGGACCCTAATCTACATGCAGGGCGTAGCCCCCCTAATCCATGCACCCGGACCCTAATCTACATGCAGGGCGCGGCCCCCCTAATCCATGCACCCAGACCCTAATCTACATGCAGGGCGCAGCCCCCCTAATCCATGCACCCGGACCCTAATCTACATGCAGGGTGCAGCCCCCTAATCCATGCACCCGGACCCTAATCTACATGCAGGGCGCAGCCCCCCTAATCCATGCACCCGGACCCTAATCTACATGCAGGGTGCAGCCCCCTAATCCATGCACCCGGACCCTAATCTACATGCAGGGCGCAGCCCCCCTGATCCATGCACCCGGACCCTTATCTACATGCAGGGCGCAGCCCCCCTAATCCATGCACCCGGACCCTAATCTACATGCAGGGCGCAGTGGCGCTGCCCCTCTAATCCATGCACCTGGACCCCAATCTACATGCAGGGCGCAGGGGCGCTGCCCCCCTAATCCATGCACCCTGACCCTAATCTACATGCAGGGCGCAGGGGCGCCGCCCCCCCCTAATCCATGCAACCGGACCCTAATCTACATGCAGGACGCAGCCCCCCTAATCCATGCACCTGGACCCTAATCTACATGCAGGGCGCAGGGGCGCCGCCCCCCCCTAATCTACATGCAGGGCGCAGGGGTGCCGCCCCCCCCCCCCTAATCCATGGGTCCACTTAATCCATGCACCCGGACCCTAATCTGCATGCAGGGCGCAGGGGTGCTGCCCCCCTAATCTGCATGCTGGGCGCACACGATTAGAGCCTGAGGCTCCAATTGGCTTCAAAAAGGGTGGGCTCAGGGCGCAGAGCACTGCACCCCGAGCCCACCCAGTTGTGTGACATTAGCAAATTAATGTTCGCTAAGGTCTTGTTTCTCCTCCCGGCCATTTAGGAAGCGGGTCCTAAGACACGATTGGCCGCGAGTCCCAAGTCCTGATTGGCCGGGAGGAGACCACCGGGGGCATGGGAGGAGATGGGGGGGGGAGCCGCAACTTGGATGGGGTAAGTGCGGGGCTGACGGGGGGGCCTGGCAGGCGACGAGCGAGCGATGCGGCAATCGATCGACCGGGGGGGAGAAGCAGCGATCAATTGAGCGGGTGGTTGGCTGGCTTTGGGGGAGGGGGTTGGCTGGGGGGGGCACGGGCTACCGCCCCCCCCCCAAGAAAATTAAGCACCAGCCACCACTGATTAGAACCCCGTCAGGTTTTTATTGTTGTCCATGCGATTAATCCCTCTAAAAGTTTAGCTGACTATTGTCATTGAGATAGAAAGTGAGGCGGATCCAAAATGTCAGCTGTCACCAGAACAGGAAGTGAAGGGAAACCTTCCAGTGGGGACACCAATAGGAGAATTGCCTTAATCTTCTCTCGCTTCCTGCTGTGACTCCGAGACAGAAGTGAAGGGAAACCCCCACAACATTATTGGTGCGTTTTAGGCGTGCTGCCATGGAACTCTATAGGAACGCACGCTTTGATGAAAGCGCATTAAAGATGCATCATTCAGGATGCTTTTTTAGCGCACCGCACCACCAGAAAAACACACTAGGTCTGAAACAACTAATCGATTATGAAATTAATCGATTACTATTTTCATAATCGATTAATCGGCCAGTAACATAATGGGGGTTAAAAAAACTAAAATGGAGTCCTTTATAGTACAAAAAGAGCAAATAATCACTACTGTAAATATTACTTTCACAGTTCTACAGAAAAAAAATAAATAACCCCTTACAGTAGTGATTATCTGCTTTTTTTGTACTATAAAGGGCTCATTTTAGTTTTTTTTTTTTTAACCCATTATGTTACTAAACGTCTTAGACCTGGTTCACATCTATGTGTTTTTTGGTGCTTTTTGCAGAAACGTACTACAGTTCATTTACATGGTTTCCTATGGGACACGTTCACATGGAGGCTTTTTTCAGCTGCTGCGTATTTGGAAAGGGTCAGGGACTTTTTTTTAAACGCAAAACTGTGCTTTTTTGGTTCAATAAACTTCAATGCAGAAGCTGCAGAAAAGCATGTAATGTGTTTTTGCAGCAATTTGTGTTTTTTCATCTGCCCAACAACAAATTGGCCAAAAAACAGTATGTCTCTTCTAATAGTATATACAGTATATCTCCTCTAATAGTGTATAGAGTATATATCTCTTCAAATAGTATATACAGTATATCTCCTCTAATAGTATATACAGTATATCTCCTCTAATAGTGTATACAGTATATATCTCCTCTAATAGTGTATATCTCCTCTAATGCGGCGTACACACGGTCGGAAATTCCGATGCAAACAGTCCGATGGGAGCTTTTCATCGGATTTTCCGACCGTGTGTATGCCCATCGGTCTTTTTCTGTCGGAAATTCCGACGGACTTTGAATTGAGAACCTGTTCTCAATTTTTCCGAAGGAAACCCTTTCTATCGGATTTTCCACTCGTGTGTATGCAATTCCGACACGCAAAATTCCGACGCATGCTTGGAAGCATTAAACTTCCCCGTTATAGTGCTGTCGAATGTGTTTTATGCCGCTGTGTTACTGACCGTCGGAATTTGGTGTGATTGTGTGTAGGGAACACAGCTTGAGCGGAATTCCGTCGGAAAAACCGTCATGCCGCGTACACACTTGCGGACTTTTGCCGGCGGACCTAGTCCAGCGGACAATCCGCCGGACTTTCCAGCTGGGTCCGCCGGACTTTCCGAGCGTGTGGACTTGCCCACACACGCGCGGACTTCTCTGGCGGATAATCCGCCGGGCAAAAGTCCGCGGGACTTTTGAAAATGAACGGACTTGCCCACACACGGAGCAGTCTGTTCATTTAGAATGTAACTTCAGGTTACGTAGCTAGCGTAGGCAGTAAATGCCGCCGCGCTAGCTCCGTAAGCTTGCATGTATTTAAAGGGACTCCCTACGCCGAAAAACGGCGTGGGGGTTCCCCCCAAATCCATGTCAGACCCTTATCCGAGCACGCAGCCTGGCAGGCCAGGAAAGGGGTGGGGACGAACGAGCGCCCCCCCCCCCCCTGAGCCGTACCAGGCCGCGTGCCCTCAACATGGGGGGTGCTCTGGGGAAAGCAAAAAGCACCTTGTCCCCATGTTGATGAGGACAAGGGCCTCTTCCCGACAACCCTGGCCGTTGGTTGTCGGGGTCTGCGGGCGGGGGCTTATTGGAATCTGGGAGCCCCCTTTTATAAGGGGGCACTCAGATCCCGGCCCCCCACCCTATGTGAATGAGTATGGGGTACGATGTACCCCTACCCATTCACCTAAGGTGTAAAATGTAAAGTAAAAAAACACCCACACTTTTGAAAAAATAGTTTATTGCACTGCTCCGGGGGTCTTCTTCCGTCTCGGGGGTCTTCTCGCCGGACTCCCCCGCCATTTACCAAGCTCTTTTACCGAGCGGGGAAGTCCGGCTACCTTCTTCGTCGCCGCCGCCGTCACCCTGTCCCCATGTCCCTATATAAGTCCCAGCGCGGATCAGCCATTCCGGGCAGAGACAGCGACGGGTCAACATCGGAAGAAGAAGAAGAACAAGAAGAAGAAGAACAAGAAGAAGGCGCCGGCAGCGCGGAAGACGGCGACCGCCGCAAGAACAGAAGAGCCCCCCGGAAGACCCCGGAATACCCCCGAAGGCAGATCGAGACCCCCAGACGACGGCGGCGGTGACGAAGAAGGTAGCCGGACTTCCCTGCTCGGTAAAAGAGCTTGGTAAATGGCGGGGGAGTCCGGCGAGAAGACCCCCGAGATGAAAGAAGACCCCCGGAGCAGTGCAATAAACTATTTTTTCAAAAGTGTGGGTGTTTTTTTACTTTACATTTTACACCTTAGGTGAATGGGTAGGGGTACATCGTACCCCCTACTCATTCACATAGGGTGGGGGGCCGGGATCTGAGTGCCCGCCCGCAGACCCCGACAACCAACGGCCAGGGTTGTCGGGAAGAGGCCCTTGTCCTCATCAACATGGGGACAAGGTGCTTTGGGGTGGGGGGGCCGCACGGCCCCCCTTTTCCCAGGGCACCCCCCATGTTGAGGGCACGCGGCCTGGTACGGCTCAGGAGGGGGGGGGGGCGCTCGTTCGTCCCCACCCCTTTCCTGGCCTGCCAGGCTGCGTGCTGGGATAAGGGTCTGACATAGATTTGGGGGGAACCTCCACGCCGTTATTCGGCGTGGGGAGTCCCTTTAAATCCATGGCAGCTTACGGAGCTAGCGCGGTGGCATTTACTGCCTACGCTAGCTACGTAACCTGAAGTCACGTGCTAAATGAACGGACTTGCCGATGAGCGGCAAGTCCGTTCATTTTCAAAAGTCCCGCGGACTAGCCTACTAACGGCGGGATTGTCCGCCGGACTGCCAAGTCCAGCGGATAATTTTAAAAACCAAACTTAAAACTTTGGTCCGCCGGACTTTGGCGCCAAAAAGTCCGCCAGCGCCCACACACGAGGGGATTATCCGCTGGACTTCAGTCCAGAGGATAATCCCGCGGGATAGTCCCTTCGCGTGTACGCCGAGTTTTTTCCGACGAGAATTCCGATCGTGTGTACGCGGCATAATAGTGTATATACAGTATATCTCCTCTAATAGCGTATTTACAGTATATCTCTTCTGTCTGTCATTCTCAGAGTGGATTCGATATTTTGCTCCCCAACCATATAGTTGGTTGTTTATATTTACCACTGCATAGAGATATTTAAGAATAAATTGCCTTTTTTTTTTGAAAAAACTTTCCATATTAACTAAATTATACACCACAATTTTTTTTTTAAGGTTATTAACCGAAACAATAAATCGGCCAACTAATCGATTATGAAAATAATCGTTAGTTGCAGCCCTAAAACACACATCTGGGAATAGGGCCTTATAATGAAATAGATTTGGGGTTAAATTAGGGTCAAGATCAAGGTCAGCATGTCAGTGCCAGGATTAGGGTCAGTGTATATTAGGTAGGATTTAAAAAAAAAAAAAAAACACCCTAGTGTTGGTGATGATTTGTTCACATGAGCAGCAAAAACAAGTGGCTTGAGCTGTGGTTTTACAGCTCCGCCCACCCAACTGCCCACCTAGAACACAGAAACGCAGCCGGCTGTACACATACTGCGGCAATAATGAAATGGCATTCTGCATTCAGCAGGTGGTACCCCCAAATGTAACCTGTAACCAGCCGCAGTTCTGGTGCAGCGGGTCAGCATTTTGAGGGTTAAACATACCGCAAGTCAAATGCCTGAATTTGAAAAGCGATGCATTGTGAATTGCTTTTTCAGAAAAGGGGCAACAAAAGCTGTACATGTGAATGAGATTTTAGTATTAGTGTGTATTAGGTAGGATGAAAACAAAGAAAAAACGCACACAATATTTCCTGGGCTGTACTACAGGTGCACCCATCAAATATACACGTGTGGTATGTCTGCAATTGTCAGGACAGGAGAATTAATGTTGGTTTCTTTAGTGATGAGCGATGGAAGCAGCAAGATATACAGCGCCTTGAAAAAGTATTCATACCCCTCGAAATTTTCCACATTTTGTCATGTTGCAAACAAAAACGTAAATGTATTTTATTGGGATTTTATGTGATAGACCAACACAAAGTGGCACATAATTGTGAAGTGGAAGGAAAATGATAAATGGTTTTCAACATTTTTTACAAATAAATATGTGAAAAGTGTGTGGGGGGGGGGGGGGGGGGGCATTTGTATTCAGCCCCCTTTACTCTGATACCCCTAACTAAAATCTTGTTGAACCAATTGCCTTCAGAAGTCACCTAATCAGCAAATAGAGTGTGTAATTTAATCTCAGTATAAATACAGCTGTTCTGTGAAGCCCTCGGGTTTGTTAGAGAACCTTAGTGAACAAACAGCATTATGAAGGCCAAGGAACACACCAGACAGGTCAGGGATAAAGTTGTGGAGAAGTATAAAGCAGGGTTAGGTTATAAAAAAAAAAATCTCCCAAGCCTTGACTATCTCACGGAGCTCTGTTCAATCCATCATCGGAAAATGGAAAGAGTATGGCACAACTGCAAACTTACTAAGACATGGCCGTCCAACTAAACTGACCGGGCCGGGCAAGGAGAGCATTCATCAGAGAAGAGCCAAGAGGTCCATGGTAACTCTGGAGGAGCTGCAGAGATCCACAGCTCAGGGGGGAGAATCTGTCCACAGGACAACTATTAGTCGTGTTCTCCACAAATCTGCCCTTTATGGAAGAGTGACAAGAAGAAAGACATTGGAGAAAGAAAGTCATAAGAAGTCCTGTTTGTAGTTTGTGAGAAGCCATGTGGGGGACACAGCAAACATGTGGAAGAAGGTAATCTGGTCAGAATTTTTTTTTTTAACTTTTTGGTCTACAAGCAAAGCGCTATGTGTGGGGGAAACTAACACTGCCCATCACCCTGAACACACCATCCCCACCGTGAAACATGGTGGTGGTCGCATCATGTGGCGGGGATGCTTTTCTTCAGCAGGACAGGGAAGCTGGTCAGAGTTGATGGGAAGATGGATGGAGCCAAATACAGGACAATCTTAGAAGAAAACCTATTAGACTGGGGTGGAGGTTCACCTTCCAGCAGGACAACGACCCGAAACATACAGCCAGAGCTACAATGGAATGGTTTAGATCAAAGCATATTTATGTGTTAGAATGGCCCAGTCACAGTCCAGACCTAAATCACATTGAGAATCTGTGACAAGACTTGAAAATTTACAGACGCTCTCCATCCAATCTGACAGAGCCTGAGATATTTTACAAAGAAGAAGAATGGGCAGAAATGTCCTCTCTAGATGAGCAAAGCTGGTAGAGACATCCCCAAAAAGACTTGCAGCTGTAATTGCAGAGAAAGGGGGTTCTACAAAGTATTGACTCCGGGGGGCGCCATACAAATGCCCCCCCCACACTTTTCACAGATTTTTTTGTAAAAAACATGTTGAATACCAATTGTAATTTTCCTTCCACTTCACAATTATGTGCCACTTTGTGTTGGTCTATCACATAAAATCCCAATAAAATACATTTACGTTTTTGGTTGTAACATGACAAAATGTGGAAAATTTCAAGGGGTGTGAATACTTTTTAAAGGCACTGTATACAGCTAAGCTTCAAAAGAAAGTTTTCCTTTGATTAAATAATTTTTTTTTATAAAATAAATTGGAAGGCCGGGTACCGGCCTGAAGTTATGGGAGGAGCCCGGAGGGTATTTAAGCAGCCCAAAGGCCGCCGGTCTTTGTCGGTTTCCTGTGCGTGATATCTGATACGTCAGACATCTAGGACCGACTCGTTCGTGACAAGCGCTCTTGGTGCCGGCTCGTGAGCTCCGTTTTCGTCTATCCGTCTTCTCTTGTTGCAGTCCCGTGTTCCGTGTTCGTAAGTTGTGTCGTCCCTTTGTGTCGCACTCGTGTCGTCGAGTCGCAGTTTCGTACAAAGAGTCTGGTTCGGCTGTCGCAGGTAGGGCTTCGGCTCCCATGTTTTACGTTCTCATGCACTGCTTATCATGTCACTAAACTGTGATCTGCGTAGCTCACGAGCCACGCGCTGCTTGTCTCGAAACCTAAACACTTACTCGCACGTTTTGTTGTACCCGATCGGGAGCCATCTAACGGCACGCACATTCAGGGCCGCCCGCCACAGACACTCCGACCGATGTTGCATCCGGCACTCAAGGGTTCCCTTATACGAGCGGGCCACACAGTCTCCGAATCGGTCAACATAACTCACGCACGGGTGCCGTTCGCACTCACACGTATCGTTCATGTTCTGCCATTATCCGATTTAGTGGCGCTAGCGAGCGTGCCGAATCGCTATTATATTCCGAAGCACTGTTGGCATTTTAGTTGTACGAATCACTTCGACCGTGTCGAAACATTTCACGAATTAGCATGACAATCATTTCATCATTTCAAACGTGGCTAACGTACCAGGCCTTTCGGTCATGCTAAATCATTTCGCATCAGTTAATCAGGGCGTTCATGCCATCGCTTCGATCCTGGTCCGGTCGCATCCACGCATGCTCCGATCGGGGCGATCCTGATGCATGACTACCCGGCCTCATTTCGATACATGCGCCAAGGGCGGAATCACTTTACTGGCTGCGGGCATTCCTGATTCTTGCCCCTGTCATGGTATATCATTTCTGTCACTTTACCACGCCCGGCATGAATGCAGTCACTTCCCCGCACTAATTCGTGTCGGCGTGCCCTAGGCACGGCCTCATTTCTATACATGCGCCAAGGGCAGAATCGCATCACTGGTTGCGTACATTCCAGATTCTTGCCCCTGTCATGGTATCTCATTTCTGTCACCTTACCACGCCCGGCATGAATGGAGTCACTTCTTCGCACTGAATTCATGTCGGCGTGCCCTAGGCACGGCCTCATTTCTATACATGCGCCAAGGGCAGAATCGCATCACTGGTTGCGTACATTCCAGATTCTCGCCCCTGTCATGGTATCTCATTTCTGTCACCTTACCACGCCCGGCGTGAATATAGTCACCTCTTCGCACTAAATTCGTGTCGGCGTGCCCTAGGCACGGCCTCATTTCTATACATGCACCAAGGGCGGAATCGCATCACTGGTTTACGTACATTCCTGATTCCTGCCCCTGTCATGGTACCTCATTTCTGTCACCCTACCACGCCCGGCATGAATGGAGTCACTTCTTCGCACTGGATTCATGTCGGCGTGCCCCAGGCACGGCCTCATTTCAATACATGCGCCAAGGGCAGAATCGCATCACTGGTTTACGTACATTCCTGGTTCTTGCCCCTGTCATGGTATCTCATTTCTGTCACCCTACCACGCCCGGCATGAATGGAGTCACTTCTTCGCACTAAATTCGTGTCGGCGTGCCCTAGGCTCGGCCTCATTTCAATACATGCGCCAGGGGCGGAGTCGCAGAAAAAAAAAAAAAAAACTTGATTCTTGCCCTTGTCATGTGATATCATTTCTGTGTCACCTTACCACGCCCGGAGTTAATTGGTCATCCGCTTGTACGAATTCGCGCCGGCGTGCCCTAGGCCGGCCGCATTTCGAAGAAAAAAAAAAAAAAAAAAAAAAAGGGGGGGGAGCTTGGAGTCAGACTCGGTGGCAGCTGGATGTCACAGTTCGGCCTCAGCATACCTAGGCAGTCGGCCTAGTTTCATGGTGGCCTCATTCTGTACGTGCTCCAGAGTCCGGCCCACAGTCACCCCCATACGGTACGAACGGGCCGGGCCCTGTCACGGGAAGTTCATTCAGTAAGGCAACGTGTCAAGTCAGTCGTTCGTGTTGTCATCTGTCAGTTGATCCCACAGCGATCTCGGCAGTCGACTCAAGTCACTATCGCCTGTTGTTATCATCTGCGTTGGGTTCCGTCGCTCTGGACGGCAGCAGTCTTAGGCTCTTAAATAGGTATTTTTTTCTCACACTCTCTCAGGTCAGTCGGATTCAGTAGGTCCACCTGCGCCAACTTGATCAGGGTTCCAGCAGGTAAAAAAAAAAAAAAAAAAAAAAAAACACAAGGGCACGGGGGGCTCCTGCTTTCCTGTGGCAGGTACGTATATCATAGGTGACACGTCCAAACTCATTTCTTGTCACCTTTTAGGCCCAGCCTGCAGACACGTGACCAGTCTACCAAGTTACAGGTCTTGGCAGCCGCCATGTCGTCAGTTGGCTGCGATGACCTCACCACCCCACTATCTCCGGCGTCAGCCTCCGAGGCTGGCAGTGTCCAGTCTCTTAGGGCATGGACAATTCCTAGGCTGTCCGCCGAGCTGAGACGCAGAGGGATACCCTTCTCGTCCACGGCCAGGAAGGCGGAGCTGTTCAGGCTTCTCTTCCCACCACCGGCCGCAGCAAGCCCCAGCAGCCAGCAGGCGTCTCTGGAATCGATTTCAGCCGCCGTTGCCCAGCTACACACCCTCGTGTCCTCCCTGTCTTCCTCAATCGTGGAGGTCCAGGACAGGGTGTCTCGGCTAGAGGCCAGCCCGGCTGCCACGGTTCCGGACCACGCGGTGGTCCCAGCCATCAGTGCACCGGCCGCAGGTAGTGAGCTTACCACGCCTACCGTTCACCCTTCCCACCTGGTGCCACCCAGCGTAAGGAAGGACATTCTAGAGGGCAAAGACGTCAATCTGGCCTCACTCTTGATCTCGGTCCATGACTTGGCCGAGAACAAGGCCTACACCTGGGGAGATGTCTCGGTGGTGTTGAAAGCGAAGGATCCGAGGCTCAACAGGAAGCTCACGGTGCCCGAATTCACGCTCGCTTTCGGCATGTTTAGAGACGTGCTGTGCTCAGCCTCCCCCGGCAGACGGGAAGAGCTGGACCTCTACCTCCATTTGGTCGTAGACCTGGGCCACAAATACGGTGGCTCAGCGTTCTACGACTACCATCGGTCCTTCTCGGCCAAAGCCGCAGCCAGATTCACACAGTTCCATTTACCTACGGACTGGAGCGTAGTGGACACGGAATTGTTCTGCCGCCACTTTGCGGGTCTTCGCTCCCCGCTATGTGCTGTCTGTCAGTCAGCGTCTCACACCACGGTCTGGTGTGCCAACGTAGCCTCTGTCCATCCGATAGCTAGCACGGCCTCTGCCAGCACGAGCCAGGCTCAGCAGGCCCCGGTGCAAGGGCGAAAGATGGACAAATTGGGACGTCCGGTGCGGATGGTTGGGGGAGCCGCCATTTGCAACAATTTTAATTACGGCTCCTGCAATTTCAGCCAGTGCCGGCTCTTGCACATTTGCACCCTGTGCCAGAGGGCGCACCCCAGGATCCTGTGTGAGGTCAAACAGAAGAGACCATGACTAAGCCGGGTCAATGTCCTTTGGCTCGGCGTCTACCTGACCTCACACCCCACTCCGTCACTCGCCAGCTACCTCATCCGAGGCTTCACTGAGGGGTTCCATACCGGGCTCATCACCCTGCCCCACTCCACCCACGAATGTCCGAATTTACGCTCAGCAGCAACAGACGAGCCAGCGATTGATGTCCTTTTGCAGACGGAGTTGGATCGGGACTTCATGATAGGCCCGTTCTGTCAATCCCCCTTCAGCATCTGGAGGGTTAGCCCTATCGGGCTTGTGCAGGGAAAGTTTTCAAATAAAAAACGTCTGGTGTATGATCTGTCAGCGCCTCATTCTTCCGTCGTTCCCAGTCTCAACTCGCTCATCCCCTCCGAGGAGTTCTCGCTGAAGTACGCTTCGGTAGACATGGCTATCCAGGCCATTCTCAGGGCAGGGGTGGGTGCGTGGCTCTCGAAGGCGGACATATCCGACGCCTTCAAGCTGCTGCCCATCCATCCTTCCTTGTGGTGCTGGCACGGCATCAAGTGGAGGGAGCGATATTATTTCGCGACCAAATTGACCTTCGGGTCTAAAAGTAGTCCTTGGCTATTTGACAAGTTCGCCGAGACCCTGGCGTGGATCCTTCTCCATGAGGCACAGTGCCACGAGGTCATCCATTATTTGGATGACTTCCTTTTGATAGAGCCGCCCGGGGCTCCCCCAGGGGACCTTGGAAAGTTGAGGACGGTTTTCGACAATCTGAACGTCCCCATAGCGGAGCACAAGGTTGACGGCCCGGCACACAAGATCACGTTCCTGGGCGTCGACCTTGACACGTTGGCCATGCAGGCCAGCCTTCCGGCAGATAAGTTGGACCGTATCAGGACGGTTCTGCAAGAGTTCACCCGGGGGGGGGGAGGTACTCAGAAGCAACTTCAGTCTCTCCTCGGGATGCTGAACTTTGCCGTGAGGATCATCCCCCAGGGCCGCTCCTTTGTGTCCCGGTTGCTGGTCTTCCTGTCCTACACGCAGGACCCAGACCAGGTCATTAGGCTGGATTCTGCAGCCAGGGCAGATCTGGCCATGTGGGAGCACTTTCTTAGTGATTGGAACGGTGTGTCCCTGTTTATCCCAGTCGTGTCCACGCAGTCACCACAGGTGGTGACCGACGCGGCGGCATCCACAGGATGCGCCGCCATTTTTGGCCATTTGTGGTTCGCCGCCCCGTGGCCTCCTCAAGCACTAGCCACACCGGGCTTTACTACTACGTCAGCCCTCTTTGAGCTCTTCCCTATTGTAGCAGCCGCCCACCTATGGGGTCACCATTGGTCTGGACAGACGGTGGCTTTCTCGACAGACAATCAAGCCACAGCCGAGATCATCAGCAAGGGCAGGTCTAAGTCCAGGCCCGTCATGTCCTTCCTCCGCAGACTGGTCCAGCTATCCCTACAGCATCAGTTCAATGTGTACTGCTCCTTCATTCCAGGGAAGTTCAACGCAGCAGCGGACGCACTCTCCCGTTTTAACTTCATTTCTTTCTTTGAACAGGTGCCAGGAGCCTGCCGTCATTCAGCCACTATCCCGGATTGGTCACAACTGACCTTGGACTAGCCCCACATCTACACTCAGCTACCGATATCATCAACGCCTCACTCGCCCGCAACACCCGTCGGGCCTACCAGACGGCCTGGAGGGCGTTTAACAAGTTCCTGCCCCAGCGGCCTCGCGAGTCTTCCAGCCTCAAGCAGGTCTTGGCGTTCATCGCCTACTGCCATTCACACCTAGCACTGTCACACAGCACGATACGCCAGTACGTGGCCGGGGTGCAGCACTATTTGTCACTTCAAGACCCCGCAAGGCCTTCGGTGTTCTCCTGCCACGCCGTGAGGGCTCTACTACGTGGAGTTCAGAAACACCAGCCGCCAGTCAGCTCAAAGCGGCTGCCTATCACGGGGGAGATCTTCAAGGGGATGTCTGACATCCTGGATAGGTCCCCTTTCGGTCTCCTCCTCAGTACCGTCCTGCAGGCAGCGATACACATGGCGTTTTACGGGTTTCTGCGACCCAGCGAGTTCACTCGCAGCCACCCAGCCGGTCCAGTCTTGCGTAGAAATAATCTCTATCGCCACCAGGATCACTACGTCCTTCACTTGACGACCTCCAAAACCCAACAGCGAGGTTCCGGAGTAGATATTCACCTATACAGGACTCACAACAACTGGTGCCCAGTTGCCGTGTTGGACCGCCTGACGGCACTGCTGTCCGACTGCCCCGGGGCCAGTCCACTGCTACCTTTTCCGGTGAAAGCCCTTAACTCTTCGCAGTTCGTGGAACATGTCCGGGTCCTTCTCGGCCATCTTCAGTTGGACCCCAGCCAGTACTCCGGGCATTCGTTCCGGATCGGGGCGGCCACGACGGCCTCAAGACAGGGGGTTCCGGACCACGTAATCAAGAAACTGGGTCGGTGGAAGTCGGCCTGCTTCTCTCGCTACATTCCTAACCCACAGTTAGAGATGGCTCAGGCCTTTGCTCGACTCACTCAGTGACATTACCTCTAATAAATAATTATCCCCTACCTGAAGGTTTTTGCCCCCTTATTTTGGCGTACCATACGGTAGACCAAGGCACACTTTCAGGTCTATTTCATGTTGGTGAGTTTTGTGTTGTCCCCATGTGTCATCGTTACTCATGTCGTCCGTAGGGCTCTAGACCATAAATTGGAAGGCCGGGTACCGGCCTGAAGTTATGGGAGGAGCCCGGAGGGTATTTAAGCAGCCCAAAGGCCGCCGGTCTTTGTCGGTTTCCTGTGCGTGATACCCGCCCACCCTCCCCTTTTAAAAACCTCTTCTAAGTATTCTTACCCCAGACTGAATACTCATTCCACATTCCATAACTACTTCTTATCATTCTTTATCTAGGGTATGCCCCCTTATTTTGGCGTACCATACGGTAGACCAAGGCACACTTTCAGGTCTATTTCATGTTGGTGAGTTTTGTGTTGTCCCCATGTGTCATCGTTACTCATGTCGTCCGTAGGGCTCTAGACCATAAATAAAAATTAAGCTGTGATGATATATACAGTTTTCTAACACAATTTATTAGGATTAGTTTGGAACGTCATGAAGGGGTTAATCTACCTCTCCTAGACAATTCCTTCAATGATACAAGATACAAATGTCCTCCATTGTCATCATATATTCAATATGAACATTATTTTATCCAAATGTAACTATAAAAAGCCATTTCATTCGGGGGCCCTCGGTGCTTCTGGGCCCCATGACAGTCACATGGTCTGCTATGGACAGGACTACGTCCTCAGTAGGAAATTATCTCCAGGTATTCAGCAGCTTACAGTATCAATGAACTTATCAGTATGTCTATAGACCCCCCTCCCCCGACCTGGTCAAGAATCCTTTCAGGGAAAGTGTTGACCGGTCAGACTGGAATTTCTCAGCTTTGGTGGCTATACCCGCCCCTCTGGAGGAAAAAAATAAAAAAACACTGAAACTGAACCAAGCTTAAATTAAATCAGCCCCCCCAAATGAAACAGAATAATAATAATAATAATCACACCCTTTAAATAAAAGGATTTTTTAAAAGGGAAATTTCACCTCTTCACAAGAAAAAAAAGAAGAAAAAAAAGGTGAGCCAATGCCAAATATCGTGCCCACCCCTCCAGACCCCGCTGCTGTGGGCTATTTGGATCTCTTGGTATTAATAATATAAATGTAACTCCTGAAACATTTGTGATCCACGTTTGTTTATGAGCATTCTTTTCACTGTTTATCTTGCAATTTCTGGTTGTTGTCATATATGATAATTTTTTTTGCACTATTTGTATAATTTGCACAAATTGTAGAGCATTTATGGTAAGAGGGCAGCAGAGCAGCACCTTTTATTTTAAATTAGGTTCCTCTGAAAATAATTATGATGTAGAAGATCGTGAACTATTAGCTATTAAAGCCACCCTGGAGGAATGACGCTACTGGTTGGTATTATTGGGGGGTGGTGGTTGCCTCCCTTGGTATTGTTGGGGTGGTGGTTGCCTCCCTTGGTATTGTTGGGGTGGTGGTTGCCTCCCTTGGTATTGTTGGGGTGGTGGTTGCCTCCCTTGGTATTGTTGGGGTGGTGATTGCATCTCTTGGTATTGTTGGGTTGGTGGTTGCCTCCCTTGGTATTGTTGGGTTGGTGGTGGTGGTTGCCCCCCTTGGTGTTGTTGGGGTGGTGGTTGCCTCCCTTGGTATTGTTGGGGTGGTGGTTGCCTCCTTTGGTATTGTTGGGGTGGTGGTTGCCTCCCTTGGTATTGTTGGGGTGGTGGTTGCCTCCCTTGGTATTGTTGGGGTGGTGGTTGCCTCCCTTGGTATTGTTGGGGTGGTGGTTGCCTCCCTTGGTATTGTTGGGGTGGTGATTGCATCTCTTGGTATTGTTGGGTTGGTGGTTGCCTCCCTTGGTATTGTTGGGTTGGTGGTGGTGGTTGCCCCCCTTGGTATTGTTGGGGTGGTGGTTGCCTCCCTTGGTATTGTTGGGGTGGTGGTTGCCTCTCTTGGTATTGTTGGGGTGGTGATTGCATCTCTTGGTATTGTTGGGTTGGTGGTTGCCTCCCTTGGTATTGTTGGGTTGGTGGTGGTGGTTGCCCCCCTTGGTATTGTTGGGGTGGTGGTTGACTCTCTTGGTATTGTTGGGGTGGTGGTTGCCTCTCTTGGTATTGTTGGGGTGGTGGTTGCCTCTCTTGGTATTGTTGGGGTGGTGGTTGCCTCGCTTGGTATTGTTGGGTTGGTGGTTGCCTCGCTTGGTATTGTTGGGTTGGTGGTTGCCTCCCTTGGTATTGTTGGGTTGGTGGTGGTGGTTGCCCCCCTTGGTATTGTTGGGGTGGTGGTTGCCTCTCTTGGTATTGTTGGGGTGGTGGTTGCCTCTCTTGGTATTGTTGGGGTGGTGGTTGCCTCTCTTGGTATTGTTGGGGTGGTGGTTGCCTCTCTTGGTATTGTTGGGGTGGTGGTTGCCTCTCTTGGTATTGTTGGGTTGGTGGTTGCCTCCCTTGGTATTGTTGGGTTGGTGGTGGTGGTTGCCCCCCTTGGTATTGTTGGGGTGGTGGTTGACTCTCTTGGTATTGTTGGGGTGGTGGTTGCCTCTCTTGGTATTGTTGGGGTGGTGGTTGCCTCTCTTGGTATTGTTGGGGTGGTGGTTGCCTCTCTTGGTATTGTTGGGGTGGTGGTTGCCTCTCTTGGTATTGTTGGGGTGGTGGTTGCCTCTCTTGGTATTGTTGGGTTGGTGGTTGCCTCCCTTGGTATTGTTGGGTTGGTGGTTGCCTCCCTTGGTATTGTTGGGTTGGTGGTGGTGGTTGCCCCCCTTGGTATTGTTGGGGTGGTGGTTGCCTCTCTTGGTATTGTTGGGGTGGTGGTTGCCTCTCTTGGTATTGTTGGGGTGGTGGTTGCCTCTCTTGGTATTGTTGGGGTGGTGGTTGCCTCTCTTGGTATTGTTGGGTTGGTGGTTGCCTCTCTTGGTATTGTTGGGTTGGTGGTTGCCCCCCTTGGTATTGTTGGGGTGGTGGTTGCCTCCCTTGGTATTGTTGGGTTGGTGGTTGCCTCTCTTGGTATTGTTGGGTTGGTGGTTGCCTCTCTTGGTATTGTTGGGTTGGTGGTTGCCCCCCTTGGTATTGTTGGGTTGGTGGTTGCCTCTCTTGGTATTGTTGGGTTGGTGGTTGCCTCTCTTGGTATTGTTGGGGTGGTGGTTGCATCTCTTGGTATTGTTGGGGTGGTTATTGCATCTCTTGGTATTGCTGTTTGGATCTCTTAGGATTGTTTGGGGTGGTGGTTGCCTCCCTTGGTATTGTTGGGGTGGTGGTTGCCTCCCTTGGTATTGTTGGGGTGGTGGTTGCCTCCCTTGGTATTGTTGGGTTGGTGGTTGCCTCTCTTGGTATTGTTGGGGTGGTGGTTGCATCTCTTGGTATTGTTGGGGTGGTGGTTGCCTCTCTTGGTATTGTTGGGGTGGTGGTTGCATCTCTTGGTATTGCTTTTTGGATCTCTTAGGATTGTTTGGGGGGGCTGGTTGGAACTTTTGGTATTGTTGAGGGGGCGGCTGGCTGTTTTTTTTTCCATATGTTTACAGGCATGAGAGGGATAAGGGTGTGTTTTGGAATCGGTCTTGTCACAATCAGGGGTTCCCAGATCACTGACAGAAGGGGGGGGGGGGGGGTGGATCAATGCGCTACAGTATTAGCTACGATGCATGTGCAGAATTTCTGCATGTTCAGTGTGACATTTAGACATATAGGAGGAGATTTACTAAACCTCGAGCACTCAGAATCTGGTGCAGCTGTGCATGGCAGCTAATCGGCTTCTCATTTCTGCTTCTTCAATTAAGATTTGGTAGTAAGCCGGGTTCACACTGCTGCGACTTTGAAGCTGGACCTCAGCGCGACTTCGGCATGACTTGCATGCAAATTCTTTAACAGAAGTCAATGCAAGTCGTTCCAAAGTTGGACCAAAAGTAATGCAGGAACCTTTTTCTAAGTCGGAGCAACTCAAGTCGCACCGATTACTACCGTTTCATTGCACAGAATGGGGTCCGACTTCTGATGCGACAAGTGCTCCAAAGTCGGAGCGCTTGTCGCATCAGTATAAACCGGGCCTAACAACTGGAAGCTGATGGGTTTGTATGAAGAGCGGCACCAGATTTTGCATTCTCCAGTTTTAGTAAATCAGCCTCTTAATGCCTGGTACCTCCTGGGAGGCATGATGACGTTAATTTATGAGGCTGCAGACTACGTCGTTCTCGCCTAGGCAAGGAGGGACAGCCAACAAAAATACTAAATAAAATACAAAAATAAAAATGGTATTTTCTAATAAAAAGGGCTGCTAGCAAATGTGTATATATGTGTGTGGGGGGGGGGGGGGGGCATCAAATGAAATAAAGTTGTAAGGTGGTCTGCTTTAAGCCAAAAACCCAGCCCTCCAATATTGTCCGCATTCCTCTACATTATAGACTGCGTACAATGATTGTTTTCAGTGACAT
This sequence comes from Lithobates sylvaticus, assembly GCA_028564925.1. Lineage (NCBI taxonomy): Eukaryota > Metazoa > Chordata > Amphibia > Anura > Ranidae > Lithobates > Lithobates sylvaticus. The sequence continues at coordinate 272,375,660 of CM053032.1, forward strand.
GAGACGGGAAGATTGTTGAATATTTAAAAAGATAACTTTTTTCTCATAGTGAGGCTGAGCGGCTTCTGTGCCAAAACCACACAATTTGGATGTGCGAGTGTAATGCTACATCCATGTAAATGGCGGGTATACATTTCAGGTGGAATCAGATCCGCATTAGAATGCAAAATCTGTGGGCTATAGAGGAGAGATTCTGGCTCAGACTCCTGGCGGGACATTTACACTCCCCGACACCAAACACTGCACCCCGCCAGCAGACAAACACAGGGACAGAGAGTAACAGAGCCCATTCAGGTGACCCCCCCCCCCCTGTCCTCACTAACCATAGGCGCTTGATTTCTCCTTACTAATCTCAGGTGACCCCCCTTCCCCATGCTAATCTCAGGTGACCCCCTTCCCCATACTAATCTCAGGTGACCCCCCTTCTCCATGCTAATCTCAGGTGACCCCCTTCCCCATACTAATCTCAGGTGACCCCCCTTCTCCATGCTAATCTCAGGTGACCCCCTTCTCCATGCTAATCTCAGGTGACCCCTTTCTCCATGCTAATCTCAGGTGACCCCCCTTCCCCATACTAATCTCAAGTGACCCCCCTTCCCCATACTAATCTCAGGTGACCCCCCTTCCCCATACTAATCTCAGGTGACCCCCTTCTCCATGCTAATCTCAGGTGACACCCTTCCCCATACTAATATCAGGTGACACCCTTCCCCATACTAATCTCAGGTGACACCCTTCCCCATACTAATCTCAGGAGACTCCCCTTCTCCATACTAATCTCAGGTGACCCCCTTCCCCATACTAATCTCAGGTGACCCCCTTCCCCATACTAATCTCAGGTGACACCCTTCCCCATACTAATCTCAGGTGACCCCCCTTCTCCATGGTAATCTCAGGTGATCCCCTTCCCCATACTAATCTCAGGTGACCCCTCCTTCTCCATGCTAATCTCAGGTGACCCCCTTCCCCATACTAATCTCAAGTGACCCCCCCCCCCCCTTTCCCCATACTAATCTCAAGTGACCCCCCCTTTCCCCATACTAATCTCAGGGGACCCCCCTTCCCCATACTAATCTCAGGGGACCCCCCTTCTCCATACTAATCTCAGGGGACCCCCCCTTCTCCATACTAATCTCAGGTGACCCCCCTTCCCCATACTAATCTCAGGGGACCCCCCTTCTCCATGCTAATCTCAGGTGACGCCCTTCCCCCTGCTAATCTCAGGTGACGCCCTTCCCCATGCTAATCTCAGGTGACCCCCTTCCCCATATTAATCTCAGGTGACCCCCCTTCTCAATGCTAATCTCAGGTGACCCCCCTTCCCCATGCTAATCTCAGGTGACCCCCTTCTCCATGCTAATCTCAGGTGACCCCCTTCTCCATGCTAATCTCAGGTGACCCCCTTCCCCATGCTAATCTCAGGTGACCCCCTTCCCCATGCTAATCTCAGGTGACCCCCTTGAAGTTGAAGGTAAATCTAAAGGAAATGAAAGAAGAAATGTGTATGTATATAATGTATGGCCAGCCTTGGGAGGATGCCCAGGCCCATCTCTGATCATCTCCACAACACGGATCCCCCTCTGTGCAGGAAGAAGCATTTACTCATCTGTCTTAAAGCGGAGTTCCACCCAAAAGTCCCTTTACATGCCACATTTGGCACTTCATTTGTTTTGAGGGGGGGGGGGTGCATACCCCCCAACTGTCCCTGATTTGGAGCAATGTTCCTCTCTCCCTTTTCCCTCCTCATTTTGATCTGTTCTATATAGTTGTATATAAAATGCTCTTTTTATTTTTCTAAAAGTTTTTCCCAGTGCTAAACCTTTCATCCAATTTCTAAATTGCTGCATTTGTTCATTTTAAAAGCCAATATAAACTAATAGTAGTAGTAAAAAAAAAAGCCCTTGTAGATTTAATTAACCTTTTTTTATGGTTAATTTTACTTTAAGGGGGCGTGGCAGGGGGTGTGTCCTATGCCTACATACATTTGCTAGTAGGTGTCCCTCATTCCCATCTCAAAATGTTGGGAGGTGTGGGAGTGGGTACCTTCTTTTTTATTGGGACTTCCTGTCCCACTTTCCCCCTCCCTCTTCTCGGCCGCCTAGGCAGCGACTCCACTCGCCCTAGGCGGCCCCTCCCTGGCCAGCAATCTTCTGGGACGTGTCACAGGTCCCAGAAGATTGCCTGGCCAATAGCAAAGCGTTGCGCGACTCGCGCATGCGCAGTGCACGCCTGGCTGTGAAGCCGAAAGCTGTCACAGTCGGGTGCCCACATGACGGCGCCATGGAGAGGAGGGGGGAGAGGAGCGAGGCTTCAGGCAGCCGCATTGCTGGACCCTGGGACAGGTGGAGTGTCTGTTTATTAAAAGTCAGCAGGTACACTTTTTTGCAGCTGCTGATTTTTAATAAACTAAAAAACAGGTGGAACTCCCCTCTAAAGAGGAGATCCAGGCTGGGGGGAAAAAAATGTAAAAAAGTCAGCAGCTACAAATCCTGTAGCTCAGGGATATGCAATTAGCGGACCTCCAGCTGTTGCAAAACTACAAGTCCCATCATGCCCGCTCTGCTCCCTTCTACCCCAGCTCTGCTCCCTTCTATCCCAGCTCTGCTCCCTTCTATCCCCAGCTCTGCTCCCTTCTATCCCCAGCTCTGCTCCCTTCTACCCCCAGCTCTGCTCCCTTCTATCCCAGCTCTGCTCCCTTCTATCCCCAGCTCTGCTCCCTTCTATCCCCAGCTCTGCTCCCTTCTATCCCCGGCTCTGCTCCCTTCTATCCCCGGCTCTGCTCCCTTCTATCCCCGCTCTGCTCCCTTCTATCCCCGGCTCTGCTCCCTTCTATCCCCGGCTCTGCTCCCTTCTAATCCCGGCTCTGCTCCCTTCTAATCCCGGCTCTGCTCCCTTCTACCCCCAGCTCTGCTCCCTTCTATCCCCAGCTCTGCTCCCTTCTACCACAGCTCTGCTCCCTTCTACCACAGCTCTGCTCCCTTCTACCACAGCTCTGCTCCCTTCTACCCCAGCTCTGCTCCCTTCTACCCCAGCTCTGCTCCCTTCTACCACAGCTCTGCTCCCTTCTACCACAGCTCTGCTCCCTTCTACCACCGCTCTGCTCCCTTCTACCACAGCTCTGCTCCCTTCTACCACAGCTCTGCTCCCTTCTATCCCCGGCTCTGCTCCCTTCTATCCCCGGCTCTGCTCCCTTCTATCCCCGGCTCTGCTCCCTTCTATCCCCGGCTCTGCTCCCTTCTATCCCCGGCTCTGCTCCCTTCTAATCCCGGCTCTGCTCCCTTCTAATCCCGGCTCTGCTCCCTTCTACCCCAGCTCTGCTCCCTTCTATCCCCGGCTCTGCTCCCTTCTATCCCCGCTCTGCTCCCTTCTATCCCCGGCTCTGCTCCCTTCTATCCCCGGCTCTGCTCCCTTCTAATCCCGGCTCTGCTCCCTTCTATCCCCGGCTCTGCTCCCTTCTATCCCCGGCTCTGCTCCCTTCTATCCCCGGCTCTGCTCCCTTCTAATCCCGGCTCTGCTCCCTTCTATCCCCGGCTCTGCTCCCTTCTATCCCCGGCTCTGCTCCCTTCTATCCCCGCTCTGCTCCCTTCTAATCCCGGCTCTGCTCCCTTCTACCCCAGCTCTGCTCCCTTCTACCCCCGGCTCTGCTCCCTTCTATCCCCGGCTCTGCTCCCTTCTATCCCCGGCTCTGCTCCCTTCTATCCCCGGCTCTGCTCCCTTCTATCCCCGCTCTGCTCCCTTCTATCCCCGCTCTGCTCCCTTCTATCCCCGGCTCTGCTCCCTTCTAATCCCGGCTCTGCTCCCTTCTAATCCCGGCTCTGCTCCCTTCTACCCCAGCTCTGCTCCCTTCTACCCCAGCTCTGCTCCCTTCTCCCCCAGCTCTGCTCCCTTCTCCCCCAGCTCTGCTCCCTTCTACCCCAGCTCTGCTCCCTTCTATCCCCGGCTCTGCTCCCTTCTATCCCCGGCTCTGCTCCCTTCTATCCCCGGCTCTGCTCCCTTCTATCCCCGGCTCTGCTCCCTTCTATCCCCGGCTCTGCTCCCTTCTATCCCCGGCTCTGCTCCCTTCTAATCCCGGCTCTGCTCCCTTCTAATCCCGGCTCTGCTCCCTTCTACCCCAGCTCTGCTCCCTTCTACCCCAGCTCTGCTCCCTTCTCCCCCAGCTCTGCTCCCTTCTATCCCCAGCTCTGCTCCCTTCTATCCCCAGCTCTGCTCCCTTCTATCCCCAGCTCTGCTCCCTTCTATCCCCAGCTCTGCTCCCTTCTATCCCCAGCCCTTCTCCCTTCTATCCCCAGCTCTGCTCCCTTCTATCCCCAGCCCTTCTCCCTTCTATCCCAGCTCTGCTCCCTGGTCCTGCACTGACAATGCTGACAGATCTCCTGCTGCCTGTTTTTGATTTAGACACAAAGAGATAAATACTCCATGAGTGTTTACCTTAACTTCTTGCCGCCCATATAATGCATATAATGTATGTGGTGGTATAGGAGGGTGGTCTTTAACACTCCCACACAACGCACATACACTATATTACCAAAAGTATTGGGGCGCCTGCCTTTACACACACATGAACTTTAATGACATCCCAGTCTTAGTCCGTAGGGTTCAATATTGAGTTGGCCCGCCCTTTGCAGCTATAACAGCTTCAACTCTTCTGGGAAGGCCGTCCACAAGGTTTAGGAGGGTGTCTATGGGAATGTTTCACCATTCTTCCAGAAGAGCATTTGTGAGATCAGGCACTGATGTTGGACGAGAAGGCCTGGCTCGCAGTCGCCTCTCAAATTTATCCCAAAAGGTGGAGGTCAGGCCTCTGTGCAGGCCAGTCAAGTTCCTCCGCCCCCAAACTCGTTCATCCATGTCTTTAAGATCCCTGCACACCAGGGGACCATGACCCAGTGGCGATTGCAGACATCGGGTCCCCGTCGCCTCACAGATTTCTTCATGAAGCCGCCGCACACAGCAGTCCAAGATGGCGCCGCGGAGAATGGCCGCCCTGCCTCACCACAACCACTGCCCAGAGACTCTGTCACCCAGACGCCGAGTTCACAGCTGAAGCCTCCCTCTCCTCCTCATCTGACAGAGGTAAGAGAGCTGCAGTGGCCCCAGTCCCAGTCTCATCGCCCGCTAAGCTGCGCTCAGCCAAAAACCAGCCCTGGGCTTCACTGCCAGCACAGCCCGCTGATCAGGAGGAGAACAACACGGACTCCTTCTCTGCCTTTCCTGCAGCAGATGACATCATCTCTCACTGCCCGCATCACCGCTCTCCTGCCTTCACTAAATGGACCAATGCTGCGACAATTACATTTGGCGGCACTGGTTAGCATGGCAAGTGCCAGGCAACGTGGCAAGTGACAATCCACATCTGGTGCCAGGCGACGTGACAAGTGACCAGTGCTGGGACAAGGTCACCTAGAGCCCAGGGCAAAGATACCAAGCTGCACCCCCCCCCAAGATGTATAGGCATTACATATCAGCCACCCCCCCCCCCCCCCCCCCCCCCCCCCAAAAAAGAAAAAAACACCTTCCCATACAAATATGCCGCCCCCCGCTGAAATCCCACTTGCCAAAAACACATTATTCCCCCTCCTAGCACAAATTCTCCCTCCAATCCCCCCTTCCTAGCATCAATCACCCCCCCCCCAAATTTCCCCCCCTAGTACAAATCACTTCCCCCTCTACCATATAACCTCTTCTAGCACAAACTCCCCAAAAATCCCCCATCCTACCACAAACCCTCTTCCCTCACCCCCCCCCTCCCAACATAAATCTCCCCAAATCACCATTACCAACACTTGCAATTACCCCCCCCCTCCCCACCAAATCTCCTTGTGGTGCCCCCCCCCCACCTCATATGATGCCATAGTGACCAGGGCAGCCACCCCCCGCCTACCCCTTGTCCCATCCCTGCAAGTGACAATCCACATCTGGTGCCAGGTGACGTGGCAAGTGACAATCCACATCAGGTGGCAACTGACAATCCACATCCGGTGCCAGGCGATGTTGCAAGTGACAATCCACATCTGGTGCCAGGTGACAGTGGCAATTGACAATCCACATCTGGTGCCAGGCGATGTTGCAAGTGACAATCCACATCTGGTGCCAGGTGACGTGGCAATTGACAATCCACATCTGGTGCCAGGCGATGTTGCAAGTGACAATCCACATCTGGTGCCAGGTGACGTGGCAATTGACAATCCACATCTGGTGCCAGGCGACGTGGCAAGTGACAATCCACATCTAGTGCCAGGTGACAGTGGCAAGTGACAATCCATATCTGGTGCCAGGCGATGTTGCAAGTGACAATCCACATCTGGTGCCAGGTGACGTGGCAATTGATAATCCACATCTGGTGCCAGGCGACGTGGCAAGTGACAATCCACATCTGGTGCCAGGTGACAGTGGCAAGTGACAATCCATATCTGGTGCCAGGCGATGTTGCAAGTGACAATCCGCATCAGGTGACAGTGGCAAGTGATACGCTGCATCTGTTGGCAAGTGACAATCCACATCTGGTGCCAGGCGACATGGCAAGTGACAATCCGCATCAGGTGGCAACTGACAAGCCACATCTGGTGCCAGGCAACGTGGCAAATGGCAAGTGACAATCCACATCTGGTGACAGTGGCAAGTGATACACTGCATCTGGTGGCAGGAGATGTGACAGGTGACACGCCCAGGGCTCCCACTGATTCTACATTATGATGTATTGAACCACTTCATTATATATTAGAATGTAACAATAGAAACAATGTGCGTCAATCACCCTGACACCATATCAACCATGGTGCCATGATCATTGGAGCGCCAATACCAGCCATTGCCCGTGAAATATTGCTTACCACCGGCATGCCCCCCGGTTGGCGCCTGCTGCTATGGACTCTAGCCCCAGATCTTTTGCAGACCTAGCAATGCCCCTGGTGCACAGTCTATTGGCCTTTAGTAAATCAACTCTTTGTCACAGTTGGCAATGCATTCTACTACATAAAGCATTAGCTTTTGGAGGGGGGGGGGGGGGAGGGGTGAAAAATGTTGCACTGAGTCTTCATAGTGACATGTCTGCCCCTCACTAACCTCAATCTGCTGGGTCAGCTCTCTGGGCAGTGCGGGTTCCTCTGTCTTCCCCTCTCCCTGGAGAAGGTTTTCTGGATCTTCTTCCAGAGATCTTCTGATGACGAAGCCCACCTGTGCCTCCACCTGGAGCTCTGCAAAACCTGCACTGGATAACCATGAATCTGGGACACCCGGGCCCCAGACCTGCTAGGTTTAGGCTCCGGAACTTTTTTTCGGCGACAGGCGTCCCGCAATTCTCTTTTGCGTGATTTTACTGCAACTTGTCAGGCAACAAAATCGCGCTGCGATTGGGATGCCATTGAAAGTAACGGGATTGCGAGCTCATCCCGTGATTTGCAGCGATTTGGGAATCGCAGGCAGAATTGCAGTGATTACGCCCACGATCAGAAACGCCTAGGTGTGAATGGAGCCTTAGTATAAATCTCGGTCACTGCGTATTAGGTTGCTTTCACACCGATTAATTTTTCATTTGCTTTTGCGTTAAAAAGAGCGAAAGAAAAACGCGTGACCATGTAATCCTATGGGACTCTTCACACTGATCACTGATCTGTGGTGCACCAATAAACGCACCTTCCCATTGAAATGCGTAGAAAACATGACAAAAACGCATCAAAAACGCATTTGCCGTGAATGGACTGCTCCTGTGATCTGCATGTGAGTGCCAATGTATTGTTAATGGCACCCCAAACACAGACTGTAAATGCAGTGCAGGTGGTTTGTCGCAGTGAGCCTTTAAAAAGTAATGTTTGCACTACTTTTTCCGCTTTCAAGTGCGATGTGCGATTCAAATGAATGGACAGTTAAAATCGCACTCCACCAGGCATTAGATCTGTGATGGATTTCGATCTGCACTGGATTTAGATCTGCAGTAGATTTTTGGCTGGGTTCACATATATGCAAATTGGCATTCTGCCCCCTTCACCCACCCCCCCAGTAATGTCCTCCTCTGCCCCCTTCACCCACCCCCCTAGTAATGTCCACCTCTGCCCCCTTCCCCTCCCCCCCAGTAATGTCCTCCCCTGCCCCCTTCACCCATCCCCTAGTAATGTCCTCCTCTGCCCCCTTCCCCTCCCCCCCAGTAATGTCCTCCCCTGCCCCCTTCACCCATCCCCTAGTAATGTCCTCCTCTGCCCCCTTCCCCTCCCCCAGTAATGTCCTCCTCTGCCCCCTTCACCCACCCACCTAGTAATGTCCACCTCTGCCCCCTTGACCCCCGATCCCCCCCCCCAGTAATGTCCACCTCTGCCCCCTTCCCCTCCCCCAGTAATGTCCTCCTCTGCCCCCTTCACCCCCCACCTAGTAATGTCCTCCTCTGCCCCCTTCACCCACCACCTAGTAATGTCCACCTCTGCCCCCTTCACCCACCCCCCTAGTAATGTCCACCTCTGCCCCCTTCACTTACCACCTAGTAATGTCCACCTCTGCCCCCTTCACCTCCCCTAGTAATGTCCACCTCTGCCCCCTTCACTTACCACCTAGTAATGTCCTCCTCTGCCCCCTTCACTTACCACCTAGTAATGTCCACCTCTGCCCCCTTCACCTCCCCTAGTAATGTACACCTCTGCCCCCTTCACTTACCACCTAGTAATGTCCTCCTCTGCCCCCTTCACCCACCACCTAGTAATGTCCACCTCTGCCCCCTTCACCCACCCCCCTAGTAATGTCCACCTCTGCCCCCTTCACCCACCCCCTAGTAATATCCACCTCTGCCCCCTTCCCCTCCCCAGTAATGTCCTTCTCTGCCCCCTTCACCCACCCCCCTAGTAATGTCCACCTCTGCCCCTTCACCCACCCCCCCTAGTAATGTCCACCTCTGCCCCCTTCCCCTCCCCAGTAATGTCCCCCTCTGCCCCCTTCACCCGCCCCCCTAGTAATGTCCACCTATGCCCCCTTCACCCACCCCCCTAATAATATCCACCTCTGCCCCCTTCCCCTCCCCCAGTAATGTCCTTCTCTGCCCCCTTCACCCACCACCTAGTAATGTCCACCTCTGCCCCCTTCACCTCCCCTAGTAATGTCCATCTCTGCCCCCTTCACTTACCACCTAGTAATGTCCACCTGTGCCCCCTTCACCCACCCTAGTAATGTCCACCTCTGCCCCCTTCACCCACCCTAGTAATGTCCACCTCTTCCCCTTCCCCTCCCCAGTAATGTCCTCCTCTGCCCCTTCACCCTCCCCCTAGTAATGTCTACCTCTGCCCCCTTACCCTCCCCCAGTAATGTCCTCCTCTGCCCCCTTCACCCACCACCTAGTAATGTCCGCCTCTGCCCCCTTCCCCTCCCCCAGTAATGTTCTCCCCGGCCCCCTTCACCCCCCCCCACAGTAATGTCCTCCTCTTTCCCTTCACATACCCCCCCCCCCCCCGCCACGAGACACTCACATCAGTGTACTGCTACTGTCCTTCTGCTCTCTGCTGTGGCTATAATCCGTGGCCCCTGAGGCCCAGTGTTACTGCCTTCCATTCAAAAATGGCACCAGGTGGCGCTATTACACCACAGCACATGCGCCCGCCCAGCCCGAAAATGGCCGATCATGTACAAGCTCTGCAGGCTTCAGGAACGGCGCATGCGCGGTTAGGCTGTCGGCCCGCAACCATATTTTTTACGGGTGCGGCTGCCGTTAACAGACATTTACGGGCTGAAGTTTACAGGGCTGCCCGTAAATTTACGGGCAGTTGGCAACACTGGCCTTAATCAGTGTGCGGCACTTACTGTTGCGAGCTGTGTCGGCAGCTGCTGGTGTATCGTCTGCCACACAGCTTGCATACTTCAAAGGCCAGTCCTGCAGGACACGGCCGCAAACGTAAACCGCGTTCCTGCTGTGGAAAAAGTACAGGAACGCCGTTTCCATGCGTTCCTGCAAGACTCGAGCCCTGAATAGCACCTGAACCGGTGAACAGAAACGCACCGGACATATGTGAACCCAGCATTAGATATGTGATGGATTCAGATCATTTCATTTCGATCTTTATTGGATTACGATCTGTGTTGAATTTAGTCCTGCGATGAGTTTCAATCTATATTAAGTCTTTCGGTGAAGTTCCGCTCTATCTGATATCAGTGTATGTAGAGTGGATGTGATTGATGTGAGTATTGTAGAAATGGGGTGATATTCGATGTGTGATGTATAATGAGGGGACAATCTCCACCTGGCACTGAATTGGCGGTAATCCCTCATCTGTGAGTGTTCACAGCGCGTTGCGGGGATAATATTCGCTGAGGTGCCGAGAACAGAGCGGTGATGTCGAGAAATCTTTTCATTGACATGAGAAGACAGAAGATAGAATCCAGGAGATGAGTTGTGAGTATTCTCCTGGAGGGGAGATCAGAGAGATGGAAGACGATTGAAGTCTTCACAGAAGAATATCCAAAAATGTGTCTCCGACAATAGACGACGCAAAGCAGCTCATACATAGAAGAGCCACTAATGAGCCCCATTATCAGACAGACGCGGCCTGAACTGCCACTCATGGCGGAACGCCTGATTATCACTTCCCGGAACAGGAGCCGCGTACTGAGCAGAATGGCGCCTAGTACAATATTTAATGTGGGGGGCAGAAGCAGGTTGCTAACCCCTCCCTCTAAGAGCTCGTTTATACTATATGAGGTTCAATGCGTTTTTAAAAGCAGTGCGATCACATATGCAAGACAAATGAATAGATTTCAATTCACCACTGCGGTGCTTTCTTGTGCCGTTGCGGCGCTGTATTGTAATAGAAAATCACCACTCAAGTGAAAAAAAAGATAGTATTTAGAATGCAGCACCATCACACCTGGCACACTGGGCAGCCAATATTCTACCGCTCTCTGAAAAGTGATCCACTTTGGCGCTGACCATGTGAATGTGGCCTTACATTCCCTGCATTCCCTGCCACAGGGTGCTGTGCCCATCATGAGAGGTTCCCACCATCCCTGTGTTGAGTTCCCGGGTCTGTACACCTGCTGTGCCCATTATGAAGGGTTGCCATCATCCCTGTTCTGAGTTTCTGGGTCTGTACACCTGCTGTGCCCATTATGAGGGGTCCCCACCATCCTTGTGCTAAGTTCCCGGGTCTGTACACCCGCCGTGCCCATTATGAGGGGTTCCCACCATCCCTGTGCTGAGTTCCCGGGTCTGTACACCTGCTGTGCCCATTATGAGGGGTTCCCACCATCCCTGTGCTGAGTTCCCAGGTCTGTACACCTGCTGTGCCCATTATGAGGGGTCCCCACCATCCCTGTGCTGAGTTCCCGGGTCTGTACACCTGCTGTGCCCATTATGAGGGGCTCCCACCATCCCTGTGCTGAGTTCCCGGGTCTGTACACCCGCTGTGCCCATTATGAGGGGTTCCTTCCATCCCTGTGCTGAGTTCCCGGGTCTGTACACCCGCCGTGCCCATTATGAGGGGTCCCCACCATCCCTGTGCTGAGTTCCCAGGTCTGTACACCTGCTGTGCCCATTATGAGGGGTCCCCACCATCCCTGTGCTGAGTTACCAGGTCTGTACACCTGCTGTGCCCATTATGAGGGGTCCCCACCATCCCTGTGCTGAGTTCCCGGGTCTGTACACTAGACATGTGCAATTCGTTTAGTTTTTTTTGTTTTTGGTGAAAATTCGTTATATTCGTTCATTCGTTATCGTACGAATGAACGAACGATTCGCTAAAAATTTTAACGAATGTTCGAATCGAACGAATCCGAAAAACAACGAAAATCCGAAATAACCAATTAGAAACAACGAAACTACGAAAGAAGAAAATCCGAAAAACGAAAACAGGAACAACGAAAATCAAAATGAACGAAAAAATTCGTACATTCGTAACTTTTTTTTTTTTGTTGAATTGTTAATTTTCCGTGTCTCTTACAATGGTGCTACTTAACGCGCTTCGAATGGATTGAACGAAAAAATTCGTACATTCGTAACTTTTTTTTTTTTTGTTGAATTGTTAATTTTCCGTGTCTCTTACAATGGTGCTACTTAACGCGCTTCGAATGGATTGAACGAAAAAATTCGTACATTCGTAACTTTTTTTTTTTTTTTTGCGATTTGTTGTTTTCCGTGTCTCTTACAATGTAATAATAGCATACACATGACATAAAATTATGAATTATGCTCCGATTACGAATCTACGAAAACAATGTTACGAAAGTACGAATAAATCAATCTAACGAAAGTACGAATGTAACTAAATCTACGAAAATACGAATGCGTCCGAATTTCGAATAAACGAAAATTAAACTAACGGAAAAACGAATCAACGAAAAAAATAACTCTTACGAAAATACGAATCGTTACGAATACAAACACCGACGACTTACGAATTTACGAATCGTTACGAATCAACGGAAACGAAAAGAAACGAAACGAAAAAAAAACACATTTTTCTATTGTGCACATGTCTACTGTACACCTGCTGTGCCCATTATGAGGAGTTCCCACCACCCCTGTGTTAAGTTCCCGGGTCTGTACACCTGCTGTGCCCATTATGAGGGGTTCCCACTATCCCTGTGCTGAGTTCCCGGGTCTGTACACCTGCTGTGCCCATTATGAGGGGTTCCCACCATCCCTGTGGTTAGTTCCTGGGTCTGTACACCTGCTGTGCCCATTATGAGGGGTTCCCACCATCCCTGTGCTGAGTTCCCGGGTCTGTACACCCGCTGTGCCCATTATGAGGAGTTCCCACCACCCCTGTGTTAAGTTCCCGGGTCTGTACACCTGCTGTGCCCATTATGAGGGGTTCCCACTATCCCTGTGCTGAGTTCCCGGGTCTGTACACCTACTGTGCCCATTATGAGGGGTTCCACCATCCCTGTGCTGAGTTCCCGGGTCTGTACACCTACTGTGCCCATTATGAGGGGTTCCCACCATCCCTGTGGTTAGTTCCTGGGTCTGTACACCTGCTGTGCCCATTATGAGGGGTTCCCACCATTCTTGCACAGGATTCTATTAATGTTATATTATAAAGAATGTTACATAATGAGATGGAACACACAAATGTGTCTAGGAGCACCCTATACCTACCAGGTGGACAGGAGCAGTGTCAGGAATTATGGGATGGAGATTTGGGACAGGCTCCACCTATCACTTTTGGTTGGGATGACCCTTGAAATGAATGGACACATTGGTGTTTATGGCAGAATCTGAATATTCAGCATGTAATAATTGTTCAGCCTTATGAAGGATTGATATATTCCCATCACTGGGGATGTGTGGAGGAACTTCAGGCTGGTGAAGATGACATCAGTTTGAGTCACTTCTGAGATCGTTCATTGATGGGTACAGGTGACCTACTTCTGACTTGCATGTGACTTGCTTTAGGGAGGTTTTCCATTTTTATTTTGTTGGCAATGCCCATGATAATGGCCATGGCAGCCAATTACATGATGATTCTATTTCATATGTTCAGGTCTGGTATGTACATTGCAGAACTATCAGCCCATCCTCTCCTGCCAGAGTGCTAGGTGTCATCCCGGACTCTGAGTTCTCCTTTTGGCCCCACATCCAATCACTGTCCAAATCTTGCTCCCTCAACCTCTGCAACATCCCCAAAAATGTCCCTTTCTAACCAATGACACCACAAAGCTAATTCACTCCCTGGTCATCTCCCGCCTCGACTACTGCAACTCCTTCCTCATTGGATTACCTTGTTTAGGCTATTCCTGAAAACCCTTCTTATGTTCTTATTCTTGAGCCACTCCTTTGTTGCCTTGGCCGTGTGTTTTGGGTCATTGTCATGCTGGAAGACCCATCTACGACCCATTTTCAATGCCCTGGCTGAGCAGGGGAGGGCTGGCAGCCTTAGGCCTGGGGGGGAAGTCCAGTCAAGTGGCCCATTGAACTACCGAATCAGCTCACCATCCATGCCCAGCTGGTTTTTCAATGCAGCCTCACCAGTGCCCCTCAATGCAGCCTGATCAGTGCCCATCAATGCCGACTCATCAGTGCCACCTCATCAGTGCCCATCAATGCAACCTCACCAGTGTCCATAAATGCAGTTTCACCAGTGCCCATCCAATGCAGCCTGATCACTGGGGCAGGGTAAAAGGGGTGTATGGGGGGATGGGGTATGGGGTCAGCTGGGGGTGTCAGGGTCTCTTACTTGGCAGCTCAGGTTGCACGCCACGGCCAGCACAAGCCAGCACCCAGCCCCACAGCCCGAGCCAGTCACGGGCACCCTGGTCTCTGAGGGTGGTATTTTCCTCTGCGCTGCTTGGGAGCTTGAGTGTGGACTACAACTCCCGGAATGCAACAGTGGCCGACCGCCGCAGCTGTAAAAATAGCAGCGGGTGCCAGCCATTTTCAACGTAAGTTAGGGCGGCCTGGGGGGCAATTGCCACTCTGCCCCCCAGCCCAGCCCTCCCCTGTGGCTGAGGGAAGGAGGTTCTCACCCAAGATTTGACAGTTCATGGCCCCGTCCATCGTCCCTTTGATGCTGTGAAGTTGTCCGGTCCACTTAGCAGACAAAAACCCCCAAACCATAATGTTTCCACCTCCATGTATGACGGTGGGGGATGGTATTCTTGGGGGTCATAGGACCTCCATGTATGACGGTGGGGGATGGTATTCTTGGGGTCACAGGCAGCATTCCTCCTTCTCCTCCAAACACGGTGAGTTGAGTTGATGCCAAAGAGCTCGATTTTGGTCTCATCTGACCACAACACTTTCCCCCAGTTCTTCTCTGAATCATTCAGATGTTCATTAGGAATCTTCAGACGGACCTATACATGTGATTTCCTGATCAGGAGGACCTTACAGGCACTGCAGGATTTCAGTCCTTCACGGTGTAGTGTGTTACTGATTGTTTTCTTGGTGACTCTGGTCCCAGCTGAGATCATTGACAAGATCCTCCCGTGTAGTTCTGGGCTGATTCCTCACCGTTCTCATGATCATTGACACTCCATGATGTGAGATCCTCCATGGAGCCCAGACTGAGGGAGACTGACAGTTATTTTGTGTTTTTCGATTTGCAAATAATCCCACCAACTGTTGTCACCCTCTCACCAAGCTGCTTGGTGATGGTCTTGTAGCCCATTCCAGCCTTGTGTAGATCTACAATCCTTTCCCTGACATCCTTGGACAGCGCTTTGGTTTTGGCCATGGTGGAGAGATTGGAATCTGATCGCTTCTGTGGACAGGTGTCTTTTATACAGGTAACAAGCTGAGATTAGGAGCACTCCCTTTAAGAGAGAAGAGAAGAGAGTGCTCCTAATCTCAGCTCTTTACCTGTATAGAAGACACCTGGGAGCCAGAAATCTTGCTGATTGATCGGGGATCAAATACTTATTTCACTCATTAAAATGCAAATAAATTTATAACTTTATTTAAATACATTTTCTGGAAATTTTTGTTATTATGACTCTCACTGTTAAAATAAACCGACCATTAAAATTATAGACCGATCATGTCTTTGTCAGTGGGCAATAATACAAATTCAGCAGGGGATAAAATAATTTTTTGCCTCACTGTATATAAATCCTGAATAATAATAATATACAGTAAGTTGAAAAAGTATTCATACCCCTTGAAATTTTCCACATTTTGTCACGTTACAACCAAAAACATCAATGTATTTTATGTGATAGACCAACAAATAAATATGTGAAAAGTGTGGGGGGCATTTGTATGGCGCCCCCCTGAGTCAATAGAACCCCCTTTCTCTGCAATTATAGCTGCAAGTCTTTTTGGGGATGTCTCTACCAGCTTTGCACATCTAGGGAGGACATTTTTGCCCATTCTTCTTCTTTGTAAAATATCTCAAGCTCTGTCAGATTGGATGGAGAGCGTCTGTGAACAGCAATTTTCAAGTCTTTCCACAGATTCTCAATGTGATTTAGGTCTGGACTGTGACTGGGCCATTCTAACACATGAATATGATTTGGTCTAAACCATTCCATTGTAGCTCTGGCTGTATGTTTCGGGTCGTTGTCCTGCTGGAAGGTGAACCTCCACCCCAGTCTCAAGTCTTTTGCAGACTCTAACAGGTTTTTCTTCTAAGATTGCCCTTTATTAGGCCTTATCCATCTTTCCATCAACTCTGACCAGCTTCCCTGTCCCTGCTGAAGAAAGTCCTCCCCACCACATGAAGCTGCCACCACCATGTTTCACGGTGGGGATGGTGTGCTAAGGGTGATGTGCAGTGTTGGTTTTTCACGACACATAGCTGTAACGCCGAGCGCTCCGGGTGTCCCATCCATCCCGGAGCGCTCACGGCGTCCTCGGTCCTGCAGCGCCTCGGTCAGCTCCTCTGACCGCAGGCGCTGCTCTGTGTCTGGGATGCGATCCACGCGGCGGCCTCCGTCCGCCCGGGGATCGCATCTCTCTCTCCTCACCTGCCCCCGCCTGTTGCCTCCGGCGCGCGCGTCCCCGCTCCCCAGGCGCGCGCTACTCAGCTTTGTCTTAAAGGGCCAGTGAACAAGTGATTGGTGCCTGGCCCAAATTACTGTTACACCGCAATCATTCATAAACCCACTTCCCCTTCCTATCCTGGCCGGATCTTGAGTTGCCTTTAGTGCCCAGGGAAAGCGTTTGTGTTGTGCTCCTGCCTGTGTATCCAGACCCCTGCTGTTGCCCCTGACTACGAACCATTGCCGCCTGCCTTGACCTTTTGCTACGTTTGACCTTGCCTCTGCTCTATCCCTGTGTACCGTGCCTGTCTCAGCTGTCAGTGAGGTCGAGTTGCTATTGGAGGACACGACTTGGTTGCTACCGCCGCTGCAAGTCCATCCCGCCTTGCGGCGGGCTCTGGTGAAGACCAGTAGCAACATTAGAACCGGTCCTCCAATACAACCCGTGCTATCGCCTCATTGACATAGGGGATCCACCCCCCATTCCCGCCATACCCGGAGCGTAACAATAGCATTTAGGTCAAAAAGTAAAATTTTGGTCTCATCTGACCAGATCACCTTCTTCCACATGTTTGCTCCCCTCCCCCACATGGCTTCTCACAAGATGCAAACAGGACTTCTTATGACTTTCTTTGACCAATGTCTTTCTTCTTGTCACTCTTCCATAAAAGGCAGATTTGTGGAGAACACGACCAATAGTTGTCCTGTGGACCAGAGGCGTACCTAGGGTCTCCAGCGCCCTTGGCGAGAATCTGTATCGGCACCCCCCCCCCCCCCTTCATTAAAGAGTTAGAATTTCAGTTGTTTGTTTTTTTACATCAATTTCCTTTCATTTTGAATGCAGCACCCACTCCATTGCGATGAATGCAGCACCCACCGTATTGCCATGAATGCAGCACCCACCGTATTGCCATGAATGCAGCACCCACCGTATTACCATGAATGCAGCACCCACCGTATTGCCATGAATGCAGCACCCACCGTATTGCCATGAATGCAGCACCCACCGTATTACCATGAATGCAGCACCCACCGTATTACCATGAATGCAGCACCCACAGACCCACTCCATCCCTCAGGGCATTCGACATGCCAAATACCTAGCAGGATTCATCATTTAACCCCTTACACGCTCTCCCTAACTGCTGCTGACCTCACAGGCTCACACAAACTCACCTCTTTTTTTTTTCTCCATCGATCACTCACTGTATGCTGCCACACTGCCGACAGGGAATGATTCCAGATGAAGTCCCACTGCACTTCCAGATCCGGCACGGTCAGGAGGAAGGGTGGAGGAGAAGACGGCGGCGACTTACAGAAGCACGGGCGGGACTCCAGGAGCATCCTTCGCGCATGCGCCACCCGCGTTCAAGGACTGGCCAGCCCCGCCGCAGTACATGACCACATTCGTCCAATCACAGGGCGCCAGCTGCCGCACCATGGCGGCCAGATCGCAGGGGACACACAGTGACTAAAAATGGTGCAGGATGTTGCGCCCGGTGCCACGGCCTGCCAATTTGCGCCCCCCTCGGCCTGCGCCCCTGTCGGGCGCCAGTCTCGCCAACCGCTTGGTACGCTCCTGCTGTGGACAGATTCTCCCACCTGAGCTGTGGATCTCTGCAGCTCCTCCAGAGTTACCATGGACCTCTTGGCTCTTCTCTGATGAATGTTCTTCTTGCCCGGCCGGTCAGTTTAGGTGGACGGCCATGTCTTGGTAGGTTTGCAGTTGTGCCATACTCTTTACATTTCCAGTTGATGGATTGAACAGAGCTCTGTGAGATATTCAAAGCTTGGGAGATCTTTTTATAACCTAACCCTGCTTTATACTTCTCCACAACTTTATCCCTGACCTGTCTGGTGTGTTCCTTGGCCTTTATGATGCTGTTTGTTCACTGAGGTTCTCTAACAAACCTCTGAGGGCTTCACAGAACAGCTGTATTTATACTGAGATTAAATTGCACACTGGTGGACTCTATTTACTAATTAGGTGACTTCTGAAGGCATTTGGTTTTAGTTAGGGACATCAGGATAAAGGGGCTGAATACAAATGCCCCCCCCCCCCCACACTTTTCACATATTTATTTGTAAAAAATATTGAAAACCATTTATCATTTTCCTTCCACTTCACAGTTATGTGCCACTTTGTGTTGGGCTATCAAATAAAATCCCAATAAAATACATTTACGTTTTTGATTGTAACATGACAAAATGTGGAAAATGTCAAGGGGTATGAATACTTTTTCAAGGCACTGTAAATCCTGAATAATAATGATAATAATAATAATTGTATGTCAGGAGCTGCCAACAGGATCCTTCCTATCAGTGTACACATGTCACACTTGAGTGACAAATCTTCCGGGGCTGAAGTGGTTAAAGAATAACCAACGGTAAAACTTTTTTTTGTAGAGGGGGATTAGAGCCCCTGTCAGTTATTATTGCAGTCTGTGCCCCCATTAGGCAGAGTCACCCTCTCTATTTCTCCTGTTTACTGTTATCATTGAAAGTGAAAGTAAAAAAAATCCCCAATTTTTGGTTGTCCACAGAACAGTAATAGAGCGGAAATCTTCCAATGGGGACACGAGTTCTGGTGACCCGGGACTCGCCAAGGAATTCCCTTAATTTACAGGGATTTCCTCTCACTTCCTGTTTGGCTATGGGACAGGAAGTGATGGGAAATCTCTGCAATGGGACACAGATGGAGAAAAAAAAAAAACGTTGTCTATAGTTCTTTTCTACTTTGAGTAAATCAACCCCACTGTATCACTCCGGGTTGGATCTCCACCTGAATTATTGTTACATTAGGGTTGATTCACTAAAGGCAAACAGCCGGTGCACTTTTACACGTGCAGTTCTTCCAGAGCTTCGTAAATGAGGAGAAGCTCTACTGACTTCCATCATCCAATCGTGTGCAAGAAAAATATGCAATTTTTTTTTTATTTTCCTTGCATGTGATTGGGTGTTTTTTGCAAAGTGAAGCTTTATCCCATTTACTAATCTCTGGAGCAACTGCCCTTGTAGAGTGCACAGTCTATTTGCCTTTAGTAAATCAACCTCCATTGTACCATTCTGGGTTGGATTTCCATCAGAATTAATGTTGCATTGGAGGTTATTTACTAAAGGAAAATCCCCTTTGCACTGCAAGTGCACGTGGAAGTGCAGTCGCTGTAGATCCGAGGGGGGCATGCAAGGAAAATAAAAAACAGCATTTTAGCTTGCACATGATTGGATGATAAAATCAGCAGAGCTTCCCCTCATTTCACATCTACCCCTTCAGATCTACAGTGACTGCACTTCCAAGTGCACTTGTAGCGCAAAGTGGATTTGCCTTTAGTAAATAACCTCCATTGGATCTCTCTCGATTGTATCCCTCCTATCTCAATCATTATTTCATTTTATCGCTCTGATCATTATTATTGTTACATTGAATGAATGAATGAATAATTTGTATAGCGCTACAATGCGAACCGAATCGCCTCAAGGCGCTGTAATTAGTGCTTTGTTGTCAAGCTTCTTAGAAGAGGTGGGTCTTGAGTTTTTTCCTGAAGACCTGATGGTTTTCTTCCATGCGGATGTAGGTTGGTAGTGCATTCCATAGCCGTGGTCCTTGGACAGCGAATCTTCGTTCCCCTTTTGATTTGTAGCGGGACTTGGGGATGAGGAGGAGGTTTTGGTCGGACGATCGAAGACTGCGATTGGGTGTGTAGCGTTTTATTTTCTCGAGAAGGTATTGAGGCGCGTCTCCATGGGTGCATTTGTGGGTGAGGCAGAGGGTCTTGAAAATGACCCGACTCTTTACGGTTAGCCAATGTAGGCTCCTCAGGGAAGGGGAGATGGATTCCCGGGGTTTTTTTCCTGTTATCAGCCTTGCCGCCGTGTTTTGGATAAGTTGTAAGCGTGCAAGTTGATATTGGGGTAACCCTATGTAGAGGGAGTTTGCGTAGTCCAGTCGTGAATTAATGACTGTTCCAACTACCACTGCTTTGTCCTCCTTTGGAATGAAGGGGATGAGTCTGCGTAGAAGGCGAAGGAGATGGTGAGATCCGCTAACTACCGATCCTATTTGTGCCTCCATTGACATTTCTGAGTCAAAAATGACTCCGAGGCTCTTGGCCTTGGTTCTTGGGGAGATGGTCTGTCCAAGGATGGTAGGAGGTGTCCAAGGGATCTTGGTTCGGGAGTTTTGGTTTGCATGTAGAATAAGAAGTTCTGTTTTTGATTCGTTGAGTTTAAGAGAGCTGGCGGTCATCCAGTCGTCTATTCGAGTGAGGCAGTTTTCTAATTGCCGATGATGGTCTTTTTGTCCAGTGATCCGAAAGTATAATTGGGTGTCATCAGCGTATGAGTGGAAGCAGAGATCCGATCTTCTGATTATTTTGAGGAGTGGGCGGATGTAGATGTTGAAGAGCACTGGCGACAAGGGTGATCCTTGAGGGACTCCACAAGAGATTGCCCGGGTTTCAGAGGTAAAAGCTACAAGTTTCACTGTCTGAGAGCGATTTCCTAAGAAGGATGCGAACCATTGTAGATCTGCGTCTGCGACTCCTGCTACTTCTGTAAGGCGGATGAGTAGAGTGTTGTGGTCCACAGTATCAAACGCTGCGCTGAGGTCCAACAGCACCAGGAGACACGATTCTCCGTCATCTGCTGCTTCGAGGGCGTCGTCCCAAATCTTTAGGAGTGCCGTTTCTGTGCCATGGCCTGGGCGGAAGCCTGATTGTAGAGGGTCCAGGAGTTTGTGTGTGTCTAGGTGGCGGTGTAGCTGTTGTACTACCGCTTTCTCCATAATCTTGGAGATGGTGTTGAGGCTTGTTATCGGTCTTCGGTGGTCGGGGTCCCGGGGGTCGAGGTTGGGCTTCTGTAGCAGGGGTTTGATGATGCCTTGTTTGAGGGCGCCTGAACAATCCCTTCTTTGAAAGATTGATTTATGAGGTGAGTTAGCGTAGGCGCCAAGATGTCAGAGCATTCTTTCAGCAGTTTTGTGGGGATGATGTCAATAGGAGATGTGCTGTCTCTGAGGTTTTTGATGATGTTTTTGGTGGTGTCCGTGGAGATTGGGATCAAAGAAAACTTTGGTGGAAGAGGGATATTTGTGACCATATCTTCTTTTTGCTCTGGATGGCTGAGGTTGGAAGTTTTTTTCATATGGATTATTTTCCGGATGTTGTCGATTTTGTCAATGAAAAAATCTGATAACTCATTACAGAAATCTTGGGTTTCGTTTGCTGGGGGCTCTAAGCATGCCGGGTTCATCGACTGAGCGACTATTTTAAAAAGTTCCCGAGGGCGGTTTAGTGCCGATGAAATGGTATTTGCAAAAAAATCTTTTTTAGCTTTAAAGATTGCTTTGTGATAATTCTCAGTGAGTCCTTTGTAGTTTGTCTGATTTTCTTTGGTAGGATTTCTTCTCCATGCTCTTTCGGCTCTTCTGCGTTCTTGCTTGAGTAGCATGAGAGAGCTGTTGAACCATCCTGAGTTTTTCCTCCGGATAGGTGTTCTGCGTTTTGGAGCCACTGCGTCTGCTGATTGTAGTAATACCTTGTTTAGGGAGCGGAGTGTATGTTCCGTTGAGTGGGTTAAATTCAGCGTTGCTATTTTGTTTGCCAACGTGTTTTTGAAGGTTTCGGAGTGTAGTTTCTTCTGCGATCTGGTCCAATGAGTTGTTGTTACCGGTTTCTGTTTTTGCTGGGTGGTATTAGTGGTGATTTTAAATTTGATGGCGTGGTGGTCCGTCCATGGTAGTGGTAGGTTGTCGAGTATGTTGATGTTCAAATTTTGTTTGAAGATAAGGTCCAGGGTGTGTCCTGAGCCATGTGTTGGAGTCTTTATCAGTTGCTGGAGACCCAGTTCTTCCAGTTGGTTGATGCAGGCGGTGGCGATAGGGTCTTGGGTAGAATTTGCCCAGAGATTAAAGTCTCCAAGTACCAGGAGGTTTTTGGATTCCAGGGTGTGTATTGCAATGAATTCCGTGAGGGGAGTAAGAAGATTGGTCTTTGGTCCTGGTGGTCTATAGCAAAGTAGAATGTGGGTGGTGTCATGGGGTGTTGATTGAAGATGTAGCGTCAGTGTCTCCATAAAAGGCACTGAGTTCTGCAAAATCGGTTTGGTGAGCACCAGGTGCGATTTAAAAATCGCTGCTAGGCCTCCCCCTTTTTTTCCTATCCGATGCTCAGTTAGGATCCTGTAGTTCTCCGGCACCAATTCGGTAAGGATGGTGTTGCAGTCGGGGGTTAGCCAGCTTTCCGTGATGAAGAGGCAATCTATGTTGTTTTGGGTGATGAAGTCGTGTACTTCCAGTCTGTGTTTGACTGCATATCTGGTGTTGATCATGGCGCATGCTAATTGCTGAGGTTGAGTTGGTATCTTCCTGTGTTTGATGGTTGATCGTCGGTCGGTCTTTAGTAGTTGTTCTTTCCTTAGAATTTTTTGAATGGTGGCTGGCAAAGTAGAGGTGGCATTCCTTAGCCTGTGAAGAACTTCTGCTGAATATTTGAAGTAGCACATGGCGGGAGGGGGAAGTTGATGGCACTTGGATGACCGTGCTGATGATCCTGATCCGGGTTTTTCCTGTTCCTGTTTGTATCAGTCTAGGTATCAGACTTGCCGCCGTGTTACAGCTATTTGTAAGCGCGCAAGTTGATCGTGTAGTGCCCTATATGGAAGGATGTAGTTGGCGAGTCGCTAATTCCTGGCTGTTCCAGCTGGCTCTGCTTGTAGTGCCGATCCTGGACCAGAAGGATACTGCTGGTGACCGCTGAGGTATCTTGTACTGGTGCGAATCGTCCCGGTAGGGGTGATGGGGGCCTGTTGAACCTACCGCCCTCCCGTTTGATCCAGTGGATTTCTCTTGCTTGGATCTCAATCATTAGCACATCGTGTCACTCTTGATTAAATATATTTTTGATTTATGGCTACATTGTATCGTCCCGGGGGGGATTTCAATGAGAATTCTTATTACATTGGATTTCTCTCTGATCGTTATTATTGTTCCATTAATCCTGATTTAACCACTTACCCACTGGGCAGTTAAACCCCCTTCCTAACCAGACCAATTTTCAGCTTTCGGTGCTCTCACACTTTGAATGACAATTACTCAGTCATACAACACTGTACCCAAATGAATTTCCTGTCCTTTTTTTCACACAAATAGAGCTTTCTTTTTGGTGGTATTTAATCACCGCTGGGTTTTTTATTTTTTGCGCTATAAATCAAAAAATACAGAAAATTCAGTAAAAAAAATAAAATAAAATTCTTTGTTTCTATTAAAAATTATTGGCAAGTATTGGCGAGTATTGGCGGGTATTGGCAGAGTATTGCAGTGTTGCACAGTATTGGCAGAGCATTGCACAGTGGTGGCAGAGCATTGCGCAGTGGTGGCAGAGCATTGCACAGTGGTGGCAGAGGATTGCACAGTGGTGGCAGAGCATTGCACAGTGGTGGCAGAGTATTGCACAGTGGTGGCAGAGCATTGCACAGTGGTGGCAGAGTATTGCATAGTGGCGGCAGAGCATTGCACAGTGGTGGCAGAGCATTGCACAGTGGTGGCAGAGCATTGCACAGTGGTGGCAGAGCATTGCACAGTGGTGGCAGAGCATTGCACAGTGGTGGCAGAGTATTGCACAGTGGTGGCAGAGCATTGCACAGTGGTGGCAGAGCATTGCACAGTGGTGGCAGAGCATTGCACAGTGGTGGCAGAGTATTGCACAGTGGTGGCAGAGCATTGCACAGTGGTGGCAGAGCATTGCACAGTAGTGGCAGAGCATTGCACAGTGGTGGCAGAGCATTGCACAGTGGTGGCAGATCATTGCACAGTGGTGGCAGATCATTGCACAGTGGTGGCAGAGCATTGCACAGTGGTGGCAGAGCATTGCACAGTGGTGGCAGAGCATTGCACAGTGCTGGCAAAGTATCTGTCACTGACCAGCGCTGTGGGCACTACACATCCAGCCCACAGCGCTGGTCCTGTCTCTCCCCCTTTCCGCTTCTCCCCTCTCACTGTACCGATCGATACAGAGAGGGGAGGGAGGAACCGGCGTCATGACGTGACGCCGGTTTGTGTACATGTGATCGCTCCATCATTTGACGGAGCGATCACGTGGTAAACGGCCACTATCATCGGCCGTTTACCGTGATCCGTGATGCGTCGGGTCTATGGAACCCGGCGGTCACGGATGTTCCCGAGCGCGCGCCCAAGTTTCTGGGAGGACGTCCACCCAGAATAAGCCGACCGCGCTGTAGCCGTGTGGTTAAATTAAAATACATATGGTGCTTGTAATGATTATTAGTAATATCACATACTAAATGCTTTCCTATGTGAATGTTGTTGTGGCTTATTATATGGTCCTATTCCCGCAGGCATTAGATTTATGAAACATATTAGTTTTCTCTTAGGGTCCTCGCTTTCCCTTATGCCCCGTACACACATTCCGATTACCGTACGACAGATCGTTCGCATTTTGTTGCATACAACTAAGATTGAATACAACAGTGCAAAATGTGTGTAAGATTTTTGTCATAGGATTCTGGAAAAATCTTCCGCTGTGCGTTTCAAAGATGTGTCCTTCTGGTTTATTTTCGTGTTTCCGAGCATGCGTGGTGTTTGTCCAACAACTTTTATCGGACGCATACTGTACTGATTACACGATTGTCATACGATGGGCTGTCGTCCGACCGAAGTTTTCCTGTTTGTCCCTTCGGATTTGGTTGGACGGACTATCGTGATCGGTTGTCGAAAGCTGCGTACTAACGATCAGATTATCGAACGATCTGTCCGAAAGCGACTTTTGTCGTCCGATAATCGGAACGTGTGTACGGGGATTAGGGACACTCACTGGTTATCATCACACAGCAGCTCTGTCTGCGTCACCTTTGTAGCGGTTTCTTCCGCCTGTCTTTTTCTTAGAAATGCTTCCTCCTTTTTCTTTGAAGGACTGACACCCATTTTTTGGGTCTCGCACCCTCCCTGACCTTTTTGCAGCAGCCGTTCTCCTCTCTCCCTTCGGCCACACCGATTGTTCTATTCTCCATTCTCTCTACTTGACGGCTACGTTTACTTGGCCTCAACGATGCTCATTCCTTGTACCTTAAATCTGAATCTGACACGTGACTTCATCTGATTATAGAATATCAATATAGCAGCTCTACCTCGTATGACAGGCCCCTG
The DNA here is from genome assembly GCA_028564925.1 of Lithobates sylvaticus. NCBI lineage: Eukaryota > Metazoa > Chordata > Amphibia > Anura > Ranidae > Lithobates > Lithobates sylvaticus. The sequence goes on from CM053032.1 coordinate 272,401,206, forward strand.
AGAGGACGCTACACAGGTCCAGAAACGCGTTGGGCTTAATATGGAAGGATCTGCATTTTTGTATTTGTTATATGATTCTGTCTATGATGTCTATGGAATTCTCTGCTGGTGTTATATGTGCCATGTGTTTTATATCAATACATTTCTGTGTCTTGTCATCTGTTGTTCATCAGTTGCCTCAAAAGTCCCTTTCCTTGGGGGGGGGGGGGGACTTCTTCTATAATACATTGTATCTCTCTGTAATTATTATTGGTTACATTGTTTCTCTCTGTGTTAATTAGAGTTACATTGTATTTCTCTGTGGTTATTATTGTTACATTGTATCTTTCCGTAATTATTATTAGTTACATTGTTTCTCTAGTGATTATTATTGTTACATTGTATATCTCGGTAATGATTTTTGTTACCTTGTATCTCTCAGTGATTATTATTGTTACATTGTTTCTCTCTGTGATGATTATTATTACATTGTATCTCGCTGTGATTATTATTGTTTCTCTTGGTGATGATTATCGTTACATTGTATCTCTCGATGATTATTATTGTTACATTGTATCTCTCGATGATTATTATTGTTACATTGTATCTCTCTTTCTCTCAGTGATGATTATTATTACATTGTTTCTCTTGGTAATTATTACATTGTATCTATCTGTGATTATTATTGTTACATTGTTTCTCTCGATGATTATCATTGTTTCTCTCTGTGATTATTATTATAACAATGTATCTCTCGGTGATTATTATGGTTACATTGTTTCTCTCTGTGATTATTATTGTATCTCTCAGTGATGATTATTGTTACATTGTATCTCGCTGTATTATTGTATCTCTCGGTGATTATTATTGTTTCTCTTGTGATTATTATTGTTACATTGTATCTCTCGTGATGATTATTATTACATTGTTCCTCTTGGTAATTATTACATTGTTTCTCTCGGTGATTATTACATTGTTTCTCTCGGTGATGATTATTATAACAATATATCTCTCTGTGATTATTATGGTTACATTGTTTCTCTCAGTGATTATTATTATAACAATGTATCTCTCGGTGATTATTATGGTTACATTGTTTCTCTCGGTGATTATTATGGTTACATTGTTTCTCTCTGTGATTATTATGGTTACATTGTTTCTCTCGGTGATTATTATGGTTACATTGTTTCTCTCGGTGATTATTATTGTTACATTGTTTCTCTCTGTGATTATTATGGGTACATTGTTTCTCTCGTGGTTATTATGGTTACATTGTATCTCTCGGTGATGATTATGGTTACATTGTTTCTCTCGGTGATTATTATGGTTACATTGTTTCTCTCGGTGATTATTATGGTTACATTGTTTCTCTCGGTGATTATTATGGTTACATTGTGATGATCGCACGGCGTCGGCGGAGGCCCCGAGTTTAGCACACAATAACACAGGCGCAGCCTCTCGCCACCACACCCCGGACGGCCCATTGGCGGAACAAAACACTCTGCGCGTCCCTGATTGGACGGGCCAGACCTCTCCACCAATCAGGAGCCGCTCCAGGTAAGCGCTGCGGCCAGTGGCAGTAGAAGAGGCGGGACCAGCGCGCCGATTGGTCGCCTGCCGCTGTTTTGCTGTTGGCCGACCGGTTTGGGACGCAGTGCGCAGGCGCAGCGGAGAGAAAACGAAAGGCGACGCTGAACGGAGCTCCGGGGAGACGGGCGGATTTGGGAGACGCAGCGGGCGGTGGAGCGGCTCCACCTCGGGATCGACTCATCGGCCGCCCCGGGGACCCAGTCCCTGAGAGACACGCCCAATCCCGGGCCTACCGGGCGGAGACGCCCGACTGAATTCCCAGCGCTTATCACAGGACGGTGAGTGATCCGCCGGCGGGCCCCCTCTGCCTTATCCCTGGGCTCCGGGGCCCGGGAGGGGTAGGGAGAGAGCCGAGGAGAGCGATCGTTCTCTCAGCCAATGGGAACGCTGCGCACGTTTCAATGATCCGACTTCCGGTCTTTAGCCAATCAGCGGCGGAGGCTGGGAGCACGGCCCGCCCCTCTCCCTTTAGCTATTTCCGGTCTGGGCTGTCAATCACGGAGGGCGGAAAGGAGACGGGTTATATCCCGGGGAAGACGGTACGAGATGGGGGAGGGGAGAATATGGGAACAATGTATCACTATGGAATTCCAGAGTAGCGGATACATTGGGGAGGGGGAGATACATTGTATCACTCGCAGATCTATCAAAAGGGCTGTAACCCCCCCCCCCATTATAGTCTCCTCTGTCTGAGTTCTAGAGACACTGACTCCTCCCACAATGCTACACTCTCCATGGGGGGGGGGGGGGGGGGGGGGGGGAAGAGGACCGGACATCAGGGGGGAGATATGTGATGGAGGGGTAAAGAGAGGCCAATCAGCAGGGATACATTTGGGGGGGGGGATCGATACGAGTGAGGCAGAGGGTAAAGGGGACCAGTTATCAGGCATGCATGGGGGAGATGTGTGGTGGAGGGGTGAAGAGGACCAATCACTGGGCGGTGTGTGTGTGTGCAGATTGTATGGTGAAGAGGCCAGGCACTGTGGGGGGGGGGTGGGATATGGATGGTGAAGAGGACCAGTCACTGTGGGGGGGGGGGGGGGTTGGATTGACGGTGAAGAGGACCAGTCACTGTGGGGGGGGGTGGGATGGATGGTGAAGAGGACCAGGCGCTGGGGAGGTGTGTGTTGGATGGTGAAGAGGACCAGGCACTGTGGGGGGGGGGGGGGGGGATATGGCTGGTAAAGAGGACCAGTCACTGTGGGGGGTGAGATTGCCGGTGAAGAGGACCAGTCACTGTGGGGGGGGGTGGGATGGATGATGAAGAGGACCAGTCACTGGGGAGGTGTGTGTTTGTGTGTGTGTGTGTGTGTGTGTGTGTGTGTGTGTGTGTGTGTGTGTGTGTGTTGGATGGTGAAGAGGACCAGGCACTGGGGAGGTGTGTGCGGGTTGGATGGATGGTGAAGAGGACCAGGCACTGGGGAGGTGTGTGCGGGTTGGATGGATGGTGAAGAGGACCAGGCACTGGGGAGGTGTGTGCGGGTTGGATGGATGGTGAAGAGGACCAGGCACTGGGGAGGTGTGTGCGGGTTGGATGGATGGTGAAGAGGACCAGGCACTGGGGATTATTTTGGGAGGGGTGGGTAAAGAGGACCAGTCACCAGCAATACATGGGGTGAGATCTATGGGTGGGGGAGGGGTACAGAGGCTCATCCTGTAACATATTCTCTTTCTGTCTGCAGCTTCTTGGACACTGAGAGAATCTCTCAGGATTAGACATCCAGAATGGCGGGGGAGAACGAAAACCCGAACCCCGGCTCCCGGATTATGACCTTCTACCCGACCATGGAGGAATTCCGCAACTTCAAGCGGTACATTGCATATATTGAGTCTCAGGGAGCGCACCGTGCAGGACTGGCCAAGGTAAGATCACAGATCACAGTGGTATCTCTATTAGAATTGTTACATTGTATCGGATGGGACACCGAGTGTCACCCAGTGACGGAGTGCCGGCCAATCGCCAGCACACCCCGGGGACAATGACGGTCTCCGGAGCCTAACTGTACCGGGTGCTGGTTGTCTGGATCGCTCAATGATTGGCTGTTGTGATTGCAGGTGGTCCCTCCCAAGGAATGGAAGCCTCGGGTGTGTTACGATGACCTGGATGATCTGGTGATTCCGGCACCCATTCAGCAGGTGGTGACCGGCCAGTCCGGACTCTTCACACAGTACAACATACAGAAGAAACCCATGACTGTCAAAGAGTTCAGACGTATCGCTAACAGTGACAAGTAAGTGACTGCCGGGAGATTTGGGGGGGGGGGGGGGGATTCAAGAAAAGGTGATTGGGGGGGGATTGCCAAAAGCTTCCATAATATAAGACCGGCCAGATATGAGATCTCAGACCAGGCAGTGGTGTTCGGTCTCTGCGGAGAGGCGGCGGCCTCCTTTCCTCAGATCTGCTCTCCTGGCAGAGGGACAGTTTCCTGCTTTGCATCTGGTTTTGCTCGCTGACAATATTTGCTCACTCCGGGATGCGGTTACATTTGTGGTGAACATATTCAAATCGCTACATCGGGTGTTGGCTCTGCTTCACCTGCTCCAGCAGCATTGTGACTCCTCCCCTTCTAGCTTGGTATAACCTGTACTGGCAAGCGAGAGACTTCTCTTATTTTCACCCCTTTTTTTTTTTTTTGGTCGGGTTGATATTCCGTGGAGGATGTTTTTGCTTCATCAGTTCAAAAAGTAGAAAAAAGATGGGGATATGGGATTTTATGGGTACCTTATGAAAACATTTTCTTTTTTAGAGCAAAATACTCTGATACAAAGGTTTAAATGTGAAAAACATATTTTATTAATACAGATAAGAGAAAATTATTTATAAAAAATGAACAAATATGCAAAAATCTATTGTCTAAGGTATATACACCTATTCCTATTATCGAGATAGAATTTACAGAGTGTCTCCATACAGTATTAGAAATGTAACTAAGTACCTCTCTGTCTGTTTGAAATCAATGCAATTTTCTAAATTTTTCTTCCTTTGTCATACACCTAAGGTCCAATATGTGAATAAAGTCATCTTTTGGAAAAAATCTTTTAAACTCTATGTGATCATGTCAACCTCTCCTGACGAAGCCTTTATAGGCGAAACATGTAGAAGCTTGTTGAACACGTGACCACACATCAATGAACTCTGTAAATTCTATGTCGATAATAGGAATAGGTGTATATACATTATCGACATAGAATTTACAGAGTTCATTGATGTGTGGTCACGTGTTCAACAAGCTTCTACATGTTTCGCCTATAAAGGCTTCGTCAGGAAGGTTGACATGATCACATAGAGTTTACATTTTTTTTTTTTTTTCCAAAAGATGACCTTAGGTGTATGACAAAGAGAAAAATTTAGAAAATTGCATTGATTTCTAACAGAGAGGTACTTAGTTACATTTCTAATACTGTATGGAGACACTCTGTAAATTCTATGTCGATAATGGGAATAGGTGTATATACCTTAGACAATAGATTTTTGCATATTTGTTCATTTTTTTTTTTTTCTAAATATTTTCTCTTATCTGTATTAATAAAATATGTTTTTCACATTTAAACCTTTTGTATCAGAGTATTTTGCTCTAAAAAAAAAAAAAAAAAATTTTCATAAGGTACCCGTAAAATCCCATATCCCCATCTTTTTTTCAACATTTACTCTAGGGATGTTGGTACATTAACTTGGTTAAAATAATGAGATGATCAACTTCCAATCACATTCTTTACAGTTCAAAAAGTAGTTGATCCTGCCACAAATCTGAGAGCTGATGACTTCCTTGGCTCTGGCTGTTTGCTGCACTCTTATCAGTTACATTGTTCCCAGATTTCTGTGACTTGGCCCTGGTTCACACGGCCACGACCTGTCATGTGACTTGAGAGTTCAGTCACGCCCCAATAACTGCGATGGAAGCGTTCTAATTGGTGCGACTCAAGTTGCTCTGACTTGGTAAAAGGTTTCTGCACGACTTTTTGGTGCGACTTCTTCAATACGACTTGCATTGACTTCTGTTAAGTCAGTGTGAACCCAGGCTTGGACCCCCCCCCCCCCCCCCCCCCCCCCCCCCCCCCCCCCCCCCCCCATTTTATGGAGATGGGGCGTGTTCTATAGGCCGAACATGTCCTGTCCTAGGGCGAGAACACTTCTCCCCCCTCCCCATCTCTCCCTCCAGTATAGTGTAAATGTGCTCATCCTAGGACAGGAGGAGTTCCTAGCAGGATCACCAGGATAAAAATTAAGAGTACAGCCAAAGTTCCCCATAGAAGCTAGTGCACAAATCAGAAAATTGTGCAGTATAACTGCGGCGGCTGGTCAGCAAGTGCTTAAAGAGGAAGTAAAGCCTCTTTTAAAAAAAAAAAAAAAAAAAAAACGTAATGTGCAAGGCAAAGGCATAATGAGCTAGTATGCATAGCATACTAGCTCATTATGAATAACTTGCCTGAAAATGAAGCCCCCGGAGCGGTCCTCATCCTCGTCCTTCTCCGCCGCCATCACTACGGGAGTGACTTCCGGGTCTCGCCACTCCAGCGCTGTGATTCGCTGGAGCGGCGATGACGTCACTCCCACGCATGCGCACCAGAGCGGCATATCGCTGTGATCTCGGCATGCGCTGTGCGCCTGCGCGCCGCTGTCTACGGCGCATGCGCCGTAGATAGCGGTGCCCTTTCTTTTCTAAATATCTCCTAAACCATGTAGGTTTAGGAGATATTTATTGGACCTACAGGTAAGCCTTACTCTAGGCTTACCTGTAGGCCAAAGTTGTCCCAGAGGGTTTACTTCCACTTTAAAGCGATTGTATGCCTGTTTTTGGGGTGTTTTTTTTTTTTTTTTTTTAAACTACCTCCAAGACAAAGCCATAATGAGCTAGTATGACTAGCATACTAGCTCATTATGCATCACTTACCTTAGATCAGGGCCCCCGACGCCGTCCTCGTCTCCCCCTCCAGCCGCAGCCATCTCTCCAGATACCCTTCCGGGTATCGCTGTGATTGGCCAGAGCAGCGACGACGTTGCTCCGCGCAAGCGCGCTCGCCGAAGTTGTGAATGGGGATTAACCCTGTAAATGCAACGTTGTCTATGGCGTGCATGTGCTGTAGACAACGTTGTTAAACGTTCTTTGCAAATCTCTTAAACCGTGTAGGTTTAGGAGATATTTCTTGTACCTACAGGTAAGCCTTAATCTAGGCTTACCTGTAGGTGCAAGTTCTAATTGAGGGTATACAGCCCCTTTAATGGTAAGTTGCTGGCAACCGCAGCGATTCATGGCTATTCCCATAGCTAGCAATTGCCTGATGTGATCTCTGGCTGTGTGTACAACCATGAGTGGCTGCCGGCAACCTGCCTCTAAAAATGACACTAGCTGCAGCCGCCGAACCCATACACTATTGAGGACCGCTTGTCGGCAGCCACATATTTATGGTTGTACACACAGCCAGTGCTCACCTCCGGGTAATTGCTAGCTATTGGAATAGCCATGGATAGCTGCAGCTACTCTCAACCTACCATTAAAGTGTATGGGCTCGGCAGCAGGAATCTGCAGATTCCTGCTGCCGCCATTTGCACTGGGGCAAAACGCTGGTGTGAATGTAGCTGAAGATGACGGCTTTTGCAGTACTGCTGTCAAGCCTGCCTGAGAAATTGTGCAGCTCTGACTGTGATGTGACAGCTGTTCACCCTTACTGGGGCGTTTCAATAGAATCTCGGCCTTCTTTCCATGATAAATGCAGAGCATAGGCTTACTTTGATCGGATAAATAAAAGTGGACAGTAAGACTTATGCCGCGTACGCGCGGTCGGAATTCTCGTCGGAAAAAGCTCTGATGGTTTTCCCGTCGGAATTCCGACGGAATTTCGCTCAAACTGTCTTGCCTACACACGGTCACACCAAATTCCGATGGTCAATAACACCGCAACATACAACACGTTCGGCACTATAAAAGGGAAGGTTAATGTTTCCGAGCAGGTGTCGGAATTGTTTCCGGGCATGCGTCAGAATTTTTCGTGTCGGAATTGCATACACACGATCGGAAAATCCGATAGGTTTTCCATCGGAAAAATTAAGAACAGGTTCTTAAGCCCAAGTCCGACAGAAAGACTGACTGACTGGCATACACACGGTCGGAAAATCCGATGAAAAGCTCCCATCGGACTGTTTCCATCGGAAATTCCGACCGTGTGTATGTGGCATTAGACCACGGAGGGGGGAGATTTGGTAAAATTTGGTGCCGCTGTGCATGGTAGCCGATCCGCTTCTCACTTCAGCTTGTTCAATGTGGTGTTCTGGCCTCTCCCTCCAAGAATCAAGTCGGCAGCTATACAATACTGTAGCTGCTGACTTTTAATATTGGGACTCTTGCCTGTCTTGGAGTCCAGCCATATCTGCACTACAGCCAATGTTTCCATCTGCTGCCATTGCCGGTAAGGGAACCCGGTAGTGAAGCCTTGTGGCTTCTCAGCCGGGTCCCTGCTGCGCTCTTACTGGCACGGCGATGGGGGAAGGAGGAGGGGGGGCTGGACTTGTGGGGTGGTCCGACAGAAGTGGGGACAGGGTTCCTATCAAACGGTGGAGAAATGTGGCATCGGAGGGGGGGGGGGGGGGGGGGGGACAGATGTGCGGAAGTTCCACTTTTGGGTGGCACTCCACTTTTAGCTTTGACAATAAAAACCTGGAAGCTGATTGGTTTGTATGCACAGCTGCACCAGATTTTGCGCTTTACAGTTTTTGTTTTTTTTTTAGTTAATTCCCTCCCTAGTGCCTGGAAAATGTCTGCATTTGAGGCTGAATCTCCCAGTATTGTATAAAAATATTTTTCACATTGTACACTTTGTTTTTCCCCTGTGCAGGTTTTGCACACCTCGTTACGCTGACTTCGAAGACCTGGAACGCAAATACTGGAAGAATCTGACTTTCAACGCTCCAATTTATGGTGCTGATGTGAACGGGACTCTCTATGATAAGGTATGAAGGGGGAGATTTTTAATGACTACCACAAAGAGTTGAACAAAGCTGACAATATGGTGGGGGGGGGGGGTCCTGTTTTGAGCATTTGATGAAATGATTCCTCATGTGTCAGTTTAGTAAATTCAGTGAATTGAGTTTTCTTCAAGATACCTTTTTTTTTTTTGTACAAATTGGCCAATCAAAGTGGAACTAAATGTATCTGAGTGCCACAAAGGGAAACACACATTTTTTAATATGCAGAGCAACTTCCTCCTTGCCCATGAAGGCTCCTGGGATGTATTACATCATTTTGGCCTAGGCCAGGGAGCAACTGAAGAAATGTGTAAGGGGGGGGGTGGGGGGGATGTAACCCTTCCTATATATTTACTAATAAATACTAGCAGCATATGGATTACACAGTTAGACCCCTTTCACACCACACCGCCCTATTTTTAGCGACGTTTTACCGTCGGATTTGAGGCGCATTTCGGCCGCTAGCAGTGCGCTTTTACCCCCACTGGTGGCAGAGAAAGGGTACAAACGCCGCAATAACGGCGTTTAGACAGCGGTATTACAGCGCTGCCCCATTGATTTCAATGGGGAGCAGCGCTGGAGGAGCGGTGAGTTCACCGCTCCAAAGAAGCTGCTGGCAGGACTTTTTGTGACGCACTGCAGTGTGAAAGCCCCCGGGCTTTCACACTACAGACAATGGTGCAGCTGTTTTAGGGCGGATTGCAGGCGCTATTTCTAATGCTATAGCGCCTGCAAAACGCCATTGGTGTGAAAGGGGTCTTAAAGTGGTTGTAAACCCCTTACAGACCACTTTGACCTACAGGTAAGTTTAGATTAAGGCTTACTTGTAGGTCCAAGAAATATCTCCTTGACCTACATGGTTAAGGAGATATTTTACAAAAAAAAAAACGTGCTGTAGACAACTGCGTAGGCGCATAAGTGAAGGCAAACATGCCGTCACTTACGGCTCCCGGAGTGACATCATCGCTGCTCCAGCCACTCACAGCGCCGGAGCAGTGATACCTGGGAGGAAGATGAACGCTTCATGCTACAGGGGACAGCAGTGACGCCGCTGGCTCCTGTGTCAGGTAAGTGACACATAATGGGCTACGATGCGATGCGATGCATAGTAGTCCATTATGCTTTGACTTTGCAGGGAAACAAAGAGGAAGTAAAACCATTAGGGTTTACTTCCTCTTTAATGTTGTTTTGAGGGAGCTTACCATATATACTCAAGTATAAGCTGAGTTTTTCAGCACATCTTTTAGTTTTTTGTTTGTATTTATTTATTTATTTTTTTTATTTACATTTTTTTTTTTTTTTTGTGCTATAAAGTGCCCCCAGCTTATACTCGAGTCAAGCACTTTTCTGCAGCAGAGAATGACATTTTCCAACCCGACTTTGGGGCCTTGTATCTCGGGGCCACTAGGAGCCCCAAATGTGTGCAAACCCAGTTGAACCCGCACTACAACATATCCAAATATGGGGTTCCTAGCACGAAGTGGCCCCGAGATACAGGGCTCCAGAGTCGGTCAACTGTGTCCATCTGCAGCAATGTCATTTCGGGACCCTTTGGGTCCAGAGACCCCAAATGGCTGCAGCTAGGAACCCTTAACTACCAAGATTTGAAGTTCAGGGGACCCATGGCTGCAAATGGGCACAGTGAGGCTGCAAATGGGCATTGTTGACCCTCTTTTCCAATTACGGTAGCTGCGCATTTCTCACCCTAGGCTTGTACTCGCGTCAAGTTTTACCAGTTTTTTGTGGTAAAATTAGGTGCCTCGGCTTGTATTCGGGTCGGCTTATACTCGAGTATATACAGTAGTTATTCTATAAAGCAGAATTGAAAGTGAGCCTTGACTCCCATTATTTCCAATGAAGGGATCCCCCTTTATTACATTTAGCTGCTTTTTTTTTTTTTTTTTTTTTTTTTTCTCCTGCATCCTCCTGGGATACAAGTCGCACATCCCACAAGGCTACAGGACCAGTCTGTGCAGGACTTTTAATTTGGCGCAATGAAAATTGTAGGGTGGCACTGCAGAACTCAGCTTTGAAATGCCGCAGCACCCCCCCCCCCCCCCCCCCCCCCCTCTCGGTACTGCCAGTAGCAGCCCACCTTATTATTTTTTGTCTTTACATGCTCCCTGTTTCTTTCCCTCCTGTGTAACATAGTATAGTACCCTGTTAGACAAAAAAGGGGGAAAAGCTGAGAAGAGGGGTTTATGTAAACACCTATATATTAAAGTTAGTGGTCCGTCTTTATTGCATTTCTATTTTAAATTGGGTTGTTTTTATAGGCGAGGGCTCACATATACTTTAAGAAAGCATTGCTTTGATGCTCTTTCACCTTCAAGAAACCACTTTTGTAAACTACAGTGCATCCGGCAGTCTTCAGAGTGCTTCACTTAATGGATGAAATTCATTATTTTCCTCATTCTACAAACAATCCCCCATAATGACAACATGAAGGAAGTTTGTTTGAAATCTTTACAAATTTATTAAACAAAAATCCCATGTACATACAGTAAATATTCACAGCCTTTGCTCAATACTTTGGTGAAGCTCCTTCGGCACTAATTACAGCCTCTGGTCTTGGGTATGATGCTACAAGCTCGGCACCTATTTTTGGGCAGTTTCTCCCATTCTTCTTTGCAGGACCTCTCAAGCTCCATCAGGTTGGATGGGGAGTGTCGGTGCACAACCATTTTCAGGTCTCTCCAGAGATGTTCACTCGGATTCAAGTCTGGGCTCTGGCTGGACCACTCAAGAACATTCAGAGTTGTCCTGTAGCCACTCCTTTGTTATCTTGGCTGTGTGCTTAGGGCTGTTGTCCTGTTGGAAGATGAATCTTCGCCCCAGTCTGAGGTCCAGAGCGCTCTAGAGCAGGTTTTCATCAAGGATGTCTGTACATTGCTGCATTCATCTTTCCCTCAATCCTGACTAGTCTCCCAGTTCCTGCCGATGAAAAACATCTCCACAGCATGATGCTGCCACCACCATGCTTCACTCTAGGGATGGTATTGGCCTCATTTCCTCCCAGACATGATGCTAGCTACTCAGGCCAAAGAGTTCAATCTTTGCTTCATCAGACCAGAGAATTTTGTTTCTCATGGTCTGAGTCCTTCACGTGCCTTTTGGTAAACCCCAGGTGGGCTGTCATGTGCCTTCTTACTGAGTTGGTTCCATCTGGCCACTCTACCATACAGGCCTGATTGGTGGAGTGCTGCATAGATGGTTTGTTCTTCTGGAAGGTTCTCCTCTATCCACAAACGCTGGAGCTCTGTCAGAGTGACCATCGGGTTCTTGGTCACCTCCCTGATTAAGGCCCTCCCCCCCCCCCCCCCCCCCCCACCCCCGATCCTCAGTTTGGCCAGCGGCCTGCTCTAGGAAGAGTCCTGGTGGTTCCAGACTTCCCTTTACAGATGATGGAGGCCACTGTGCTCATTGGGACCTTCAATGCTGCAGAAATGTTTCTGTACCCTTCCCCCGATCTGTGCCTCCATACAATCCTGTCTTGGAGGTCTACAGACAATTCCTTGGACTTAATGGCTTGGTTTGTGCTCTGATATGCACTGTTGACTATGGAGCCTTCTATAGACAGGGGTGTGCCTTTTACAAATCGTGTCCAATCAGCTGAATTACAACAGGTGGACTTCAAGTTGTAGAAACCTCTCAAGGATGATCAGTGGAAACAGGAGGCACCTGAGCTCAATTGAGTGTCATGGCGAAGGCTGTTTATACTTTTGAAAAAAATGTATATTAAAAAAAAAAAAATTTAATCTCATGTACAAAACCAACTTTTCACGTTGTCATTATGGGGTATTGTTTGACTTTTTGAGGGGAAAAAATGTATTTTGGAATAAGGCTGTAAGGTAACATTGTGGAAAACGTGAAGTGCTGTGAATACTTTCTGGATGCTCTGTATATTTGACATGTTGGTTTTGCCAGCTCAGCAAGTGGCCATACTGTCCTCAGACCAGGTCCTAGGACAGTGATGGCGAACCTTGGCACTCCAGATCTTTTGGAACTACATTTCCCATGATGCTCATGCACTCTGCAGTGTAGTTGAGCATCATGGGAAATGTAGTTCCAAAACATCTGGAGTGCCAAGGTTCGCCATCACTGTCCTAGGAGGTACGTTCAATTGCATTAGGCAGCATTTGAAGCAGAACGGTCAGTGTCACATGGTGTACTTGGTATTCTTATGACTCTTCTCTGGAAGTAGTTTTTTTGATATGTTCCTCCCTGTAATCTGTATTCTGCCCCTCCACGGCTCTCTACTTATCTGCAGCATGTGGATGATTGGAACATCGGCCACCTGAACACCATCCTGGACGTGGTGGAGAGGGAGAGCGGCATCACCATAGAGGGTGTGAACACCCCATACTTGTATTTTGGCATGTGGAAGACATCCTTTGCCTGGCACACTGAAGACATGGACCTGTACAGCATCAACTACCTGCACTTCGGAGAGCCCAAGTCATGGTGAGTGCAGCCAGTCCTGGATGATGTCCATCACAGCTGACTTGTCAAAGGATGATAACTTTGTTCAGATTTTAATTCCTTTGTGTTTTTATAGGTACGCCATTCCACCAGAGCATGGCAAGAGACTGGAGAGATTGGCTAAAGGTGAGTTGTGTGACCAGCCTGGGGGGGGGGGGGGGGGGTGGGTTGTAATGTTGGGTGTAGGCTAAGTCCAACACTACATTAAGATTCAAATTCTCTTTAAAAGCCAGAATCCTTTCTTTCTTTTTCTTTTCTCCTTTCTTTTCTCCTTTCTTTTCTCCTTTCTTTTCTCCTTTCTTTTCTCCTTTTCTTATCTTTCTTTCATGTGCCCCGACTTTTTTAGAAAGTTGAATGAAGGAAAAGCCCACCTTCTCTTTTATTTTTATTTTATTTTTTTTTATATCCAAAAAAATGTTGCTTTAAGTTCAGTTGGGTACTATGTATTGTATTGAATACTGCCAGTCCTGCCTGTTCAGGAATAATTGGTACAAAGTCCTAATGTACTAACCAAGGCATAAAGTAGCAAATGGATAATATTGGTATGATGTGAGTTGCATCCTACAGGTATTGGGGTCATTTTTTTTTTTTTTTTTTTTTTTAAATACACTAAGCATAATGCAGATGAAGGCTCTTTCTTATCTGATGGTGGTTTTCTGTATTTGTTGAACAGGCTTCTTCCCTGGCAGCGCTCAAAGCTGCGAAGCATTTCTCCGTCACAAGATGACGGTCATCTCGCCCTTCATCCTGAAGAAGTACGGCATCCCCTTCGATAAGGTGAGAAGAAAAGGCAAACGTCTGTCAGTGGTAATTCTCCTCTGGGTACATTTTGAAGCAATATGCGATGTTATTTATATATGCGGTTCTTGCAGGTCACTCAGGAAGCTGGAGAGTTCATGATCACCTTCCCGTACGGCTACCATGCCGGCTTCAACCACGGCTTCAACTGTGCCGAGTCCACCAACTTCGCTACATTGAGATGGATCGAGTACGGGAAACAAGCTGTTCTGGTAAGTGGATGTGAATTGGCTGAGACTTTGCGAATTGTAAAGGAGTTTGTTTTTAAGGCTAAACATAATTGCTGCATCCCGTTTTGTGGCGTAATCTAAAGCAGTGTTTCTCAACTCCAGTCCTCAAGGCGCCCCAACAGGTCATGTTTTCAGGATTTCCCTCAGATGAAAGGGCTGTGGTCATTACTAAGGCGGTGAAACTGATCAAATCACCTGTGCAAAATAATGGAAATCCTGAAAACATGACCTGTTGGGGCGCCTTGAGGCCTGGAGTTGAGAAACACTGATCTAAAGAACCAAATGCACCTTAACATTTAAAGCCCAGTATGTAAAGTGGATGTAAACCCTCGTATCTACCCAGTGAAGTGAACAGCCTCAGAGGAACAGAGGAAACCAATCTCCCTACATAAGTTTTACTTGTATATCTGCTGTCTTCAGAGATGGATCTAAGTAAAATATATATTTTCTCTCTCGCCACGCTGTACCCAAACAAAATGTGTTTCTTTATAGGGCAAAAATAGAAATGATCAACTTTTTTTTTTTTTTTTTTTTGCTAATGCCCAAAAAAAGTAAAAATTTCTTTATCAGCTTAGGCCGTTATGTATTCTACATGTTTGTGGGTTGTAAGTGATAAGGGAGGCGCTATAACCAATATACCTAATTAATGATAATTGTCACAAAGTGCACTGGTGCCTAATAATAAACTGTGTAGTGTTTCAACAGTTTTTATCCATGATACTGTGCATAACCAAATATATAAAAATAAATAGTCCAGTAATGCATTGGATAAATATCAACAGAATGAATAAATTCAAAAAGGTCCGTATAATTGAAGTGAGTAGTAGACATTTCACAAAGTCAGCATTTTGCACTTTGAGGGCAGCAGCATATATATTTTTCACTTTATTTTAGTCCAAGCGTGGGGGTTTCCCCCTTTATTTTGGGTTATTCACATATATTTTTTTTTTTTTTTTTTACAAAAAAAAAAAAAACACAACTAAAACACAATAGGCATATATTGATTGATTTGCACAAAAGTTATAGCATCTACAAAATGGGGAATGGATTTGAAATTTTTTAATTTCCCCGGGATTACGGCGGACCTATCGGACACTTGACACTTTATCTTTAAATTTTTTTGGGACCAGTGACCTTTTATACAGCGATCGGAGCTAAAAATAGCCACTGAGTACTGTATAAATGTCACTGATGGGGAAGGGGTTAACACTAGGGGGCGATCAAGGGGTTAAATGTATTCCCTAGGGAGGTGTTTCTAACTGCGGGGAGGGGACTCACTGGAGGAGGAGCGAGGTCGCTGTTTTTAATCACTACGAACAGCAGATTGGTCTCTTCCCCTAACAGAACGGAGATCTGTCTGTTTACGTCGACGGCTGTCAGCCGGCAACCCGTGATAGAGATCGTGGCACGCACCCCCTAACGCTCTTAAAGTGGCTGACGTACAATGACAGCGATTCGCCCAGGCGAGCCAACCTGCTGCAGTACTTCTGTGGCGTCTGGTCTTCAAGTGGTTAAAGAGTAGTATCCATAAAAAAAAAATGTAAAGTCAGCAGCTGCTGACTTTTAATAATCGGACACTTACCTGTCCCAGGGTCCAGCGTTGCGGGGGGTCGAAGCTCCGCTCCCCCCATGCGCTCGGAGGCGCCGGCATTGCAACTGTGGGCACCCGGCTGTGGCTTCACAGGGGATGCAGGGAAACTCAACTTTAAATACCACCAAAAGAAAGTGGGAAAATGTTTTAAAAATGTAATGCATGACCGCAATTGTCATTCAAAGTGTAACAGTGCTGAAGGCTGAAAATTGGCCTGGGGTGAAAGTGCCTGGTATTGAAGGGGTTAAAGGGATGTGGGGGGAGAGTTAGGCCCCTTTCACACGGGACAGATCCGCTGCTCAGCAGGGATAACTCAGCTGATCCCCGCTGAGCCGGCTAATGACAGGGTGGTCCCTGCACACTGTGCTGGGACCACCCTGTCAGATCTCCGCTCTCCTCTATGGGGGATCGGATCAACACGGACCGTCTGTCTGTGTTCATCCGATCCGCTCTGCAGACGGATGGAGAAATAGGGTTTTCCTCCGTCTGCAGAATCGGACAATAGCGAAGGGGGACAATGGCGGGTGTCAGCGGATGCTTATCCGCTGACACCCGCTATCCCATAGGGGTACATGTACCGTATGTCTGTTTTTCATCCCAAAACGGATGGATGGAAAAACGGACATATGGTCCGCATGTGTGAAAGGGGCCTTAGTAAAACTGGAGCACTCAGAATCTGGTGCAGCTGTACATGGTAACCAATCGGCTTCAAACTTCAGCCTGTTCAATTTAAAGTTTGACAATAAAACCTGGAAGTTGATTGGTTTCTATGCAGAACTGCACCAGATTCTATGTGGACCAGTTTTACTAAATCTCCCCCAATGTGTTTCTTTTGGGATGAAGTATTCCCCTGGAAGCTGTAAGTATGGCTCTCCATAGGATTAAATGGGGCCTTGGTGTGAATAAAGAGGACCTTGCAGGGATGCTTTCTGAACAAAAGTTCTGCAGCTCCAGGTAGGGCCGCACTGTGAAGGGGTCTGGCTTGAAGACAAAGGAAAGTATTAGACCAGGTGGGATGAACTTGTGGGGTTGGGGGTATATGCCTTAAACAGTTCTCCTTTTTGAACACCTTAAAATAACATTGACCCAAAATCCATTCTGAATAAAAGACAGCTGGCCATTACAATTGCAAAGAACAAATGTTTCTTTGACAGGCTTGCAAATGAATGTCATCCAGGTGCCTGGTCTGGTCATTGAAAGCAAATGCCAGTTTAAACAGCATTCTCTAGAATAGAAACAATGTATCCATACAGAGCTCAGATGGATCAATAGATGGCTGGGGTCCAAAAAAGTAAAGGGCAGGTAGAGGTGTGCGCCATGCTTACAAAGGAAGGTTTACAACTGACATTTAAAATGCCAGCTTGGTGAGAAGAACACTCTCACTGTTGCAGACAAGGTCTGGGCTACAGATTGGCAGCTGGTAGGGGTGGCTTCTGATCATGTAACCAATGATGGTGGTGACGTGATGCCTGAATTTTCACACCCACTGGTTATTTCAAATTATCAAAGGCTAGCCAGAGTGGGCATAACTGGGTTAACACTTTGTAAGGGCAGACGGTAATCAAGGTTACAACTGATGAGATCTGCCAGCAGAGTACAGACAGGTGAACATAGTGACACACACACACACACACACACACACACACACACACACACACACACACACACACACACACACACACACACACACACACACACACACACACACACACACACACACACACGAAAACTTATTGACTCGAGTATAAGCCTAGGGTGAGAAATGCGCAGCTACTGTAAGTGGAAAAGAGTCAACAATGCCCATTTGCAGCCATAGGTCCCTCGAACTTGGTAGTTAAGGGTTCCTAGATGCCCCCTAGCTGCAGTCAAAATTTGGGGTCTCTGAAATGACATTGCTGCAGATGGACACAGTTGACCGACTTTGGTCTCGGGGTCACTTGGTTCTAAGAACCCCAAATGAAACCCAGTGAAACTATCACTACAACATGTCCAAATTTGGGGTTTCTAACACCAAGTGGCCCTGAGATACGGGGCCCCAAAGTTGGGTCGGAAAATGTAATTCTCTGCTGCAGAAAAGTGCTTGACTCGAGTATAAGCCGAGGGGGGGCATTTTCAGCACAAAAAAAATGTGCTGAACAACTTGGCGTATATACGGTAATTTAAACCCTGAACTTGTATTTCCAGTGTTCCTGCAGAAAAGACATGGTGAAGATCTCAATGGATGTGTTTGTGCGCAAGTTCCAGCCCGAGCGCTACAAACAGTGGAAATTGGGAAAAGATTTCACGGCTATCGACCACACCCAGCCCACCCCGGAGGCAGCAGAGTTTGTGGATGAACATAATGAATCCGAGCAAAAGAAAAGGTCAGTGACAATTTAAGAGGTAGATTTAAACTTGTATATCGAAGGTAGAAATTCCCATGATGGAGCTGGTAATGGGTTCTGTTCAACCAAAACTGATATATTTGTGTGTATTGGGATTAAAACACTTATCACTGCTGAATTTCATCAAAGCCTGGATGCCCAGCATTTTGGGGGTGTATGAATGTGTGGGGTGTTTGTTTTTTTTGCTTTTTTTTTTTCCCCCAATAATTGTATGTGACAATTACAGTATTAAACAGAGGCACACTACCACCATCAGACTGAAGGCTTATTTTTAAAATTAAATCTTTTAGCCTGCATGTGATCACTGCTATAGTGGGCATAGTTCATACTTTGCTCCTCCTGTAACGTAGTTGACTTTTTTTTTTGTTCTTTTTATCAGTGTGACCAAACATCGCATCGGAACCAAGCGGCATCGGGTGTGTTTGGAGGTCCCAGAGGAGCTGAACCAAAGTGAGGACTTCAAGGAGGTGCCGTGTGAAATGGAGACCACCTGTGTGAATGAAGTCAAGGAGGAGGAGTGCAGTCCGGAGGACACGGAACCAGGTATGGGTCATCAGCTAGACAATGACAAAGGGCAAGATGATCAGCTGGGGGGAAAAAAAATATAATATAGTATATATCGGGGCTCGACAAAACCCCAGGTCGCAATGGCGACTGGAAATTGCATCCTGGCGCCTGGGTTACACTGCAGCAGTGGATGGGATTCCTCCGATGTGCCCCTCGCTGAGGGTGAATCGG
Organism: Lithobates sylvaticus; assembly: GCA_028564925.1. Classification (NCBI taxonomy): domain Eukaryota; kingdom Metazoa; phylum Chordata; class Amphibia; order Anura; family Ranidae; genus Lithobates; species Lithobates sylvaticus. The sequence continues at coordinate 272,419,959 of CM053032.1, forward strand.
TCGATAATTGAGGCCGCGGCTTTGTGGTCTGCTGGAGCAAATACATGCTTCTTTTGTGCGAACCAGGGCCCTCTGGTGGGCGTTGGTGCGATGAGCGCGGCTTGCACTCCAGTGGAGGAACTCGGCGGTGGCCGCCGATTGGCTGTTACCGGCTGCACTCTGGGATTTGTAGTCCGGAGCGCATCACGTCAGGAGACAGATGGAGCTGTCTTTGGCCTGGCGAGGGAACGGAGCCGGGAGCGCTCCGCTGGTAGGCAGTAAATTGCATTATTAGGCTGTACTGGCGGGCCGCGCAGGCGGGCACTGGTGGGGTTGCACTGACAGGCTGAACTGGTGGGCACTAATGAGGTGGCACTGATGGGCTGCACCCCACCTCTCCACCCTAGATTTTCTTAGATGAAGGAAAGAAAATATATCGGCCGCCCCGATTTTCTAAATCTCAGCATCAGCCAGAGAAAAACCCATATCGGTCGACCTCTCCCTATCAGCGCCGCCAATGACTTATTTGCAAAATCGTATAACAAAATTGTTTTATTTTTTTTCGGTCTTTTTTTTTACAAGCTGGCTCCTAGATTCTAAGCAAATTTGTCAAGCCCTGATATATATTCCAGCGGTAGTCAGCTCTCCAGTGCTTTCCATGCCTGTGATAGTGTTACACTGCTGGGAGATAAAGGCACTACTTCTTCACGCTGAAGTCCATTGTTACCGTTCTGGTGACCTGTGGAACTTCAGCTTCTAGTAGTGTTGTAATTCCTTGAGAGTGCGTCTTACAAGCTTTACTTGTTTGGTGCTAGTTTGGGACTTATACAGTTAATCCTTAATATGCAATATGTGGCATATTTCATAGTGCCAGTCCACGGAACCAATATCCAAGCATCTTCTGTAATTGGACACTAAATGGACTGGTGTATATGGGAAGGCTGGTACCTTGTGTAAACTATTTGCTATATTTTAATTTTTAATGTGGAAAAAAAAGCCCTGATTATATATATATATATATATATATATATATAAACAGCAGATCATTCTTAAACATTCTCCTGTTCCGTACTCAAAAGGAATAGTAATGAACAGAAAATTAACAGACCTTTTTTAATGTAGCGCTTCCTATACTAGCGGTTAAGAGCGAAATGCCTGCTTGACTTTAGAGGTCCGTTTTTTTTTTTTTTTTTTTTTTTTTTTTTTTTTTTTGAATTAAATAAAAAAAAAAGTTGCAGTGGTGATCACGGGAAGATTTTCTAACGCTGGTGGTCTGTAGGATAAGGGCCCTTTGATATTGGTGGTCCATGGAGAAGTTCTCCTTTTTAAAATTGGTGGAAAAGTGCCCCCTTGCACAGTTTGTGTAGTGTCCTCATGCATTGGTGATCTCTAACATTTGGATGTGGGGGGGGGGGGGGGATAAATCTGTCCCTGTCTGAAGGTGGTCATGGTATATCTAGTAGTAGTTTGTCCTCTTCAACTATTCTTATTCTGTAGTGTTCAAGATATATTTCACGGCTTATCCACACCAACTCCGTTCCAATGAGTGTCGGATACCCCAACATGTGTATTCACACAATTGTCCCAGACGCCTTAATCCAATCACTGTAATGTATCGGGGCAGATCTTTGTCCAAGACCAAAATGTGTGAAATACGTTGACCCACCCTGTTCTAATTGCATCATCCCATCGTATGGTGTGTATTGATTCATTGATTTGCAATACTGGAGGTGTGAATTGTCATAATGTGGGGGGGTAGCGATAGTAAAACAGCATTCTGTTGAAGGTCCCCCCACCTCTGCTCAGAGATGGTGGTTTTCAGTTTGTAGATCACCTTTTTGTGATCCAGTTGCCTTCTCCTCCAAAATTTGCATTTCACTGTCCTTTGCAATGTGTCCCCTTTAAAGTGGAAGTATAAGTTCCTCCACATCAGCAATGGGGTTATTTTGGGGTGTGTGTGTGTACCCCCCCCCCCCCCCCCCCCCACCCATGTACAGGTGTTTGTAGTCCTCCATTGCGCTGAACTGCGTATACCAAGTCTCGTTGCTTGTGTTTTAGGTGTTGGGTCTTTTGGAAGTTCAAGCTTTTGTCTCCCTCTTTAGACTCCCCAATGTTGGCCACTTCTGATAACCCCCAGTGTGTGTGTGGATGATGGGAGTCTGTCCCCTAATATTTGTGGGGTGTGTAGTTGGGGAAATCAATTTTCAATAGTCTCTCGGCTGCCCCCGCCGTCATCCTCTGTCAGGGAATCAGAAAGTGAAGCGTTGCGGCTTCACTGCCTGGTCCCCTACTGCGCATGCGCGAGTCGCGCTGCGCGTCTTCACTGGTCCCTGTTGTGTCCTGGGAACTGTGTGTTTCCCAGCACACAACGAGGGGGGGGGGGGTGTGCGCGAGCCTCTGCGGCTAGCTATTCCCGGAAGTGGGTGCAGATACCTGGATTATACAGGTATCTGCACCTCCCTCCCCCCTGAAAGGTGCCAATGGTGGCACCAGAGGGGGGGAGGAATCCGATGAGTGGAAGTTTAGGGTGGAACACTGCTTTAATGGGGGTGTAGTGGTTGGCACATTCACCTAGCAGCAAAAGAGCCGCTGGTTTGAATCCTGACCACGACACCATCTGCCTGGAGTTTGCATGTTCTCCCTGTGTCTGCGTGGGTTTCCTCCCACACTCCAAAGACAAGCTGGTAGGTTAATTGGATCTTGTCCAAATTGGCCCTAGTATATGTGCGAATGTGTGTCCCAAGCGCCTCGCGATCCTACAGGGTAAATGACTGTGCTATATCAAGATGCAACTCAATTTTACTCTGCCTCCATATTTTCAGGGTCTTCTGGACAACAATATGAAACTTTGAAAAATGTAGAAAATTATGGCATGCCAGAAAGTTACACTCCATACTCCAACCCGGCCAGCCCGTCCTCCAGTGCAGACAGCTCCTCTTCATCGCAGGACAGCTCCGCGGACAGTGCGGCCTCATCGGACACGGATTCTGACTCTCAGCAGAGATGTATGTCTAGGAAGAAGAGCGGTGCGCACAGCTATTCCAAAGGCAAATCTGCAGTGCAGAAGAAAACCAGCTCCATGGGCAGCTTCACCGAACATGAACTGGAAGAGGTAAGAGTTCAGTTTAAATCTCTCATCTAAGCTTTAAGGTGGTTCTAAAGCCTCCTGTTGCAGAGAATCCCCCCCCCCCCCCAGCCCTCCTTATCCTTACCTGATCTTGTAATGTGCACAAGAGCACTTGCTTTGTACACTGGTCCAAATCCATTTGGTGGACGAGATATTCTGGCAGGGGGGGGGTGGGTTTCAGGGGTTGGGTTTGGCTCCTTAGTTCCAGTGAAGGGAACTCTTAAGGCGTTGGCATACCAAGACATTTTTTGACTTTTTTTTTTTTTTTTTTTTTTTTTTTTTTGTGCTCCCAACTTTTTGGGGACGGCCCCTTCCTGTTCCGACTTGACTGCGCACCAGTGCACAAAGCAAGGTCCATAAAGACATGGATGAGCGAGTTTGGGGTGGAAGTACTTGACTGGCCTGCACAGAGTCTTGACCTCAACCCCATAGAACAGCTTTTGGTATGAATTGGAACGGAGACTGTGAGCCAGGTCTTCTCATCCAACATCAGTGCCACAAATGCAATTCTGAAAGAATGGTCAAACCTTCCCATAGACACACTTCTAAACCTTGTGGATGGCCTTCCCAGAGGAGTTGCAGCTGTTATAGCTGCAAAGGATGGGCCAACTCAATATTGAACCCTACGGACTAAGACGCCGTTAAAGGCAGGTGTCCCAATACTTTTGGTTAGTGTATTTGTTTATGAACCTCCAGTAGCCAGGAAAAAATCACAAACGTCCATTTCAAATAGAGTTGGCATTCTAAAATGTTTTTGGGGGAAGGAGAGAGTCCATACCATTCTGCCCCATTTGCTAACAAGGAGTGGTTATTGCTGAGGCTGGTTTACAGAATCAAGACTGCTAACTTTAGCAATAAAAAACATTTTTTTTAATTAACTGAACTGGGAAACTCTCCCACCTCACTGGATGGCAGCAGGAGCCATTGGCTCCTGCTGCTGTCGCTCAAATCCTGTGAAGCAGAGGTTGGGGCTGAGCGGCCCTATGTCAATAGATGCAGACAGGGTGCCTCCTTGGTGAGCCTGCACCATAGAAAATTGTCTTTCTAGGGGGGCACTTGCCGAAGAGTAGTAGCCAGTATTTCCGATGCAGGACCCCAGAAGAGGATCGGGGCTGCTTTGTGCAAAACCATTACACAGAGCAGGTAAGTATAACATAGTGTGTGTGTGTGTGTGTGATATATATTATACACACACTTTTTTTAATATCACTTTTTTAAGATAAAAACTTTAGGCTCTGCTATATGCACCACGACTTGTATCTCGGCAATAACCTATTTCTTTTGCAGGTTGCTGAGCAGCACAGGAACATGCAGGAGCACCAGAATGCCAAAAGCAGAAGACAGCCCCTCTCCAAACTCCCCCGCTACCACCCATTGGTGATGAAGGACAGCAGTAGTGAAGATGGTAGGTGCCTTACTAAATGATTCACATACCGTATATACTCGAGTATAAGCCGAGGCACCTAATTTTACCACAAACTGGGAAAACTTATTGACTCTAGTATAAGCCTAGGGTGAGAAATGTGCAGCTACTGTAAGTGGAAAAGAGGGTCAACAATGCCCATTTGCAGCCTCACTGTGCCCATTTGCAGCCATAGGTCCCCAAACTTCAAACTTGGTAGTTAATGGTTCCTAAATGCCACCTAGCTGCAGCCAAAATTTGGGATCTCTGGACCCAAAGGGTCCAGAAATGACATTGCTGCAGATGGACACAGTTGACCGACTTTGGGGCCCTGTATCTTGGGGTCACTTAGTGCTTTTGGATATGTTATAGTGCTAGTTCCACTGGGGTTCCTAGCACCAAGTGGCCCCAAGATATGGGGCCCCAAAGTCGGGTCGGAAATTTTTTTTATTTTTTTTTTCTGCTGCAGAAAAGAGCTTGACTCGAGTATAAGTCGAGGGGGGCACTTTCAGCACAAAAAAATGTGCTGAAAAACTTGGCTTATACTCGAGTGTATATACGGTAATTGTAAACCCAAATATAACACATTCCAGCCTCCACAGTAAAATGAATACTGTATGTGTGACATTTGGAATCTTATTTCTGCCTTCCTGTCCTACAGACCAGCCTGAACAGACTCTGAGGGATGATGAGTTTGAAGAGATGGAGCCCTGGGCCAAATCGCTGAGCCAGCTGTGGCAGAACAAACCTCAAGCCTTCCAGGAGGAGAGCGAATACAACCTGGCCATGTCTCGGGTCCCTCCTCACTGCTCCGTGTGTCTGCTCTTCAGGACCTATTATCAGGTGAGCTCCCGCCAGAGACCAGTGTGGCTGCCGCACAGAACTGAGGCCTGGAAGAGGGGGAGATTCCAGGAAGTCCAGACTGAGTTTGTGACCACCTATAGTTTTTGATGCGTCGCTTCACTGTAGAGGAAAATTCAAGGCGTGTAAATCACGATTGCCAAGTAAAGGGTGGAGGAAAATACTTTAAGGTGTTTATTTTTTGTCAGGTGGCTGTGGGCATTTTGGAAACTTACTGACGAGAATTGCTTGCAAGGTCCGGCCCCGTCCACAACTGTTAAGTTGCAGTCTAAATTCACATTAAAGCGGAGTGCCAGACAAAAATGCAACCCCCTTAACAAAAGACCACCCCCCCCCCAAAAAAAAAAAAAAATCAGGGGGAACGCAGTTCAGGCACCTCCAACACTATGTAATAGCATGGGGTGTGCTGGAGGGTCTATTGATGTTGGTTGCTGGGGGATCTAATTTTGTGTGAGGGGTCTATTCTGATGGGGTCTTATGTTGCTGGAAGGGATTTACTGTTGAGGTCTATTTTTACTGGCTGCTGGAGGATCTATTGATGCTGAGGGGGGGGGGGGTCTAATGTTGCTTAGGTGGATATTTTGGTGGTGGTTCACTGTTGCTGCAGGAAATCTATTGTTGGGGGTGGAGTCCATTGTTGCTGGGGGAGTCTATAGTTGTGTGGGGGATCTATTGCTGGGATTCTATTGTTGCTGACTGCAGGGGATCTATCTTGCTGCTTTTCCTTTTATCATTAACCTGTTCCATACAAATTATTTAGCACCACAAAATGATACTTTATGTATTCTCTAAAAGGTGCAGTACTGGTAGGTGGGTAGGGGGCAGAGACAAGGGGTGACCTCCAGACGGGGGGGGGGGGGGGGGGGGGGGGTTTCCTGCACCTACTCTGAGATAAAAAAAAGACTGGCTAAGATGGATGCGGCCTGCAGCGGGGAACGACGCAGGCTTCGTTTTTGTAAGTGTCACAATCTGCTAGTATGCGATTTACATTATGCCTTTACTTTGCAGGGAAGGGTAAAAAAAAATCTGAGTTTACTTTTTCTTAAACGTGTTCCTTTTTTTTTTTTTTTTTTTTTTTGTGAACTGCTGCCTGGTCAAAGCTCTTGCTGCCTTTTTTTGTTTAACACTTTTTGCAGCACTTGACATTGCACAAATACAATGCTAGACACTTATTTGTATAGGGAAAAAAGTAGGGCTGCAACTAACAATTATTTTCATAATCGATTAGTTGGCCGATTTTTTTTTTTTTTTTTTTTATTTCGATTAATCGGTTAATAACCTTTAAAAAAAGCGTGGTGTATAATTTTAGTTAATATGTAAAGTTTAAAAAAAAGGCAATTTATTCTGAAATATCTCTATGCGGTGGTGAATATAAAATAACCAACTATATGGTTAGGAAGCAAAATATCTAATACACTCTGAGAATAACAGACAGAAGAGATATACTATTAGAGGAGATATATACTTTATATAATAGTGGAAATATATGCTGTATATAATAGTGGAGAGATATACTATTAGAGGAAATGTATACTGTATATATTAGTGGAGATATATACTGTATATACTATTAAATGTGAATCTGGTAAATGTCATCAAAGACTCAAAGATCAATTTTTTTTTTTTTCTTCCTTCAAAAAGTAATTTTAAGAACGCTCGTTCTATTTTTTTTTTTTTTACTGAATATTCTCATCTGAAACATTTATCGGTATGGACAGCATAAGGCTCTGTACACACCTATGCAGTTTGCTTTTGATCTGTTTCTGCTGTGCGTTGTGATTTTGCTGCGATTTGCGTTTTTTTTTCTTTTTCGGAAATTTGTTGTTGCTGCTAAAACACATTACATGCTTTTCTGCAGCTTCTCTATTGAAGTATATTGAACCAAAAAAGCAGTTTTGTGTTTAAAGTCCCTGATCCTTTCCAAATACGTAGCGGCTGTAAAAAGCGTAGATGTGAACTTGTCCCATAGGAAACCATGTAAATGAACTGTAGTGCGTTTCTGCAAAAAGCACCAAAAAAAACACATAGATGTGAACCAGGTCTAAGACGTTTAGTAACGTAATGGGGGGTTAAAAAAAAAAAAAAAATTAGCCCTTTTATAGTACAAACAAAGCAGATAATCACTACTGTAAGGGGTTGTTTTTTTTTTTTTTCTGTAGAACTGTGAAAGTAATATTTACAGTAGCGATGATTTGCTCTTTTTGTACCATAAAAGGCTAATTTTTAGTTTTTTTTTGTTTTAACCCCATTATGCTACTGGCCAATTAATCGAATTATTGAAAATGGAAATCGATTTCGTTTCAGCCCTAGAAAAAAGTATATCTCATTGATTTCTGTCTGCAGATAAGGTCTGCCTCCTGCTCTTGTAGTTGGCTAAGGCCAGCCGTACATGGATCGAAATTCGGCCAGAATGACCTTCTGGATAAATGCCACACGCTCAGCGTTGCAAGCTATAGCCAGCAGCACTGATCATTCTAGCCTGATGGCAGGGTTGGAACACAATCGCTCAGCACGAGTGATTCCTATACCCACATCGAATGTGGTAATTGGGACATAGAGTAGGGATTTTTTTTTATTTTTATTTTTTTTGTTCACCCCACTGGTTGAACACAACTGAATCCTCTTTGGGTTGCTTAACTCCTTTCACTGAAGTCTGCATCATCGAGGTCAAAAAGTTAGCCACTGGCCTTTGCAGCAAGGAGCATTGGAGGGCAACATGTCAAAAGGCTGAGAGGGGGGGGGGGGGAATCCAGGCTCTACTTAAGGACCAGCCTGCGACCAACCAAATTGACTTAACGCTATGCGTTTAACAGAGCTTTAGTCTGCACACATTTGCAAATGCATGTGTAAGCTACCGGCTCCAGCAAGGCACCCTGTTACCTGTAGTCCCTACCTCCTGAATTTTAAGAGGATCCACAGTGGAAGCGCATGCATTCTGATGGATGGATAGAGGGCAGATGGGCCTTGAGGGAGGCCACCCCCGCCTTAAAGGTATCGGGGCACACTGGACACCCAGCACATGGCTGCAAAGGTGTCCGTGTGTTGCCTGATCAATATATCAACAGTACAAGAAGTAGTATACAGGCATTCCATACTGCACAGTGCCTGAGATCATTTTATAGGCATCCCCTACAATTTCCTGCACCAAGTTTCCACTTTTTGAGTAGTAGTGTGTTTTATATATCAAAAGGGATGTCGGGTGAATGACCTCTTCTTACAACAGTGGCAGTGATCCTGTGATAATCAATGGCAGGCCGTCACCCTTACTAAACGTGAGCCCTCTGTTTACTTCTTATGAGTATACATAGACAATGGCCGTAAGATCTGAGGCCACCTCTGCTAGTTCTTGCATTGTATATAGCTTGGACTTCCTAAATGCTTGGCTTTACTAAACTTTCTGTGGAAAATATCATTCACTTGTGTGCATGTAACCCTAAAAATTAGGATTCCATATGTGTTGGTTTGTTCAGACAGGTCTTAGTAAATGTAGCATGAAATGCGTACTTTATTTGCCAAATTTGTTAAATTCACTTTTTTTTTTTTCTTTCTCTCGCGCTCCCCCCTCAAGTCGAATTGTGAAGCGCAAAGCAAGATTGATGCCACCCCTGTAGCTTTCCAGCTGAAAACAAAGCCACTTATCCCAGAAATGTGCTTCACCACCACCAGCTGCAACACTGAGCTGAACCTGTCGGCTCCGTTCCTGGAAGAGGATGGAACCAGCCTGCTGATCTCCTGCAGAAAGTGCAACGTTTGTGTGCATGCAAGTAAGTGCCGACTGTATACAAAGGCAGAGCTTAGACATGGGGAGTGCATGGCAGGAGCTGCACCTACCTCCTGAACCCAGGGGGGCTTGTAGGCTCAAGGCAAGGGCCTGAGACTAAAACTTAGCCAGTTTATGTATCAAGAGGTTTAAAGACTAGATCTGTGGTCCTTTGGACCTGTCCACAGTTCTTGAGACTTTATGGGGATGAAACTGGAGAGAATTCACCATTTCCTTCTTCCCTTTACCAGCACCTGTGGTTAGTGGGAGGAGTATTGTCCTGTCGAAGTTGGCAGGTGCAATGTTTGTGTCAGTGGGAAAAATAGTGCCCAATTGCAGTCAATGGGAGAAGTAGTGCTGGTATAGATTGCTGGAATAGTGCCTTGGTTGGCCTCAATAGGAGGGTCTTGTTGGTGCCAGTGGGAGGGGGGTGGGGCCTTGTTGGTGTTGTGAGGGATTGAGCTCCAAGGACCTGTTAGAGGCAAGCAAAGGGCTGCAGTTTGGGGATCGCTCCACTAAAAATGACCTAGTTCCTGTAAAACATTGATCAGGATTCATCGTGTTTAGGCAATTAATCACTGTACAATGTTCCCAGACTGAGGACAACTAAAAGTGTGCACACAGCTATGAACATCTGACTTAAAGTGTAACTAAACTTTAAAAACGTTTTTTTTTTTTTTTTTTTTTTTAAAGTTCGCTACAAATACTGCAGCTGCTGACTAAAAATAAGGACACTTGCCTGTCCAGGGTGCCTGCAATGTCGGTACCCGAAGCCGATCTGCCGCTCGGCTCTTGGGTGCTGCTGCCACCATCTTCAGTAAGAGAATATCTAAGTCAAGCCTTGCGGCTTCACTTCCCGGTTCCCTACTGCGCATGCGCGAGTCACGCTGCGCAATCCAGATGGTCCCTGCTGTCTCTGGGACCCGTGTGTCTCCCAGCAGACAGCTGGGTGGGAAGGTTCCATTTTTGTGTGAACCTCCGCTTTTTTTTTTTTTTTTTTTGCAAATAGTTTTTTATTGAACAAACGAAAATATAACATTCCAGAAGAAACAATCTGAGAGATATTCGAGTAAGGCACATCCGCCGCTGTAGCATATATAACATGACAATAAGGCCCCTTTCACACTGGGGTGTTTTTCATGCGGTGCAGCGCTAAAAATAGCGCCTGTTCACCGCATGAAAAAATCCTGCCCCTTTAACTCCAGTGTGAAAGCCGGCGGGCTTTCACACTGGAGCGGTGCGCTAGCAGGATGACAAAAAAAGTCCTGCTAGCAGCATCTTTGGAGCGGGATAGGAGCGGTGTGTTCACCGCTCCTATACCGCTCCTTCCCATTGATTACAATGGGAGACCGCGGTAAAACCGCGGCAATACCGCAGCTACGGTGGCGCTCTGCGGGGGGTGTTTAACCCTTTTTTCGGCCGCTCGCGGGGGGTAAAACCGCACCGCGAGCGGCCGAAAACCGCGGTGAAAACGACGGTAAAGCAGCGCTAAATATAGCGCTGCTTTACCGTCACCGCGGCTCACCGCCCCAGTGTGAAAGGGGCCTAAAGCATAGTTCTCTCATACAAACATGTACATTTCTTTTTTTTTTTTTTTTTTTTTTTTAACAACTTAGACATAGCCCCAACTGTTCCTACCCATTTAACCCTTATTGCAACTGCCCCCACCCCCCCTCCCCCCCCCCCCCCCCTGTCTCTCTGCGTTCACTTCCCACATATCCAATAGTCCTCTTTTCTCTCCTGAATGAGGGGGAGATCACCAGACCTCACCGACATATAGTTTCGTCTGGAGTTCTGTTTGTCATGCTGCTAGCGATCTATTAATTCCACACCACTATATTATCTTACATTTTTTCCGAGGTTTACATTAGGCGATTTCCCATAGATAACACCTGGGTGATGTCATTCAAATTTCTTCTTCCAAAGTGTATTCAGATTCCACCCACCTAGACCACACCTTCCTAAATTTCTTAGGTGCCCCCCTGGCTTCATAGGTCATTTTGTACATTTGAACATCCGCATTTACCACCTTTAACCACATTCCAATTGTCAGCTGCTCTTCATAAATCCACCTCCTTGCGACAAGTTTTCGTACTGCAAAAAACAGGAGTCTGAGAAACAGTTTTGTGTGAGCGTTCATCTCCTCCTGATCAAATACCCCTAGAAGGCATCGCAGAGGTGAACAGATATTCGGCAGATCAAATTGTTCTGAAATAAAGTCAGTAACCTGAGACCATAGCGGCCTAATTTTGGCGCATTCCCACACCATATGAATAAAATTGCCCTCCCCCTTCATACACTTATGACATAATGCTGAATCCCTTTTCCTCATTTTATACAACCTCTGTGGGGTATAATAAATCTGGTGTAGGAATTTAAGCGTGATCATTTTATCCGTAGATGAGATAACCGTCCGTAAATAGGAGTCCGTGACTTCCTGCCACATTTCCCCTGACAACTCTGGTATGGAACCTCCGCTTTAATGCTTTGTTTGCATTAAGGTAAACTTTTTCTATTTCCCTGTGCCACACAGACTGAAATTAAAGTCTTTCTATAGACATGGGAAAGCTTGAATCCCTTTTCAGACGTGAGGTAGGTCTGCAGTATGGCCACTGACCCTCTGGTTCTTATCTCTCAATTTTTCTCTGCAGGTTGTTACGGAGTGCCCAAAGATAAAGCCGTGGAGGGCTGGATGTGTTCTCGCTGTGAGGAGGATGCCATGACACAGGTAGAGCCCAGCGCCACCCCTCCAACCAAACTACACTGATTTTCTTACTGTAATCCTGTTATTGGATGGCTTACCATAAATCACTGTCTGCTCTTCTCCTAGGACTGCTGCCTGTGTACTCTTAGAGGTGGAGCGTTACAGAAAGCCAACGATAACCGGTATGTAGTTTTGGAAATTAATAATCTGGTCATTGAATTTTTTTTTTTTTTTTCTTCCATATACAATCAGTGTTAACTGCATTTTTTTTTTTTTTTTTTTTTTTTAATTCCTTGTAATTTTCTTATCGTGACTATTGCAACGTTCAACTTTTCTCACTGTTAACCTGCCTCTGCACAAGCTATTTCCCTCAATTCCCTTCCCCTTCAGTCTATGGATGAATGCTGCTAGACTCCTCCCCTTTACCAACTGCTCAGGGTCCTCCGTTCCTCTCCCAATCCCTCCACTCAGTGTCCTCCACCCTTCCCTTCTCTCTCAATCCCTCCGCTCAGTGTCCTCCACCCTTCCCTTCTCTCTCAATCCCTCCGCTCGGTGTCCTCCACCCTTCCCTTCTCTCCTCCCAATCCCTCCGCTCGGTGTCCTCCACCCTTCCCTTCTCTCCCAATCCCTCCGCTCGGTGTCCTCCACCCTTCCCTTCTCTCTCAATCCCTCCGCTCGGTGTCCTCCACCCTTCCCTTCTCTCTCAATCCCTCCGCTCGGTGTCCTCCACCCTTCCCTTCTCTCTCAATCCCTCTGCTCGGTGTCCTCCACCCTTCCCTTCTCTCCCAATCCCTCCGCTCGGTGTCCTCCTCCACCCTTCCCTTCTCTCCCAATCCCTCCGCTCGGTGTCCTCCTCCACCCTTCCCTTCTCTCCCAATCCCTCCGCTCGGTGTCCTCCTCCACCCTTCCCTTCTCTCCCAATCCCTCCGCTCGGTGTCCTCCTCCACCCTTCCCTTCTCTCCCAATCCCTCTGCTCGGTGTCCTCCACCCTTCCCTTCTCTCCCAATCCCTCCGCTCGGTGTCCTCCTCCACCCTTCCCTTCTCTCCCCAATCCCTCCGCTCGGTGTCCTCCTCCACCCTTCCCTTCTCTCCCAATCCCTCTGCTCGGTGTCCTCCACCCTTCCCTTCCCTCCCAATCCCTCTGCTTTGGCGCCCCCCCCCCCCCCCCCCCCCCATTTTCCTTCACTGGTTTCTGCTTATCCAACAAATAAAATGCAAAATACTAACAATATATAAAGCCATCCACAACTCTGCCCAAGGTACATCTCCTCCAACCTTGTCTCAAAAAATCACCCAAACTATTCTCTCCCCCCCCCCCCCCCCCCCCCCACAAAAGCTTCTGCTCTGTCTCCAACACCCCCCACCCCCACCATGCTCACCTCCCCAGGACTTCTCCTCCAGAGCCCTCTGCCATCCTTTGGAACTCTCTAGCCCAATCTGTTCAGCAATTGCCTACTTTGCTTTTCATGCCTAAAAAAAAAAAAAAAAAAGCTTCCCTGAAGAAATTCAATCTTGCCTAACTGACCTTTTTTACTTCTCCACTCATCCCACATCGTTATTACTATTTTGTATCCCTTGCCTGACCCTTTTTCTGATTGTAAGCTCTCATGAACAGGGCCCTCCTAACCTTATGTGTTTTCTGTGCAAACTGTTGGCGTTATAAATTCTGTAAAACAATAATTCTGAATTTTCTCTGCCAGGTGGGTGCATGTCATGTGTGCCGTGGCCATCGCTGAAGCAAAATTTGTGAACATTGCAGAGAGGCGTCCTGTAGACATCAGTAAAATCCCCTTGATGAGGTTCCGGCTGGTACGTATGCTGGCTCTGATGGGTCTTTAGCTTGGTGATTTTGTTGCAAAGGTGCTGACCTCTTCCGTCTTTGTTTTTTAGAAATGTGCTTTCTGCAAGAAGAGGCGAAAGAGGGTGGCAGGGTGTTGCGTCCAGTGCTCACACGGGCGGTGCCCCACATCCTTTCACGTCTCCTGCGCCCAGGCCGCTGGAGTGATGATGCAGCCGGATGATTGGCCCTTTGTGGTGTTTATAACCTGCTCCAGACACAAACCCTCCCAGAATGAGGTAAGGTGGAGTCCGTTTTTGGGGGTTGATAAAAATCTCTTCCAGTATTAAAGGGGGACATGGAAAATTTGGTTATAGGCCCCTCCCTTAGGAGGTAAAGCATGAAGAAACCTGGGTAGGGTTCTGGTCCATCTTCCACCAATCATTAATGGGGACATAGAAGATGCTAGCTATAAATTTGGGGTTATAGTCTCCTCAGGAGGTAGGGCATGAAGAAACCTGGGTAGAGTTTCAGTTCCTCTCCTGCACCATAGTAAAAGGGGGGGACATAAAAAATGTAGGGTTATAGGCTCCTTTCTTGGCCATCACAGCTTGATGAAACGTGATGGGGTCTAGGTCTCTCTCCTCCCTCTTCACCTCTTATGCTTCATGGACAGCCAAGAAATTGGCAATTTCAAAACAGAACAAGGTCAGCAATGATGGCCAATATAATTCTCTATTTTCTGTGCACTCTAATATAGTGCTTGAAATGTATTTTGTAGGGTTTATACGTGGAGATCGGCCAAAAGCAGCATCTTCCATTATCTCCTTACAGGGAAAAGATGCCGACAGAGATATCGTATTGGGGCAGACGGTAATCGCCAAGCACAAGAATGGACGCTACTACCAGAGCGAGGTGGTCAAGCTGACAAAGGAAACCTTCTACGAGGTCAATTTTGATGATGGCTCCTTCAGTGACAATCTCTTTCCTGAGGATATAGTGGTAAGGGCTGATTCTGACATCGACCAGAATTGTCCATCGTGTGTCTCTGGGTTCCCTACTTTTCCTTAGAACTCCTCTCTTGCCTGTGTATCTGTGGGGTCCCTCAAAAATGGTGGTCCACCCGTCCTGTGAATATACTTGAAGTGTAGCTCTGCATGGATGCTGGCTCACAGATTGGGCATCTGATGAACCTAACTTTGGGTAAAATATATTAAAAGGGTCACTCTACCCAACACTTTTGGTTACGCTGGAAACGTTTTGGATCCCTTGGACTCTATGGGTGAGAACTTGGAGTTCACGGGTGTGTATGTCTGCTGTGCCCATTATGAGGGTTCTCTCACTTCTTTTTCTTTCTCACCCATCAAGGGAGGGCAAGGTCTTTAAATAATTTTTTGCAAACGTTTAACAGCTTTAGAAAAAATATGTATATCTCTGGTTATATATTATATAAGGGAGGTCCCTGTTTGGAAAGTTCTGTCCCAGTTGAGCTCCTGTGTTACATGGGCTTGTAATGGAGAAAATAAAAAGCTGTTGCATTACACAGACATGGTCCAATGTCACCATCAGGAAATCTGCCCTGAGAAATGCCAGGAGTGGATGGGCAAAAAAGGGGCAAAAGTGACTAGGCCAGGATAATCCCTCCTGCCAGCATGTTCTAAGATGATGGCCACCTCTTCAACTCTGCTGTGTAACAAGGCTTTCCCCAGTGAACCCTCCACCCCAAACTTGCTCATTCTTGTCTTTATGGACCTTGCTGTGCATTGGTCTGGATTATGGGGAGGGGGGTTGTTTTCAGGGTTTGAGCTTGGCCCCTTCGTTCCATTGAAGGGAACTTCTAAGGTGTTGGCGTACCAAGACATTTTGTACTATTTCATTCTCCCAACTTTGTGGGAACAGTTTGGGAACGGCCCCTTCCTGTTCCAACATGACTGCCCACCAGTGCACAAAGCAAGGTCCATAAAGACATGGATGAGCGAGTTTGGGGTGGAGGAACTTGACTGGCCTGCAGGGTTTTGACCTCAACCCGATGGAACACCTTTGGGATGAATTGGAGCGGAGACGGTGAGCCAGGTCTTCTTCTTCTTCTTCTCCTTCTTCTTCCTCCTCCTCCTCCTCCTCCTCCTCCTCCTCCTCCTCCTCCTCCTCCTCCTCCTCCTCCTCCTCCTCCTCCTCCATAATGCACAGCTCTCACTCATGAGGGTTTGCCAGCAGAAGGTTGGGGGCAGGAGAGTGGAGGAGGGATAAGTCATGAGAGCTGCAGAGCTGGATGAGGGTGGAAATGAGAGACTGCAGAGATCCATGTGTAGTCATCGAGAGAGGAAAAGGTTCCCCTGGCGGATTAGTTCCTCTCTGTACTGCGCAGCGCTTCCACAGGACTAGGCACCTTCCAGAAATTACCGAACCTAAACAGATGCGAGTGAAGTGTACACCGCACACTCCCGATGCTCGCGCTACTCTGTAAGGGGTGGGTCTGTAACCAAGGGCGACATTTGTTACTGTGACTGGCAGATTTGTCATTATTAATAATGTAAGCAAGAGCCACTTCCCCTTGCTTAGAGTAATAGACCCGCCCCTTAGTTAGGCTCCCGATGCATAGTAGCGCAAGCATCGGGAACGTGCGGCATCGTCTCGTACACCGACTTCACTCCCATCTGTTTAGGTTCGGCAAATTTTCGGAAGATGCCTAGTCCTTAGTACTGCGCAGTACACAGAGGTACTAATCCACCAAGGGGAACCATCTCTGCAGAACACCGGCAAGCAATGGTGTGAGGGTCTGTAAATCCAGGAAGTGAACAGGCAGAAGCTTCAGCTGCCCACAGTTAAAATGGCTGCAGCCAGACTAAGTGGAGGGAGATTTCTGCAGCATACATGACAGATACAGAATCTGTATGTGTGTATGTTGCAGGGAAGCTTCAGAATGGCAAAGCTGTTTTTATTACAAATTGTGTGAGGAACTGCAGTCCGCTCAAAGTGTGGTTTTTATTTAAAAAATTTTCCCTTTTTGCTTGAGTTTTGGGCCTCGAATGCCTGGGAAAAGTTGTATATTTGGAAAACTCGATTAAATGTGTTCATTTTACTTTGCAGAGCCGTGACTGTCTTAATTTGGGTCCTCCAGCTGCTGGGGATATTGTTCAGGTCCGCTGGACAGACGGCCTTGTGTACGGTGCAAAGTTTGTTGCATCGCACACTATTCAGATGTACCAGGTGAGTTATGAATGTGATGTCTGGACATATATTGGGGGGTTGGGTCCTTTCCGGATATAAGTTGACCAGAAATTTTTAATTTTGAGACTAAAAAAACTTAAAAAAAAAAAAAATAATAATAATATTCTGTGAACGTGTGGGGTTTTTTTTTTCAGACCTGTGCAAACAACCTACTCAGTAACAGACTGGCTCAGACAGTCTTCATCTGCAATACAAGTCTGAGAGGGTGTGGCTGTTACTCAGCTCTGCAAGAACAGAGCACTAGAGTGGGAGGGCAGGAAGCAGTATTTTTACAGAAAGGGGTGTGGTTTTTATTTTGTGTGGGGTTCCCCCCCCCCCCCCCCCAGCAAAAATCCATCACAAGTCCTGATGGTGGGTCCCTCTAGTCTATTGGGCCATCTTTTTTTGGAATTTGCAGTGGAGATACTGACACACTGCTGGTTTACATACTCATGTATTTTTGGTTACAGTATATTATGTTTTTATATTTTAGGTGGAGTTTGAGGATGGCTCTCAGCTCCCAGCAAAGAGGGACGACGTGTACACTCTTGACGAAGAGTTGCCAAAGAAAGTAAAGTCCCGTCTGGTAAGTAGCTGGATGGTCTTTATTCTAGCACACGTGGTTCTATTTTAGTAGATAATTAACCTGCTTTTTTATTTTTATTTTCTCGAATTATTTTTGACAGTCTGTGGCATCCGACATGCGCTTCACGGAAATCTTCACAGAGCAGGAAGTGAAGCAAGAGGTGAAAAGACAGCGAGTCATCAACTCCAGGTATAGAGAGGACTACATTGAGCCCGCCTTGTACCGCGCCATCATGGAGTGAAGTTGCACTGCTCGGCTGCTCCACATAGGGGGCAGCACACAACCCTGGCCAACCGTCTTGTTCTGTTGGGACCTTTATCTCTTCTTTACTGTGACTGGACTCTTTACACTTTTTTTTTTTTTTTTTTTCCCCCGATTACTGAAGCCCCGCCATCTCTTTGCAAAGCATGATGGGTAAAGGACAACTTGGATGAACTGTCCTGGGTCTCGGCACCAACTTTCTGTAGGCATTTCCCTTATTTTATTTTTTTTTTGGCTTTTGAGCTTGCGGAGGTTATTCATGGCTCTACCTACTCTTGGGACAGTGTTACCAATATCCCCTTCTATGATGGACTCTTGCCTCGCCCTCTGTAGCCAATCCCCCTCCCAGGAGCCTTTGTAATCAACTTGACATTGAAGAACTTCTTTTTTTTTTTTTTTTTTTCCCCCCTTGCTGAATATTGCTTCAGTGTGGACATTCAAAGGCTGGGTTCACTTTTGATATTTGTGGCGTTGTATGAGATGGACGTGTTCCTGCTGATTAAATAAACTGCAGATTAACATGAGTCAATGGGAAACCGGTGAAGGGTTAATTATTAGGCCTTTTCTAAGATCCAGTGGGTGTCTACCTCTTGTCCTAACAGCTAATCGTCTGTTAAACCTTCAGGATTTAAATTTCATATCTGGTACCAAGTCTCTTCAAATCAATGGGGGGGAAATGTCTGGGTGTTTTTTTTTTGTTTTTTTTTATATATATGCTCCTTTTAATATTCAGATATCTCATTCGTTCTCCATTTTTCACCAGTGAGAGCTGAACACCAGCCCGCTCTTCTGAACTTCCATTATTTCTAACCATTTCCTTTTTATCAGCTTGGGGAACGAATGACATAAAAGTAACTGGTTTTGTATTCTGGGTCACAAAAGCTTTGAGCATCAAATACAGTATTTCAAAAGTTCAGAGGTCTCTGAAGAAGCTCCGTCAACAACCTGGAACGGTTGGGGGGAATTTGCTTATTTTTTAAAGTGTATGTAAACCCATTGGAACTACTCGCGTTATATGGAGTATTAAGATCCTAAATCGGATAAACGACCATAAATGCATATCGCCGTGAAGCAACTTTTGCCTCTTGTCTTTCAGTCATGTGATGTGGCACTTGTACCGCCCACACCTCGCTGTCGGAGTGAGGTGATGAGTAGTTTCATGGTGTGAAAAGCCCTGGCCAGTATGTAAAAGGAACTTTCCTAAACATCCCTTTTTTAGACATCTATGCTCCTCTCTGGTGGATAATGGGTGCTGCAGACTTTAGCTGTAGAAGCAGCTCTGATAAGACAGTAAAGTCTGCTGGCTAATGGGTGCTATAGAGCAGTTTTTCTCAACTCCAGTCCTCAAGGCACCCCAACAGGTCATGTTTTTAGGATTTCCTAGAGATGAAACAGCTGTGGTAATTACTAAGGCAGTGAAACTGATCAAATCACCTGTAAAAAAATAATGGAAATCCTGAAAACATGACCGGTTGGTGTGCCTTGAGGACTGGAGTTGAGAAACACTGCTGTAGAGGAGCATGCATGTCTAAAGGGATGGTAGAGAGAAGTGTTCTTTCACATAATGCTGTACTGTAGTCATTAGCTGTGCAATCTGCTGATCAGTTGCTTGCTTTATGGTCTTATTAGAGCTGCTTCTACAACAGATTGCACAGCTAATGTCTACAGTACCAAGCGTCCAGCGGAGAGGAACATGCATGCATAAAGGGATGCTGGAGATGTGTTCTTTTGTATAATTTGGGAGCCGAGCGCGGCTTCCTTTTTTTTTATTTTTTTACATTTAACACACTTGGCTCAGAACTGAGCATGCTCAGATGCAATGCTGAAGATGGAAGATCGACTGGAATAGTTTCCACTCTGAAAGTAGAGGGAAGCTGGGTATTTACTATTGAAGAATACAGTAAGGAAAGGAATGTTGAGCAAACTAACAGCAAATTTAGGGCCAGTGATGGGAGGCGGGGGCTATTTTGGGTTCACTGACACTTTAAGTTAATGTATTTTTTATTTTTTTTCCTTTTTATTACAAAACGCAAATTGCTAGTTAATTTAAAATATATATTTATAATGAAGCGTGTGTAAGACTAGTGCTTTTAGCGCCCCCCCCCCCCACCCAAGGGCGTTGCAGGTAGTCGTGGCAAATATGTTTTGGTTAGCCGTTTGCTGGTGGAATTTTTTTTTTTAATTTATTTGCAAAAGCGTAAACCTGTAGCCCTGTTTGCCACTTTGGCCCTTTTTAGTTCCTAAACAAAAAAAAAAGTCCCAGCATGCCTCCGCAGCCAGAGGAAGGGGCAGCAGGTGACCAGATGCCTTTTTTCTAGCACCTCTGTAGGTTTTTACAGACACACGAATCGCCGTCTAAGGTGACGGACAAGGTCAAGTCTCTGGGACAGAGACCCAACCCCCCCCCCCCCCCCCCGCGCGCTTATCGGTTCAGATTCCGATAAACACCACAAATTGCTTTGTAACTTTTATTTTTCTCTAGAGGTGCATAATTCTCCTGATGCTGATTTCTGCAGCATCTCACCACCCCCTGTGTATTGTAATAAAAAAAACAACTTTTTTATTTTCTAAACATTAAATTATATGGCATCGTAGAGCATTAATTTTAGCAATAAACTTGTGTGGCGTGCAGCTATTGTGTCTGAATATTATTTGAATATATGTGGTATTTAAATAAAAAATTAAATAAAATGACTCAGCGTTGTGCTTCCTAATGTTTTGTGTGTTGGTTGGAGATTAGATTTGTGTTCTGTCACATTAGGAAACCTACTGCAATGCATAGCGCAATACGCTGTTTTGTTCGCAACGTCACTTCTGTTGCATTATCTGACGGGGTAGCGGGGTTCTGACAGAACACCTGCGGAAAAGTACAGAAGGGGATGGAGACCAGTCACGCTGTACAAGAGAAGCAGTGACCGGTCTTTACTACAGGAAGTTCCTGCATATTTAAAGTCGCACTGGATTATTGAACAGATCTGGATGATATACAGAAAGCACACCGAGATTCAGGTACAATACACATTGATGAAATGGTTTTAGATATTTGCTGATCCTGTAGTTCAACTGTAATGCCTCCTTTTCTGGCCTGTAAACTAGTGGTTGTAAACTTCAGACATGAAATATGAACAAAGCATATCCCTCTATGGTGTGTATTTGTCTCAGTCCAGAGCACTAAGTGGCATTTCTGTCTGCTGACTCCAGGGAGGGAGCTCCAGTAAGCAGCCTGGGAATGGCTTTGGCTCTGTTCCAGTGTGAAAAGGGAGGTGGTGTATCTCTTCCCTCCAATCAGCTCTGGAGCTCTCCTCACTCAGCTCTGCCGAGTGTAGTGTCAGCACCATACCCCACGCTTTTTTTTTTTTTTTTGTTTTGAAAGCTCAGACAAGCTTTATTAATTCTGCACTTTGGAGAGAAGACTGCAGATAAACAGGTACAACCTACATACTGTATGTGGATTTGTTTTATCTCTGTGTATCATCCGAGGCCAGTCACTACTGGGTATATGGAATGGTTTACAATCACTTTAAAATCTATTCCTTTATTAAAGCGGACCTTCACCTCGGCTGCCTCCTCCTACATTTGGGTATTTTTTTTTTTTTTTCCTGTGCTACAGCGCATTTCCTCCCTCCATGTCTAGGCGAGATTGACATATTGTATTGCTGGTTCCTCATGACGCATGCATGGAGGACCTGGATCTCAGGTATTCTGCACATGTGCGTGTGGATAGATTGAGGGCAGGTATGCCTGGAAGGAGCCCACCTCAGAGGCACTGGACACCCAACATATATCACAAGGGCAGCGAAGGTGTCCAACATGCCCCCTCACCAAATAACAGTACAAACAAACGGCAACTGCCCCAACCTATAACTGGCTTTAACAGCAAGAAGCACGTGGAAGGGTGAGGCGTGTCAAACCCAGTGGCGGCTGGTGCTCAAAATTTTTTTTGGGGGGGGGGCGCAAACGAACAGCCTCACTGTGCCATCAAACGCTGCCACTTTGCCCATTAAACGCTGCCACTGCTCCAAGTGCTGCCACTTTGCCCATTAAACGCTGTCATTGTGCCTCAAATGCTGCCACTGTGCTCCAAACACTGCTACTGTGCCCATCTAACGCTGCCACTGTGCCCCAAGTGCTGTCACTGTGCCCATTAAATGCTGCCAATGTGCCCTCTGCCCGCCATCTACCGGCACTTACCTTGTCTCGGTGTGTAGCTGGTGACGGCGTCAGGCGGCGAGCAGTGTCTCCTCATCGACCCGACATCTTCTCCCGCGCTCCTCCTGTCTTCTGCAATGATTGGACGCCTAGGCGTCCAATCACAGCGCCTGCATGAATCTATCTATTGGTGATAGAGTGGTGCAGGAGAGAGGGGGCGGTGCTCCTGCGCCCTCTATGCACGCACCGCCACTGGACTCAAACCAAAACAAAGAACAATTCCCAGCTCACTTACCAGCCAGCCTGCAACAAACCAAACTGTAGGAATGGTGATGAGGAAGACGTCATGACCACAGCCCTGGGGGTCTACGAGCGCTTATATCTGAAGAGGTCAGGAAGCTCTACTGATCCCGACGTGTAAACAAACCGATCCGGAGGACGTAGACATTCGCTGGCGTGACGATTGGATTTTAAGAAACAAGAATGCTGTTAACCTGCTCAGGTCATTTAACCACTTAAAGCGGAGTTCCACCCAAAAGTGGAACTTCCGCTCATTTGTCTCCTCTCCCCCCCCTCCGGTGCCACAATTAGCACCTTTCGGTGAATAAAATGGCAGTCGTTGTAATACTTGGAGCTGTCAAGTGTGAGTACAGCCTGAAGCCCACCCTCTTTGTTATATGGGTGACAAGAGGTTAATCCTGGCCATTATCAAATAAATAAAATGTATAAAGTGCAAAGCCTCTATACTTTCCCTATAACATTCTTTCCCATAATCCTCTATTATTGGAAACATCAGGGTACCATCAGTCACTCAGATTGGCGGTCGTGGGCAAAATTCAGCGCGTCCGCCAAGCAGAGGAACGCGCTTTTTGGTTATTTTTGAGTTGTGAATGGTAATACATATAATCAGGGTTGATGTGTACGGTACATATAATTAAGGATATCAAAACTCCCACACGAGACTTCATGGTTCACCCGGCAGGGACAATTAATACTTCTCTCGCTCCCCACTAACCTGCATTTTTCCCGTCTCTTCATCCCAATCCCAGTCTTGTTAACTCTGCGGATCTCATGATCTCTGTAGCTCAGTCTGTGTCTTTCTTCACAGTGTGGGAGCAGAAGAGGAACATCAATGCACTGACTTCTCTAATCTAACGTGTGTGTGTGTGTGTGTGTTGGTCCCCTATGGTCTTCCCATAATGCACTGATTTACCTTTAACCCCTTTTGACTTGATATACAAGTAGCATCACGTCACCACTGAGTATAAAAGAGAAGAGCGGCGCCTCTAAAGCCCCATACACACGCTCGGATTATCCGAGGACCAGGTCCGTCGGATCATGTCCGTCATACTTTGTCCGATGTTGGTGTTGCATACACACGGTCGGACAACGTTGTCGGAAAATCCGATCATCCTGAACGTGGTGACGTTCGTTGCGTACGACGGGACTACGTAGAGGCTAGTAGCCAATAGCTTGGGTCTTGTAATGTGATCTGAGCATGCGTGGCACTTTGTCCGTCAGAATTCGCTACACACGATCGGAATTGGTGTGATCGGACTTTGTTGTCGGAAAATCTATCCAGCAGGAGATAGAAATTTGTCCGTCGGACAATCCGATGGAAACTGTCCGATGGTGCCTACACACGGTCGGAATTTCCAACAACATTGTCTGATAGGACAAAATCCATCGGAAAATCCGACCGTGTGTATGGGGCATAAGTGTAGCAATATGGTTACATTTAACCACTTGCTTACTGGGCACTTAAACCCCCCTCCTGCCCAGACCAATTTTTAGCGCTGACGCACTTTGAATGACAATTGCGCGGTCATACAACGCTGTACCCAACTTACATTTTTATAATTTTTTTTCCCACAAATAGAGCTTTCTTTTGGTGGCATCTAATCACAGCTGGGATTTTTATTTTTGCTAAACAAACAAAAAAAGATGGAAAATTTGTAGAAAAAAAAAAAAAAATCATGTTTCATAGTTTGTTATAAAATTTTGCAAGCAGGTAATTTTTCTCCTTCATTGGTATGTGCTGATGAGGCTGCACTGCTGGGCACTGATAGGCTGCACTGATAGACACAGTTAAGGCGGTACTGATGGGCACCGATAAGGCGGCACTGATAAGATGGCACTGATGGGTACAACTGATAGATGGCACTGATGTGCAGCACTGATTGTGGGCCCTGATAGTTGGCACTGAGGCCACTGATGGGTGGCACTGGTAGGCAGCAGTGTTGTGTACTGATAGGTGGCACAGGTGGGCACTGAGGAGCTGGAGGCAGCTCTCCGTGATCGGGACTGATGTCCCTCTCACAGGTGCCGGTGGTCAGCTTTTGTTTTTCTCCTCACGCTGTCAGCGCAAGGAGAAAAAATAGCTGATTACCGGCTCTGTTTACATCACATGATCAGCTGTCATTGGCTGACAGCTGATCACTAGGTAAGGGGTCAGGATCTACCCCTTACTCCTATCTGTGATCAGCCGAGTCTCATAGACCCGCTGATCACAGAGCTCGCTGCGCGTGCCCTGCAGGAGGCGCGCAGGCCGCTCAGGCACGGGAGGACGTCAATAGACGCACTCCCGGCAAAGCGGGTCCACGCTGTCGGCCTACTGCGCATGCGCGAGTCGGTGCGCGGCCTACTGCGCATGCGCGAGTCGGCGCATTGTGAATGGGGAACGCAATGTGTTGTGGGACACAGTTCCCATAACACACCACGCCCCATTCACTAGAAGACGGTGCTCGGAGCAGAGGAGAGAACAGCGCCGCGGAGCAGGAAGAGGCAGATTAGGACGATCTGCCTAGCAACAGCCATTTCTGGTAAGTAAAAAAAATATATATATATTTTTTTTCATTTTTAATTTTTATTAACATTTTTTTAAAGTTTTTTTTTTCAGGGTGGCCCACCACTTTAAACGGAAGGACCTATGCATAAATGGTTGTGGAACGAATCATCTGAGTTTCCATTATTTCTTATATGGAAAGTGCTTTGGATTACAAGCATGTTTCCGGAACTAATTATGCTCGCTATTCAAGGTTTTATTGTATCTGAAAAATCGATCAATCCTGATGTACTAACAGACTATGTCATTTCTTGAGACCCAAAAATGTCAATGCCAAATGACTCCATTTTGGAAAGTAGACAGTCCAAATATTTAGTAAGAGGCATGGCGAGTTTTTCGTCGTCATTTTTTGAAAAATTAAGAAAAAAATTCCCTTTTTTTTTTTTTTTTTTACATACTGTCACCAGTGCAGCGTTATACATGTATGCATTTCCTATGCTCCTCAGCTCCATCTAGTGGTCATAATGCAGTATTTTGCTACTGCCCATAATAAAAGAAAATTCATTCAGAAGAGAAAGTAGCCAAAGAACGTTTTGTTTTTGCCCAGTTCACACAGAATGAAGGCCAGTGCAGATTTACTAGATGAATGGCTGTTATTAAATTTTTTTTTAATATAAATTGACCTCCATTGATTACATTTAAAAGTTGTAAACCCTCATGTTTTTTCACCTTAATGCATTCTATGCATTAAGGTGAAAAACCTTCTGTCACTCAGCAGCCCCCCCTCCCGACCGGAGCCCCCATTATACTTACCTGAGCCCCGTAATTCCCATGACGGGAACGAGCACACCAGCTCCGGCCGGTCTCTCGTGTCCTGATTGGATAGGTTGATAGCAGCACAGCCATTGGCCCCCGCTGCGGTCAATCAGATCCAATGACGTGGGCGCCGGGGCCTGGTCCTGCTTTCTGTGAAGACAAATGCAGAAGCAGCACGCCCGCACACTAGAGGGAATTAGCAAATTTGTGTAACCGATAGTCACTACTTCCCATTTGGTTGTAAATATTATATTATAATAGATATCTATTTTTTTTAACGGTTAAAGTGGTGTTTCCATCAAAAAATAAAATTCATAAAAAAAATAAAAAATAAAATAATTGAAATTTTTTTTTTTTTTACTCACCTCTAAATGCCTTTTGCTAGGGGGTCCCTCATAGTCTGCCTCCTTCAGTGCCCGGGCACTGACATCACTTCCCCTCGGCGCAGTCAGTCATCTGGGACACGTGACAGGTCCCAGATAACTGCGCGGCGTATCACGGCGCCCTGCGCCGCTCGCGATTGCGCAGTGGGTGCCCGCCTGTGGCCCACCGGAAGAATTCCGGCGCCGCCGAGCGGAGTGGGGAAAGAGGGGGGGGGGGCTCGCTCCCTGGGGGGGGGGGCTTCGATCCCCTGCATCGCTGGACCCTGGGACAGGTAAGTGTCCGATTATTAAAAGTCAGCAGCTGCAGTTTGGAGACCACTGCTGTTAACGGATAGACAGAAATTATTGATTGAGATAGATGGATAGATAGATAGATAGATAGATAGATAGATAGATAGATAGATAGATAGATAGATAGATAGATAGTGTGATATTGGGGTGTTTAGCACAGGTGGATAGATGCGTTTTGGCGCAGTGAGTCCACATCAGACAGGCATTTATAGTTAAGGGCCTGGTAGCCCACATTTATTAAAGGGAAAAACAAAACAAAAGTCCATCCAGGAATCCCACGCAGGGGTCCAAGCTTCAATTAAATACACAAAATCCAAATGAAAGTGCTAGCCCACCTGGCTACTCTTCATCAGTACTGCTGCTATAGATACTTGCCCCTCAAACGAGCTGCTTGGATACACACAGTCTTAGGCTCCTTGGCCGCACACAGCTTTGGGCTTCTTGGATACACACAGCTTCAAGCACCTCAATGCACACAGCTTTTGGCTCATTGGACGCACACAGCTTTGAGCTTCTTAATACTCACTAGCAGCCACTGCTCCAACTCCACCTTCCTCCCCCCCTTTTGCTCTCACCAGCCCCTCGTTATATGGGCTGTGTGCACCTGGGCACACACCCTGCTGGCTATCCACAAGACCCGGACACAGGGTTGGAGATCCCGTCCCACCCAAGACTCTGAAGGATCTCCAAATTACAGAGCTCCATAGGGAACTAGCAAAACCTGGAGAAAACTGCCAGAGCAGTTTTTCTCTGTTTCAAATGTACGCTCTGTAGCTCTGCAATCCGCCGATATGCAGACTCTGTGTCCACTTTAACCCCATTTTCATAGGGACAGAGCCTCGCTCTGCCACAATAGAGATATAGATACTGTGTAGATAGATATACAGATGTGATTGATTAATTGAGATAGATGGATAATTAATTGAGAT
Organism: Lithobates sylvaticus; assembly: GCA_028564925.1. Taxonomy (NCBI): domain Eukaryota; kingdom Metazoa; phylum Chordata; class Amphibia; order Anura; family Ranidae; genus Lithobates; species Lithobates sylvaticus. Next base: position 272,446,976 of record CM053032.1, read on the forward strand.
AGATAGAATTGAGAGATACGGATAGATATGATAGATAGCTAGCTAGATTGATTGCTCGATAGATATTCAATTTTACACCGCCCCTGGAAAACCAGGCCAAGCACCGTCTTCCTCCTACATGTGCATTTCCTACGTGCCGGTGTCCTGGCAGATCAGCGCACAGCATACAGGGTTAATCCGCCAGGCTGTATGGTGCAGGCCGAGCTCTAATGAAATTCCTTGTCAATAAGCTCCTTTGTGTCTTATAGTGGACAGGGACTTGTGTGTGTGCAGCGCTGGGATTAGGAGGTGGGACCGGCTGTGCTGGCTGCACATTAACTGCTTCCCATCTCTGCCGGTCTACACAACCTTGTCTACCTGACTACTGCCCCCCCAGGGTCTGAAATACCCTGTTTCCCCGAAAATAAGATAGTGTCTTATATTAATTTTTTCTCCCAAAGATGCGCTAGGTCTTATTTTCAGGGGATGTCTTATTTTTCAATGAAGAAGAATACGGTACACATTTTTTGTTGAACAGCACTGTTTACCAGTATTTCTTGTATCAGCAGAAAAGCAGTCACCCCCTAAAGTGACACACTGGATCAGAGTGGGGATTGAAATGGGGGGATCACTTAAAATGACACAGGGGGGATCAGAGGGGGGAATCAATAAAAATGGCACAGGAGGATCAGAGGGGGGATTACCATTTTAGAACCTCCTGTGCCATTTTGATTCCCCTTTCTGATCCTCCTGTGCCGATTTGATTCCCCCCCCCTCAAATCCACCATGTATCATTTTAACCCCCCCCCCACCCCTGTGCCAGTGGACAGTTTAGTCTGTCCCCCCCTCCCACCTTCACCAGACATCCCCCCCACACCTCAGTCACCCCTGTGGCGGCAAGATAACACACAATGTGCCCGACTCCTGTGTCTGGCAGCGGCGGCGCGGGCTCTCTGACGGGCGACGTTCCCCTGCGCAACATCAGGGACGTTGCTCGTCATCCAGAGAGCCCGCCGCAGCTCACTGATTTGAAGAGACCTCGCACTGCCTGAACAGCTGCGGCCAATCAGTGAGCTGTGCGGCGGTGCCTGCCGCTACCGTACGAGAGTCTAGAGTCAGATGCCTTATGTTCGGGGGGGTACCTTACGGTATGTTCCTTATTATCGGTGGATGCCTTATTATCGGGGAGGTCTTATTATCGGGGAGGTCTTATATTACAACGAGAGGCAAAACTGTATGTAGGCCTTATTTTCGGAGGATGTCTTATTTTCCGGGAAACACGGTAGGTCCCCAGCACCCAGAACCTCAGACTCAGCTCCTCCACGCTGAGACTCTTTATATATCTGTTTTATATTCCATCCTTCTATTGCATTGGTGCTGGGAAACTCTGCAGTCTACCCATCCCAGTCCAGTCTGTGGCCAGTTATGACGAGATTAAAGCGGAACTAAACCCATCGATTTAATAGTTTAAAAACAAAAAAAAACTGTTACATCTCAAGAAGCCGGGAATGCTGTCACATTTGCTTGTGCGCTGAACCAAACTGTCAAATCATCAAACAGCTGGTGTCATAACTGATCACATGTGCAGCACCATGGCAGTTGCAGATCAAACAGAAGCTAAGATGGCAGCTTCCATGGGTGAAAAAGATAGGAAGGTTTAGTTCCGCTTTAAAGTATACATGTGTGCCTGGCTTCCTCTGGGCCTCAACGCTTTCCGAGTCACTGAGCCACAACAAGCATGCATCCAGTAAAGTCAGGGTGAAGGTACAACTTCTGATGTACAGTATGTACTTCTTCATGATCACTGACAGCATCTGGAAGACAGTCAGGGAACCGGAATTCCCAGGAGTCAGTAGTGGCAGTTCTGTAAACCAGAACTCAATACGTTGACATAAAAAACAAAAAAACTTTGGTTCAGTAATCAATAAAGTATATCCAAAGCCAAAATGTTTTTTTTTTATGCTTCAATTAATTGTTGCCGCTCTTGAAAAGGAGGTCCCTAATAAAATGACAGCAGAATTTTGAAAAGTGCTCCACCCAAGAATCCTAGTGTTCTATCCTATACCCAAATTACATAGCAATGCAAAAAATCCACCACGAAGACCAGGCCAGGAATCGCTAAATGAAAAGATAGGTATCTATGTTGACTTCCATCATCTGTCAAAGACACCCCCCCACTGGATTTATCTGATAAACGTGTGGATCTGGAGGCCTTGTACTCCTCTATACCCCCCAAAAAAGATGCATGGCCAGGGAGGAGATGAACAGGATATCTCTGAGCCCAAATCACAGTTTTTTGGTTGCGGGCGCTACTTGATTTTCTGCATATATAAAAAAATCTTCTTTTAACAGTTTCTACTTCCTCCCAATGCAGAGTTTTGTAATGGGCACTACTCGTGCGCTATCCTTTGTAAACCTGTACAGGGGTGGGGGAGGATGAGAGGTGTGGGCAGAGATGACCTGTCTATGTACCTGTGCTTTGTATTAACATGGCTCGGGTACATAGATGATATATACTTTCTGTGGTCTGGTACATACTGGAACGTATTTGCAACCTAGTTAAATATGTACAATCTTAGATTCATCCCCATACAGTTACTACCTATATAGAGGAATCAGGATCTCCTTCCTCTTGCTGGTGATCCCTCTAGTGATATAAAAATCTATATAGAGGAATCAGGACCTCCTTCCTCCTGCTGGTGACCCCTCTAGTGATATAAAAATCTATATAGAGGAATCAGGACCTCCGTCCTCCTGCTGGTGATCCCTCTAGTGATATAAAGATCTGTATAGAGGAATCGGAACCTTCTTCCTCCTGCTGGTGATCCCTCTAGTGATATAAAGATCTATATAGAGGAATCAGGACCTCCTTCCTCCTGCTGGTGATCCCTCTAGTGATATAAAGATCTATATAGAGGAATCAGGACCTCCTTCCTCTTGCTGGTGATCCCTCTAGTGATGTAAAGATCTATATAGAGGAATCAGGATCTCCTTCCTCCTGATGGTGATCCCTCTAGTGATATAAAGATCTATATAGAGGAATATGATCTCCTTCCTCTTACTGGTGACCCCTCTAGTGATATAAAGATCTATATAGAGGAATCAGGACCTCCTTCCTCCTGCTGGTGATCCCTCTAGTGATATAAAGATCTATATAGAGGAATCAGGACCTCCTTCCTCCTGCTGGTGACCCCTCTAGTGATATAAAGATCTATATAGAGGAATATGATCTCCTTCCTCTTACTGGTGACCCCTCTAGTGATATAAAGATCTATATAGAGGAATCAGGACCTCCTTCCTCCTGCTGGTGATCCCTCTAGTGATATAAAGATCTATATAGAGGAATCAGGACCCCCTTCCTCCTGCTGGTGACCCCTCTAGTGATATAAAGATCTATATAGAGGAATCGGGACCTCCTTCCTCCTGCTGGTGATCCCTCTAGTGATATAAAGATCTATATAGAGGAATCAGGACCTCCTTCCTCCTGCTGGTGATCCCTCTAGTGATATAAAGATCTATATAAAGGTATAAGGGCCCCTTCCTCTTGCCGGTGATCCCTCTAGTGATCCCCATACAGTTACTACCTTGTATCACTTGCCCCTTTCTGTAGATTGTAAGCTCCAGGGAGCAGGGCCCTCCTAACCCTCTTGTCTTGGATTGTAAGGAGTCACTAAACAAATGTTTAGTGACTGCCGTATGCTGAAGACTAAAATATTGTCAGTTTCCTCCATCTGGGAAGCCACATGTGCTGCATAAATCCGGCAATACAAGTGAAAGGCTGTACGCGGCCATGCTCACAAAGGAGAAGGGCTGTGCATGCATGCATGGGTAAACACCAATGCAGAAGCAATCAGCATTTACCCATGCATGGCCTCGTGCAGCCTTTAACTTGTATTGGAGACTGTACGCAGCACATGGCACCCCCCTGGGCCCAGGAAAGTGTCAGGAGTTTTTACACTTCAGCAAGCAGGAGCTGCTAATTGTCCGTGTGCATGACGCCTAACTGTACTATCTCCCTTTATTTTGTATAGTAATAATAATTTACACAATAGGCTCAATTCACAAAACTTACACACCAGGATAAGTATCCTTATGTAAAAAAAGTGACAGTTATTTTCGGCCAAAGAGAAAAAAATTAAAGGAAGAAAGACATATCAAGTGTCTGAAATAAGAGTGCCTAAGGCTTGTGTTAAAGCTTTGTGAATTGAATCTATTAGTGCGGATAAGGAAACAATATCCTTTCTTAGATGTCAGAATATGCAACAATGAGGTATAGGAAATTGTACATTTCCTATCAGGAAGGTCAAGGCAGCTTGCATAGCCGGATCCCAGAGCAAGCACCTGGACATTTGTACGTGCATAATTCTGCTCACAGAATTCTCAGGTGCGTCTGTGTATTGTGACGTATGTCATTGTGATCAAATTAAGCGATTAAAGGCTGGGACCTGCAAGGCTCCAGTGCTGGGAGGCCTTCAGCTGTATCCTGCGACTCAAAATTCTGCACCTGATGTCCGTTACTGCCCCGGCTTGTTCCCTGCGTCTTCTGTGCTTCTCCTCTTTCTGTTTACCTGTTCCTGTATTGACCCTGGCTTGTGCCCGGACTATGATTCCTGCCCACAAGATGCTGTCCTGACCTGGACTGTCTCTTTCTTCATTCCTGCCTGTCATATTGCTACCGACTCCTCTGACATTTGCTGACCCCGACTTGTTCCTGTCCTCTTCTTAGTGGTGACCAGCATCTTCTGTCACCTCCAACCATGTGAGGACAGTGCTCAGGATATCAAGGGACATCAGTGGCATCACCAACCACAGGCACTCATGCCACTCCTTTATCCCTGCACTCTCTGTCCCATTAACCAAGGGCGCTTGGACTGTAGTAGTAGGAAAGACCTCATAATTTAAGGCTCCCCGTCAAGGTATGCTACACTACCCCATACAGAAAACACACAGCTGATAACACTACTTTGAAATATTAGCAGTCATACTGATAAAAAAGCATTCTATATGGGAAGTACCTCTGAATTTGGTGGAACTGTGACAATATTTCGAGAGGGAGGCAGGGGAGCGGTCAATGAGACAAAGAGGGGTTGAGAGGTTGTAAAGCTGTAAGCTCAAAAAAAATTTAGGTAAGTAGTTAAGTGGAAGAAAGAATGAGAAGAAAACCCAACAACAGACAATAATTAGGACAGGAGAACGTGAAATTAGCTACAATTGTTTTATAAGCCAAGACATGGAAATCCATATACTCAAAAACACTGACAGAGGAGACCCAGCAATGGCAAAATTTAGTACAGGTTGCTCTGCTTTCTCTTTTACAATCTTGCTCTGCTCTCTCTTTTACAAGGTTTTTATAAAAAAAATAGTTTTCTGACAATAAAAATAGAGAACAGGCAACAGGTATAGGAATTGACAATAACAGTGAGCAAAACCCTCTACGTAACAGTCAGGTAGGTCTCATGTACACAATAAACAGAAGGTCGTTTCAGAGATAAAGTCTCAAAGAAATAGTTTGCTCCACAGGAAGGATGAAACAAAATAGCAGCTAAAGTAAATACATACGCAGAAAAGGTACACCGTAGAAAGTTGTAGACTTAAACCAAAATGATGGTCAGAGCAGCACCAGGGTTCAACCCGTGTTCCACGGGGCCAAAAGGCCAAGCCAAAACTCCATGGAACTACTAATGGGGCCATCTCATATGGGAGGCCAAATTTAAATTTAGGCCTGTGTAGAAGTAGAGTGTATAGTTTGTGGAAAAATTAAAACACAGGAGAACTAACAGATCACGTGGTGGTTTGGGTCAGTAGGTAGTGCCAAGGAGGGCATCGGAGAGAGAAAAAGGGGAGAAATTACTAAGAAGAGAAAGAGAGGAGGAGAGGGTCAGTAGGGCGGAGAACAGAATTCCTCTGTGACCAGCTTGGAGAAGCCCAGGTAACGCCTTACATGTCCAGAAAATGCATCAGTGGACTCGTTGATGGGAACTGATCAAGCCAGTTTATATATATATATATACACACACACAGTGCAGTCAGTGTACAGTATATACAGTGCATTGAAGTGGTTAAGGGGAACCCTATGACAGAATTAAGAGAAAAAAACGGCATGGGTCCCCCCCCTCCCCAATCCATACCAGGCCCTTTGGGTCCGGTATAAATTTTAAGGGGAACTCCATTTTTTTTTTAAATTTGCGTGGGGTCCCCAAAAAATCCATACCAGACCCTTATCCAAGCAAGCAGCCTAGCAGGCCAGGAACCATACCAGGCTGCTTGCCCTCAACATGGGGAGGGGGCTTTGGGGTCCACCCCAAAACACCTTATCCCCATGTTGATGGGGACGAGGGCCTCATCCCCACAACTGTTGCCCGGTGGTTTTGGGGGTCTCCGGGCAAGGGAGGACCTCAGATCCTGCCCCCCCCATGTGAATGGGTATGGGGTACATTGTAAAAATTGTAAAGACAGTTTTTAACGATTCCTTTATTTAAAAAAATAAATAAAAAGTGTCCCGCGATGTCCATCCTTTTTCAACGCCGCTCGACAGACCCGAAAAATAGAAAAAATAAATAAAGATCCGCCTGATGGGAGGCGTCCAGCCGACTGCTGTCTTTTTGCTGTGACAGCTGTTATATAGGCAAGGGTGGGGCCAACCAGTGATGTAACCAAATGACCCCGCCCATTCTGATGTCATGTGCCATCAGGGGGCGGGGTCATCCGGCTATTTTTTTTCCCGGGTCTGTCGGGCGGTGTGATTGACGAAAGGTGGACATGGCGGACACTTTTATTTATTTTTTATTTTTTAATAAAGGAATTGTCAAAAACTGTCTTTTGTGTTTTTGACTTTTTGATTTTTTTTTGGGTGAATGGGTAGGGGTACAATGTACTCCCATACCCACGGGGGAGGGGGCCAGGATTTGGGGGACCCCTTGTTAAAGGTAGCTTCCATCTTCCGATAAGCCCCCCTGCCCACAGACCCCGCAACCACCAGGCAAGGGTTGTGGGGATGAGGCCCTTGTCCCCATCAACATGGGGACAAGGTGCTTTGGGGACCCCAAAGCACCCTCCCCATGTTGAGGGCATGTGGCCTGGTATGGTTCAGTAGGGGCGCTCGCTAGCTCCCCCCTCATCCTGTCCTCCAGGCTGCATGCTCGGATAAGAGCCTGGTATGGATTTTGGGGGGACTCCTCGCCAATTATTTTAAAAACGTTTGCCGTGGAGTTCCCCTAAAGCGGTTGTAAAGTCAAAAAGTTTACTTTTACCTACATGTAAGCCTATAATGAGGCTTACCTGTAGGTAAAAAAATATCTGCTAAACCCGTACGGTTTAGGAGATATTCCCCGCGCAATGCGCCGCTGACTTCAGCAGCGCATGCGCACGGGGGATTCTCGGCTGAAAGGCCGGCAGAATCCAAACCCTGCCGGGAAGAAGTCTCCCGTGCGCATGCGCGGGAGTGACGACATCGCGGCTCCAGCCACTCACAGCGCTGGAGTTGCGATACCCGGAAGACACGCCGAGGCAACATGTCAGCTACCTCGGCGTGGACCAGGTGAGTCACCGACACCTCGTTCTAAGGTAAGTATTTCATAATGAGCTAGTATGCAGTGCATACTAGCTCATTATGCCTTTTCCCTTACAGGTGTGTTAAAAAAAAAAAAAAGTTTCAGTGGGTTTACTCCCGCTTTAAAATCCATACCAGACCCGAAGGCACAAATATGTTTGCCTGTTCGCATGTTCTGGTGCGAACTGAACCGGGGGGTGTTCGGCTCATGCCTATTCGTAAGGATTGCTGTTAATTTCTCATTTACAAGCATACCATGTACCCTGTGTTTCACCTCGTCAAACAAAAGACTTTCCTCATTACCACCACTAAACAAACCATAGCAAAAGCAAAGAAATCCGCCACTTTAAACCCACAGGAGGTTAAATCGAGAGCATCATGAATCAATGATAAAATAATGGCTGAATTGAACGAAAGAGGCCATCTTTTGCGAAAACATGATCCCCATGGATTCAACATATAACTACCCCTAGACTTGGACTGTCACCTCCTACACCTCTGAACCCATAAAGCTGACCCTTCAATTGATTTTGATAGCTTGGAATGTTTCCCCAACCATAGACTCCCCTTCCCCAAACCTTTTCCCTCTCCCAACTTTCTTACCCAATGCTTGGTTCCTCCACTTCTTCTCGCCCACTATGTAATCTGTGGGACAATCTGCTTAGTTGCACTCCATAACCTCCAGAAACTGTAACAATGTAGAACTAATTGGACCCCAAAGGCCCTGTGTGCCTCAACCTTCTTCAGCCATGGATGTCCACAGTTGGCCTCACTAACTATGTAAACGTGTTAAATGGTTCAATAAAAATTATTGAACAGAAAAGAGCAAGGACAGCCTGGTGACCAGTGAATACAATGGTACAATAGTTCTTATTGATTGTACAATGTACTATATCAATACAACCAAATCAATTTTAAAACCAGGTTATCAAATCATTTTTATGATGGAATTTCAGGTATCTGTGGTGTGTGTTTTGCAAGATTGACTGCTACCGCTCGTGAAGATTGTCTCTGGCATTGGGTGGGGCACAACAGGGCGGAGTGTTTGGCGTTTGGGGCCAACTTCAGCTAATGGCAAAGACCCTCTTACACACTTGTACTCAGTATTGTGTATTGCCCTGTAATGTATCCTGCTTTCTTTACTCCACAAACTATTACCGTATTTAAGACAAAAAAGGTATTGGTAGTGAGGCATGCATTTGTTACAAGCGGCAGTAGAACCGACAAACTCTATTTATTTGTGTTGGATCGGGTCAACAGAAATAAGAAGGGAGGAGGTTGGGATAGAATTTTGTAGAGTGAGTGTGGGTGGATCCACCAATCAAAATCAGATGAAGAACCAGAAATTAACAGAGCAATTAACTATCACTGTTTTTTTATAAGACGCATTGTGTGTCAAAGAGCCCCCGTTTTCTTAAATAGGCCCCTCCCCTTTTCCTCCCTCAATTCCCATAGAAGTATGTTGGTGACGGATTTAAACTACGGTATTTATAAAAATATTTGCTGTGCAAGTGTCACAGCCGAAATGATAATGTGTCCAATATCTTTTATTTTCTATGATTTTCAGATCCCTCTAGTGGCCATAAAGCAGTATTTTCCTGAAATACCTTAATCCAGAAAGTACCCGTAAGGAAGGGGGCATGCCAATAACGAGATGTCTCCTCTAGGCGAACTTCCATACATAGGCTAATAATACATGTTCTCTTTCCTGCTCACAGAAATTGGGCTCACATAGGTGCTAATGTGCATACCCATGCGTGCACCTATGTGAGCGTGCATAACCGTGCGCGCTGGCACTCGTGTGCACTTGTGACAGATGCTAGCGCCAAAGAGGCTATTTAAATTAGGGCAGTGCTCAGGGGCAGGGCTGTCTTCAGCCTCATGTGTATCCTGTATCCTGATTCCAGTTGCTGACCCGGCTTGTCTTGACTACTCTCTGAACTCCACCTGCACTGACCTCGGCCTGTCCCCTGACCTCCGCTTATGTGTGTTACATAGCCTCCTGCTTCACTGATCGGTTCCAGACCCAGCTTGTTTCCTGAACACGTGCTATAATAAATATCCCCCAAAAATATATAAAAAAAATATTTTTTCCCTCAGTTTAGGCCGATACGTATTCTTCTACATATTTTTGTTAAAAAAAAAAAAATAAGCGATTATTGATCGCTTTGCGCAAAAGTTATAGCATTTACAGATAGTTTTATGGCATTTTTATTAATATATTTTTTTTTACTAGTAATGGCGGCGATCAGCGATTTTTACTGTGACTGCAACATTATGGCGGACATTTTTGGGACCATTGTCATTTATACAGCAATCAGTGCTACATAAATGCACTGATTCCTGTGTAAATTACACTGGCAGTGAAGGGGTTAACCAGGGGGTGGCAGTGTAGGGGTTAAGTGTGTCCTAGGGCGTGTTACTAACTGTGGCTGTGTTTCAGTGAACACTGAGCTCTGCTCCAATCACCGGGAGCAGAGATCAGTGTCACTTGTTGCTAGACAGAACGGGGAGATGCCGTTTACTTCCGCATCTCCCCGTTCAGCCTTCCCGTGAGATCGAGTCCGCTGGATCCGCGACCGGACTGACGGGGGCCCCGACCAGCACGCACACGATGGCACGGCGGCATTCTTAAAAGGGATGGACCTGTACGCCCTTATGCCTGTCCGTGCCATTCTGCCGACGTACATCGCTGTGCGCCGATTGGGAACCGGTTAAAGGGCAACGTACAGGTACGTGATTCTGCCTGTACGAGCCCTTCTGCCGACGTATATCGGCGTGAGACGGTCGGCAAGCGGTTAAGCATTATTAAAATCACCGCTATCCTTTTTGGATATATAGTTTGGCTATGTGTGGAGTAGTACATCACAGGTTCATAGAGCCCAGAAACAAACAATCTTTCAGGCCAATGAATACTTGTCTGCATTCCGGGGGTCATTGTGTTCTTCAATGTCACGGCACCAAAGCTGGTCTGTGGTATGGTTAAAAAAGCATAAAATATAGCCATGCGGTCTCCACAGGAAGTAATATTCTTCTTGCTACATTAATGCTGCATGTGAAACAGGAGTAACAGCCATCAGATTCACCTTTCAGTGGAGGGAAAAGCTGGCAATTAGGCATTATACACTCACCGGCCACTTTATTGGGTACCGGGTTTGACCACCTTTATTAGGTCCCCCTTGCTAGTAGCGGGTTGGACCCCCTCTGGCCTTCATTCTTGGTGGCATAGATACAACAAAGGTGTTGGAAACGTTCCTCAGAGATTTTGCTCCATAGTGACATGATAGCATCACGCAGTTGCTGCAGATTTGTTGGCTGCACATCCATGATGCCAATCTCCCGTTCCACCACATACCAAAGGTGCTCTATTGGACTGAGATGTGGCGAGAGTGGAGGCCATTGGAGGACAGTGACCTCATTGACCAGTGGTGAGATGATTGGAGCTTTGTGACATGGTGGAAACAGAACAAGGGTGCACACACCACTTCAGGCAAAAAATGGACACACCCGATCAGAGGTGCTAATCCCAGGTCATCACCGTAGGCAATATCAAGAAGAGAAGAAAAGAAAAGATTGATTGCACACTTGAATCCAAGAGATGGTGCATTATCCTGCTGGAAGGAGCCATCAGAAGATGGGGACACTGTAGTCATAAAGGGGTGGACATGGTCACCAACAATACTCAGGTAGGTTGTGATGTTCAGTTGGTACACTATTACACCACCACCACCAGCCTGAACCGGTGATACCCTATCCCCCACACTATTACACCACCACCACCAGCCTGAACCGGTGATACCCCATCCCCCACACTATTACACCCCCACCACCAGCCTGAACCGGTGATACCCTATCCCCCACACTATTACACCACCACCACCAGCCTGAACCGGTGATACCCCATCCCCCACACTATTACACCCCCACCAGCCTGAACCGGTGATACCCCATCCCCCACACTATTACACCACCACCACCAGCCTGAACCGGTGATACCCCATCCCCCACACTATTACACCACCACCACCAGCCTGAACCGGTGATACACCATCCCCCACACTATTACACCACCAGCCTGAACCGGTGATACAAGGCAGGATGGATCCATGTGCCAAATTCTGACCCCACCATCTGAATGTCGCAGCTGAAATCCAGACTCATCAGACCCGGCAACGTTTTTCCAATCTTCTATTGTCCAATTTTGGTGATCCTGTGCCAATTGTAGCCTCAGTTTCCTGTTCTTAGCTGACAGGAATGGCACCCGGTGTGGTCTTCTGCTGCTGTAGCCCACCTGCTTCAAGGTTTGATGTGTTGTGTGTTCAGAGATGGTATTCTGCATACCTTGGGTGTAACGAGTGGTTATTTGTGTTAATGCCCCGTACACACGGTCGGACATTCCGACCACAAAATCCGTCTGATTTTTTCAGACGGATTTTGTCCCGAAACTGGTGTTGCATACACACGGTCCGAAAAAGTTGTCGGAAAATTTGTTTATTCTGAACGTGGTGACGTTCGTTGCGTACGACGGAACTACGTAGGAGGTTAGTAGCCAATAGCTTTGGTCTCGTAATTTGATCTGAGCATGCGTGGCACTTTGTCCGTCGGAATTCTCTACAAACGATCGGAAAAAGTCCGATCGGATTTTTTCGGCTGAAAATTTTAGATCCAGCTCTCAATTTTTTTCCGATGGAAAAAGTCCGATAGAGCCCACACACGATCTGATTTTCCGACAACATAATCCGATCGGACCTTTTACGTAGGAATTTCCGACCGTGTGTATGGGGCATTACTGTTTGCCTTTCTATGATCATCTCTATCATTCTCCTCTGATCTCTGACATCAACAAGGCATTTTCCTCCAAACAACTGGATATTTTCTCTTTTTCCCACCATTCTCTGTAAACCTGAGAGATTGTTACAATTTTTTTTTTTTTTAAAAGAACAGTGTAAAAATAAAAGGTAAAATAAATAAGAAAAAAATAAACAATTTTTAATCCGTGCCCCGTCCTGCTGAGCTCGCTTGCAGAAGCGAACACATACGTGAGTAGCGCCCGCATATGAAAGCGGTGTTCAAACCACACATGTGAGGTATCGCCGCAATCGGTAGAGCGAGAACAATAATTCTAGCCTTAGACCTCCACTGTAACCCAAAACATGTAACATGTAGAATTCTTTAAACGTCACCTATGGAGATTTTTAAGGGTAAAAGTTTGTCGCCCTTCCATGAGCGGGCGCAATCTTGAAGCGTGACATGTTGGGTATCAATTTACTCGGCGTAATATTATCTTTCACAATATAAAAACAAATTGGGCTACCTTTACTGATGTCTTATTTTTTCATTTAAAATAGTGTATTTTTTTCCCCAAAAAAAAGTGCACTTGTTAGACTGCGCCGCAAATACAGTGTGACATAAGGCATTGGAACGACTGCCATTTTATTCTCTAGGATGTTAGAAAAAAATATATATCACGTTTGGGGGTTCTAAGTAATTTTCTAGGGGAAAAAAAACTGTTTTTAACTTGTAAACACCAAATTTCAGAAAGAGGCTCAGTCCTTAAGTGGTTAAATCCCCTTTCTTCCCCATTCTGATGCTCAGTTGGAACTTCAGCAAGTCGCATTCACCACGTCTAAATGCCTAAATGCATTGAGTCGCTGCCATGTGATTGGCTGATTAGCAATTTGTGTTACCGAGCAATTGAACAGGTGTACCTAATAAAGTGGTCGGTGAGTGTATACATCACCAAAGGCATGTAGCAGAATACATTTTGGCCTAAATTTATGAAGAAATTTGATTTTATTGATATGTTTTATAACGTAAAAAATGTAATCTTTTTTTGTTTATTTATTAAAAAATAAAAAACCCAGTGGCGAACAGATACCACCAAAAGAAAGCCTTAGGCCCCTTTCACACGAGGCGGACTCCGCTTCCACGGAGTCCGCCTCTGTCCGCCGGCTCAGCCGGAGATCTCTCCGTTGATCTCCGCTGAACCGGCGGATGACAAGCCTCTCTCTGCTCACTGAGCGGGGAGGGGCTTGCGAGCGCCGCTGATCTCTATGGAGAGATCGGATGAAAACGGACAGTGTGTCCGTTTTCATCAGATCTCACCCGATCCGATCCGCCAGCGACGGATCTGGACGTAGAGCAGGGGAGGACTGGCAGCCTTAGGCCTGGGGGGCAAGTCCAGTCAAGTGGCCCATTGTACCACTGAATCAGCTCACCATCCATATACACCACATTCACTGCAGAGAGAGAGAGAGAGAAGACTGCTCCATATTGCCCCAGAGAGAGAGAGGCCACTTGTCACTGGGGAGGGGGAGAAAGAGAGAGAGAGAGAGAGAGAGAGAGAGAGAGGGGGAGAGAGAGGGGGAGAGAGAGGGGAGAGAGAGGGGGAGAGAGAGGGAGAGGGGAGAGGGGGGAGAGAGAGAGAGAGAGAGAGAGACCACTTGGTCCTGCCTGCAGAGAGAGAGAGAGAGAGATGCCACTTGGCACAGCCTGCGCACAGAGAGAGAGAGGCCACTCTGCACTGCCTGCACACAGAGAGATAGGCCACTCTGCACAGAGAGAGATAGGCCACTCTGCACAGCCTGCACAGAGAGAGATAGGCCACTCTGCACAGCCTGCACAGAGAGAGAGGCCACTCTGCACAGCCTGCACAGAGAGAGAGGCCACTTGGCACAGCCTGCACAGAGAGAGAGGCCACTCGGCACAGCCTGCACAGAGAGAGAGGCCACTTGGCACAGCCTGCACAGAGAGAGAGGCCACTCGGCACAGCCTGCACAGAGAGAGAGGCCACTTGGCACAGCCTGCACAGAGAGAGAGGCCACTTGGCACAGCCGAGAGAGAGAGAGGCCACTTGGCACAGCAGAGAGAGAGAGAGGCCACTTGGCACAGCAGAGAGAGAGAGAGAGAGAGAGAGAGAGAGAGAGAGAGAGAGAGAGGCCACTTGGCACAGCCTGCACAGAGAGAAAGGCCACTTGGCACACCCTGCACAGAGAGAGAGGCCTCTCTGCTCACTGAGCGGGGAGGGGCTTGCGAGCGCCGCTGATCTCTATGGAGAGATCGGATGAAAACGGCCAGTGTGTCCGTTTTCATCAGATCTCACCCGATCCGATCCGCCAGCGACGGATCTGGACGTAGAGCCATACGTCTGCTTTTGGCGGATCGGACCGGGTCGGTTGTCAGCGGACATGTCTCCGCTGACATCCGACGCTCCATAGGCTAACATGGAGCGGCCGTTCAGATCCGCCGTCAAAACTGACAGGCGGATCTGAACGGTCCGTCCATGTGAAAGGGGCCCTTATTTCTAAGAACAAAAATTATATAAATGTAAGTTGCGTACAGTTTTGCATGACCGCGCAATTACCATTGCTGATTAGCAAAAAAATGGCCTGGTAGAACCTTCCGGAGGTCAAGTAGTTAAATGATATCTCAATCATTCTATAATACATTAAGGTAACGCTCCATTGCAATTTGATGCGTAAAATTGACATTATCATTTAGGACATTAACCAGATGCCGACCGCCCCATGCACATTTACTGCGGCAGGGCGGCCGCTCTGGCCAAAATCCCGTACCTGTACGTGACTTCTTTCTCCGGGTCTGGGGCATGCACACACGCGCCGCTGGCGACTCACTCCCGCTGTGAGTGGACACAGCGGGAGCCAATCAACGGGTCCCGCCGATCGTTCAGGAGACAGGAAGAACTATGTAAACAAGGCAGATCGCTGTTCTGTAACAAGGGAAGGCTGTGATCCTGTCTTCCTGCTAAGAAGGAGCACGGATCTCTGCCTTCCCTACAGTACAAGCACCTCCCACACAATTAGCACGCACTCCCTAGGAACACATTTAACCTTCAACCTTCATTGTCGCCCATAGGTATTCCCATTCCACCATATCAAAAGCCTTTTAAAGGCTTAAAAAAAAAGGGATAAAATGGCACCAGTCCCATCATTATCCATTGATAACTGTAAATTCAAAAAAAGTCTTTGGATGTTTGTTGCCACAGATCTAGATGGAATAAACCCTGATTGGTCTCTATGAATCAAAGTTTTAATATATTTGGATATCCTATTTGCCAGTAACCTGGCTAGGATCTTAACATCAGATGTAAGAAGAGAGATTGGGCGATATGAATCTGGTTTTAATTGGTCTTTATCAGATTTTAACCACTTTCAGCCCCGGACCAATTTGCAGCCAAAGGACCAGGCCCCTTTTTGCGATTCGGCACTGCGTCGCTTTAACTGACAATTGCGCGGTCGTGCGACGTGGCTCCCAAACAAAGTTGACGTCCTTTTTTTCCCACAAATAGAGCTTTCTTTTGGTGATCGCCCCTGCGGTTTTTATATTTTTTGCTCTATAAACAAAAAAGAGCGATTTTTTTTTTTAAAAAAAAAAAAAAACGCATTTTTTTTTTTTTGCTATAATAAATATCCCCCAAAAATATATAAAAAAACATTTTTTTTTCCTCAGTTTAGGCCGATACGTATTCTTCTACATATTTTTGGTAAAAAAAAATCACAATAAGCGATTATTGATTGGTTTGCGCAGAAGTTATAGCGTTTACAAGATAGGGGATAGTTTTATAGCATTTTTATTAATAATTTTTTTTTATTAGTAATGGCGGCGATTTTTATTGTGACTGCGACATTATGGCGGACACATCGGACATTTTTGACACATTTTTGGGACCATTGTCATTTATACAGCAATCAATGCTATTTAAATGCATTGATTCCTGTATAAATGACACTGGCAGTGAAGGGGTTAACCACTAGGGGCAGTGTAGGGGTTAAGTATGCCTAGGGGTGTGTTTCTTACTGTGGGGGGGTGTGGCTGTCAGCTAGTGAATGCTGATCTCTGCTCCAATCACAGGGAGCAGAGATCGGCGTCACTAGTTGCTAGGCAGAACGGGGAGATGCTGTTTATTTCCGCATCTCCCCGTTCAGCCTTCCCGTGAGACGACCGCGGGTATCCCCGCGGCAATCGAGTCCGCGGGACCCACGACCGGCCTCACGGGGGTCCCGACCGGCACGGGAGCGTGCCGCACCCGGCACGCTCCCGATAGCACGGCGGCATTTAAAAAGGGACTTATATATACGCCCTTATGCCTGTCCGTGCCATTCTGCCGACGTACATCGTCGTGCGCCGGTCGGGAACCGGTTAAAATTACTATTATTATTGTTTCAGTCATTGATTTAGGGAGTTCTTGTTTAATATAAGCTTCGTTCAGAACTTCAAGTAATTCTGGCAATAATAATATATCTCTCCACCGGGAGTCCATCCATTCCTGCAGCTTTATTGCTTTGGATTTGTCTCACTGCCTCTTCCAAATCTGCTAAAGTTATAGATCGATCCAAAGATTCCCTTTCTGTTGATGTCAACGCTAAATTATCCAGAAATAGTTTACTTTGATTTATTTTATTTGAAATTTCAGATTTATAAAGCCGTATATAGAAGTTCATAAATATACTCTGTATACTTGTAGGTAGGTAGATATCCGCATTTAGTATAAAATAGCATCAAACAGCAGCTGAACACCATAACCCAGATACCGGGCACAAAGACAAAATAAAGAAAAGTGCAGCGCTTATGCCATAAATAATGTATGGGTATTTGCAATACTTTTAAAGTGCAAAAAAGGTGACATAAAAATATCACTAAATATACCATATACCAATTAATAAACTTGCATAAATCAAAAGTATGAACAAAATATCATATAGGAAAATTGCTACATTTAAAGAAAAAAAAAATGCAGTGAAAAATTTATTTTAAAAAAAGTCCATGGATGTGACTAGGAAAACTTCAAACAGAATGATGTGACATGATGTAGGTGCTTGACCACGTGAAACCCGTCAGAAAGCGCAGATTGGATCGCAGATCCCCACCATGGAACTCCAGATGTCCTGGGCTTCCCATATCTCCTGGGTGTCTCTTACCAGCAACCTCTGCATCTCAGATGGTCGATCACGGCAAGTTTCCCAAAAGTTCATAGGTCGTAAAAATCATGCAAAAAAAAGTTGTGTAATACTGTTTCATCAGAAGATTTATTGGAGTACATAGGTAACAGTGCTGTTTGAGGACTCCAACGAGTCTCTAATTAGCATAAAACGGATTGTCAAAGGTTTGACATCATCAGGGGTACTTTATCTTCTGATGAAACAGTATTACACGATTTGGAGCATTTTACTTTTACACGGAGTCCGCGGGTACCTTACTTTGCCCAGCCGTGCCATTCTGCCGACGTATATTTGCTGAGAGCGGTCGGCAAGTGGTTAAAAGTATTGTGAATACTTATACATTATTTATGGCATAAGCGCTGCACTTTTCTTTTCTATACTCTGTATACTCTCTGTATCATATACCACTTCGCCTTTTATGTCTTTAACCACTTGACCACTGGGCAGTTAAACCCCCTTCCTAACCAGACCAATTTTCAGCTTTCGGTGCTCTCACACTTTGAATGACAATTACTCAGTCATGCCACACTGTACCCAAATGAATTTTGTGTCCTTTTTTTCAAACAAATAGAGCTTTCTTTTGGTGGTATTTAAAGAGGAAGTAAACCCCGCCAAAAAAAATTCTATTTTTCAAATATTTTTAGGTGTGTATATATTTTCAAGCATAATATATATAAATAATTGTAAAACGAGCATTAGAAGTACCTTTTTTTGTAGTTTTAACTTTTACTATCTTCCGGGTCTCGTCCGCGCCATTTTAAGTGCTGTTTTCTATAGCCGATGCGGACGTCATTTCCGCCCTTAATTCGTATCCCTGACGAAATCTCGCGCATGCGCCGTAGCGTCGTAACCAAGCCTCGATCTCGATTGCCATTACTACGGCAACACAGCATTGGTCACTCACAAGGGGGAGTATCAGGAAGAGCAGAATCATTTCTGCATCGCGAGACTTCTCCTCTGTGCCGCTCAGAGGAGAATCTCACAAACAGTATATTCTAGGCAGGCCGGAAAAAAAAAAACGGCATTACATATGCTGCTGTTAAAAGTCCATACTGCGCAATCGCGCATGACGTCACGGAGAATACTAAGACGATTTATATGGAAACTAAACAAGTAAGTGCACTTTCACAGGCAGCGATCAGCTTATCAGCGATCAGTTTATAAGATAAACTTGTATCTGAGGGTTTACTTCCTCTTTAATCACCGCTGGGTTTTTTATTTTTTGCGTTATAAATCAAAAAATACTGAAAATTCGGTAAAAAAAAAAAAATTCTTTGTTTCTATTAAAAATTATTGCAGAGCATTGGCGAGTATTGGCAGAGTATTGGCGAGTATTGGCAGAGTATTGGCAAGTATTGGCAGAGTATTGCAGTGTTGCACAGTATTGGTAGAGTATTGCACAGTGGTAAAAAGTGAAAATAAGTGCAGCGCATCAAAACAAAAATTAAATTAAATTAAAATATAAAAATCAGTGCAAATATGGTTATTTGGTTATTTCCCAGATTGGAGTCGGCCGGGCTTGGAACCATATACTCCATTGCCTATTGAGTTCATGCGTATGTGCGTAGCACATCTGGTAAGAGTATTTCATCTATTTTCGGTGGAGGACATCACTTTAATGCCCCGTACACACGGTCGGATTTTCCGACGGAAAATGTCCTATCGGACAATGTTGTCGGAAATTCCGACCGTGTGTAGGCTCCATCGGACTTTTTCCGTCGGATTTTCCGACGGACAAAGTTTTATCTCCTGCTCTCAAATTTTCCAACAACAAAGTCCTATCGGACTTTTTCCGATCGTGTGTAGCGAATTCCGACGGACAAAGTGCCGCGCATGCTCAGATCACATTACAAGACCAAAGCTATTGGCTACTAGCCTCTACGTAGTCCTGTCGTACGCAACGAACGATGGATTTGGATGGATTTTGTGGTCGGATTTTCCGACCGTGTGTACGGGGCATAAGAATTATTTGAATGATGATCTACGGTCACCTGGGTGTTACTCTACAATCAGTTATTTACTTATACTTTTATTATTTTGTCAATTTACTTATTTATTTGCACTGATTTTTATATTTTCATTTAATTTAATTTTGATGCGCTGCACTTATTTTCACTTTTTACATTGTACTGTAGGATTCGTGATTGGCCTTTTTTGGGTTTCAGCTTGCACTAATTATTTATTTTAGTTTAGTTTTTGTTTGGGTTTGAGCTGATTGCCTCACATATTTGTATTGCACAGTGGTGGCAGAGTATTGCACAGTGGTTGCAGAGTATTGCACAGTGGTGGCAGAGCATTGCACAGTGGTGGCAGAGCGTTGCACAGTGGTGGCAGAGCGTTGCACAGTGGTGGCAAAGCATTGCACAGTGGTTGCAGAGCATTGCACAGTGGTGTCAGAGCATTGCACAGTATTGCACAGTGGTGGCAGAGCATTGCACAGTGGTGTCAGAGCATTGCACAGTGGTTGCAGAGTATTGCACAGTGGTGGCAGAGTATTGCACAGTGGTGGCAGAGTATTGCAGGCACTGACCAGCGCTGTGGGCACTACACATCCAGCCCACAACGCTGGTCCCGTCTCTCCCCCTTTCCGCTTCTCCCCTCTCACTGTACTGATCGGTACAGAGAGGGGAGGGAGGAACCGGCGTCATGACGTGACGCCGGTTTGTGTACATGTGATCGCTCCGTCATTTGACGGAGAGATCACGTGGTAAAACGGCCTACATCAGCGGCTGTTTACCGTGATCCGTGATGCGCCGGGTCCTCGTGACCCGGCGGTCACGGACGTTCCCGAGTGTGCGCCCCAGGGGGCGCGCGGGAGCAAGTTTCTGGGAGGACGTCCGTAGGACGTCCACTTAGAACAAGCCGACCGCGCTGTAGACGTCTTTCGGCTATGGCGCGGTCGGCATGTGGTTAATGGCAGCTATTCCCGGTGGACCTTCTTGATTCTGTGCTATCATAGCCAGCATACTTCCCACCTGCTCTCCCATTTCATAATGTTTTTGACTCTGTAGCCATCTACTATTTTCTGCCTTAACTTTAGATACATTTTTATATAGCTTCTGAGCTTCCTGCCACACTAAACGTTTTTCTTCTGTAGGGTCTACTATAAACTCCTGTTCTGTCTGCTTAACTCTTTACATTACCTCCTCTTCTCGTAGCCTAGTAGACTTTTTAATATTGGCTATTTCTTTAATTATCACGCCTCGTAAACAGGCCTTCATAGCATCCCAGACCACTTACCAGAGAGGTTGATCGCTTGTTATCTCTAAAGAATCCTTGCAACATCAGTTCTATTTGACTCTTCTCTGGAATCAAAGTCAGCCTTTGAAGGGTTGACTTTCCACATTGGGCGAGTCAATTGTTCTCTCCACTCCAGAGATGAAGTCAGTGGCGAGTGATCGGAGAGTCCCCTTGACTCTTAGAATTGATTTTAGCCATGGGAGAAAACTCCTGTTTCCTAGGGCCAGATCGATTCTCGATAATGACCCATATATGTGCTAGAGCAACACGAGTATTCTTGACTAGAAGGATATCTCAATCTCCATACATCCGTTAAGCCCATCTTCTGTATCTGGCAGGCCAATCTTGTTACATTCCCTTTCCCTTTACTCTATCTACCTCTTCATTCAGTACGTTATTAAAATCCCCAATTATTAATGTTGATATCTCCGGCCATTGCGCTATTTTTCCAAAAACCTTTTTTAATACTTCATCCTTTTATGGAGGAGAAATAGAAACGTTCACCAGAAAAAACATTTTGTCATTAAGAGTAGGGTTGCACCGATACTAGTATCAGTATCGGTGCCGATACCGAGTATTTGCACAAGTATCGGTACTCGTGCAAATGCACCGATACTGAAACCAATACTTTCAGGCTCGGCTCGTTGCGCTGTCAGTGGGTCTCCCCAGTGTTAAAGAAGTCCGGTAATTGGAGCTGTCAAAAAAAAGAAGCAGCCTGCAATGTTTATTAACAACATTGCTCAGCCCTGAAATACTAAAATAAAAAGAAACATTGTTTCTTCACCTGCAGATCAATGGGATGAACAAATGTTCCTCTGTCTAACCCCTTAATAACCCATAATTTACTCTAATCGGCCTTAATTAACTCCCTATTCTCCTCCATTTAATTATTATTTTGCTGCTTTTTTTCTTTTGTTCACGTCCCTTTTATAAACAATGAACAATTAAAACTTTGTTAATATTTTTACATATATTTACACATTTCACATTGAAAAAGCGCTGAAAAAAAAATCTATTTATTTCATTTGTAAATAACTGTACCATTGCCGACAGCTAAAGTTAAAACAAAACAGTTGCGGTAGGTATCGGTAATTGGAATCGGCGAGTACTAAAAAAAAAAAAAAGGATCGGTACTCGTAAAAAAAAAAAAAAAAAATGGTATCGGTGCATCCCTAATTAAGAGTGCATAAGAGCATCAGATATCGACCCTAATGCCGCGTACACACGAGCGGATTTTCCGTCAGAAAAATCTCGGAATTCCACTCAAGCTTGGCTTGCACACACACGGCCACACAAAAGTTCTCTGAACTTTCGACCATCAAGAACGCAGTAATTTACAACACAACAATGATCCGAGAAAATGAAGTTCAATGCTTCCGAGCATGCGTAGGAATTTTGCGCCCCGGAATTGCTACAGACGAACGCATTTTCGGAACTGAAAAATAGAGAACCTGCTCTCAATCTTTTGCTGGCCAGCAAAAGTCCGATGGAGCGTACACACGGTCGCATTTTCCGACCAAAAGCTCTCATCTGACTTTTGCTGGCGGGATTTCTGATCGTGTGTACGCGGCATAAGGGTCTCTAATACACTGTTTACATGTAAATCCAATGGAGCACGAAATCAAAATACTCACTCCTCGAGAATATGTAGAATAGGTGGCATGAAATTACAGGGGGTCCCCGACTTACAAACATCCGACTTACAAAGGACTCCTACTTATAAACGGAGGGAGACAACAGGAAGTGAGAGGAAATCTACCCCTAGGAAGGGAAATTCACTCCTGTAAGAGTTAATATGGGAAAAAGGTGTCTCCACTGATGCTTTATCACCAGTCCATGTTTCCCTAACAACCCAACATTTTCAAAATCCAATTGTCATTGGGACAGAAGGTGAGGTGAAACAGGGGCACAGACAGCAAAACAAATGTTACAGGGGTGATAACCCTTCTCTATGTTATCTAACAAACTTAAAAATAGATTTTTTGGCTGGAGCTACACTTAAAAAATGTACCCGTTCCGACTTACAAACAGATTCAACTTAAGAACAAACCTACAGTCCCTATCTTGTTTGTAACCCGGGGACCCCCTGTAATGTCTATTTATATATGTACTAAGCGTTTTATGCCCCGTACACACGGTCGGACATTCCGACCACAAAATCCGTCTGATTTTTTCCAACGGATTTTGTCCGAAACTTGTGTTGCACACACACGGTCGGACAAAGTTGTGGGAAAATCCGATCGCTCCGAACGAGGTTCCGTGCAAAACGTACGACGGGACTACGTAGAGGCCAGTAGCCAATAGCTTTCGTCTCCAAATTTCTTCTGAGCATGTGTGGCACTTTGTGCGTCGGAATTCTGTACACACGTTAGGAAAAAGTTCGATCGGATTTTGTTGTGGGAAAATTTTAGATCCTGCTCTCAAATTTTTTTCCGGCGGAAAAAGCCCGCTAGAGCCAACACACGATCGGATTTTCCGACAACATAATCCGATCGGACATTTTCCATCGGAATATCCAACCGTGTGTACGGGGCATTATCCTCCTTCCGTCCCATATGTGTCTCCTGCAAACAAACCTTTTAATGGTTTGCGAAATTCTATTAACTCTTTTACTGCTTGTCTCTTTCTTCTATCCCCCCCAAACCTCTAACATTCCAAGACAATATCTTAATTTTACTTGTCATCACAATCCATTATCTTATGATAGAGAATAATTGGAAGATGTAGGAGAGAGGGAAGGGAAGAGGGAAGAGGGAGGAAGAGAAGAGCCACCAGAGGAGAGAGACAGTAAAAAAAAAACCCCACAAACATCCCAAATCCACCCCCCCCCCCCTCAAACGAACCTGTATCTGTATACTACCACTTCCAGCTAGATATCGCCCCTTGATAGGGAGGGTTAGGGTTTAGGGCTTGGGTTAGGGTTAGGTTTTAGGAGTAGAATTAGGGGTTAGGGCTTGGGTTAGGGCTTAGGGGTAGCGTTAGGGTTAGGGTTTAGGGCTTGAGTTAGGGTTTAGGGCTTTTGTTAGGGTTAGGGCTTAGGGGTAGCGTTAGGGGTTAGGGTTTAGGGCTTAGGGGTAGCGTTAGGAGTTAGGGCTTGGGTTAGGGGTAGCGTTAGAGGTTAGGGTTTAGGGCTTGTGTTAGGGTTAGGGCTTAGGGGTAGCGTTAGGGGTTAGGGCTTGGGTTAGGGGTAGCGTTAGAGGTTAGGGTTTAGGGCTTGGGTTAGGGCTAGGGGTAGCGTTAGGGGTTAGGGTTTAGGGCTTGTGTTAGGGCTTAGGGGTAGCGTTAGGGGTTATGGCTTGGGTTAGGGGTAGCGTTAGAGGTTAGGGTTTAGGGCTTGGGTTAGGGCTAGGGGTAGCGTTAGGGGTTAGGGTTTAGGGCTTGTGTTAGGGTTAGGGCTTAGGGGTAGCGTTAGGGGTTAGGGTTAGGGCTTAGGGGTAGCGTTAGGAGTTAGGGCTTGGGTTAGGGGTAGCGTTAGAGGTTAGGGTTTAGGGCTTGGGTTAGGGCTAGGGGTAGCGTTAGGGGTTAGGGTTTAGGGCTTGTGTTAGGGATAGGGCTTAGGGGTAGCGTTAGGGGTTAGGGCTTGGGTTAGGGGTAGCGTTAGAGGTTAGGGTTTAGGGCTTGGGTTAGGGCTAGGGGTAGCGTTAGAGGTTAGGGTTTAGGGCTTGGGTTAGGGTTTAGGGCTTGGGTTAGGGGTAGCGTTAGAGGTTAGGGTTTAGGGCTTGGGTTAGGGTTAGCGTTAGAGGTTAGGGTTTAGGGCTTAGGGGTAGTGTTAGGGTTTAGGGCTTGGGTTAGGGTTTAGGGCTTGGGTTAGGGTTAGGGGTAGCGTTAGGGGTTAGGGTTTAGGGCTTGGGTTAGGGTTTAGGGCTTAGGGGTAGTGTTAGGGGTTAGGGTTAAGGGCTTGGGTTAGGGTTTAGGGCTTAGGTTAGGGGTAGCGTTAGGGGTTAGGGTTTAGGGCTTGGGTTAGGGGTAGCGTTAGGGTTTAGGGTTTAGGGCTTGGGTTAGGGTTACCTCTTGTCCCCTCGGGATGCATACTAAGGAACCAACGTGACCCAACTCTGAAGCTACATCCGTGCTCAGTCTGATCCAGAAGCGGTTCGAGGGACTAGGGGGCTAATTAACTGCACCCCCCCCCCCGCCCAGCACCCCCCTCTCCTCCCAAAGGGTAGAAGAAAAAAAAAAAGAAAAGCAAGAACAATACTTAACCCCTGCTGTCCTCTAAATTCTCCCTTACAACACAAATCTCCTTGTGGCGTCCCCCACCTCACATGATACCACAGTGCCCAGGGCAGCTTCCCCTCCTGCCCGCCCCTTGTCCCGGTTCTAAAGAATGGTAAAGCCGCAGCTCCACCGGGCTGTTTTGTTTTTTTTAGCGCCGCCCGTGTGCATGAGCCCTAACAAAAGATATTCAAAATTACAAAATTTAAAATAACACAATTATAATATGATAACACTATAATTATAATATAATTAGACTATAATAATAATAATAGTCAGAGCACATGATAACAATGCATAATAAAGTACGGCTCTCCGTAGGGCTGACGCAGCTCCGACAAAGGCTTTTTGATTTCCCTTTAGTCCCTTCTCACCATAACCTGTATGGTTATACTGTCTCGGTCTGGCATGTGGTCCCTGCAGTCAGTGTGACAGAAGAGCAGTTGATCCAGTGGGGGGTGGGAGGAGGGGGCAGAGGACAGGAGGTGTGGACGTTGCCTGGGAGGACGGCCAGAGGAAATGCTTGTAGAGCTATCCAGAGTAGCCCAAGAGATGGATTAGAAAGTCTCAGCTGCTTCCCTCTCTCTGCCGCCTTTCAGAGCCGCTGCGCCTTCAACGTGCGACCCCCCCCCCCCCAGTGCCCACTTCATCCCTGCGACCCCCCCCCCCCCCCCCCCATCCTCCGGGGGAACTGGGGGGCATCCCGGCTGTGAGCCCTCATCCCCAGGATTGAATCTGTGCGTGCAATAAGGAGCCCGGGCAGCCAATCAATGGGAACTGCGGAGAGAAGGTAAGCGCTTCCTTCCCATTGTACAGAGAAGGAATGTATTAATAAAGTTTTGCTTTTCAATGACTGCCAATCAGCTGATCTGCTGTCAATATTGACCTATAGATGAGGAGCGATAAAGCGATAATATCTATAAATATACAGACCTGTGTATTGGACGTCTAGCTGGTCCTTCGATGAATGGAGAAACTGACAGCAGATCTCCACTATATATATATATATATATATATATATACACACACATATATACTATATATCCATTTATATATATTGTATTTTGTATTGATGATATCACCATCAGTGAACAGCACAGGTTGCAAAGTCTTCTGGTGCTCATGGATTCCGGTCCGGCACAATGGTCCAATATACAGGAAGTGCACTGCAAGGATTGCGGGGGGGGGGGGGGACACTTTTATTTAGGATTTCCTATGACTTGTCTTTGATACAATGTAACTTTCCAAATGCTGATATGAGCAGCACATGTAATACGACAGGCTCTACATTACATCCTCTAGACTACTGAGCTCCCTACACTGAGCTGTACATTACATTCTCCACACTGACACACTCCATACACTGTGGTACATTACATTCTCCAGACTGCCAAACTCCCTACACTGTGGTACATTACATTCTCCAGACTGTGGAGGAACTCTGTACACTGAGCTATACGTTTCATTCTCCAGATTGATGACTGACAAACTCTGTACACTGTGCTATACATTACATTCTCCCGACCGCCAAACTCAATGCAATGTGCTGAACATTAAATTCTCCGGACTGCCAAACTTTGTATACTGTGCTGAATATTACAGTCTCCAGACTGCCAAACTCCATACACCATGCTGCACATTACATGTTCCAGACGGCTGAACTCCGTACACTGTGCTGTACATTACATTCTCCAAACCACTGAGCTCTGTAACCTGTGCTGTACAGTATACTCTCCCAACCATTGAGCTCTGTACCCTGTGCTGTACAGTACATTCTCCCAAGCACCGAGCCCTGTACCCTGTGCTGTACATTACATTCTCCCAACCACCGAGCTCTGTACCCTGTGCTGTGCAGTACATTTCTCCCAACCACCAAGCTCTGTACCCTGTGCTGTACATTACATTCTCCCAACCACCGAGCTCTGTACCCTGTGCTGTACAGTACATTCTCCCAACCACCAAGCTCTGTACCCTGTGCTGTACATTACACTCTCCTGACCACCGAACTCTGTACACTGTGCTATATATTAAATTCTCCCATCCACCGAACTCTGTACACTGCGCTATACATTACATTCTCCAGACTAAACTCCATACACTGCTATATATTACATTCTCCAGACTACCCAACTCCATACACTGTGCTATACATTACATTCTCCAGACTACCCAACTCCATACACTGTGCTATACATTACATTCTCCAGACTAAACTCCATACACTGCTATACATTACATTCTCGATACCACCCTACTCATTCCGCTCCCGTGACACTTTTTAGACAATCCATCTCCTTTTTGATGCTTTTTTTCAATGTTTCTCTTCAATGTCCTGATCTCCCGGATCTCCTGATCTCATTGATCTCCTGATGACCCGATCACCTGATCTCCTGATCTCCTGATGACCGGATCACCTGATCTCCTGCACTGAACTCGTTTGAAAAAAAGTGCGACAAACGGGAAGTAATTACTTCCTGGATCTTAATAAAAACAGACAACAAAACTGTCCCGATGTGACCTCCGAGCCGCCTATCAATTCACCCGAAGATTCCACCTCAGTGATAAATGTTCTCATCATCTACTGCACTGATCTCCAATCTGTGGCCCTGTGCTTTATCTGGCCCTTGGGGCACTAATCCTCCCACTGACACCAATGATGGGGCACTAATCCTCCCACTGACACCAATGATGGGGCACTAATCCTCCCACTGACACCAATGATGGGGCACTAATCCTCCCACTGACACCAATGATGGGGCACTAATCCTCCCACTGACACCAATGATGGGACACTATTCCTTCCACTGACACCAATGATGGGACACTATTCCTTCCACTGACACCAACGATGGGGCACTATTCCTTCCACGGACACCAATGATGGGACACTATTCCTTCCACTGACACCAACGATGGGGCACTATTCCCCCCCACTGACACCAACGATGGGGACACTATTCTTTCCACTGACACCAATGATGGGACACTATTCTTTCCACTGACACCAACGATGGGACACTATTCCTCACCCACTGACACCAATGATGGGACACTATTCCTTCCACGGACACCAATGATGGGACACTATTCCTTCCACTGACACCAATGATGGGACACTATTCCTTCCACGGACACCAATGATGGGACACTATTCCCCCCACTGACACCAACGATGGGACACTATTCTTTCCACTGACACCAATGATGGGACACTATTCTTTCCACTGACACCAACGATGGGACACTATTCCTCCCACTGACACCAATGATGGGACACTATTCCTCCCACTGACACCAACGATGGGACACTATTCCTCCCACTGACACCAACAATGGGACACTATTCCTCCCACTGACACCAATGATGGGACACTATTCCTCCCACTGACACCAACAATGGGACACTATTCCTCCCACTGACACCAACGATGGGACACTATTCCTCCCACTGACACCAACAATGGGACACTATTCCTCCCACTGACACCAATGATGGGACACTATTCCTCCCACTGACACCAACAATGGGACACTATTCCTCCTCCCACTGACACCAACAATGGGACACTATTCCTCCCACTGACACCAATGATGGGACACTATTCCTTCCACTGATACCAATGATGGGGCACTATTCCTCCCACTGATACCAATGATGGGACACTATTAGTTCCACTGACACCAACGATGGGACACTATTCCTCCCACTGACACCAATAATGGGACCCTATTCCCTCCACTGATACCAAATATTTGCTCCTCCCTGCCTATGGATAGCGCTATAGCAATACATGGAGAGTTTGGGTCAGCCCTGTACAGTATGGTGCCGGATTATTGGGATGAAGACCACAGGCCGTCTTATCTGCCACAAGGAAGAACTTATGTGTTTTAAACTGAAGTTTAATCTGTTTATATTTTGCCTTCTCTAGTCCCCCCTCATTAATATGCTAATGAAATTTTTCCTTAAAATCTCTCTTTTTTTAAAATGACATACCTTACTTTATTCCCAGTGATGTCATCATTGGGTCTCTGTGCTTCTCTATGCAATGCTGGCAGATCATGGCTGGTGGTGAGGGGTTGGGGGGGGGGGGGGGGCTGGCAGGGGCTGTACAGAGCCTGATGCAAGCAGTGGGCTGGCTCGCGGGAGGAGTGGGTGTCAGTCTGGAGGAGTGGGCGTTCCTAGGCATACACACGCCCACATGTGATGCCGATCCTCCATGATTGAAAGAGCTGAAATCCAATGAATGAAAGGGGCGGGCCAGTCAGTCTGGGGGGAGAAAGAGCTAGATGATTCCGGATGCTGGATATCCTCCAGCAGAGGAGAAATTCATGGTCATTGTGTTCCTTTTCTTAACTCCAGGCAGATATATAAGGAAACTAAAAAAAAAAGGATGTCTGTAATCATGAATACATGTTTAACCCCTTCAGTACCGGGCACTTTTACCCCCCTTCCTGCCCAGACAAATTTTCAGCTTTCAGCGCTGTCTAACTTTGAATGACAATTACTCAGTCATGCAACACTGTACCCAAACGACATTTTTGTCCTTTTTTTTTCCACACAAATAGATATTTCTTTGGTGGTATTTAATCATCACTGGGGTTTTTTTTTTTTTTTTTATATCTTTTTGCGATATGAGCGAAAAAAAGAGCGAAAATTTTGAAAACAAAAACCTCTTTTTTCGTTTCTATTATAAAATGATAAAAGTAATTTTTCTTCATAAATTTGGGCAAAAATGTATACTGCTACATATCTTTGGTTAAAAATAACCCAAATTTGTGGATTTTATTTGGTCTGTGCGAAGGTTAGAGAGTCTACAAGCTAAGGTGCCAATCATTGAAAATCGATCAATCCTGATGCACTGACGGACGATCTAATTTCTTGAGGCCCTGAAATGTCAGGACAGTACAAATCCCCCCCCCCCCCCCCCAAAAAAAAATTACCCCTTTTTGGAAAGTGGACAGTCCAAGGTATTTACAGTGCCTTGCGAAAGTATTCGGCCCCCTTGAACTTTTCAACCTTTTGCCACATTTCAGGCTTCAAACATAAAGATATAAAATTGAATTTTTTTGTGAAGAATCACCAACAAGTGGGACACAATTGTGAAGTGGAACGAAATCTATTGGATATTTTAAACTTTTTAGCAAATAAAAAACTGAAAAGTGGTGCGTGCAAAATTATTCGGCCCCTTTACTTTCAGTGCAGCAAACTCACTCCAGAAGTTCAGCGAGGATCTCTGAATGATCCAATGTTGTCCTAAATGACTGATGGTGATAAATAGAATCCACCTGTGTGTAATCAAGTCTCTGTATAAATGCACCTGCTCTGTGATAGTCTCAGGGTTCTGTTGAAAGCGCAGAGAGCATCATGAAGACCAAGGAACACACCAGGCAGGTCCGTAATACTGTTGTGGAGAAGTTTAAAGCCGGATTTGGATACAAAAAGATTTCCCAAGCTTTAAACATCCCAAGGAGCACTGTGCAAGCGATCATTTTGAAATGGAAGGAGTATCAGACCACTGCAAATCTACCAAGACCTGGCTGTCCCTCTAAACTTTCAGCTCAGACAAGGAGAAGACTAATCAGAGATGCAGCCAAGAGGCCCATGATCACTCTGGATGAACTGCAGAGAACTACAGCTGAGGTGGGAGAGTCTGTCCATAGGACAACAATCAGTCATACACTGCACAAATCTGGCCTTTATGGAAGAGTGGCAAGAAGAAAGCCATTTCTCAAAGATATCCATAAAAAGTCTCGTCTAAAGTTTGCCACAAGCCACCTGGGAGACACACCAAACATGTGGAAGAAGGTGCTCTGGTCCGATGAAACCAAAATCGAACTTTTTGGCCACAATGCAAAACAATATGTTTGGCGTAAAAGCAACACAGCTCATCACCCTCAACACACCATCCCCACTGTCAAACATGGTGGTGGCAGCATCATAGTTTGGGCCTGCTTTTCTTCAGCAGGGACAGGGAAGATGGTTAAAATTGAGGGGAAGATGGATGCAGCCAAATACAGGACCATTCTGGATGAAAACCTGTTGGAGTCTGCAAAAGATCTGAAACTGGGACGGAGATTTATCTTCCAACAAGACAATGATCCCAAACATACAGCAAAATCTACAAAGGAATGGTTCACAAATAAACGTATCCAGGTGTTAGAATGGCCAAGTCAAAGTCCAGACCTGAATCCAATCGAGAATCTGTGGAAGGAGCTGAAAACTGCTGTTCACAAACGCTGTTCATCCAACCTCACTGAGCTCGAGCTGTTTTGCAAGGAAGAATGGGCAAGAATTTCAGTCTCTCGATGTGCAAAACTGATAGAGATATACCCCAAGTGACCTGCAGCTGTAATCGCAGCAAAAAGTGGCTTTACAAAGTATTAACGCAAGGGGGCCGAATAATTTTGCACGCCCCACTTTTCATTTTTTTATTAGTTAAAAAAGTTTCAAAAATCCAATAGATTTCGTTCCACTTCACAATTGTGTCCCACTTGTTGGTGATTCTTCACAAAAAATAAAAATGTTATATCTTTATGTTTGAAGCCTGAAATGTGGCAAAAGGTTGAAAAGTTCAAGGGGGCCGAATACTTTCGCAAGGCACTGTAGTAAGAGGAATGATGATTTTTTTTTTTCTTTCTTAAGTTTTCATTTTTTCCCACAATTCTTAGGAAAATTAAGAAATGATTTTTGTTTTATACACAAAATTGTCATATTAACAGGTTATTTCTTTCACATGGCCTATGCATACTTGCAATTACACCCCAAAACACGTTCTGCTACTCCTCCTGAGTATGGCGATACCACATGTGTGAGACTTTTTCACAGCCCGGCCACATAGAGAGGCCCAACATACAGTGAGCACCGTCATTCATTCTAACATTTTTGAAGGCCCTGGAGCCCCAGGACAATGGAAACGCCCACAAAATTACCCCATTTTGGAAAGCAAACACCCCAACATATATTCTACGAGGCATAATGAGTCTTTTGAACATGTCATTTTTTCCACAAGTTTTTGAAAAATGTGAAAAGAAAATGAAAACATATATATATATATATTTTTTTTACACAAAGTTGTCAATTTATAAGATATTTCTAACACATAGCATGTACATATCAAAAATTACACCCCAAGATACATTCTGCTACTCCTCCTGAGTATGGCGATACCACATGTGCGAGACTTTTTCACAGCCCGGCCACATAGAGAGGCCCAACATACAGTGAGCACCGTCATTCATTCTAAATGACACTAAATTTCCTGACTACCTATTACACTTTTGAAGGCCCTGGAGCCCCAGGACAATGGAAACGCCCACAAAATTACCCCATTTTGGAAAGCAAACACCCCAACGTATATTCTACGAGGCATGATGAGTCTTTTGAACATGTCATTTTTTTCCACAAGTTTTTGGAAAATGTGAAAAGAAAATTAAAAATTTTTTTTTTTTTTTTACACAAAGTTGTCAATTTATAAGATATTTCTAACACATAGCATGTACTCCTGAGTATGACGATACCACATGTGTGAGACTTTTTCACAGCCCGGCCACATAGCGGCCCAACATACAGGGAGCACCATCATTCATTCTAGGAGCATAACATACAGATCTCATTTCCTGACTACCTCTTATGCCCCGGTACACACTGTCGGAAATTTCGACCACAAAATCTGTCAGATTTTTTCCGACGGATTTTGTCCGACACTGGTGTTGCATACACACGGTCGGACAAAGTTGTCGGAAAATCCGATCATTCTAAACGTGGTGACATTCGTTGCGTACGACGGAACTACGTAGAGGCTAGTAGCCAATAGCTTTGGTCTTGTAATGTGATCTGAGCATGCGTGGCACTTTGTCCATCGGAATTCGCTACACACGATCGGAAAAAGTCAGATCGGACTTTGTTGTCGGAAAATTTGAGAGCAGGATCTCAAATTTTTTCCCGTCGGAAATTCCGACGGAAAAAGTCAGATGAAGCCCACACACGGGCGGATTTTCCGACAACATGGTCCGATAGGACATTTTCCGTCGGAAATTCCGACCGTGTGTACGGGGCATTACACTTTTGAAGACCCTGGAGCCCCAGGACAATGAAAACACCCACAAAATAACCCCATTTTGGAAAGCAAACACCCCAACGTATATTCTACAAGGCATAATGAGTCTTTTGAACATGTCATTTTTTTCCACAAGTTTTTGGAAAATGTGAAAAGAAAATTAAAACATTTTTTTTTTTTTTACACAAAGTTGTCAATTTATAAGATATTTCTAACACATAGCATGTACATAGCAAAAATTACACCCCAAAACACATTCTGCTACTCCTCCTGAGTATGGCGATACCACATGTGTAGGACTTTTTCACAGCCCGGCCACATAGAGAGGCCCAACATACAGGGAGCACCGTCGTTCATTCTAGGACCATAAATGACACATCTAATTTCCTGACTACCTCTTACAATTTGAAGGCCCTGGAGCCCCAGGACAATGGAAACGCTCACAAAATTACCCCATTTTGGAAAGCAAACACCCCAACGTATATTCCACGAGGCATAATGAGTCTTTTGAATATGCACCTGACGGTGCTCCCTGCATGTTGGTCCTCTGTATTTGGCCAGGCTGTTAATAAGTCTCACTCATGTGGTATTGCCATACTCAGGAGAGTAGCAGAATGTATTTTGGGGTGTAATTTGTGCTATGTACATGCTATGTGTTAGAAATATCTTATAAATTGACAACTTTGTGTAAAAAAAAATAAAAAAATGATATGTTTTAATTTTCTTTTCACATTTTTCAAAAACTTGTGGAAAAAATGACATGTTCAAAAGACTCATTATGCCCCGTAGAATATGCGTTGGGGTGTTTGCTTTCCAAAATGGGGTAATTTTGTGGGCAAAAATTACACCCCAAAATACATTCTGCTACTCCTCCTGAGTATGGCGATACCACATGTGTGGGACTTTTTCACAGCCCGGCCACATAGAGAGGCCCAACATACAGGGAGCACCGTCATTCATTCTAGGAGCATAAATGACACATCTAATTTCCTGACTAGCTCTTACACTTTTGAAGGCCCTGGAGCCCCAGGACAATAGAAACGCCCACAAAATTACCCCATTTTGGAAAGCAAACACCCCAAAGTATATTCTACGAGGCATAATGAGTCTTTTGAACATGTCATTTTTTCCACAAGTTTTTGGAAAATGTGAAAAGAAAAATTAAAACATATTTTTTTTTTTTACACAAAGTTGTCAATTTATAAGATATTTCTAACACATAGCCTGTACATAGCAAAAATTACACCCCAAAAGACATTCTGCTACTCCTCCCGAGTATGACGATACCACCGATGTGTGAGACTTTTTCACAGCCTGGCCACATACAGAGGCCCAACATGCAGGGTGCACCATCAGGTGCATGTTCAAAAGACTCATTATGCCTCGTAGAATATACGTTGGGGTGTTTGCTTTCCAAAATGGGGTCATTTTGTGGGAGGTTTCATTGTCCTGGGGCTCCAGGGCCTTCAAAAGTGTAATAGGTAGTCAGGAAATTAGATGTGTAATTTATGCTCCTAGACTGAATGACGTTGCTCCCTGCATGTTGGGCCTCTCTAGGAGCATAAATTACACATATATTTTCCTACCTATCAAACCTTTGAAGGCCCTGGAGCCCCAGGACAATGGAAACGCCCACAAAATTATCCCACGAAACAGGTACTTGGGTACTCTGGTGGGGCTGCAGCTAGGTACTCGGTTATTCTGATGGGCTGCATATAGGTACTCAGAGAGCCTGGAGACAGGTACTCTGATTGGCTGCAGATAGGTACTCAGGTACTCTGGGCTGGAGGCAGGTACTCTGATGGGCTGCAGATAGGTACTTGGGTACTCTGATGGGCTGGAGACAGGTATTTGAGTACTCAGATGGGCTGTAGATAGATACTCGGGTAATCTGGGCTGCAGATAGGTACTTCTGTACTCTGGGCTGGAGACAGGTACTCGGGTACTCCGATGGGCTGGAGACAGGTACTCAGGTACTCCGATGGGCTGGAGACAGGTATTCGTGCACTCCGATGGGCTGGAGACAGGTATTCGGGTACTCCGATGGGCTGGAGACAGGTACTCGGGTACTCCGATGGGCTGGAGACAGGTACTCGGGTACTGCGATGGGCTGGAGACAGGTACTCGGGTACTCCGATGGGCTGGAGACAGGTATTCGGGTACTCCGATGGGCTGGAGACAGGTACTCGGGTACTCCGATGGGCTGGAGACAGGTACTCGGGTACTGCGATGGGCTGGAGACAGGTACTCGGGTACTCCGATGGGCTGGAGACAGGTACTCGGGTCCTCCGATGGGCTGGAGACAGGTACTCGGGTAATCCGATGGGCTGGAGACAGGTACTCGGGTACTCCGATGGGCTGGAGACAGGTACTCGGGTACTCCGACGGGCTGGAGACAGGTACTCGGGTAATCCGATGGGCTGGAGACAGGTACTCGGGTACTCCGATGGGCTGGAGACAGGTACTCGGATACGCTGATGGGCTGGAGACAGGTACTCGGGTACGCTGATGGGCTGGAGACAGGTACTCGGGTATGCTGATGGGTTGGAGACAGATACTCGGGTACTCTGATGGGCTTAACCCTATTGTTCTGGGAGGATGTCATATGACGTCTTTCAAAGAACAGGTCACCCTGTGGCACCACCTGGCCCCCGCTGTGTTCACCGGACACAGCAGATGACTGATCAGCATACCGACCCGCTGCCAGCAACATGTGATCGCTGTGACCAATCACAACAGATCACATGACGGTTTTAAACAATGAATGGATTCCTTTCATGCCAGTCATTGTTTACAATTGTATTGCTAGCTGTGATTGGTCACAGTGATCACATGCTACAGACAGGGCCAATCACAGCCCATGTGTACCATGTGATTATCTGTGGCCAATTACAGCTAATCACAACAATACACAGTGTCTACACACTGTCATTCAGTAAAAATAGGTGCTTATAGCATAGTGTTATTATGGTAACACTGCATTACTCTGGTTACAGTATATAAACAATAAAATGTAAAAAAAAAAAATATATATATATATATTTTTACAAGATTGAAAAAAATAAAAAATAAAAATGATTATATATATATATATATATATATATATATATATATATATATATATATATATATATATATATATATATATATATATATATATATATATATAAATAAAAATAAATAATATATATATATTTTTTACATACTATCACCAGTCAGTGTTTCTGGTCACCACCAAAATAAAAATAAGATAGAAAAAAAGTGAAAAAATAAATATATTTTTTTTTCTTTATTTTCCAAAAAATTACAACTTCAAAAAAATGTGCCATGCTTCTTGCTAAATACCTCAGACTGTCTAGTTCCCCAAAGGTAAAGGTCAGGTCATTTTGGGGGGGGGGGGGGGGTATTTGTACTGTCCTGACATTTTTGGGTCTCAAGAAATGAGATTGGCCGTCAGTACATCAGGATTGATTGATTATCAGATATATATCCCATAGTTTGTGGACTCTGTAACTTTCCCTACTGACTAAATAATATGCACTGGTTTGGGTTATTTTCAAAGAAATTTAGCAGTGTGGTCTAAATTTATTAAGAAAAATTATTTGTAAAATTTTATAACAGAAACAAAGAAAAAAGTTTTTTCCCAAATGTTTGACCTTTTTTTGTTTATTTAGCAAAAAAAACAAAAAAAAAAAAAACAAGTGGTGATTAATTGTCACCAAAAGAAAGCTCTATTTGTGTGAAAAAAATGATAAAAATGTCACATGGGTCTTACCTGTTAAAAGAAAATGTCATATGGGTACAGTCTTGCGTGACTTTGTCATTCAAAGTGTGAGAGCACTGAAAGCTGAAAATTGGCCTGGGCAGGAAGGGGTAAAAGTGCCCAGTATTGAAGTGATTAATGAACGATTAATTTTAATTTAATTTTAGGCATTTTTTTTTTATCTGCTTTAACTTAGGGATGAGTGGGTGATGTGCTGAGGGTGTAGGGCAGTGTTTTTTCAACGTATGAGCTAAGCCCCCGTTCTCATCGGTGCAACTCTTGTTATGCAATTTGTCAGTTCCAAATTGCATGTGAACTGAATGAAATACAATATACGGAAGAACAAATAAGTAAAGAAAAGAACACAAGAAATCAAAGGCCAATGATATGGCAACAATGGGAGGAATTTCGGTCCTCAACATATACGATGCAATATTTAGTATAAGGAATACACCACCCTAGAGAGAAGAGAAATAAATATAAATTATTTTATTTTTATTTTTTTCTGTGTTGTGTTAGTGTTATATGGTATTGTGAGTTAATGGTTGAATGGAATAGAAGATAATAATATGGTCCTATGTAAAGGACAAGGGAAAAGATATAAAAGAAGATGATAGACTTAAACAGTAGAAATTACAGTCCTTTGTCAGGGATTCCGGATAACATGTATGGTTATAGTAGTAAAATATGTGAATGTATTTGTATAAATTGTTTCTAAAATTAATTAAAAAAAAAAAGGATTGAAAACAAATTGCATGACAAGCCACACCCCATTTCCGTCAGCAGTTCATTATGCCGTGACTCATCCCGCAGCGATTACGAAAAAGGTTTTTGCTCTACTTTTTACCGATTTCATTGTGACTTGCATAGACTTCTGTCGCAAGCCGCAATAAAATTGGCAGTGCAGATCGCACTGATGTGAAGTACTGAAGTAGCGCGATTTCAAAGCTGCACCGGTGTGAACCAGAGGGCTAAGGCTCCATTTACATCGGTGCGACTTGTCATGCGACTTTGGACTTGAGAAGTTGCAGCCCATTGCTTGCAATGGCACCCGTGCAGATTGGTGCGACTTAAAGTCACAACGATTTTTGAAAAAGTGCCTGCTTTTGATGTGACTTTGGTCCAAAGAGTGTAAAGTCGGATCTGAGTCGCACCAAAAGTTGCTCCAAAGTCGCACTGGAAATGTTGCGACTTTAGAGACGTGCTAATGTGAATGGAGTCTAAAGGGAGACTCAAATGCGGCCCCTGACATCACCAAAGCATATAATGTTCAATATATGTAATGCTGGAGAGGACTGTCAGAGACTGCAGACCTAATAGAGGATATGAGGGTCAGAGAGTCAGGACAGGATACATTGATGTTTGAGGAGATGCTGCAGAAGACAATAGGAAGCTGGGAAGATGATACATGAGGCTAGTAGAGATAAATGCTATTACCCTAATCAATGTTCCCACTACAGACTGCTGAGGGCCACACATCATGTACCTAAGGGCCACATGCAGGTTGGGCACCAGTGTTAGTTCACCTTTTAATTTTTATAAAGGAAAGCCTATAATCTATTAGGAATTCCTTTTGTGAAATGCCTCGGCTCTCCCGGTGCATTCAGCCGGATGCAGGAGGGGCAGAGCGGAGCGGGGATCCCTGCGTCGTGCCCGATCTGTGACACCGGGCCTATGTGCTGTATCAGTGAGTCACTTACAAGATAAGCTCATTAAAAGGCGATTAGGAAACCTACTTAATGCAGAGTGTGTGCCGCTAACTCAGCATTGTCAGGAGAAACCAGAGTGTCTGATTCCCCGGGAGCACGTGGTGCCGAGCGATCGCAGAGCCCAGCAATACGAGAACCATTCAGGTAATTGTGAACCGCACGCTCTGCCCAGTCCATTAATAGATGTCATTGAGAATCCCGCCAATCAATTCTCAAAGTGTTTCTAAAGCCGAGAACTACAATGGAATGTATGGAGGCTTAGCAGTCCTCGGATGTGATGGGTGCATTCGGCGGCATTCACACTTGTGTAGCTCGTGAACGCATGGCGTGTATGGCACCCAGTTGAAATGAATCAGCTTCTGTGAAGCGTGGCAATGTCCAAAAAAAACGCACGTATATACAATGTGCTACAGAATGTGAATGAGGGTGTAGTTGTCATTTTTCAGGCATTTTCTTGTCTTTATTTTTACCTGGTAATCCTGCCTCGTCCTAGGGTGACAACGATCACTTACCATACCGTCACCCTATGACAGGACTGTGACGGACCCCCCGTACTCAAGTGTCTTGTCCTAGGGTGACAATGATCACTTACCATACTGTCACCCTATGACAGGACTGTGACGGACCCCCCGTACTCAAGTGTCTTGTCCTAGGGTGACAATGATCACTTACCATACTGTCACCCTATGACAGGACTGTGACGGACCCCCCGTACTCAAGTGTCTTGTCCTAGGGTGACAATGATCACTTACCATACTGTCATCCTATGGCAGGACTATGACGAACCCCCCGTACTCGCTTGTCTCGTCCTAGGGTGACAACGATCACTTACCATACTGTCACCCTATGACGGGACTGTGACGGACCCTCCGTACTCAAGTGTCTCATCCTAGGGTGACAACGCTCACTTACCATACTGTCACCCTATAATGGGACTGTGACAGACCCCCCGTACTCAAGTGTCTTGTCCTAGGGTGTCAACGATCACTTACCATACTGTCACCCTATAATGGGACTGTGACAGACCCCGTACTCAAGAGTCTTGTCCTAGGGTGTCAACGATCACTTACCATACTGTCACCCTATGACCAGACTGTGAGGGACCCCCGTACTCACTTGTCTCGTCCTAGGGTGACAACGCTCACTTACCATACTGTCACCCTATAATGGGACTGTGAGGGACCGACATACTCAAGTGTCTCGTCCTAGGGTGACAACACTCACTTACCATACTGTCACCCTATGACAGGACTGCGACGGACCCCCCGTACTCAAGTGTCTCATCCTAGCGTGACAACACTCACTTACCATACTGTCACCCTATGACCAGACTGTGACGGACCCCCGTACTCAAGTGCCTCGTCCTAGGGTGACAACACTCACTTACCATACTGTCACCCTATGACCAGACTGTGACGGACCCCCGTACTCAAGTGCCTTGTCCTAGGGTGACAACGATCACTTACCATACTGTCACCCTATGACAGGACTGTGAGGGACCCCCGTACTCAAGTGCCTCGTCCTAGGGTGACAACGATCACTTACCATACTGTCACCCTATGACAGGACTGTGAGGGACCCCCGTACTCAAGTGCCTCGTCCTAGGGTGACAACGATCACTTACCATACTGTCACCCTATGACCAGACTGTGACGGACCCCCGTACTCAAGTGCCTCGTCCTAGGGTGACAATGATCACTTACCATACTGTAACCCTATGACCAGACTGACGGACCCCGTACTCAAGTGCCTCGTCCTAGGGTGACAACACTCAATTACCATACTGTCACCCTATGACCAGACTGTGACGGACCCCCGTACTCAAGTGCCTTGTCCAAGGGTGACAACGATCACTTACCATACTGTCACCCTATGACCAGACTGTGACGGACCCCCGTACTCAAGTGTCTCGTCCTAGGGTGACAACGATCACTTACCATACTGTCACCCTATGACCAGACTGTGACGGACCCCTCGTACTCAAGTGTCTCGTCCTAGGGTGAAAATATTCACTTACCATACTGTCATCCTATGACAGGACTATGACGGACCCCTCGTACTCAAGTGTCTCGTCCTAGGGTGACAGCGCTCACATACCATACTGTCACCCTATGATGGGTCTGTGACGGACCCCCGTACTCAAGTGTCTCATCTTAGGGTGACAACGCTCACTTACCATACTGTCACCCTACGACAGGACTACAGAACACCTCCCCTCTCCTCATCTCTGGTGGGAGGCCAGCCCGCCCACACCATCATAATACTGATCCAAACTGGGTCCCGTGTTCGTGGACCAGATTCAAAACCCAGACCTAACCTAGGGTGCCGCAGCACCTTGGATGAGAAAACTAGTTTAACCCCTTCACTCCGACCATACGCAAATATGCGGCCTCACATATAGAAATTTAAAGTGCCCCGACCCCACCAAGCTCGCGCGCAGAAGCGAACGCATATGTAAGATGCGCAAATGTAAACAGTGTTCAAACCACACATGTGAGGTATCAACGCAATCTAGAGTGAGAGCAATAATTCTAGCACAAGACCTCCTCTGTAACTCTAAACTTGGAAGACATTTTTAAAGTGACGCCTATGGATATTTTACAGTATCGTAGTTTTTCGCCATTCCACGAGTGTGTGCAATTTTAAAGCGTGACGTCTTAGGTATCTATTTACTCGGCATAACATCATCTTTCACATTATACAAAAAAATTGGGCTAACTTTACTGTTTTTTCTTTTTTAATTCATGAAAATGTCATATTTCCAAAAAAATTGTGTTTGAAAGACTGCTGCACAAATACCGTGTGACATAAAATATTGCAACAATTGCCATTTTATTCTCTAAGGTCTCTGCTCAAAATATATATATATATATAGTCGCACCAAATGTTGGGGGGTTCAAATTATTTTCTAGCATAAAATACGTATTTTAACTTGTAAGCAACAAATGTCAGAAAAAGGTTTAGGCATGAAGGGGTTAAAGCAGTGGCAGCTGCTGCTGGAGGATTTTGTGGGGGGGGGGGGGTGAGGCAGGCCCCTCCAGGTCCGCACTTACCGTACGGGTGGAGCCCTGCAGTGTTCACAGCTCCCCTGGTGCCCGGCACTGTGGCTTCTGTGTTGACCTGGTCTTTCTTTCCAGGTTCTAGGTCTTCGGCCTCCTGTCCTGATTGGCTGAGGTGGGAAGCCAATGGCGAGTGTTGATTTGCTGGTATCGCAGGGTGAGAGGGTTCAGGGAGCAGTGCTCTGCGCCCCAAGGACAACATGAAACAGGCCAATTGGGGCCTTGGGCTCTGGTCACGTGCTTGTGAGGGGGTGATGGACCTGGTGGAGACCTGTTGGTCCGGCGCCTCGCACAGTACACGGCCACGCACATGGAGCGAGGATTGTGCAGGCTGGAGCACGCCCTTGTGGACCAGCCGTCACTGGTTTAAAGCACCGCCCCCCCCCACGCTTATAAAACATATCAACTAATATTGCTTTGCAGATTTGACAATAAAAAAGCAGTTCTTGCTGCAATACTCACATGCCCCAAACACTGTCCCCTGCAGATTCACCGCCCCCCAATTCAGCCCTGGGCTTCTTTTGGGTTGGATGATGCTCAAATTTGGGCTTTAACCTTGACCCCTTCCCCAATGCAAAAAAAAAAAGGTATATTTAAATGTTAAAGTGATACTAAACACACACACTGTTTAATTTACATTGTCCCTTCTATTTCTGTATATGGAGGACGGCACTGTAATTATTTTAATAAAAAATCATCTAAAAAGTACCTTTTTCCTAATGGATATCCAGCTGTCACATGACCCAGCTCTCTCCCAGCCTGTCTGCAGGGAAACATAAGCAGGAGGAGCTTTTATTCATCTGCTGCTGGTCACATGTAAAAAAAATACAAAATAAAAAAAAAAAAGCCTTTGGAATACAGAGTAAAAATAAATAAATAATATCATTAAACGGTTTTAAAAATTGTCATACAAATATACATTTGCAATCAAATCTTTATTATTTTTGGTAATAACACGGTGTGGGCAGATTTCTGCCAGTCACAGGCTGTGTCACGCCTCTCCAGCCTGTGTCCTAGAATAAGAGGGAGGTGAAGCCTCCAATAATCTACATGTAAAATCCTGCCCCAATTGTGTTTAGCTGATTAGTGGGCATGGAGGAGGCGGGAGGGAGGGGGGCTGTCATTTACCACTGTGTGTATATATGCCCACATGTGTGACTCTTTAGGTACATGGGCTGCTCAGATGCGATAGGGAGGAAATGCTCAGCATAGAAACTCACTGAAAACTGAGCATGTGCAGAGTTGCCACCACAGCTGCAAAATCCCTAGCTGTATTTGGGACATAGACAGAAGGGGGAGCTAGAGAGTAGCAGGATCAACCAGGTTTTTTGAAGAACACATCACTCTCATAGTGAGTGAGTGAGTATGAACAGCATTGAATACACCATTTATTCATCGTATTTTATGATGTGGGATTAGCGACACTAAAAAAAAAAAGGACTGCAAGTTATCGCTGGGCTAAATTATAATCTGAAGGGGCATCTCTGGCCCTCTACATTCACTGTATACATTATACAGAGCATATATTTACAGTATGTGTGTATTGAAGTAACCAAACTCCTCTCCCTGTAAACTGTGCACATATTAAAAAAATAATGTACATATTAAAAAAATAATGTACATATTAAAAAAAGAAACATAATACAAAAAGCAGTTTAATGTATAAAACTGAACACACTCCTAAATAAAAATACTTTGTCGAAACTAAAGAGTCTTTTTACATTCCGCTTGTGCACACATTGAGGAGGAAATGTTTATACACAACGAGTTACTTTTTGTTATTGTTTCTTTTCTTTGATATGCAGAGATCATAGAGAGGCATTACTGTATAGACAAAATGTTTTCTTTTGTTTTGGATGGAGTGGGGAAGAGTTAGGACTCCTTTCGGGTTTACATTGATGTCTGTGCCACTGTTGGGTAGATTTCTCTCTATTTGATCTGATTCATTGGCAATTAAAGCGGAGTTCCACCCAAAAGTGGAACTTCTGCTCATCTGTCTCCTCCCCCACTCCAGTGCCACATTTGGCACCTTCCGTCGGTCCTTGCCGCAGCACGTCAGAAATCCGACCCCCTCCTTCCTCTGCTGTCGGGCCAGTAGGAAAGCGCAGCACGCTTTGCGCATGCGCAGTAGGGGCTGGGTTCCCTTCCCGGCAATGGTGGCGCCAGCACCCGACAGCCGATGGAAACATCAGCTGCGGTGCCGACATCGCTGGACTCCAGGACAGGGAAGTGTCCTAATATTAAAAGTCAGCAGCTACAGCATGTGTTTTAATTTTTTGAGGGGCAGGCGAAACTCCGCTTCAAGTAGAAAGTAATGGGAAATTTTTTAAAAATTACAGTTGCTAACAAAAGAGAAGTTAAGGGGAGATCTTTCAATGGGGACAACTGCTGGCAACGGTCTTATGACCCGTACACACGGTCGGATTTTCCGATGGAAAATGTCCTATCGGACCATGTTGTCGGAAATTCCGACCGTGTGTGGGCTCCATCGGACTTTTTCCGTCGGAAAAAGTTTTATCTCCTGCTCTCAAATTTTCCGACAACAAAGTCCTATCGGACTTTTTCCGATCGTGTGTAGCGAATTCCGACGGACAAAGTGCCACGCATGCTCAGATCACATTACAAGACCAAAGCTATTGGCTACTAGCCTCTACGTAGTCCCGTCGTACGCAACGAACGTCACCACGTTCAGGATGATCGGATTTTCCAACAACTTTGTCCGACCGTGTGTATGCAACACCAGTGTCGGACAAAATCCGTCGGAAAAAAATCAGACGGATTTTGTGGTCGGAATTTCCGACCGTGTGTATGGGGCATTAGAATTCTTCTCACTTTCTGCTGCATATCCAGGACAGGAAGTGGAGGGAGATCTCCCTAATACTGTGAGCTGACAGGGGTATTAACCCTTACCTTCAAAAACTAGAAAACAGTCAAGTCTACGAGAAGGTTTAACTTTTTGCTTATTTATTCAGCTTTTACCAGTTTTTTACATTTGTTTTTTGCTGTTAATTCTTCCATATTTTTTATAAACTGGTACAAAACTCTATGGCCAAAAGTC
The DNA here is from genome assembly GCA_028564925.1 of Lithobates sylvaticus. Taxonomy (NCBI): domain Eukaryota; kingdom Metazoa; phylum Chordata; class Amphibia; order Anura; family Ranidae; genus Lithobates; species Lithobates sylvaticus. The sequence goes on from CM053032.1 coordinate 272,491,564, forward strand.
ACTACAAGCTGTCTAGATGGAAAGCCAGATGCTGCCGTCTACTTTACAAATAACCCCCTATATGATGTATCTCTTTCTATGTTTCTTTCTTCTCTCTTTTTATATGTATCTCTTTCTTTTCTATAGGTATCTCTTTTCTCTTTATATATACTGTACACTTATCTCCTTCCTCTCTATCCATGTGTATCTCTTTTTAATCTCTTTCTATATGAATCTTTCTTCTCTCCTATGTTTCTCTTTCTTCTATATGTACCCTTTTCCCCTATATTCCTATGTGTATCTCTTCCCTCTCTCTTTATACAGTATATGTATCTCTTCCCCCTCTCTTTATACAGTATATGCATCTCTTGCCTCTCTCTTTATACAGTATATGTATCTCTTGCCTCTCTCTTTATACAGTATATGCATCTCTTGCCTCTCTCTTTATACAGTATATGTATCTCTTCCCTCTCTCTTTATATAGTATATGTATCTCTTCCCTCTCTTTATATAGTATATGTATCTCTTCCCTCTCTTTATACAGTATATGTATCTCTTCCCTCTCTTTATATAGTATATGTATCTCTTCCCTCTCTTTATACAGTATATGTATCTCTTCCCCCTCTCTTTATACAGTATATGTATCTCTTCCCTCTCTTTATACAGTATATGTATCTCTTCCCTCTCTTTATACAGTATATGTATCTCTTCCCCCCCTCTTTATACAGTATATGTATCTCTTCCCCCTCTCTTTATACAGTATATGTAGCTCTTCCCCCTCTCTTTATACAGTATATGTAGCTCTTCCCTCTCTCTTTATACAGTATATGTATCTCTCCCCTCTCTTTATACAGTGTATGTATCTCTTCCCCCTCTCTTTATACAGTATATGTATCTCTTCCCTCTCTTTATACAGTATATGTATCTCTCCCCTCTCTTTATACAGTGTATGTATCTCTTCCCTCTCTTTATACAGTGTATGTATCTCTTTCCTCTCTTTATACAGTGTATGTATCTCTTTCCTCTCTTTATACAGTGTATGTATCTCTTTCCTCTCTTTATACAGTGTATGTATCTCTTTCCTCTCTTTATACAGTGTATGTATCTCTTTCCTCTCTCCTATTTGTATCTCTTGCCTCTCTCTCTCCCTTTATGTATCTCTCTCCTCCCTCTTTGCTCTTGCTATATGTATCTCTCGCATCTCTCTCTCTCTCTCTCTCTCTGTATATATAATCTTTCTATATGTATCTGTTCCGTCTCCCTTTCTATATGTTTGTTTCTTTTCTCTTTCTATATGCAGTCCCCGAGTAACATACATCAGACTTAGATACGACTCCTACTTACAAACGGAGGGAGGCAACAGGAAGTGGGAGGAAATCTATTCCTAGGAAGGGAAATTCACTCCTATAAGAGTTACCATGGGAAAAAGGATTCTCCACTGAAGCTTTATCGGCAATCCTTGTTTCCACAACAACCCAAAATGTTCAAAATCCAATTGTCATTGGGACAGAAAGTGAGGTGAAATCTTCTGAATAGGGGCAGACAGCAAATCAAACGTTACAGGGGTGTTAAAGTGGTTGTATACCCCTAAGGTTTACCTATAGGTACTGTAAATATCTCCTAAACGTGCGCCGCTTAGGAGATATTTACCTTGTAGCGCGCCGATGATGTCACTGGCGCATGCGCTGTGAAGAAACAGCCCTCTGTGCCGTTTCTTCACTAGCAAGTGCCGTGACCGTCGGCTCCCACACGCATGCACGGGAGTGACGTCACGCGACTCCGGCCAGTCACAGAGCCGGAGTACGCGGCCCCCGGAAGAAAGAGGGGCAAAAATGGATGCGGCCACCAGCAGGGACATCGCGGGCTTCGTTTGCAGGGGAGTGGCACATAATGGGCTAGTATACAATGCATACTAGCCCATTATGCTTTTACTTTGCAGTGGAAAAAAGAGAAAGTAGAACCCATCAGGGTTTACTTCCCCTTTAACCCTTCTCTATGCTAGACAACATTTTTTTTAACATTTTTCTTGGTGGAGTTACACTTAAAAAATGTACCTGTTCCAACTTACATACAAATTCATCTTAAGAACAAACCTACAGAATCTATCTTGTTTGTAACCCGGGGACCGCCTGTACATGTATCTCATCCTTCTCTCCTTCTATAGGTATCTATTTCTTCTCTCCTTCTTTATGTATATCTTGCCTCTCTCTTTCTATATGTATCTCTTTCTATAGGTATCTATTTCTTCCCTCCTTCTATATGTATCTCTTTTCTCTCTCTTTCTATATGTATCTCTTTTTATAGGTATCTATTTCTTCTCACCTTCTATATGTATCTCTTCTCTCTCTCTATAGGTATTTATTTTTTCTCTCCTTCTTTATGTATATCTTTCCTCTCTCTCTCTATATGTATCTATTTCCTCCCTCCTTCTATATGTATCTCTTTCTATAGGTATCTATTTCTTCTCACCTTCTATACATATCTCTTCTCTCGCTCTGTTTCTATAGGTATTTATTTTTTCTTTCCTTTATGTATATCTTTCCTCTACCTTTTTATATGTATCTATTTCTTCTCTCCTTCTATATGCATCTCTTTTCTCTCTCTTCCTATATGTATCTCTTTCTATATGTATCTATTTCTTCTCTCCTATATGTATCTCTTTTCTCTCTCTTTCTATAGTTATCTATTTCTTCTATCCTTCTATATGTATCTTTTCTCTCTCTTTCTATTAGGTATCTATTTCTTCTCTCTTTCTATATGCATCTCTTTTCTCTCTCTCTTTCTATATGTATCTCTTTTCTCTCTCTCTTTCTATAGGTATCTATTTCTTCTCTCCTTCGATTTGTATCTCTTTCCTCTCTTTTTCACTGCTAAAATCTAAATTTTCTCAGATTAAATCCCACTGCCCTTCCCCCCCACTTGTCCTAAAGGAAGTGTCATAAGAGGGACAGGTGGGGGTCTTTGTTGCCCGCTCTGTTAGGCGTTCCCAGCTGTCCTACCAGTCACTGACACAATAGAGATGGGGCATTGGAGGCCCATGCAGCTGTCTATGGGAGTTCAGAAATCCCACGACCCCCATTGTGAACTGCAGCCAGCAAAACCCCCGCTATGAGTGGGCTCTATTACCCGTCACCCCCAAGGCATAATGAGGGGGCTTCATATGAAACTGGCAACTCCATTTCTGAACATCTATTTATCTATCTATATCTACATATCTATCTTCATATCTATATATCTATTTATCTCCATATCTATCTATCTATCTATCTATCTATCTATCTATCTATCTGGGTTGCAGAGTGGAACTCTCCTCACTTCATAGAGATTTTTTCTCACTTCCTGTAGGAGGAAATCTTTACACATCTATCCATCTACACTAACCCTAAAAACATCCCTGGCCACCTAATCAGTGCGGTTGTACAATGCAATCCCTCCTTCACTAGCTAGCTGTATACAATCAATAACAATGCATGACGACTGCTTGCAGTGATCTGGCTGGGTTGGGATGAGCCCCCAAACAATAAAAAAAAAAAAAGTTATTTAGAACATTAAAAGGATCACCATTCACTTCCTGGACTGAGATATATACCTGCTCAGAGATGACAAAATCATGTCAAATCTGATACCTGTGCAGGTCTTGGCTGTCCTTACAAATGTCTGACAGAGATCAGCCCCTCTCGCCTTGTGACTTGCTACAAAGTTACAATGTTGCAGTCTGATCACTGCTGGGGAGGAGACTGAGGAAATGCTTCCTCCTGCCTGCAGCAGACTGATGGCATCATCTCAGCCTAGGCAAAGTCATTTATTTGAGGTCAAGGAAGGCTGTTTATTAGTAAAGGTGTCAGGAATTTAATTATACAGACATTTAAAGTCACTACTAGGTCTACATAAATTGCAATAAAGTTGGCAATTCTGTCCTTAGATCTTATTACTATTTACAGTATGTAGTACATGTATATGGGACAGTTTTATAGATGGAGATATATATATATATATATATATATATATATATATATATATATATATATATACACATACATACATATATACATACATACATATACACATATATACACACACGCCACGATAGCTGCTTCGTAATGCTGCACAGTGATTTTTTTTTCCTTATTGTTCCTCTCTTTGCTAAGCAACACAGACTGGCCACACTACCTGATATACAGAAAACCACTTAGCCAGAGAATATACCAGTTAATAGATATGGAACAGCAAACTTGTAAAGTGTTACAGGCACAAAAAATTACTTTCAAATCAATATCCCCACACAGATTGTATACCGACTGAAAGTGCAATATAATAACATTTTATAAATCAGCGATAAAGCTTTGATAGGAAACAGTGGTCTGTGGCTCAAGACAGATTAGTGTAGACATTGGCATGTGTGCCTGGATGGGCACACTATGCTGTTTGTGCTGGCACCTACTGTCATTGGCTGTAATTGATGGTTCACTAGGCTGTGCCTTGCCCAACCACCTCCCTTATATCACCAGTGGCTGAGAATGTTGGTGTGCTGTGCAGAGGAAGCCCACACGCACACCTACAGTGGTACCTACGTTCTAAAGATATGGGGTCTGGGGCTGGTCTCTGAGGTCTGAAGTTTATGCATGGAGCTAATCTGAGGTCTAAAGTAATTGTAATAGGGCTGATCTGAGGGGCATGCATGGGGGCTGATCTGAGGTCTGAGGGGCATGCATGGAGGCTGATCTGAGATCTGAGGTCTGAGGGGCATGCATGGAGGCTGATCTGAGGGGCATGCATGAGGGCTGATCTGAGGTCTGAAGATGCAGGAATTAGGGCTGATCTGAGGGGCATGCATGGGGGCTGATCTGAGGTCTGAGGGGCATGCATGGGGGCTGATCTGAGGTCTGAGGGGCATGCATGGGGGCTGATCTGAGGTCTGAGGGGCATGCATGAGGGCTGATCTGAGGTCTGAAGATGCAGGAATTAGGGCTGATCTGAGGTCTGAGGGGCATGCATGAGGGCTGATCTGAGGTCTGAAGATGCAGGAATTAGGGCTGATCTGAGGTCTGAGGGGCATGCATGGGGGCTGATCTGAGGTCTGAGGGGCATGCATGAGGGCTGATCTGAGGTCTGAAGATGCAGGAATTAGGGCTGATCTGAGATCCGAGGGGCATGCATGAGGGCTGATCTGAGGTCTGAAGATGCAGGAATTAGGGCTGATCTGAGATCTGAGGGGCATGCATGAGGGCTGATCTGAGGTCTGAAGATGCAGGAATTAGGGCTGATCTGAGGTCTGAGGGGCATGCATGGGGGCTGATCTGAGGTCTGAAGTACACACATTGTGGCTGATCTGAGGTCTATGTATTGGGTCCGATCTGAGATGCATGTATTGGGGCTGACCAGGGCTGTAGATAAGGGGGTACCACCGGTCCTCCTGTACAGGGTCCAGGCCAGCAGAGGGACCCAAGCACCAGGGAGAAATCGGATGTGGGCAGGGAGGGTGATCAGTGCGACAGGGGGGCAATTACTGGAACCAATCCTTTGCATGACTTAGCAGCTGAAAGTTGGCTTCTCCTCTCCCTCCCATTGGCTTTCAGCTGCTGCAGAGAGAGCCATATAAAGGAATCGGTTACAGCAATTGCTCCCTCCCCCCACACACCGAACATGTACCCCTGCTGCCCAGGCCCTCCTGTGTGCCCCCCTGCCCTCACAGTGGTTCCGGCCTCCCTTCTCTCCTTCCCACTGGCAGCTACAATAGGATCCTTCAAGACTGAGTGGATGAAGGATGAGGTAAATATGTCATATTTACCAGCCCCTTCCTTTCCTAAATGAACACGAGTGATCTGTACCAATCCCTTACTGTGTTCATTCATAACTGAAGCATTGGCTGTATGAGGCCCAGTGAATTCTAACAGCAGCCTTGGGGCTGACCTGAGGTTTCAGGTGCAAGCACTGGTGCTAGCCATTTGTCCAGGGAATCTGCATGTACAACTGCTCCATGCTAATTGGCAAAACACTAACCATTGCTAAACATTTATTTGCTAAGGAATAGAATTCTATAGAAAAGTTACTTTGCATCTCTTGTTACAAAGCCATATATATTTCCTATGTTCCTCAGCTCCATCTAGTGGCCATAATGTGACATTTTACTGCTGCCTATAATAAAAGAACATTTGTTCAGAAGAGATGTAGTCTAATTACTGGAACCAATCCTTTGCATGACTCTCTCTGCAGCAGCTGAAAGCTGGCTTCTTCTCCTCTCCCTCCCGTTGGCTTTCAGCTGCTGCAGAGAGAGCCATACAAAGGATTGTTTCCAGTAACTGCTCCACTCCCCCCACACTGAACATTTTCCCCTGCTGCCCAGGCCCTCCTGTGTGCCCCCCCTCCTTCCCTTGCACTGCTGCCGGCTTTCTCCTTCTCCTTCCCGCCGGGAGCTGCAATCACACAATAGGATCCTTCAAGACTGAGAGTGTCATATTTACCAGCCCCTTCCTTTCCTGAATGAACACAATAAGTGATCTGTAATTTGATCTGAGCATACGTGGTACTTTGTCCGTCGGAATTCTTTACACACGATCGGAAAAAGTCTGATCGGATTTTGTTGTCGGAAAATTTGAGAGCAGGAAAAACAGAAAAAGTCAGATGGAGCCCACACACGGGCGGATTTTCCGACAACATGGTCCGATCGGACATTTTCCGTCGGAATTTCCGACCGTGTGTACGGGGGCTTAGACCCCTTTCACACTGGGGCGTTTTTCAGGAGTTTTAGCCTTAAAATAAGCGCCTGAAAGAAGCCGCAACTGCAATCCCAATGTGAAAGCCCGAGTGCTTTCACACTGAGGCGCTGCGCTGGCGGGGCGTCAAAAAAAGTCCTGCAAGCAGCTTCTTTGCAGCGCTTTTGGAGCGGTGAATACACGGCTCCTAAAGCACCCCTTCCCATTGAAATCAATGGGAAGCGCCTGAAAAACGCCTGCAAAGCGCTTTTGGCAGCGGCGCTTTGTGGGCGCTTTTAACCCTTTATTTGGCCACTAGCGGGGGTTAAAAGCGCCCCACTAGCGCTCCAAAAACGCTGCTAAAGCGCCGCTAGTTTAAGCGGCACTTTACGAGCGTTTTTCGGGCGCTGGCAGTGTGACAGGGCTCTTAAAGCACTCGGGCTTTCACATTGGGATTGAAGATGAGGCTTCTTTCAAGCGATTTACAGGCGCTTTTGTTAACGCTAAAGCACCTGAAAAAGCCTGAAATACTTCCCAGTGTGAAAGGGGTCTAAAGAACATTAATTTTTGCCCAATTCGCACAAAACAAAAAAGGGAATACACAGATTTTCTGGACGAATTACTTTTTTTTTTTTTTTACAAACAGACCCCTTCGGCCCCTTTCACACTGAGGCGGTTTGCAGGCGCTATTGCGCTAAAAATAGCGCCTGCAAACCGACCTGAAACAGCCGTTGCTGCCTCTCCAGTGTGAAAGCCCGAGGGCTTTCACACTTGAGCGGTGCGCTTGCAGGGCGCTGAAAAATGTCCTGCAAGCCGCATCTTTGGTGCGCTGTAAGAGCGGTATATTTACCCCTCCAATAGCGCCCCTTTCCATTGAAAACAATAGGGCAGCGCTTCAAACCCGCCCGCAAAACGCAGCTGCAGCGGCGGTTTGCGGGCGGTATTAACCCTTTTTCGGCCACTCGTGGGGGGTAAAACCGCCCCGCTAGCAACCGAATAGCGCCGCAAAAAAAACGGTAAAGCGCACCCAGCGCCTAGGTGTGAAAGTAGCCTTAATGTGGAAGAAGTTTGCTGCCCTTTGGTACAGTGTACGTGACAGGCCAGGTACATGAGATCATCGCTGTCCCTGGAAATTATTTCTCTATATTGGCCAATTCATACACGGCAGCTGTGAGGCCAATAGATCACTCACGTTCTACAGGTAGAAATAGGAGATCATCCGCGGGGTGGAAATATGGGGGGAATGATTGTACAAGAGGAAAATATGTTTTAAGGGAAGTCAGTAAATATTTCCATGTGCAGGGATGCCTCCTATCTATCAGAACAAAGGGAAGTGTCTGCAGAATGTCAGTACATCTCATCCAGTGTCCAGTGAGTCCAGCTTGGAGCGGCGGCTCCGTCCACCCGCCCATATACAGCTGCTGGTTTTCATACATGAGAATCGTGCAGACAGTGGATTAATGGGACCTGGAGCATTGCACTGTGGGTATTCTTCTATAAGAAGGGTGAGTAAAGCCTGGTACACACGGGAAAAAAAAAAAAACGTCAGCTCCGGTCAGAGCCGCTGTACTAACGATTCAAGGTTAGTACAGCAATTCCCCCCCCCCCCCCACTAAGCTGTTGTGTTCTGACAGGGAAGGACAGCCCCCTCGGCAGAATACTCTGATCAGCGATCTCCGCCATTGGCTGAGAGCGTTCATTGGGAGCCAGTCGGCTGCTGGTTTTCCAGCATGCTCGTCGGGCAGCCAGCTTCTGTCGGACCGGCTGGCTTACACACGGGGGTGAATGTCAGCCGGTTATTAGTGAATCGGCCCTTGTGTACGGGGCTTACATTTTCAATTCTAGGTGGAGGAATTGTGTGAGAAGAAATATAGGACAATGCCAAAAACGTCTTTCTAAGGAGGAGGACTGTTCACTTATTTCTGCACTGGCGTATGTAATATTGTAAAAAGAGAAACTGCGCCAAGTAAAAAGTAGCTATCATTAAATTATAAGGATAACTATCTAGTAGGGTAACATTCACAATGTGTATGTTCAGGGAGTATTGATACTATAACCCAACAATAATCATGGATACCCAATCAGGGGAGGGCTGGGCTGGGGGGCAGAGTGGCAATTGCCCCCAGGCCGCCCTAACTTACGTTGAAAACGGATGGCGCCCGCTATTTTTACGGCTGCAGCGGTCGGCCACTGTTGCATTCCAGGAGTTGTAGTCCACATTCAAGCTCCCAAGCAGCGCAGAGGAAACTACAACCCCCAGAGACCAGAGTCTTGTAGACAGGGTGCCCGTGACTGGATCGGGCTGTGGGGCTGGGTGCTGGCTTGCGCTGGCCGTGGGGTGCAACCTGAGCTGCCAGGTAGGAGACCCTGACACCCCCAGATGACCCCCACATCCCCTCCATACACCCCATTTACCCTGCCCCAGTGATCAGGCTGCATTGGATGGACACTGGTGAGGCTGCATTGATGGGCACCGATGAGGCGACATTGATGGGCACTGATCAGGCTGCATTGAGGGGCACTGGTCAGGCTGCATTGAAAAAACAGCTGGGCATGGATGGTGAGCTGATTCGGTGGTCCAATGGGCCACTTGACTGGACTTCCCCCCCAGGCCTAAGGCTGCCAGCCCTCCCCTGTACCCAATGCAACAATCTATGGAAGTAAATGGATACATCAATAAATTGGATGAATGTGATTTCTAGGTGGTGCTTAATTAAGACACGAAGTAACGTAAGAAAGTTTCTGGACTTTCTTACGTTACTTTGTGTATTAATTAAGCACCACCTAGAAATCACATTCATCCAATTTATTGATGTATCCATTTACTTCCATAGATTGTTGCATTGGGTATCCATGATTATTGTTGGGTTATAGTATCAATACTCCCTGAACATACACATTGTGAATGTTACCCTACTAGATAGTTATCCTTATAATTTAATGATAGCTACTTTTTACTTGGCGCAGTTTCTCTTTTTACATTACTGATTGTGTTTATCCCACTATTCTGCAGCCTTGTTCCTTTTTGATTTTTTATTTATTCTTTTTTGTGCCTATTGCCTCTCTCCAATCACCTTTTCCCTGCCCCATTTGGTTAGCGCGGTTTTTCTTGCCTGTATGTAATATTCTACGAGGGCTGCACTGATAGTAATGCAAAAGGGGGCAAAACTTTATTAACTTACATGAGTTGTTCAAATTTCACATCTTACTAATGATGGGGCACTATTCCTCCCATTGATACCAATGATGAGGCACTATTCCTTCCCAATAACAAACATGGGGCACCATTCCTCCCATTGATACCAAATGATGGGGCACTATTTCTCCCATTGACACCAACCATGGAGCACTATTCCCTCCCAATAACAAAGATGGGGCACTATTCCTCCCACTGATAATGATGGGGCACTATTTCTCCCATTGATACCAATGACTGGGCACTATTTCTCCCATTGACACAACCATGGGGAACTATTCTCTACCCATAAAAAAATGGAGCACAACTCCTCCCACTGATAGCAATGATGGGGCAATATTCCTCCTATTGATACCAATGATGGGGCACTATTTCTCCCACTGATACCAATGATGGGACACTATTCCTCCCACTGATACCAATGATGGGACACTATTCCTCCCACTGATACCAATGATGGGGCACTACTCCCCTATTTATACCAATGATGGGGCACTATTCCTCCCACTGATAACAATGATGGGGCACTATTTCTCCCATTGACACCAATGATGGGGCACTATTCCTCCCACTGATGGAGCAATATTCCTATTGTTGATACCAATGATGGGGCACTATTCCTCCCACTGATAACAATGATGGGGCACTATTTCTCCCATTGACACCAACCATGGGGCACTATTCCCTCCCAATAACAAAGATGGGGCACTATTTCTCCCATTGATAGGGCACTATTTCTCCCATTGACACCAACCATGGGGCACTATTTCTCCCATTGACACCAACCATGGGGCACTATTCCTCCCACTGATGGGGCAATATTCCTCTCATTGATACCAATGATGGGGGCACCATTTCTCCCATTGGCACCAACCATGGGGCACTATTCCTTCCCAATAACAAAGATGGGGCACTATTCCTCCCACTGATACCAATGATTGGGCACTATTCACCCATTGATACCAATTATGGGCACTATTCCTCCCATTGACACCAACCATGGGGCACTATTCCTCCCACTGATGGGGCACTATTTCTCCCATTGATACCAATGGTGGGGCACTATTTCTCCCATTGACACCAACCATGGGGCACTATTCCTTCCCAATAACAAAGATGGGACACTATTCCTCCCACTGATACCAATTAATGGGGCACTATTCCTCCCAATAACAAAGATGGGGCAGGATTCCTCCCACAGATACCAATTATGGGGCACTATTCCCCCCATTTATACTAATAATGGGGCACTATTCCTCCCATTGACATCAAAGATGTGATATATTTTCTAGTCCCACTGGCAACAGTTTGCCCCCCCCCCCCCCCTAAAGTCTGAAGCACAGTAAACTGGCCCTTTGTTCAGAAACTTTGGGGATCCTTACTAGAGGAAGAGTTAATCTACTAACATTTGAACAACCTATGTAAAGCTGGCCAAAGACGGTTTGAATCTGAGCCAGTTCAGCAGAGACCAGCTGAGATTTGAACCATCTATGGACAGGCTGATTGTACAACCAGCATGCCGGATTTTTACATGCGATTGTTGCCAGTGGCTATAGCTCCCTGCACCCCTTGTCGGGAATGGCTCTGTAGGAGGGATTCCCCCATCAACACTGACTAGGTTGATAAGGGAATCAAGTGATTTTTGTTGCAGGAAAGAAAATCTTATCATCTATGGCCTTTAGTTAAAGCGGTTCTTCCCCCTAGGAACAAACAATTCAAATTCAGCAGCTACAAATACTGTGGCTGCTAAATTCTAAAAAAAAAAAAAAGACACTTACCTGTCCGGAGATCCAGCAGCGCTGTCCTCACCTGAGCCAGTTCTTCACTGGTCTTCGTTCCTCGGTCCTCCCCGGCGCAAGCATGTTTAGACCCCTTTCACACCGGGGCATTTTTCAGGCGTTTTAAAAAAAGTGCCTGTAAAGCGCTTGAAAGAAGCCTCATCTGCAATCCCAATGTGAAAGCCCGAGTGCTTTAAGAGCCCTTTCACACTGTCAGCGCCCGAAAAACGCTCGTAAAGCGCCGCTTAAACTAGCGGCGCTTTACCAGCGTTTTTCGAGTGCTAGTGGGGCGCTTTTAACCTCTGCTAGTGGCCAGATAAAAGGGTTAAAAGCGCCCACAAAGCGATGATGCCAAAAGCGCTTTTCAGGTGCTTCCCATTGATTTCAATGGGAAGGGGCGCTTTAGGCGCGGTGTATTCACCAATCCAAAAGTGCTGCAAAGAAGCTGCTTGCAGGACTTTTTTTTGACGCCCTGCCAGCGCAGCGCCTCAGTGTGAAAGCACTCGGGCTTTCACATTGGGATTGCAGTTGCGGCTTCTTTCAGGCACTTTACAGGTGCTTTTTTAAATGCTAAAACGCCCCAGTGTGAAAGAGAATCTCAGTGTGAAAGCACTCAGGCTTTCACATTGGGATTGCAGTTGCGGCTTCTTTCAGGTGCTTTACAGGCGCTTGTGTTAAACGCTAAAGCGCCTGAAAAACGCCATATAGTGTGAAATGCGTCTCAGTGTGAAAGCACCCAGGCTTTCACATTGGGATTGCAGTTGCGGCTTCTTTCAGGAGCTTTTTTTTAGCGCTAAAGCGCCTGAAAAACGCCCCGGTGTGAAAGGGGTCTAACTGTGGGCAGCTCACTGTGATGCGCTTTGACAATGGTCCCGCAGCCTTCTGGGACATTTCTTCATTGTGTTCGTGTGCGGCCGGTGAGCACAGGCTTGCACCCGTAGGAGGAGGAGTCCATTCCCCAGCTTACCTGCTCACCTGCTACCCTGTTTCCCCGAAAATAAGACCTAGCGTGATTGTCTGTGTTGGCTGCAATATAAGCCCTACCCCCCAAATAAGCCCTAGTTAAAGTCGTTATAGGACTTGTTTTCAGGGTAAGGCTTATTTTCAGGGAAACAGGGTAGGGCTTATTTGGGGGGTAGGGCTTATATTGCAGCCATCACCGACAATCACGCTAGGTCTTATTTTCGGGGAAACAGGGTATTGATCACTCACCTAGAGCGGAGTTTCCTTTTCCTGTTTTCTGGGACCTGTGACATGTTCTAGAACATGGGTCTTCAAACTACGGCCCTCCAGCTGTTCAGGAACTACAATTCCCATCATGCCTAGTCATGTCTGTGAATGTCAGAGTTTTGCAATGCCTCATGGGATGTGTAGTCCCGCAACAGCTGGAGGGCCGTAGTTTGAGGATCCCTGTTCTAGAAGGTTGCAGGCAGGGAGGGGGAGAAGAACTTTTGATCGATCCACTGCTGCGATCTGACTAAAAGTGGGTACCTGTCAAAACCAAAGTAAAAAAAAAAAAAAACTGTCTAAAAGTTAGTAGAGAAGGGGCTGGTGGGGGAGGCGGAAAAGCGTAACGTCCCCTTTTGAATTAAGTTCCGCTTTCATTAAAAAAAGTTATGTCCACTTTTGCATTACTTTTGGTAGAACTCTTGCATTATTTTAGTCATCAATGGAGTATTCGTTACACGTTTGTTTGTTGTAAGCCCGAGCGTTACATTGTTATTGTTTTATGGTTAGTAGATGTCAGGTTTATCTTGATAGACTACTGTAGCTGATTGTATTTCATCACAAATAGAAGGGAGGATGAATAATTACATCAATGATCTATGGCACTGCCATAGGAACCATGAGTGTGACTACAGAGTGGAACCATAAACACGAGCCGCAATGACCGGACCGTGCATTGCCAGGAGTTTGTAACTGTTTGAATTGCCTGGCTTGACCGAGCACCAGGAATGGGGTGCAGTGGGCTATGGGCAATGGAGCAGAGTGTCCCTGGCATTCTCACCATGGGTATGGAAGAGGCGATCGATGGAAGCACTCCGAGCAGAGAACGTGCCAACAAAGTGAAACTAGAATGCCAAACCTTTTATTTTAATACCTGAATTTGAAGTGTAGTGCCCCGTACACACGGTCGGACATTCCCACCACAAAATCCATCAGATTTTTTTTTCCAACGGATTTTGGACGAAACTTGTCTTTGCACACACACGATCGCACAAAGTTGTCGGAAAATCCGCTCGTTCGGAACGAGGCGACGTCGAACGCGTACGACGGTACTACGTAGAGGCCAGTAGCCAATAGCTTTCGTCTCCAAATTTTTTTCTGAGCATGCGTGGCACTTTGTGCGTCGGAAATTCTCGACACACGATCGGAAAAAGTCAGATCTTGTTGTGGGAAAATCTTAGATCCAGCTCTCGAACTTTTTCCGTCGGAAATTCAGATGGAAAAAGTCCGATAGAGCCCACACACGATCAGATTTTCCGACAACAAAATCCGATCGGACTTTTTCCGTCTGAATTTTCGACCGTATGTACGGGGCATAAGTCTCTGACCTTTTGAAATACTTTCGGGCTTCTCAAATGGTGCAACCGATTAGTTTTCACACTCCCAAATCTTTTCTCCCATAGATGTCTATGCAAGCCTACCCCTTTCCTAGCATGCCAGTCAGTCACTTTATGTGGCTACTGGCTAGAGATAGGCCTCCCATACTATGCCCTACTTTATTCTTTTCACTGAGCTTGTGGGCCTCACAAATTCAAATCTGCTCACATGTCTCTGGCTCCTTTTTTTTTTTTTTTTCACTCAACCCACAGTTTAGCCTGGGTCTCACCCTATTGGTGTTTAAATAGTGGCAAAACAAGGACTTTTGCGGCAGGCGTGTGCAAGAGTTCCATCCCAACAATTATTGAGAGGGAAATACCAGTTCCCTGATACAGAAATCTACTGAGCTGGACATTTTATAGATAGACAACTCCTATCCTCATATTGATTAGTGGTTCCAAATGAATAATAAACTGCTGCAATAGGGAACAGACACAAAAGATACACTCCGCATCTTTCCAAATAACTGTTCTGCTTTATTATGATGCAATTGAAGGTTTTTATACACATGATTACATAGGTATCACATTCATATTACAATCATACGTTTATGGTAACAAGGGGCGTAACATAGGCAGGCTGATTCTAATCAGGACTCCAAGGCCCCATGCACACGAGACGCAGATGCAAACTCTGCTGAACGCATGTTTTAAAAAGCAGAAACCTGCGTTTAAAAACGCGCGTTTTGCTGTGTTTTCATGACGCGTTTAGACGCATTTGCGTCTATAAGCATTTGTAAAGATAACATCATATAGACCCTCCCCAAGCTCAGAAAGTATGTATTATTAACTATTTCTGACATTTTGATCAGAGTGAGCAGCAGCAGCAGAGAGAGCAGTTGTACACTTGCATTTACCTCTCTTTCTGTTTTTTTTTTTTTTAAATGGATCCCATATTCAATATATGTCAGGAAATGCTCCTGATGTCGCTCTTGATGCGGCAGCAATGTCGTCGCAAATTTGCATGAGAGGTCCAGAATCCGAGCTTGTCGATCTTGGACCCATCCGTTGATGGCACAGCGAATGTCCGTTGGATATTTCACAAACATGTATGCATTAGTGAGTATATATTCTCTATGAACTATCTAAACTAATTACGACATTTGAAACCAATTTTTCTAGTATTTTTTATGGTTTACCATCATATTTCTGAGTTTTCTGGTCCAAAAAATTGGGTTCCTTTAAAAAGGCTTATAAACGCAAACGCGGCTAAACGCAAGTGCCTGCGTTTAGCCGCGTTTAGCTGCGTATTGCGTCTGAAACGCGGAAAAGCAAAGTGTCTGAACGCATTTTTTTGCTTCTGGAAAAACGAGGTTAAAACGCAACTGCATAAAAACGGGAAAAAAATAGACTGTTCAGGTGCAGTTGAAAAAAGTGTCCAACTGCCTCTGAACGCGCGTTTAACAGCATCTCGTGTGCATGGGGCCTAAAGAATGCAAACATGTAATGAAAACATTATTAGTGCCGTGTGCACAGTGAAGGCCGTGTGCAATACATAAAAAATAGAATACATTTATATACAGAACTTACAAATTTCCTTTACAGTCTCCTCTCCATACCTGCTATCACCTTTAACCTGGAACCTCCACACACTTAGGTGGAGGTAGTCCTGGCCAAAGAGGCAAAAACTCCATTGTGGAGAAAATAATAGCTGAGCAGCTTTTTCATTACAAAATGACTTTTCATTGTGAAAAACAAATTATTGATAAGACATATTTACAGAGTACTGGCCGTATACTCCTGTGGCCAAAATGGCCTTCTAGCTTAATTGTTGGCATGCTGACTTATCAGCACATGTAAACACAGACTATTCTACATGAAATGGAAGACGTACAAAAGACAAATATGACTTCTACATGGCTAAACGACTTTTCAAATCACATATAAGAGGCATGGAGGAGCTCAGCTATGAGGAAAGATTAGAGGAACTGAATTTATTCACTCTTGAGAAGAGGAGAATAAGGGTGGATATGATCAACATGTACAAATATATAAGGGGTCCATATAGTGAACTTGGTGTTGAGTTACTCACTTTACGGTCAACACAGAGGACAAGGGGGCACTCTTTACGTCTAGAGGAAAAGAGATTTCATCTCCAATTACGGAAAGGTTTCTTCACAGTAAGAGCTGTGAAAATGTGGAATAGACTCCCTCCAGAGGTGGATCTGGCTAACTCAGTAGATTGCTTTAAGAAAGGCCTGGATACTTTCCTAAATGTACATAATATAACTGGGTACTAACATTTATAGGTAAAGTTGATCCAGGGAAAATCCGATTGCCTCTCGGGGGATCAGGAAGTGATTTTTTTTCCCTGCTGTAGCAGATTGGAGCATGCTCTTTTGGGGTTTTTTTTTTTGCCTTCCTCTGGATCAACTGTGGGTATAAATGGGGTTTATTGGATTGTATGATATATTTTATTTATTATTTCTTTTTTTTATGGTTGAACTGGATGGACTTGTGTCTTTTTTCGGCCTAGCTAACTATGCAACTATGTAATATAATATAATATATATATATATATATATATATATATATAAATAAAAAAAGGGCTGTTGCTGATTAAAATTTTCGTGTTCGATTAATCAATTTTTTAAATCAATTAATTGACTAATTTCGATTAATTATAACGTACATACAGATCCAACTACTTTTAGCTGATCTCCTTGCATTGCAACTCTGCATTAGTCAGTGGTAAATGTGGTATACACTATATACAATCACCCGACACTAGTTAGTTTCCACAATCCATGACTTAACGTCACAGTTCACACAAATACGTTTTAAATTCAAAACTGTAGCACTGACGTAAGTAATAATTTTTTTCCACAGTAGCGTGACAATCCCTCCACCTCCGGTCTAACTAATCACTCTCACCTTATGGCATGGACCCCTGTGCAAACAGGTGGTCATGCAAGCGGGTATCAAAAGGGTTAACACGGACCATAAACTTCTCTCACGTCTCCTTAGATCTCAGCAAGGACGCAGGTCATGGGTAGAAAGAAAAGATCTAAGTTCTCACCGCTTAAGTATAAGATTTCATTTTTGTGTTCAAACACAAACTACTCACATAAAGATGATAAAAAACACAGCATGTAAAGCCGACAATCGTGTTAGTTCCGTAGGGCAGCAGCGGGTGACGTCATGCGTAGCTCCTCCCCCGTACGCGTTTACATTCAATCAGAACTTTGGACTTCACCGGACTCCTCCACCCTTCCCTTCGTTAGCAGACAGAGAGGCACTTGGGGAAGGGGGGAGGAGTCCGGTGACGTCGATGTCTGTGACGTCACCGGATCTCCGACGGAACTCCCTGAAGACCCGGAAGCCGGCGGAGAGGTGAGTACCGATAAAAAAGAATTTTGATCGATCAAAAAAATAAATTAAATTGATTAAATCGAGGAATTAATCTTTAATTTCCACAGCCCTAATATATCTCCCTTACAATTAGTATTTGAATAAATAGTACCCTAGACTGTGAAACCAAGAGGGAAACAAATCAAAAACACAGCGATTTCTTTAATTTTGTCATTTTTGCAGTGTCTGGTGCGGATCCAGGTGACTTTTCCTTCAAGTTTTGCACAACTGTATATGAAATAGATGCTGCATTGAGTCTCCAAACATTTCCTTTATATATATATATATATATATATATATATATATATATATATATATATATATATATATATATATATATATATATATACCGTATTTATCGGCGTATAACACGCACCCCAAGATTAGGAGGGCATTTTAAGGAAAAAAAAGTTTTAGGAGGGAAGTTTAGGGAAAAAAAACTACTTACATTTAAGCGTCATTTGCAGCTTTGCCCAGCGTCATTTGCAGCTTTGCCCAGCGTCATTTGCAGCTTGCCCAGTGTGATTTGCAGCTTGCCAAGTGTGATTTGCAGCTTGCCCAGTGTGATCTGCAGCTTGTCAGTGTCAGTTGCAGCTTGCCAGCGTCATTTCCATCTTTTCCACATTTAAAATTGCCGCCTAGAAGACTGCGCGGCCGGAAAAGACCGAGCGTCGGCGGAAAAGCCCGAGCCGTCTGTTCGGCTCCTGCTCTCAGTCCCGGCTCCCTGCTGTTTCGGAAGCGAGCGCAGGGAGGCGCGACTGCGAGTGGAGCCGGAAAAGCCTGAGCCGTCTGTTCGGCTCCTGCTCTCAGTCCCGCCTCCCTGCTGTTTCGGAAGCGAGCGCAGGGAGGCGGGACTGCGAGCAGAGCGGAACAGACAGATCGGTCTTTTTCGGCGGCGCTCGTTTTTTTTCCGGCGGCGCTCGTTTTTTTTTTCGGCGGCGCCCGCTGTTTTTCGGCGCCGTTTTATTTTTTTGGGCACTTTTTTTTTGGGGTATCGGCGTATAACACGCACCCACGACTTTCCCCCGATTTTAAGGGGGAAAAAGTGCGTGTTATACGCCGATAAATATGGTATATATATATAAAAATATATAAATGTGTGTGTCTCTTAACAATCCACAAGTCACCTGGCTTTAGTTTTAGATCCTTCCAAACTGTCAGGATCTGGAATTGGGGAGAAAACACATAAAGGAGTTTGTCAAAAACCTTAAAAGATCAGCGACATTCTCTGTGAGATCCGAATGGAGGACTTCAGCTGCTGAGACAAAATATAAGCAAGTGAGTAACACACTGCCAAACCAAATCCTGTAGGGAGAGAGTCCCTTAGGGGATGTAGCTGCAAAAAGTAGAGTAAGAAACTAGAAAACTTTTACGGGAAGTTTTTATTTTTACACCCCCTACTGTCTACAATGGCCAGGTCACTACCGAATACATACGACTTTTTAACTTCCCTACAATGCAAGAGTGACTTGTCCAGCATGACTGCTTTGGAATCTTTGTGAAAGAATTTCGATAAACGTTCTGCTCATATTTCAGCATTGTACTCTGAATTAATGTCTTCACCCACAAAACTGCCTACAGAATTGGAACAGTTACATTGTTAGTCTGGTTGAAAAAAGACACAAGTCCAGTCTAGTTTAACTAATAAAGGTTGAATGGTACAAGATAGCGATCTATGCTTTAAAATCTTATATAAATACATCCATCATTGAAGCAAACTATAAAATACTACTTCGATGGTACATGGTCCCAACTAGATGGTCCTCCTTTGTTCCATGAGTCTCTGAATTGTACTTCCGTGGTTGCGGTTGTTGTAGCTAAATGAAACCCCAACACCCGGTCAGGAAGGAACACTTTATAAATGTATGGTGGACGTGTCCAAAAGTAGAGCATTATTGGACGCATATCTACAATTTTAATCTATTCCCTGACCCAAGTAAATCTTAAAAAAAAAAAAAAATCTCTCTATTGGGCTATCCTGTTCAAGAGGCCCCCCGAGACATGTGAAAAGGTTTTCTTTATATTCATTACCATCACACGATCCTGGAAGTCAGCTATTAACCTTCTTGATATGGTCAAAGCTAAGCTATCTTGGATAACGATAAATGAAAGACTTTCTGCACTTCTTAATAACAAAGAGAAGTTTTTGAAAATGTTTGATATCCACGGACCTCCTACCCCTCGGGAAATGTCTAGTGTTGTCGTTATCTTTCTTGCAGAATTAAATTCCTTCCCCCCCTCCGGTGCCACAATTGCCACCTTTCAGTGGGGAGGGGGGTGCAGATACCTGTATAATCCAGGTATCTGCACCCACTTTGGGGACTAGCTAGCCGCAGCTGCCCCGCCCCCTCCCCCGTTGTGTCTTGGGAAACACACAGTTCCCAGGATACAACGGGGACCAGTAAAGACGCGCAGCGCGACTCGCGCATGCGCAGGAGGGAACCGGGCAGTGAAGCCACAACGCTTTACTTCCTGATTCCCTGACAGAGGATGGCGACGGGGGCAGCCGAGAGACGAGCGATCGCTCTTCATCTTCTGCCGACATCGATGGAACAGGTAAGTGTCCATTTATTAAAAGTCAGCAGCTACAGTATTTGTAGCTGCTGACTTTTAATATTTTTTGTGCAGGTGGACTCCCTCTTTAATGGTTACTTGGTTCTATCCCCTTCATTATCTTTCTTTTTCTTCATCTTCTGGAAGGGTCATCTTCCACACCGCCGGGGGATTCAATGCAACGCAGCGCCTGTGATTTGGACTGGGGTGAGGCCACGGAGGGGATATCTCTCTAGGAATATTCTTCCTGTCTGCCCAACCTGCGCAGGTTTGCTCTGTCCCAGATTGACACATTGGATTGGAAGAAACATTTCACACATATTGGCTGGGGCCAGCAAGGTCCCATTCACTTGCTGTTATCTTTTTTGCCTGCAGATTTTATACTGGTTGGCACTAACGTTTTAAGTCACATAAGCTGATATGCATGCCACTGCCTGTAACTTGTGAAATTTGATTTGATTCGTTTTGCTTTTTGGCCAAAAAGTTATTTTTTTGTCTCCTCTGACCAGAGCACCTTCTTCCACATGTTTGCTCCCCTCCCCCACATGGCTTCTCACAAACTGCAAACAGGACTTCTTATGACTTTCTTTCTCCAATGTCTTTCTTCTTGTCACTCTTCCATAAAGGGCAGATTTGTGGAGAACACGACTAAAGCCCCATACACACGGTCGGATTTTCGCATGGATTCTGTCTGATCGGACAATGTTGTCGAAAAATCCGACCGTGTGTATGCACCATCGGACAGTGTACGTCGGATTGTCCGACGGACAAAGTCCTATCTCCTGCTGGATAGATTTTTGGACAACAAGGTCCGATCACACCAAATCCGATCGTGTGTATGGTAGTCCGACTGGACAAAGTGCTACGCATGCTCAGATCACATTAGAAGACCAAAGCTATTGGCTACTAGCCTCTACGTAGTCCCGTCGTAGGCAACAAACGTCACCGCGTTCAGAATGATCGGATTTTCCGACAACTTTGTCCGACCGTGTGTACGCAAAACCAACATCGGACAAAGTACGACGGACATGATCCGACCGACCTGGTCCTCGGATAATCCGCGCGTGTGTATGGGGCTTAATAGTTGTCCTGTGGACAGATTCTCCCCCCTGAGCTGTGGATCTCTGCAGCTCCTCCAAAGTTACCATGGGCCTCTTGGCTCTTCTCTGATGAATTCTCTCCTTGCCCGGCCCGGTCAGTTTAGGTGGACGGCCATGTCTTGGTAGGTTTGCAGTTGTGCCATACTCTTTCCATTTTCCGATGATGGATTGAACAGAGCTCCGTGAGATGTTCAAAGCTTGGGAGATTTTTTTTATAACCTAACCCTGCTTTATACTTCTCCACAACTTTATCCCTGACCTGTCTGGTGTGTTCCTTGGCCTTCATGGTGCTGTTTGTTCACTAAGGTTCTCTAACAAACCTCTGAGGGACTTCACAGAACAGCTGTATTTATACTGGGATTAAATTACACACAGGTGGACTCTATTTACTAATTAGGTGACTTCTAAAAGGCAATTGGTTCCACTAGATTTTAGTTAGACGTATCACAGTAAAAGGGGGCTGAATATAAACACACGCCACACTTTTCACATATTTCTAAATAATTTTAAAAACCATTTATCATTTTTCCTTCCACTTCACAATTATGTGCCACATTGTTTTGGTCCATTACGTAAAATCCTAATAAAATACATTTAAGTTTTTGATTGTAACATGACAACATTTGGAACATTTCAAGGGATATGAATACTTTTTCAAGGCACTGTAAAATATATGAGTTTCACTTTTTGAATTGAATTACTGAAATAAATTAACTTTTTGATCATATTCAAATTTTTTGAGATGCACCTGTATATGGGGTGTAGAAAAACACAACAAAAAAATAAATAAAAAATCTAACTTTTTATGATCTGCAGTGGGAATGAGCCCTGGGGATTGGAAAGTTGCAGCATAATATATGTGTGTGTGTGTGTGTGTGTGTGTGTGTGTGTGTGTGTGTGTGTGTGTGTGTGTGTGTGTGTGTGTGTGTGTGTGTGTGTGTGTGTGTGTGTGTGTGTATATATATATATATATATATATATATATATATATATATATATATATATATATATATATATATATATATATATATATATACACACACACACACACACACATACACATACACACACATACACACACACACACACACACACACACACACCGTATATACTCGAGTATAGGCCGTCCCGAGTATAAGCCGAGGCCCCTAAATCACCACAAAAAAATGGGGAAAACGTATTGACCCACGTATAAGCCAAGGGTGAAAAATGCAGCAGCTACTGTAAGTGGAAAAGAGGGTCAGCAATGCCCATCTGCAGCTGCATGCCCCCTGTACAGACCCCCGTGTCCCCATTGCACCCCGTGTCCCCATTGCAGCCTATCTGCGCCGATCTGTAGGTCCGGGGTCCGGTGTCGCTTCCAACTGTGCAGCCGATGAGGTCCCGCTCTGCCCCCCCGTGTACGGCGCCATTCCACTATTACAAAAAACGCGCCTCCTCCTCCTCCTCCTCGTCCGTGATAGGAGGAACACTTTTTTCCCAGCAGTCAGTGTGCAGTGTTCCGCCTATCACGGACATCCTCTCATCCTCGTCCATGAGATGAGAATGACAGAACATCCGTGATAGGCGGAACACTGTACTGACTTACTGCTGGGAAAATTAGTGTTCCTCCTATCACGGACGGGCGGGAGGAGGAGGCGCGGCTTTTGAAAACTGCCGTCTGTCTGCATGACACGCTGTTCATGTAGGCAGACGGCGGTGACTCGAATATAAGCCGAGGGGTGGACTTTCAGCCCTAAAATAGGGTCTGAAAATCTCGGCTTATATTCGAGTATATACGGTATATATATATATATATATATATATATATATATATATATATATATAAAATAATCGTATATACTCGAGTATAAGCCGAGTTTTTCAGCACATTTTTTGTGCTGAGAATGTCCCCCTCGGCTTATACTCGAGTCAAGCACTTTTCTGCAGCAGAAAATTACATTTTCCGACCCGACTTTAGGGCCCCGTATCTCGGGGACACATGGTGCTAGGAACCCCAAATTTGGTATTCAACCCCAGTGGAACTAGCACTACAACATTTCCAAAGATGGGGTTCCTAGCACGAGATACGGGGCCCCAAAGTCAGTTCGGAAAATGTCATTCTCTGCTGCAGACAAGTGCTTGACATTTTCCGACCTGACCGAGATACGGGGCCCCACAGTCGGTCAACTGTGTCCATCTGCAGCAATGTTATTTTGGGACCCTTTGGCTGCAGCTAGGGGGCATTTAGGAACCCTTAACTACCAAGTTTGAAGTTTGGGGGACCTATGGCTGCAAATGGGCACAGTGAGGCTGAAAATGGGCATTGTTGACCCTCTTTTCCACTTACAGTAGCTGTGCATTTCTCACCCTAGGCTTATACTCAAGTCATTACGTTTTCCCAGTTGTTTGTGGTAAAATTAGGTGCCTCGGCTTATACGGTATAATTATATATATATATATATATATATATATATATATATATATATATATATATATATGTTTTGGCTTTAGATACACTTTATAATTCAGAAGTGTGTGCAGCTGAAATGAACATCCTGCAGGTCAGACATAGCACAGCTAAGCTCTGAAAGTCAGGGACAGGGATGACTGTAAGGCCCCTTTCACACTGGGGCGGGAGCCGCGGTGACGGTAAAGCAGCGCTATATTTAGCGCTGCTTTACCGTCGTTTTAGCCGCGGTATTCGGCCGCTCGCGGTGCGGTTTTACCCCCCGCGACCGGCCGAAAAAGGGTTAAGATCCCCCGCAGAGCGCCGCTGTATTGCCGCAGCGTCCCATTCAAATCAATGGGTAGGCGCGGTATAGGAGCGGTGAATACACGGCTCCTATACCGCTCCAAAGATGCTGCTAGCAGGACTTTGACCGTCCTGCTAGCGCACCACTCCAGTGTAAAAGCCCGCCGGCTTTCACACTGGAGTGAATGGGGCCGGATTTTTTCAGGCGCTGTACAGGCGCTATTTTTAGCGCTGTACCGCCTGAAAAACACCCCCAGTGTGAAAGGGGCCTTAGTCCGGTTTGCTGTCCCATACACAATAATAATAAAATGTAAATAAGAATATATGTGTGCACCAGTTAATAAAATAATAATTAACAACCGGTTAATTATTATTTTGCCGTTACCGGTACAGCTATCAATACAACAATTGAAAATTAACTATATGGCTACAGTACGCCATTGTTCACCGGCATGCCATTGTCTAATAATAGCAAAAGGTTGCTGACCCCCCCCGATATACACAATACTTTTAACATCTGTCAAGGGTGGAAATGTAGTAATACAAAGATGAAACAACAATACCAAAATATGTGTGTCAGATTTTGTGTAACCGTGAATAATACACGAGGATTAGGGAGGTTTATCCTGAAAATTGGACAAAAAAATTAAAATAAATTGTTTGCACATATCAATGCGGCTTATTGTGAGCAAATAATTTATAAGAACGCAGCGTAATCTCTTTAAAGAAGACTAAAAGAGCCCCAGACGGTCGCCATAAGAGTCCACAGTCATTTATTGCTGATTAAATTGAGAGAACAGGAAGACACAAGACAGCCAAATGTGTTTTAGAGGCCAAACAATCTCCCTTTATTAGGCCTTAATTAGGGGATGAAAAAGCCTCCTATAGGATTCTCCCTCTACAAGCTCCTGGACAGTGTTCTGTCAAACAGGAATCATCATTACACTATATGAACGTGTGCCTGAGAAACTCATGCAAGGCCTTGGAAGGAATATACTGGGGGACAGACTGACCCAAGTAGGATTTACTGGAGGACTGACTGACCTGGAAGGGTTATACTGTGCGACAGATTGACCACAGAGATGGAAGGATTATACTGGAAGGCAGATTGACTGGGGGGGGGGGGGGGTATGTACTGGGGAACAGACTGACCTGGGGAAGGATTATACTGGGGGACAGAATGACCTTGGGGGAGGATTATACTGGGGGACAGGATGACCCGGAGGAGGATTATACTGGGGGGATAGGATGATCCGGAGGAAGATTATACTGGGGGACAGAATGACCCGGGGGAGGATTATACTGGGGGACAGAATGACCCCGGGGAGGATTATACTGGGGGACAGAATGACCCGGGGGAGGATTATACTGGGGGACAGAATGACCCGGGAGAGGAATATACTGGGGGACAGAATGACCCGGGAGAGGAATATACTGGGGGACAGAATGACCCGGGAGAGGATTATACTGGGGGACAGAATGACCCGGGAGAGGAATATACTGGGGGACAGACTGACCCGGGGGAGGATTATACTGGGGGACAGAATGACCCGGGAGAGGAATATACTAGGGGACAGACTGACCCGGGAGAGGATTATACTGGGGGACAGACTGACCTGGGGGAGGATTATACTGGGGGACAGAATGACCTTGGGGGAGGATTATACTGGGGGACAGGATGACCCGGAGGAGAATTATACTGGGGGGATAGGATGATCCGGAGGAAGATTATACTGGGGGACAGAATGACCCGGGGGAGGATTATACTGGGGGACAGAATGACCCAGGGGAGGATTATACTGGGGGACAGAATGACCCGGGGGAGGATTATACTGGGGGACAGAATGACCCGGGAGAGGAATATACTGGGGGACAGAATGACCCGGGAGAGGAATATACTGGGGGACAGAATGACCCGGGAGAGGATTATACTGGGGGACAGAATGACCCGGGAGAGGAATATACTGGGGGACAGACTGACCCGGGGGAGGATTATACTGGGGGACAGAATGACCCGGGAGAGGAATATACTAGGGGACAGACTGACCCGGGAGAGGATTATACTGGGGGACAGACTGACCTGGGGGAGGATTATACTGGGGGACAGACTGACCCGGGAGAGGATTATACTGGGGGACAGAATGACCCAGGGGAGGATTATACTGGGGGACAGAATGACCCGGGGGAGGATTATACTGGGGGACAGAATGACCCGGGAGAGGAATATACTGGGGGACAGAATGACCCGGGAGAGGAATATACTGGGGGACAGAATGACCCGGGAGAGGATTATACTGGGGGACAGACTGACCCGGGGGAGGATTATACTGGGGGACAGAATGACCCGGGAGAGGAATATACTGGGGGACAGACTGACCCGGGAGAGGATTATACTGGGGGACAGACTGACCTGGGGGAGGATTATACTGGGGGACAGACTGACCCGGGAGAGGATTATACTGGGGGACAGACTGACCCGGGAGAGGATTATACTGGGGGACAGACTGACCCGGGAGAGGATTATACTGGGGGACAGATTGACCAATGAGAGAGAAGGATTATACTAGGGGACAGAATGACCTGAGAAAGGATTATACTGGGGGACAGAATGACCTGGGGGAGGATTATACTGGGGAACAGACTGCCCCGGGGGAGGATTATACTGGGGAACAGACTGACCTGGGGGAGGATTATACTGGGGACATATTGACCAAGGAGAGAGAAGGATTATATTGGGGGACAGAATGACTCGGGAGAGGATTATACTGGGGGACAGACTGACCTGGGGAATGATTATACTGGGGGACAGACTGACCTGGGGGATGATTATACTGGGGGACAGATTGACCAAGGAGAGAGAAGGATTATACTGGGGGGACAGGGGGAGGATTATATTGGGGGACAGATTGACCAAGGAGAGAGAAGGATTATACTGGGGGACAGACTGACCTTGGGGAGAATTATACTGGGGGACAGAATGACCTAGGGTACAGACAGACTGGGGGGGGGGAATTGTACTGGGGGACAGACTAGCTTTGTTTTATATTAAACACGCCCTTGAAGCCCCTCCCACCATTAACACAATTTGGCCACACCCACTGTTTAAAGAAAAAAAAAAGAAGTGTGTTGGTTCAGCACCTAGGATGTAAATATATTGTGTTTAAAATGAAATGTGAGAATTTGTGAAACTAGTATATATGAAAGCCACAATTGTAATGTGTAACAATGTAAACACAATCTAACTAATCGATAATCATCTGCGCTAGTCACAGCCATCAACCATTACACCCACTGTTTGCTGAGCATCACATTACTCCCCTAATTAAAATGCCCAAAGGTGCCCTAGGTCTTTATTGCAATCCTAGCAATGCCCCTGGCATAATGAAAACCACGCCCACTCTTCACACCACATTTTTTTTATCAAGTAAAGGGGGCCCAACTTATGATCTTGAACTGAAAATCAAAGTGCCACCCCAAAGAGTCCAAATAGAGGATTTATTACAAACATATAATGGGTGCTACAATCAACGCATTTCAGGGACCATGTTGTGGATT
Source organism: Lithobates sylvaticus (assembly GCA_028564925.1). Classification (NCBI taxonomy): domain Eukaryota; kingdom Metazoa; phylum Chordata; class Amphibia; order Anura; family Ranidae; genus Lithobates; species Lithobates sylvaticus. The sequence continues at coordinate 272,519,105 of CM053032.1, forward strand.
AATGTTATAGACAGAGTTGATTATTCAGTTGCTTTGATTAATTAATTTGATCGATAAATCCGTTCTTTGGACTCTTAAAGTAATATATTTTTTTTTAAATGAAGGTTTTAATAACAAACATGTTTTACTTACCTGCTCTGTGTAGTGGCTTTGCACAGAGTAGCCTCGATCCTCCTTTTCTGAGGTCCACCGCCAGCGCTCCTGGCCCCTCCTCTTCGGGGGCTGCTCCTTTGGAAAGCTGCGTTCCATGGGGGGCATCGGTGCGGACTTCCATTGACACAAACCGGGCAACTCCGCCCTGCCCCCCTCTCCCTGGCCACAGCATTTGATTAACAGCAGGGGAAGCCTTTGGCCAAATGAGGAGGGAGACATTGATGAGTGCTGCTGCTCTTGTGCACATCGCTGGATCGGATTGGGCTCAGGTAAGAAAAAGGGGGGCTGGGGGGGGAATCCTGCAACCCAGGTTTTTTACCCTAATGCACAGAAAATCGCCATAGGTGTACGTCGGCTCCTTTAAGAGCCATAGCAGGTGATCGCTTGCCGCCAGAGGCTTGCCCGCTGCATAGCGGGGGGACTCGACGCACGTGTCTGGCGGCCGCAATGTCCACCGGTCACCTGTGGATTGTGGGATTATGATTGTGACTGTGGGAAAGAGAGCCAGAACAGGGATCTGTCGATGTAAACAGACAGATCCCCGTTCTGACAAGGGAGGAGAGAGAGATTGCTGTTCCTAGTGATTAGGAACAGCGATCTCTCTCCTCCTCCAGTCAGTCCCATCCCCCCACAGTTAGAAACACCTCCCAGGGAACACATTCAACCCCTAGTGTTAACTCCTTCCCTGCCAGGGATATTTACACAGTAATAAGGGCATTTCTATAGCACTGATCGCTGTATAGATGTCAATGGTCCCAAAAAAGTGTCAAAAAAAAGTGTCCGCCACAATGTTGCTGTCCCTCTTAAAAAAAAAAAAAAAAAAAAAAATCGCAGATTGCTGCCATTACTAATATATATATTAGTAATGGCAGCAATCTGCGATTTTTTTTTTTATATATTAGTAATGGCAGCAATCTGCGATTATTTTTTTTATTTTTATTATATATATATTATATATATATATATATATATATATATATATATATATATATATTGCCATAAATCCCCTATTTCGTAGATACTATAACTTTTGTGCAAACCAATCAATATACGCTTATTGTGATTTTTTTTTTTTTTTTACAAAAAATATGTAGAAGAATACATAAAACAGCCTAAACTAATGAAGACATTTTTTTTTAAAAAAAATTGGGGGGATATTTATTATAGCGATAAGTAAAAAAAAAAAATGTTTTATATATATATATATATATATATATATATATATATATATATATATTATATATATATAATTTTTTTTTTTTTTTTACTTATCGCTATAATAAATATCCCCCCCAATTTAAAAAAAAAAACGTCTTCATTAGTTTAGGCTGATATGTATTCTTCGCAAAAGATAAAAACCGCAGAGGTGATCAAATACCACCAAAAGAAAGCTCTATTTGTGGGGAAAAAAAAGGACGTCAATTGTTTGTTTAAAGCGTTGCACGACCGCACAATTGTCACTTAAAGCGAAGCAGTGCCGTATCGCAGATCGCAAAAAAATGGCCTGGTCATTAAGGGGGGGGGGGTAAATCCTTCCGGTCTGTCTGCAACTCCTATTGATAGGGATGCAGTGATTTTAATACCAGCCTGTTGACGTCTGGCTGGAGAGTGACTTGCCGCTCTCACAACCTAATATTATACACGTTTACCGGAGGCGGCGGTAGAAGGTTAACGCTGATGCCAGGATTACTTCCTTTATCCTTTAAATAACACTTTCTGATATAATAGACAAAACAAATCTTTTCTTTTTTCTGAAGCACAATAGACTTTGCCGGCTCCATGGAAAAAACCTTGATGGGATGTTTCCAGGAAAAAAAATAATAATAGACAAACAGAAGTTGAGGGATTTGATGTGGCGAAGGCTCCAGTCAAGGTTGTCCCGGTTATATTTAGTACAAGGTCCTGCCTCATTCAGCTGCAGATTGTTGCAGTTCTCTGCAGATTCTCTCCATGATATCATGTAATATAATGGAACCAGAACCTTTGTTATTTTTTGGGGGGGGGGGGGGGGTGCCTGGAACCTTTATCAGGTTTTCTGTTGTCTGTGTCCCTGGAAATGTGATCCTATTTATGCGCTCAGCGTCCCTGAGACAGGAAGTGAGGGGAAATCTCCCCCAAAAGAAGTCCTAACCCTTCTGTGTCCCTGGGCCAGGAAGAGAGGGAGAGGGATATCCTCCCGACTTGACCCCTCGCTATCCAAATGTGAAGTCCCATTTTAAGTCAATCTTATGCAATACTGACACCGGGGGGAAGGGGGGGAGCTGTACTGGTGAAGGCCCAGGGGTGGGAGTCTGTACTGGGGGGAGCTGTACAGATGGGGAATCTATATGGGGGAGGGGGGCGGAGCTGTACTGGTGAAGGCCCAGGGGTGGGAGTCTGTACTGGGGGGAGCTGTACAGGTGTGGAATCTATACGGGGGAGGGGGGCGGAGCTGTACTGGTGAAGGCCCAGGGGTGGGAGTCTGTACAGGTGGTGAATCTATACTGGAGGGGGGGCTGTACAGGTGGTGAATCTATACTGGAGGGGGGGGGGGGGCTGTACAGGTGGTGACTCTATTCTGGAGGGGGGGGGGCTGTACAGGTGGTGAATCTATACTGGAGGGGGGGCTGTACAGGTGGTGAATCTATACTGGAGGGGGGGGGGGGCTGTACAGGTGGAACGATGCTGTACCAGGGAGGAGGAGATCTGCACTGAAAAGGAGGGGAGCTGTGAAAAGTAAGATGGGGGATATTGGCTTGAGGAGGCACAGTATATTGTTCATTTGGATATAGAGGAGGTATGAGGCACAGTATATTGTCAAGATGGATATGGAGGAGGTATGAGGCACAGTTCATTGACCAGTTGGATTTTGTGGAGGTAGGAGGCACAGTATATTGTCCAGTTGGATATGGAGGAGGTATGAGGCACAGTATATTGTCCAGCTGGAAGGGGTACAAGCCACAGTATATTAGCTGATGGGATTTTAGGAGGTACGAGGCACTATATTATCCAGTTGGAAATGGAGGAGGTACGAGGCACAGTATATTATCCAGTTGGAAATGGAGGAGGTACGAGGCACAGTATATTATCCAGTTGGATATGGAGGAGGTACGAGGCACAGTATATTATCTAGTTGGATATGGAGGAGGTATGAGGCACAGTATATTGTCCAGTTGGATATGGAGGAGGTATGAGGCACAGTATATTGTCCAGTTGGATATGGAGGAGGTATGAGGCACAATATATTGTCCAGTTAGGTATGCAGGAAGTACAAGGCACAGTTTATTATCCAGTTGGATATGGAGGAGGTACGAGGCACAATAATTTGGACATGGATAACAGGCACAGTACATTGTCCTATTGGACATGGGGGGGGGGGGGGGGTACAGTATTTTGTCCATTTGGTAAGAGGCACAATTTTTTTAGTTGGATATGGAGGAGGTACATGTCCTTTTCTTGCCGTAACGCGGAGGTGGGCCCTCACCGTAACGTGGAGGTGGAGTCTTGCCGTAACGTGGAGGTGGCCCCTTGCCGTAACGTGGAGGTTGCCCCTTGCCGTAACGCGGAAGTGGGCCCTTGCCGTAACGCGGAAGTGGGCTCTTGCCGTAACGTGGAGGTGGGCCCTCACCGTAACGTGGAGGTGGAGTCTTGCCGTAACGTGGAGGTGGAGTCTTGCCGTAACGTGGAGGTAGAGTCTTGCCGTAACGCGGAGGTGGGCCCTTGCCGTAACGCGGAAGTGGGCTCTTGCCATAACGCGGAGGTGGGCTCTTGCCGTAACGCGGAAGCGGGCTCTTGCCGTAACGTGGAGGCGGGCCCTCGCCGTAACGTGGAGGCGGGCCCTTGCCGTAACGTGGAGGCGGGCCCTTGCCGTAACGTGGAGGCGGGCCCTTGCCGTAACGTGGAGGCGGGCTTTCGCCGTAACGTGGAGGTGGGCTCCTGCCGTAACGTGGAGGTGGGCTCCTGCCGTAACGTGGTGGTGGGCTCTTGCCGTAACGTGGAGGAGGGCCCTTGCCGTAACGTGGTGGTGGGCCCTTGCCGTAATGTGGAGGTGGGCCCTTGCCGTAACGTGGAGGAGGGCTTTCGCCGTAACGTGGAGGTGGGCCCTTGCCGTAACGTGGAGGTGGGCTGTTGTTGTAACGTAACGTGGAGGTGGGCCCTTGCCGTAACGTGGAGGTGGGCTGTTGTTGTAACGTAACGTGGAGGTGGGCTCTTGCCGTAACGTAACGTGGAGGAGGGCTTTCGCCGTAACGTGGAGGTGGGCCCTTGCCGTAACGTGGAGGAGGGCTTTCGCCGTAACGTGGAGGTGGGCTCCTGCCGTAACGTGGAGGTGGGCTCCTGCCGTAACGTGGAGGTGGGCTCCTGCCGTAACGTGGTGGTGGGCTCTTGCCGTAACGTGGAGGAGGGCCCTTGCCGTAATGTGGAGGTGGGCCCTTGCCGTAACGTGGAGGAGGGCTTTCGCCGTAACGTGGAGGTGGGCCCTTGCCGTAACGTGGAGGTGGGCTGTTGTTGTAACGTAACGTGGAGGTGGGCTCTTGCCGTAACGTGGAGGTAGACTCTTTCTGTAACGTAACGTGGAGGAGGGCTTTCGCCGTAACGTGGAGGTGGGCTTTCGCCGTAACGTGGAGGTGGGCCCTTGCCGTAACGTGGAGGTGGGCCCTTGCCGTAACGTGGAGGTGGGCCCTTGCCGTAACGTGGAGGTGGGCCCTTGCCGTAACGTGGAGGTGGGCTCTTGCCGTAACGTGGAGGTGGGCTCTTGCCGTAACGTGGAGGTGGGCTCTTGCCGTAACGTGGAGGTGGGCCCTTGCCGTAACGTGGAGGTGGGCCCCTTCCGTAACGTGGAGGTGGGCCCCTTCCGTAACGTGGAGGTGGGCCCTTGCCGTAACGTGGAGGTGGGCCCTTGCCGTAACGTGGAGGTGGGCCCTTGCCATAACGTGGAGGTGGCCACCTGCTGTAACGTGGAGGTGGGCCCTTTGCCGTAACGTGGAGGTGGGCTCTTGCTATCACACACTGGTATGCACAGAATACTTGCACATTATGGAACTCCCCTTTGCCGGTCTCCAGCAAAGACGGGTCCTGGCTCCTGCAGCCTCTTCCCTTGCGCCTTTCTGTGGTCTTTCTCTTCTGTCATTGGACAGCCATTGATGATGTCGCTGAAAAGTGTTTTGGGCAAAAAAAAAAAATTTTTAAATCTGCTGGCATGTTAACAAAGAAGTGAATGTGATGCACCAGGAGGATTCACCTGCAGTGAATGTTTGGTGAATGTTGGACGCACTGCTTTGTTAATATGCCTCCCCAGTGATTTCTTATTGTAGGAGTCTTCATTAGGATCCCTGTCGGGTTTTGTCTGCTGTCTGACAGCAATAAAGACTTGACAGGGGGTCTAATCCAGGGTAGACAACCTTTGACAGGTGGAGGTCTGTGGAATCTTTTATTATTAAAAAAAGAAAATAAGTCCCAATAAAAAGATCTGGAAAAATATAATAAAAGGAATGTCACTGTAAACATAGACGCAGCCTACCTGAGAAGTCAGTGAGGAGGCGGGGCTGACCCTCGTCCACAATGTCCTTCATCTCTGGAGAGGGATTGGTCACAAGGAGTCTGATGCCGGAGGCCATCCTCAGGGCAGAACTGGTACTGCAGTCTGACTTGCCCGGCTAGTATCAGGCCTGGTTGGCCGAGTTCTGTCCTGTAAGAGGAGTATACATTGTGGTTAGGACAGTGCAGGGGTCAGGAGCACCACAGAGTGCAAAGGTCGGGAATACATGACACACATTGCAGAGGTAATTGATATGTAATACAGAGTGCAGGGGTCAGGACTAAGTGATGCAGAGCGCAGGGGTCAGGACTAAGTAAGGCAGAGCACAGGGGCCAGGACTAAGTAATGCAGAGCGCAGGGGTCAGGACTAAGTAATACAGAGTGCAGGGGTCAGGACTAAGTAATACAGAGCGCAGGGGTCAGGACTAAGTAATACAGAGCGCAGGGGTCAGGACTAAGTAATGCAGAGCGCGGGGGTCAGGACTAAGTAATGCAGAGCGCGGGGGTCAGGGCTAAGTAAGGCAGAGCGCAGGGGTCAGGACTAAGTAATGCAGAGTGTGGGGGTCAGGGCTAAGTAATGCAGAGTGCAGGGGTCATGTACCAATAATACTCCGTGCCTCACACCTCCCTCATAGTACTCTATATACCTCACAGTACTCTATATACCTCACACCTCCCTCATAGTACTCTATATACCTCACACCTCCCTCATAGTACTCTATATACCTCACACCTCCCTCATATATATACCTCACACCTCTCTCATAGTACTCTATATACCTCACAGTACTCTATATACCTCACACCTCCCTCATAGTACTCTATATACCTCACACCTCCCTCATAGTACTCTATATACCTCACACCTCCCTCATATATACCTCACACCTTCCTCATAGTACTCTATATACCTCACACCTCCCTCATATATATATATACCTCACACCTCTCTCATAGTACTCTATATACCTCACACCTTCCTCATATATATACCTCACACCTCCCTCATATATACCTCACACCTTCCTTATTGTACTCTATATACCTCACATCTCCCTCATAGTACTCTATATACCTCACACCTCCCTCATAGTACTCTATATACCTCACACCTCCCTCATAGTACTCTATATACCTCACACCTCCCTCATAGTACTCTATATACCTCACACCTCCCTCATATATACCTCACACCTTCCTCATAGTACTCTATATATACACCTCACACCTTCCTCATAGTACTCTATATATACCTCACACCTTCCTCATAGTACTCTATATACCTCACACCTCCCTCATAGTACTCTATATACCTCACACCTCCCTCATAGTACTCTATATACCTCACACCTCCCTCATAGTACTCTATATACCTCACACCTCCCTCATATATACCTCACACCTTCCTCATAGTACTCTATATATACACCTCACACCTTCCTCATAGTACTCTATATATACACCTCACACCTTCCTCATAGTACTCTATATACCTCACACCTTCCTCATAGTACTCTATATATACACCTCACACCTCCCTCATAGTACTCTATATATACACCTCCCTCATAGTACTCTATATATACACCTCACACCTCCCTCATAGTACTCTATATATACACCTCACACCTCCCTCATAGTACTCTATATATACACCTCACACCTCCCTCATAGTACTCTATATATACACCTCACACCTCCCTCATAGTACTCTATATATACCTCACACCTCCCTCATAGTACTCTATATACCTCACACCTCCCTCATATATACATCACACCTTCCTCATAGTACTCTATATACCTCACACCTCCCTCATATATATATACCTCACACCTCTCTCATAGTACTCTATATACCTCACAGTACTCTATATACCTCACACCTTCCTCATATATATATACACCTCACACCTCCCTCATAGTACTCTATATACCTCACACCTCCCTCATAGTACTCTATATACCTCACACCTCCCTCATAGTACTCTATATACCTCACACCTCCCTCATAGTACTCTATATACCTCACACCTCCCTCGTAGTACTCTATATACTTCACACCTCCCTCATAGTACTCTATATATACCTCACACCTCCCTCATAGTACTCTATATATACCTCACACCTCCCTCATAGTACTCTATATATACACCTCACACCTTCCTCATAGTACTCTATATACCTCACACCTCCCTCGTAGTACTCTATATACCTCACACCTCCCTCGTAGTACTCTATATACTTCACACCTCCCTCGTAGTACTCTATATATACCTCACACCTCCCTCATAGTACTCTATATATACCTCACACCTTCCTCATAGTACTCTATATATACCTCACACCTTCCTCATAGTACTCTATATATACACCTCACACCTTCCTCATAGTACTCTATATACCTCACACCTCCCTCATAGTACTCTATGTATACCTCACACCTCCCTCATAGTACTCTATATATACCTCACACTTCCCTCATAGTACTCTACATATATATATATATATATATATACCTCCCTCATAGTACTCTATATATACCTCACACTTCCCTCATAGTACTCTATATATACCTCACACCTCCCTCATAATATACCTCACACTTCCCTCATAATACTCTATATACCTCACACCTCCCTCATAGTACTCTATATATACCTCACACCTCCCTCATAGTACTCTATATATATACACCTCCCTCATAGTACTCTATATACCTCACACCCCCCTCATAGTACTCTATATATACACCTCACACCTCCCTCATAGTACTCTATATATACCTCACACCTCCCTCATAGTACTCTATATATACCTCACACCTCCCTCATAGTACTCTATATATACCTCACACCTTCCTCATAGTACTCTATATATACACCTCACACCTTCCTCATAGTACTCTATATACCTCACACCTCCCTCGTAGTACTCTATATACCTCACACCTCCCTCGTAGTACTCTATATACCTCACACCTCCCTCGTAGTACTCTATATACTTCACACCTCCCTCATAGTACTCTATATATACCTCACACTTCCCTCATAGTACTCTACATATATATATATATACCTCACACCTCCCTCATAGTACTCTATATATACCTCACACTTCCCTCATAGTACTCTATATATACCTCACACCTCCCTCATAATATACCTCACACTTCCCTCATAATACTCTATATACCTCACACCTCCCTCATAGTACTCTATATATACCTCACACCTCCCTCATAGTACTCTATATATACACCTCCCTCATAGTACTCTATATACCTCACACCCCCCTCATAGTACTTTATATATACCTCACACCTCCCTCATAGTACTCTATATATACACCTCCCTCATAGTACTCTATATACCTCACACCCCCCTCATAGTACTCTATATATACCTCACACCTCCCTCACAGTACTCTATATACCTCACACCTCCCTCATAGTACTCTATATATACCTCACACCTCCCTCATAGTACTCTATATATACACCTCACACCTTCCTCATAGTACTCTATATACCTCACACCTCCCTCGTAGTACTCTATATACCTCACACCTCCCTCGTAGTACTCTATATACTTCACACCTCCCTCGTAGTACTCTATATATACCTCACACCTCCCTCATAGTACTCTATATATACCTCACACCTTCCTCATAGTACTCTATATATACCTCACACCTTCCTCATAGTACTCTATATATACACCTCACACCTTCCTCATAGTACTCTATATACCTCACACCTCCCTCATAGTACTCTATGTATACCTCACACCTCCCTCATAGTACTCTATATATACCTCACACTTCCCTCATAGTACTCTACATATATATATATATATATATACCTCCCTCATAGTACTCTATATATACCTCACACTTCCCTCATAGTACTCTATATATACCTCACACCTCCCTCATAATATACCTCACACTTCCCTCATAATACTCTATATACCTCACACCTCCCTCATAGTACTCTATATATACCTCACACCTCCCTCATAGTACTCTATATATACACCTCCCTCATAGTACTCTATATACCTCACACCCCCCTCATAGTACTCTATATATACACCTCACACCTCCCTCACAGTACTCTATATACCTCACACCTCCCTCATAGTACTCTATATATACCTCACACCTCCCTCATAGTACTCTATATATACCTCACACCTTCCTCATAGTACTCTATATATACACCTCACACCTTCTTCATAGTACTCTATATACCTCACACCTCCCTCGTAGTACTCTATATACCTCACACCTCCCTCGTAGTACTCTATATACCTCACACCTCCCTCGTAGTACTCTATATACTTCACACCTCCCTCATAGTACTCTATATATACCTCACACTTCCCTCATAGTACTCTACATATATATATATATACCTCACACCTCCCTCATAGTACTCTATATATACCTCACACTTCCCTCATAGTACTCTATATATACCTCACACCTCCCTCATAATATACCTCACACTTCCCTCATAATACTCTATATACCTCACACCTCCCTCATAGTACTCTATATATACCTCACACCTCCCTCATAGTACTCTATATATACACCTCCCTCATAGTACTCTATATACCTCACACCCCCCTCATAGTACTCTATATATACCTCACACCTCCCTCATAGTACTCTATATATACACCTCCCTCATAGTACTCTATATACCTCACACCCCCCTCATAGTACTCTATATATACCTCACACCTCCCTCGCAGTACTCTATATACCTCACACCTCCCTCATAGTACTCTATATACCTCCATCCTCCGTTATACGGAGAAACTGGCAGAGGAGTCTGAGGAGAACTAGGGGACTCCAGCTCCGCCCCCTCCCCCTCTCTGTCAGTCGATTGGCGGGCAGCCGGTCCCCGCCCTTGTGATTGGTGGTCTCTCCCGTGCTGTGATTGGTGGTCTCTCCCGTGCTGTGATTGGTGGTCCGTCCTCGGCAGTGATTGGTGGGCTCTGTGTATCGCGGCTCCGGATTGGTCGGTTCGTGTGGTGGTCGTTCAGGCCGGACTCCCCTCAGTGACAGGCCAGCTCCGGGGGGCTCCTCATCCAGCATGACAGCCCGGGGAGAACGGCCGGCACCGGGGCCCGGTACACAGCGGGAGGCCTCAGAGGGACCCTCCGACACCCGGCACTGACCGCCCAGGACAGGTGAGAGGAGAGGAGGGGGAGGGGAGGGAAGAGGTTCTACAGCATCTCCACCTGACTGACCCCTCCCCCTCCATCCCAGCCCCTCCCCCTTTATACAAGAGAGAGCACTGCACCACATGAGCTTACACTCTAATGTCCCCTCCCCCCCCCCCCCACAGTCACATCATTCTCTGCACCACAGGAGCTTACACTCCAATGTCCCCTCCCCCTTTATACAGGAGAGAGCACTGCACCACAGGAGCTTACACTCCAATGTCCCCTCCCCCTTTATACAGGAGAGAGCACTGCACCACAGGAGCTTACACTCCAATGTCCCCCCCCCTTTATACAGGAGAGAGCACCGCACCACAGGAGCTTACACTCCAATGTCCCCCCCCCCTTTATACAGGAGAGAGCACCGCACCACAGGAGCTTACACTCCAATGTCCCCTCCCCCTTTATACAGGAGAGAGCACCGCACCACAGGAGCTTACACTCCAATGTCCCCTCCCCCTTTATACAGGAGAGAGCACCGCACCACAGGAGCTTACACTCCAATGTCCCCCCCCCTTTATACAGGAGAGAGCACCGCACCACAGGAGCTTACACTCCAATGTCCCCTCCCCCTTTATACAGGAGAGAGCACTGCACCACAGGAGCTTACACTCCAATGTCCCCTCCCCCTTTATACAGGAGAGAGCACTGCACCACAGGAGCTTACACTCCAATGTCCCCCTCCCCCCCCCCCAGTCACATCATTCTCTGCACCACAGGAGCTTACACTCTAATGTCCCCTTCTCCTCCATTCTAGCCCCTCCCCCTTTCTACAGGAGAGAGCACTGCACCACAGGAGCTTACACTCTAATGTCCCCTCCCCCCCCCACAGTCACATCATTGGAAATCCCCACTTAGACGTGTTGCCAGAGGGCGGTAAAGCAGGCGGTTAAGCTGTGATTTTAGTGCCCCGCCTGCCAATGTAAATAAGAACTTACAGCCACTTAGGCCCCTTTCACACTGGGGTGGGGAGTCGCGGTGACGGTAAAGCAGCGCTATATTTAGCCCTCCTTTACCGTCATTTTAGCCGCGGTATTCGGCCGCTCGCGGTGCGGTTTTACCCCCCGCGAGCGGCCGAAAAAGGGTTAAAGACCCCCCGCAGAGCGCCACCGTAGCGGCGCTTTGCGGCGGTATTGCCGCGGTATTACCGCGGTGTAACATTCAAATCAATGGGAAGGAGCGGTATAGGTGCGGTGAAAACACGGCTCCTATCCCGCTCCAAAGATGCTGCTAGCAGGACTTTTTTTTTACCGTCCTGCTAGCGCACCGCTCCAGTGTGAAAGCCCGCCGGCTTTCACACTGGAGTGAATGGGGCCGGATTTTTTCAGGCGGTGTACAGGCGCTATTTTTAGCGCTGTACCGCCTGAAAAACGCCCCAGTGGGAAAGGGGCCTTAGGGCTGTACACCTGTCATGGGGGCACTTGAGGTGATGGAGACTCTCATATGATTGGGGGGGGGGGCAGTTGTGACTCATGTATATTGGGCCTCTGTTGTATAGGGATGATTCTTATGTTATTGGATGCTCTTATTATAAGGGAGGACTCTGATGTGATGGGGGGGGGGCTCTGATGTGATGGGGGGGTGGCTCTGATGTGATGGGGGGGCTCTGATGTGATGGGGGTGGCTCTGATGTGATGGGGGGGGGTGGCTCTGATGTGATGGGGGGGGGGGTGGCTCTGATGTGATGGGGGGGTGGCTCTGATGTGATAGGGGGGGGTGCTCTGATGTGATGGGGGGGGCTCTGATGTGATGGGGGGGGGCTCTGATGTGATGGGGGGGGGCTCTGATGTGATGGGGGGGTGGCTCTGATGTGATGGGGGCTCTGATGTGATGGGGGCTCTGATGTGATGGGGGGGGCTCTGATGTGATGGGGGGGGCTCTGATGTGATGGGGTGGCTCTGATGTGATGGGGTGGCTCTGATGTGATGGGGTGGCTCTGATGTGATGGGGGGTGGCTCTGATGTGATGGGGGGTGGCTCTGATGTGATGGGGGGGGCTCTGATGTGATGGGGGGGGCTCTGATGTGATGGGGGGGCTCTGATGTGATGGGGGGGGGGCTCTGATGTGATGGGGGGGGGGGGCTCTGATGTGATGGGGTGGCTCTGATGTGATGGGGGGCTCTGATGTGATGGGGGGGGCTCTGATGTGATGGGGTGGCTCTGATGTGATGGGGGGGGGGCTCTGATGTGATGGGGGGGGGGCTCTGATGTGATGGGGGGGGGCTCTGATGTGATGGGGGCTCTGATGTGATGGGGTCAGCTCTAATGTGATGCGACAGAGAAAAGACATACCCGAAGGTGAAGAGAGCGCTGCTCACCCCTGAAGGATAGCATAAGGAAAAGATTCCCCCACATTGGGGTTTTTAGGCAGCATGCAATGAGAGAGTCAAGGGTAATGTGTATAAAAATAAAATGTATTAAATGAAAAAATATGACAACTGGGTTAGAACATGAGCTCCAGTGGGAAAACAGTTATAAAAACATGGATATACATTTAGCAGACTAATACTCTCGTATCGACATAATACAGTGTCTGTCATACAAATGAGAAGATTTTACTGACGCGTTTCAACCCACATGGGGTCTTCTTCAGAGGGACAAGTCCCCTAAAAGAAACATAACCTCAATATCTTTGACATAATGTAATTGCAAAGCAAGAAAGCTCTCAAACAGAAGCATGCAATACAACTGTTCCATATAGTTACCACAGTAGTGTATATCCTGAAGATAAAAAGGCAGTGCTCCCACGTGGAGAACCCTTAGTGTGAAAATGCCATCCACCTCGCCCAGGATGTACCAGGATGGTATGAGTCCGTCAAAAGCCACACGGGTCTGGAAACGTCAGTAGGTCTTGCGAGAGGCCGCACGCCGAGTGTCCCCTCCTCTGTCCCCCACCAAAAAGGCGAGGGTGCCGGGAGGAGAGAAAGCGCCCAAACGTGGATGGAGGGTATGCAGGCAATACCTGTGGCAAAGATCCAAGGGGAAACTGTATTTAGTTATTGCTGCTAGACGACGTCTAGGCAGTGAGGTATGTCATTCTATAACCCCACGTTATATATATGGGGATAGAATGATATGTTGCAGTCCAGAAGACAAAAATGCTCCATGTGGGGTAGAGCTCAAAAGTAAATAAAACAGCCATAAGACAAGCATGTCTTCTGGACTGCAACATATCATTCTATCCCCATATATATATATAACGTGGGGTTATAGAATGACATACCTCACTGCCTCATTTGTATGACAGACACTGTATTATGTCGATATGAGAGTATTAGTCTGCTAAATGTATATCCAGGTTTTTATAACTGTTTTCCCACTGGAGCTCATGTTCTAACCCAGTTGTCATATTTTTTCATTTAATACATTTTCTTTTTATACACATTACCCTTGACTCTCTCATTGCATGCTGCCTAAAAACCCCAACGTGGAGGGATCTTTTCCTTTAGCTCTGATGTGATGGGGGGACCTCTGATGTGATGGGGGGGGGCTCTGATGTGATGGGGGGACCTCTGATGTGATGGGGGGACCTCTGATGTGATGGGAGGAACTCTGATGTGATGGGCTCTGATGTGATGGGGGGGGGGGGGGCTTTGATGTGATGGGGGGACCTCTGATGTGATGGGGGGGGCTTTGATGTGATGGGCTCTGATGTGATGGGGGGGGCTTTGATGTGATGGGGGGACCTCTGATGTGATGGGGGGGGGGGGCTTTGATGTGATGGGGGCCTCTGATGTGATGGGGGGACCTCTGATGTGATGGGAGGACCTCTGATGTGATGGGAGGAACTCTGATGTGATGGGAGGAACTCTGATGTGATGGGGGGTCCTCTGATGTGATGGGAGGAACTCTGATGTGATGTGATGGGCTCTAATGTGATGGGGACCTCTGATGTGATGGGGGGACCTCTGATGTGATGGGGGGCTCTGATGTGATGGGGGGACCTCTGATGTAATGAGGGGCTCTGATGTGATGGGGGTGGCTCTGATGTGATGGGAGGAACTCTGATGTGATGTGATGGGCTCTAATGTGATGGGGGGACCTCTGATGTGATGTGGGGTCCTCTGATGTGATGGGGGGACCTCTGATGTGATGGGGGACCTCTGATGTGATGTGGGGTCCTCTGATGTGATGGGGGTGGCTCTGATGTGATGGGGGGACCTCTGATGTAATGAGGGGCTCTGATGTGATGGGGGTGGCTCTGATGTGATGGGGGGACCTCTGATGTGATGGGGGGACCTCTGATGTAATGAGGGGCTCTGATGTGATGGGGGTGGCTCTGATGTGATGGGGGTGGCTCTGATGTGATGGGGGGACCTCTGATGTAATGAGGGGCTCTGATGTGATGGGGGTGGCTCTGATGTGATGTGGGGGGGGGACCTCTGATGTAATGAGGGGCTCTGATGTGATGGGGGTGGCTCTGATGTGATGGGGGGTCCCTCTGATGTGATGGGGGGGGGGGGGGTCCTCTGATGTGATGAGGGGCTCTGATGTGATGGGGGGGGGGTCCTCTGATGTGATGAGTACCTCTGATGTGATGGGGGGGGGGCTCTGATGTGATGAGTACCTCTGATGTGATGGAAGCAGCTCTAATGTGATGGGGGAGCCTCTGGTGGGATAGGGGGACCTCTCTGGGTGGGGGGCCTATGATGTAATGCATTTAACCTCTGTTGGAATGGGGGGGGGACTTCTGATGTGATGGGGGGACTCTGATGTGATGATGTTAACCCCTTCCCTGCCAGTAACATTTATACAGTAATCAGTGCATTTTTATAGCTCTGATCGCTATATAAATGTCACTGGTCACAAAAAAGTGTCAAAAGTGTCTGATCTGTCCGCTGCAATGTTGCAGTCCTGCCAAAAATCGCAGATCATCGACATTACTAGTAAAACAAAAAAAAAAATGATACAAATGCCATAAATCTATCCCATAGTTTGTAGACGCTATAACTTTTGTGCAAATCAATATTCGCTTATTGAGATTTTTTTTTTTTTTTTTTTCAAAAAATATGTAGAATACACATTGGCCTAAACCTGATGAAGAAATTAGTTTTATTTATATTTTTTTGGGGGAATATTTTTTATAGCAAAAAAGAAAAAATAGTTTTGGTCTTTTTCTGTTTATAGTGCAAAAAGTAAAAACCGCAGATGTGATCAAATACCACCAAAATAAATCTCCATTTGTGTGAAAAAAAAGAACATAAATTTTGTTTGGGTACAACGTCGCACGACCTGAAGTGGTTGAGCTCCTCAGTGTATGTGATTTATAAAAAATATGCTGCCTAATACCTTATTTCTGAGCACTGCTCTGCGCTCACGTGACTGTCCGCCACTCTCCTCTCCTCTACCGATCTGATAGCTGCAGGGGGAGGTGCTGGGTATCCCCCACTGACATCAGCCGAGGAGAGGAGGAGACTAGTGGGCAATCACGTGAGCGCCGAGCGGTGCTCGGAAATAAGGTATTAGGCAGCATATTTTTATAAATCGCATACACTGAGGAGCTTAACGTTCTCTAACAGAGGGAACTATAGTAATAAAACACTGTAATTTTTACGGCATTAGGGGGGATCTAGGAGCAGACAGAGCTGACAGGCAGGGAGGGGAGGGGGGGAGGAGGATACAGGAGAGCAGTGAGCAGAGCTGCGGGTGAGGGAGGCACGTAAACTGACCAGGGCTCAACAGCCATGATAAACCATGGTCAGTTTACTGGGGGGGGGGCAGAACCAGGAATATCAGCCAGGTATTTCAGGTGATACAAGGCACCAAATTACACAGCACAAGCACAGGCTGTATAACATGCTTTAACTACCTGAGATCCGCGCTATAGCCGAATGAGGGCTACAGCGTGGATCTAAGATGCCGGGACTACGTCTATTGACATCGTCCGGCCACGAGCTGCCTGTGCCCCCCCCTGAAGGGCGCGCGCGGCACGCTCTGTGATCAGCGAGTTTGTGAGACTCGCTGGATCACAGATCCGAGTAAGGACAGCTGATCATGTGATAATAACAGAGCCGGTAATCGGCCTTTTTTCCTTCTCGCGCTGACAGCGCGAGGAGAAAAAAAAAAAAAGCTGATCACCGGCGGCAGTGAGAGGGACATCAGTCCCTCTCACTGCAATGTGCCCAATCCATGGTGCCCACCTTTGCATAATTAAAGTGCCATCTGTCAGTGCCCACAGTGCCATCTGTCAGTGCCCACAGTGCCAATGCTGCACATCAGTGTCACCTACCAGTGCTCATCAGTGCCCATCAGTGTCATTCATCAGTGCCCATCCGTGCCACCCATCCGTGCCCATCAGTGCCATCTTTGCTGTCCCCATGAGTACCGACCTATCTATCCCCACCAGTGCAGTCTATCAGTGCCAACCAGTGCAGCCTATCAGTGCCCACCAGTGCCGCCTCATCAGCGCATATCAATGAAGCAGAAAAATTACCTGTTTGCAAAAAACAAACTATTAAACATGATTTTATTTTTTCTTCATTTTCCATCTTTTTTTGTTTGTTTAGCAACAACCAACTGTGATTAAATACCACCAAAAGAAAGCTCTATTTGTGGGAAAAAAATGATAAAAATTAAATTTGGGTACAGCGTTGTATGACCGCGCAATTGTCATACAAAGTACATCAGCGCCAAAAGCTGAAAATTGGTCTGGTCACGAGGGGGGGTTTAAGTGCAAAGTAATCAGGTGGTTAAACGAACAGGATCCATTTTTTTTTATTTTTTTAGGGTAACAAACACTTTAAAAACATTTATTTTTTAAAAACTGTCTGTTATGGTTTCGGTTTTTTGGCTAAGCGCATCCTGAATTTTCGGGTTCGGTGCACCACTAGTAACTGTGCCAAAAGTGTAAAACGAATCATCGCCAGTTTGCCAAACGGAGCTCCAGAAGATTTGTTGAGCTGCCATGAGATAAACTTGCATGCCGGTTCTCTGCATGAAAAGCTGCAGACGCAGGAAGAGATCTCTGCGGGACGCATGTACATCGCTCGGATCTCCGCTGTCAGATATGAGAACAGCATCTTCCTAAAGTCAGAGTGTTTCTTTCCCCCCCCTTGAGACTTCATTATCCAATCTGATTGGCCGGCCTCAGCCTAATACCCATAATACACGGAGGATGTGGGATCTGTCACTCCACTGTCAACACTTGTCAGCCTCCATTTATGTGTGTATATAGCAGTCACACACACACAGACACGCGGAGATCAATTACCACCGAGTCCACGCCAGCGATAATCTCCGTGTTTATACTCCGCAGTCACACAAACGGATTTCCTCAGAAAAGATGAAGATAAAGAGCAGTATACATGGAATACACTGTGCATGCGCTGCTTCTGGTCTGTCAATCCTGGACACTAGGGTTGCACCAATACCACTTTTTTTAAGGCCGATACTGATTACTTTTATTTATTGTCATGTGACAGTGGCTTAAAAGTGGTGTGCACACAAAAAAAAAAAAAATGATTAAAATTCCTAAAATTAAAAAAAAAAAAAAAAACATTTGGCAGCTTGCGCATGCGCAGTGGGTGCCCGGCTGTGGAGCCACAGCCAGGTGCCCACAGTTGCAATGCCGGCGCCGCCGAGCGGAGGGGGGGGACGAGCGGAGCTTCAATCCCCCGCATCGCTGGACCCTGGGACAGGTAAGTGTCCGATTATTAAAAGTCAGCAGCTGCAGTATTTGTAGCTGCTGACTTTAAAAAAATGTTTTCCAAATGGAAACTCCTCTTTAATATGCAGCATGGGGAGGGGGCACTAATATCCAGCACTGATGGGCACTTATAGGTGGCACTGATGTGGCGTGGACTGTGTCAGTAGTTTTTTTTTTTTTTTTTTTTTTTTATATTTACAATTTTATTTTTTACACTTTTTCATATTTTTATTTATTTATTTATTTATTTTTTACAATGGGGGTGTTATTTTTTTATTAAATTTTTTATTATTTTTACAATTTAACCTTTAAATATTTATTTATTACAATTCTTTATTTATTTTTATCAGCTCTGATGGGAGGCTTTGGTGAGATATCAAGGGGTCTAAACAGACCCCGGACTCCCTTTTGAAACATGGAAAGGGACTGAGGACAGAGATTCCCCAGTCCCTTTCTCAGCAGCCTCAGCTGCACTGCAGATGAATGGACAGGAGACAGCGACTCCTCTCCATTCGTAAACTGAAATGTCATGAACACAGTTTCACTGACACGGAATGCATTCGGAAAAGGAAGGAGTTGGTAAATGACACATATTTACTGGCTCCTTCCTCCGCTCTCCATCCTGACAGATCAGGGAGAAGAGGAGAACCCGGGGAGCCGGAGGAGGACCTGGGGAGCCGGAGGAGCACAGGGAGGACCCGGGGAGCCGAAGGAGCACACGGAGGACCCGGGGAGCCGAAGGAGCACACGGAGGACCCGGGGAGCCGAAGGAGCACACGGAGGACCCGGGGAGCCGAAGGAGCACACGGAGGACCGGGGGAGCCGAAGGAGCACACGGAGGACCCGGGGAGCCGGAGGAGCACACGGAGGACCCGGGGAGCCGGAGGAGCACACGGAGGACCCGGGGAGCCGGGGGAGCACACGGAGGACCCAGGGAGCCGGGGGAGCACACGGAGGACCCGGGAACCCGAGGGAGGACCCGAGGAGCACACGGAGGACACGGAGAGCCTGAGGCGCACACGAAGAGCCGGAGGAGGACCCGGGGAGCACACGGAGGAACCAGGGAGCCGTGGGAGCACACGGAGGACCCGGGGAGCCGAGGGAGCACACGGAGGAGCCGGAGGAGCACACGGAGGAGCCGGAGGAGCACACGGAGGAGCACACGGAAGAGCCGGAGGAGCACACGGGGAGCCGGGGGAGCACACGGAGGACCTGGGGAGCCGAGGGAGCACACGAATGACCCGGAGAGCCTGAGGAGCACACGAAGAGCCGGAGGAGCACACGGAGGACCCGGGGAGCCGGAGGAGGACCCAGGGGACAGTCAGGGGATGATCAGTGCAGTGGCGGGGGCAGTTACAAGCACCAATATCCCTGTATAGCTTTCAATAAAGCAGCTGACAGCCGCAGGAGGGAGAGGAGGAGAAGCGGCTGTCAGCTGTTTTATTGAAAGCTATACAGGGAGGTTGGATGCTTATAACTGCTCCCACCGCAGCGCCGATCATCTGTGAGGTGTCCCAGTCCCTCCTGCTAAGCTGAGGACGCTGGGCCTGGTACAACAGGGCCAGCTGTACTGGCCTATCAGCGGCTCTGCTAGACGGTATCAGATTAAGCAGCGGAGCAAATGCTCGGTATCAGTACTGATTCCAGTATTGGTATCGGTGCAACCCTACTGGGCACCTACCTTTCCCTTTTCCCAGCAGCTTTACCAACATACATATGCAGCAACAGGACACGTGGCCCTTACTGCCTTGCCATCACACATAGACATCTGTGGGGAGATGTAAGCTCAATGGCCGAGCTGTCAGCGACAGCAGTTTGCAGTCGTTTGTTTTCCGATAGGGAACTGCAGTGGTAGTGGTCACATGATGACATTAGAGGCCAGTGATGAACACAGGTTCGGTCCGAACCTGAAAGTTAGTTGTCATTACTGGGCCAATGAGCTGCATGCAAGAGATTCTCCGCCCCACAACTGATGTAAAAAAAAAAAAGTGGGGGTGCGAGTGACATCTTTGCATGCGGCACATATTACATTGTATACAACCCCAATTCCCAAAAAGTTGGGGCGCCGTGTAAAAAAAATCTACAAAAAAACAGAATGACATGATTTGCAAATCGCATAAACCCAGGTTTAATTCCAAATTGAAAATAGAAAACGCATTGAACGTTTCAACTGAGAAAATGGGTGACCGTTTTAAGAAAACATTTAATAAAAAATTGTCATTTTGAAATTGATGGCAGCAACAAGTCTCAAAAAAGTTGGGACCGGGCCTTGTTTACCATGAGAGCTTATCACAATGTTCACTCACCTGTGCTGTGTGGTGAGGCCCATCGTGTGATCAGACTCTTATCTTGACATGTTAGTATATGTGGATAATGTACACCGCGCTGCCTTCCAAAGACCGGGGGGCGTCCAAAATTTTCCGACAACAAAATCCGATCGGACTTTTTCCGATCGTGTGTAGAGAATTCCGACGCACAAAGTACCACGCATGCTCAGAAGAAATTTGGAGATGAAAGCTATTGGCTACTGCCCTGTACGTAGTCCTGTTGTACGTGTTTTACGTCACCTCATTCAGAACGATCGGATTTTCCGACAACTCTGTCCAACCGTGTGTGCGCAACACAAGTTTCGGACAAAATCCGCCGGAAAAAAATCTGATGGATTTTGTGGTCTGAATGTCCGACCGTGTGTACGGGGCATTAGTGTTGACAAGGAACTTTTCAGTCAGGATCAGTGCTTCTCCATTTAGTGCTGCTGTGTATATATACAGTATCTCACAAAAGTAAGTACACCCCTCACATTTGTGTAAATCTTTGTGACAACACTGAAGAAATGACACTTGTCTACAATGT
This sequence comes from Lithobates sylvaticus, assembly GCA_028564925.1. Lineage (NCBI taxonomy): Eukaryota > Metazoa > Chordata > Amphibia > Anura > Ranidae > Lithobates > Lithobates sylvaticus. The sequence goes on from CM053032.1 coordinate 272,540,507, forward strand.
AAAGTAGTGAGTGTACAGCTTGTATAACAGTGTAAATTTGCCGTCCCCTCAAAATAATTCAACACACAGCCATTAATGTCTAAACCGCTGGCAACAAAAGTCAGTACACCCCTAAGTGAAAATGTCCAAATTGGTCCCAAAGTGTCAATATTTTGTGTGCCCACCATTATTTTCCAGCACTGCCTTAACCCTCTTGGGCATGGAGGTCACCAGAGCTTCACAGGTTGTCACTGGAGTCCTCTTCCCCTCCTCCATGACATAGCAGAGGAAGGAGGCAGCAGACAGGAATGAGACTTAGTGCTCTGGATTGAGATTGAGTACACACTATAGAGGGATATGCCATGTCCATGCCTGAGGTTTACAATCACTTTAAAATGGGGGGGGGGGGGGGAGTTGGGGAGCGGTAAAACTGCAGCACAACTGCCTTTTTTGGCCACCCCCACATCCTTTGTAAACAAACCACTACTACTTGGCATTTTACTACTGAATAAAGCTGGAAATCTTGGAATTCAGCTGGAAGGTGGCGGGTAATTTTGTTGGCAGCGCTGTCATTCCCACCACCATGCCAGTGAAGGATTATGGGGGATTTCGTTGTTCCCGTTTACACCAGACAACATCTCCTCCTCCTCCTCCTCATGAAGAGTGGGATGTGAGCCGACGTCGGAGGTGTGAGGGGGGTGATAATGATTTAATGCTTCAGTGATGAAACATTTATTATCTGATAATTCTCGGAGTTGGCATTTCCAGGGTGATGATAAAGGAGGATATTAAAATGATTTCCTGACTCTCACACCCGGGGGAAGCATGTGTTACATTGTATCAGCGTTCATCTTCAATACAATGTGTCAGATGGTATAGAGATCATCATGGTTGGGAGGTGATGGGAAGTCCCAGCATGCCTTGCAGACGAGGGTCTTGCAGGTGGCATTCGTCTGTACCGGGGGATGCAAAAAGCCCAACTCCGGTCCAAATTTAGTTTTTGAATGAAGGGGGTCATTGAACAAAGCTGCATCGGAGGAGATCTTACACAACACTTACCTGTGTTGCACATCATGGGAGAAAATACCTCCAGGAAATGCAGGGGACTTTGTAGGAAATGCTGTTCCACTCTAGTTGGACGGTTCCCGGGACTTCCAGGTCCCCGCTGCATTCAGTGGTGCCGTCCGCTAACCCACCACATTACTACTCATAGGCTCAGGAGACTGACCCACCACTGACCCACCACATTACTACTCATAGGCTCAGGAGACTGACCCACCACATTACTACTCATAGGCTCAGGAGACTGACACTCCGCTAACCCACCACATTACTACTCATAGGCCCAGGAGACTGACCCACCACATTACTACTCATAGGCTCAGGAGACCGACCCTCCACTGACCCACCACATTACTACTCATAGGCTCCGGAGACGGACACTCCGCTAACCCACCACATTACTACTCATAGGCTCAGGAGACTGACCCACCACTGACCCACCACATTACTACTCATAGGCTCAGGAGACTGACACTCTGCTAACCCACCACATTACTACTCATAGGCCCAGGAGACTGACCCACCACATTACTTCTCACAGGGCCCAGGACACTGACCCACCACATTACTACTCATAGGCTCAGGAGACCGACCCTCCACTGACCCACTACATTACTACTTATAGGCTCAGGAGACTGACACTCCGCTAACCCACCACATTACTTCTCACAGGGCCCAGGACACTGACCCACCACATTACTACTCATAGGCTCAGGAGACCGACCCTCCACTGACCCACTACATTACTACTTATAGGCTCAGGAGACGGACACTCCGCTAACCCACCACATTACTACTCATAGGCCCAGGAGACTGACCCACCACATTACTACTCATAGGCCTAGGAGGCGGACACTCCGCTAACCCACCACATTACTACTCATAGGCCAGGAGACTGACCCACCATATTACTTCTCATAGGCCAGGAGACTGACCCACCATATTACTTCTCATAGGCCAGGAGACTGACCCACCATATTACTTCTCATAGGCCAGGAGACTGACCCACCACATTACTTCTCATAGGCCAGGAGACTGACCCACCACATTACTACTCATAGGCCAGGAGACTGACCCACCACATTACTACTCATAGGCTCAGGAGACTGACCCACCACATTACTACTCATAGGCTCAGGAGACTGACCCACCACATTACTACTCATAGGCCCAGGAGACCGACCCTCCACATTCACATCGCTCCATTCACTCCTGAGCATATCAATTTACTGGCATTTTTTGGGCATTGTTTTAAGTGTTTTATTTTTATTTTTTGCAGCTTTTTAAAGTGTTTTAGAAGCGTATTACAAGCGTTTTACAGCTTCAGACATTTTTGTTTAGTCAATAGAAAGCACTAAGGGGAGGAGAGGGAGAGGAAATTAGGGGTGGAGAGCTGCTGTTTGAGAGTTTTTCTGCTTAAGTCAGGCGTTTCTATTGAAGTCTATGGGGGCCAAAAATGCTTGTATTCTGCCAAAAAAGAAGCTCATGTACTATTTTGAGCTTCAGGCGACAGACCGCTCATATGTGAACAGGGACCATTGAAATGATGGGATTTTGCTTGTTGGATGTTTTGGAGCTTCAGAGCTGAGAGTTTTACAAGTTGAAAAACGCTCAGGTGTGAACGGGGCCTTACATTTTTTCTCCTGGGTGCCGACCAAGTAGCAGTAGTTCTCTTCCAGCTGCCATTTGCAAAAGCCAGATGATCAGGTAGGTGTATGTACTCCGGGAAATGCCCCCCTGCCTCATGTAACCATCCCCACCCCCCCGGACATTGCACACTGAGCAGTGCATGTGCAGCTCAGGGTTCATTGTAAAGAAGATGGCAGGCTGGCCGGTATGAATCCTCGATTGCAGAAAATAATTATTATTATGTCCTTTCTATATTAAAAAGCCTCTCTGGTCAAACTTTTTGAAATTTTATTTTAAGTTGCACTTTAAGACAAATTTATGTATAACATAATCTGAAGTACAAAAAGTGCATTGAGGCCGTGGTAAGATGCATCTTTTTCTATCCTCCTCGATATGAAGATATGGAGTGTGAATGAAGCCGTTTCTCTGCAGGCGCTGTTTTGTCCCGTCTCTCTTTCCTCCGGCACACAGCGCAGTGTGTTTGTCTTTCCTCTGATTCTGGCACCCTTAGTATAGGAGAGGTTTGTTAGCAGTAAGTCCTTGGGGGCGTTTGGAACATCTCACCAGCCTCGCAGGTTAGGTGGCTTCTGCAAACCCCCCGGGGGCATCGCTCCTTATTACCCTCTTTACACCCACAGAACAAATAATATCACATGCCACGTGACTGCAGCCTCCTGGGGGAGTGTGGAGGTGGTATCTAGAGAATAGGTGATATCCTGTAGATTTGAGTCACCAGGCAAGACGCATCTCTTCTCCTGAAGCCTGGAGGACCCCAGAACCCTTCCTGGAGCTTCATCTTCCTCTAAGGTCTGTTCCCATGTCTGGCCTTGTGTGTCCATCATTCTGTACTGTGTGGATGTTGGGTGACTACTGTGCTGGGGTGAATATCCTGGCCTTTGACCTCTAAGTTTCTTATCTGCCACTTAATATTGCACCTGATCTGGTACCCTAACATGGCACCTGATCTAGTACCCTAACATGGCACCTGACCTGGTACCCTAACATGGCACCTGATCTAGTACCCTAACATGGCACCTGACCTGGTACCCTAACATGGCACCTGATATGGCACCTGACCTGGTACCCTAACATGGCACCTGACCTGGTATCCTAACATGGCACCTGATATTGCACCTGACCTTGTACCCTAACATGGCACCTGACCTGATACCCTAACATGGCAACTTATATTGCACCTGATCTGGTACCCTAACATGGCACCTGACCTTGTACCCTAACATGGCACCTGATATTGCACCTGACCTTGTACCCTAACATGGCACCTGACCTGGTACCCTAACATGGCAACTTATATTGCACCTGATCTGGTACCCTAACATGGCACCTGACCTGGTACCCTAACATGGCACCTGATTTTGCACCTGATCTGGTAGCCTAACATGGCACCTGACCTGGTACCCTAACATGGCACCTGATATTTCACCTGATCTGGTACCCTAACATGGCACCTGATATTGCACCTGACCTTGTACCCTAACATGGCACCTGACCTGGTACCCTAACATGGCAACTTATATTGCACCTGATCTGGTACCCTAACATGGCACCTGACCTGGTACCCTAACATGGCACCTGATATTGCACCTGATCTGGTAGCCTAACATGGCACCTGACCTGGTACCCTAACATGGCACCTGATATTTCACCTGATCTGGTACCCTAACATGGCACCTGATATTGCACCTGACCTGGTACCCTAACATGGCACCTGACCTGGTACCCTAACATGGCACCTGATCTGGTACCCTAACATGGCACCTGACCTGGTACCCTAACATGGCACCTGATATTGCACCTGATCTGGTACCCTAACATGGCACCTGACCTGGTACCCTAACATGGCACCTGATATTTCACCTGGTCTTGTTCCCTAATATGGCAGCTGATATCAGTGGGTTTTGGGGGCACAGGAAATGCTTTTTTCTGCCTTCCACAAAGTTACAATGTTGCAGTCTGATCACAGGGGGTGGGGTCAGGTTTTGGGGGACAGGAGACTGAGGAAATGCTTTACCCTCCCTGCTACAAAGTTACAATGTTGCAGTCTGATCACATGGGGTGGGAGGGATGGGTTTTGGGGGCAGAGGAGACAGTAGCAGGCAGGAGAAAGAATTTCCTCAGTCTCCTCTGCCCCCAAAACCCGACTCCCCCACCCCCTGTTATAAGACTGCAACAATATAACTTTGTAGCAGGCAGAAGGAAGCATTTCCTCAGTCTCCTGTGCCCCAAAACACATCCCCCAACCCCTGTGATGACAATGAAACATTGTAACTTTGTAGCAGGCAGGATGAAGAATTTCCTCAAAGTTACATGTTGCATTCTTTTGTTTAGTGCTTGTTGCACTCAGTACTTGTTAAATGTATCCTTTTTTTAATGCTCAATAAACTTCTTAATTAAAAATCAATCAATCCTGGGAGGTCCTCCCAGGACCTCCTGCTCTCTAGCTCCCTTGTTACCTCCTCTCATGCTCGCCTTCAAGACTTCTCCAGAGCCTCTCCCATCCTCTGGAACTCCCTGCCCCAGTCTGTCCGATCAGCCCCTACCCTGTCCACCTTTAGGAGATCCCTGAAAAATAATTTATTCAGGGAAGCCGATCCCACACCCACCTAACAACAACTGTCCCCGAGCCACCCCCACCAAATCATTCTCTGCAACTATTACCTTTTGTACCACCACCCCCTCCCTTTAGAATGTAAACTTCTGCGAGCCGGGCCCTCCTGTACCTTTTGTATTGAACTCTAATTGTGTTGTCCCCCCCCCCCTATACATTGTAAAGCGCTGCGTAAACTGTTGGCGCTATATCAACCATGTATATAATAATAATTAAAAAAAAGTTACAATGTTGCAGTGTGATTACAGGGGTGGGGTGGGGGGGGCATTTTTGGGGGCACAGGAGACTGAGGGAATGCTTTACCCTCCCTACAACAATGTTGCAGTCTGATCACAGGGGGTGGGGGGACGGGTTTGGGGGGGGCACAGGAGACTGAGGAAATGCTTTACCCTCCCTACTACAATGTTGCAGTCTGATCACAGGGGGGTTTGGGGGGGGGGGGCACAGGAGACTGAGGTAATGCTTTACCCTCCCTGCTACAAAGTTACAATGTTGCAGTCTGATCACAGGGGGTGGGGGGACGGGTTTGGGGGGGGCACAGGAGACTGAGGAAATGCGTCCTCTTGGCCGCAGCAGACTGATGACATCATCTCAACCTGGGCAAAGTCTGGAGCTCATGTGCGGCTTTTTAACAATAATAGGTGGAGGATTTCCTGGGAAAGTAGATATATGTGTGTGTGTGTGTGTGTGTGTGTATATGGTATATTGTGAGATTTCTGGGAGATTCTTCTTATAGCTGTGTTTGCATACAGATGGCTATTTTAATATGCGGTGTGTTTTATTATGCGGTGTGTTTTATTATGCGGTGTGTTTTATTATGCGGTGTGCGCGGTATTGTTAAAGATTAATGGAAGCACCTAAAATCTCACCGTCCTTCTGTAATTGGGGTAATCCCGCACCAGGCCTGGCCTTAGTCATGTGACTGGGGATTACCCTTATTACAGGGCTGAGGTTTTAGTCTCTTTCATTAACATTTCATGTTATTATAGGCTGCAAATTTAAAAATTTTAAGTGGTTTTAAAGCCTCAAAGGTTTTTTAACTTAATGCTTTCTGTGTATTAAGATAATAAAAACTTCTGTGCTGGAACCCCCCCCCCCCCCTTTATTCTTACAGTTTCTGTGCCCGGAGTTCAGCTTTAATGATTTTTAATCTACATCTAGATTGGAAAGTGGCTTTTTTTTTTTATATATGTTTGGCTGGAGTTCTGCTTTTAAGCCTTTTGCCGCGTACACACGAGCGGATTTTCCATTGGAAAAATCTTGGATGTTTTTTTCCGAGGGAATTCCGCACAAGCTTGTCTTGCATACACACGGTCACACAAAAGTTCTCTGAACTTTAGACTAGGGCTGAAACAACTAATCGAAATGAATCGATTACTATTTTCATAATCGATTAATCGCCAGTAATATAATGGGGGTAAAAAAAAACTAAAATGAGCCCTTTATAGTACAAAAAGAGCAAATAATCACTACTGTAAATATTACTTTCACAGTTCTACGGTAAAAAAATAAATAAACCCCTTACAGTAGTGATTATCTGCTTTTTTGTACTATAAAGGGCTAATTTTAGTTATTTTTTAATCCCCCATTATGTTACTAAACGTCTTAGACCTGGTTCACATCTATGTGTTTTTTGGTGCTTTTTGCAGAAACGTACTACAGTTCATTACATGGTTTCCTATGGGACACGTTCACATCTGTTTTTTTTTCAGCTGCTGCGTATTTGGAAAGGGTCAGGGACTTTTTTTTTTAACACAAAACCTTTTTTTTGGTTCAATAAACTTCAATGGAGAAGCTGCAGAAAAGCATGTAATGCGTTTTTGCAGCAATTTGTGTTTTTTATTCTGCCCAACAACAAATTGGCCAAAAAACAGTATGTCACTTCTAATAGTGTATACAATATATCTCCTCTAATAGTGTATACAATATATCTCCTCTAATAGTGTATACAGTATATCTCCTCTAATAGTGTATACAGTATATATCTCCTCAAATAGTGTATACAGTATATATCTCCTCTAATAGTATATACAGTATATATCTCCTCTAATAGTGTATATAGTATATCTCTTCTGTCTGTTATTCTCAGAGTGGATTTGATATTTTGCTCCCTAACCATATAGTTGGTTGTTTATATTTACCACTGCATAGAGATATTTAAGAATAAATTGCTTTTTTTTAAACTTTACATATTAACTAAATTATACACCACATATTTTTTTTAAGGTTATTAGCCGAATAATCGATTAATCGAAACAATAATCTGCCAACTAATCGATTATGAAAATAATCGTTAGTTGCAGCCCTACTTTAGACCGTCAAGAACGCGGTGACGTACAACACTACGACGAGCCGAGAAAATGAAGTTCAATGCTTCCGAGCATGCGTCAAATTGTTTCCGAGCATGCGTCGGAATTTTGCGCGTCGGAATTGCTACAGACGATCGGAATTTCTGATAGAAACATTTTCCGTCTGAAAAATAGAGAACGTGCTCTCAAACTTTTGCTGGCCAAAATTCTGACCGTGTATACGCTGCATTTGTGTCTGTAAATACTTCCCGGAAACGGTTGTGATGGGAGGTGGGTGATGGGCGATTATTTGTGATCCTCTGAGTTCTGCACGGGATAATTATCATCCACAATCACTGCCTATTGTTGGGTTCCACAAATGAATGGCAATGACCCGTACTTATCATAATTAGCAGGGTGCGCGGCCATCGCCAGGCGCATTGTCTGCAGGCTGCCGCATAAATTTTGTAATAATGTTGTTTTGTCCTCCATTAAAGATTCAGGAGGATTACCGAGCTTTGGTGGTAATTTGTTTATCAACAACGAGGGGCTCGATCGCAGCAGATGCCACTCCTGTGTGGCGCGCGGCGTTCTGAACTGTCCCTCTGTGTCACCGCGCCTTTTATCCAGCCCAGCGAGCTGCATTGCTCTGCGTTTTGGAGACCCCTCAGGTTGGCTATTCTGCCCTGCAGGCCGAACCAATTGAATAGACGCATTAAAGAGACCCTGTCACCAGACCGTTCATTTTGCCTGCAATCTTCCCATAAGGTTATTGGGGTAATTCAATAAATCTCTACTGACACTTTTCTGGCGATATGGCCCTTTAAAATGATCTGCGCCAGATTATGCCCGCCGCCCGTTTTGGTAATTTTACTGACACATGCAGCAGATTCAGGTAGTGCTTATTATTTTACAACATTTTTAAAAGTTGCTATTGAGGCAGTAAATTAAAAAAAGATTGCTTCTTGTTCATAGATAACCAAACTGGAAGTAGTAACTGTTAGTTTGCATACAGAGACAGGCAGAGTGCCTGTTCCTGGAAAGTCCTCCTTTTTCCCCTTTTACTTCCATTTGTTTGGAACAATCTGTGTGCGTTAGTTGTGGTGTGCACTGCTCTCTGCACTCTACAAGTCTGCAGTCTATCACTATGTCTTGTAGTATGTCTGCAGTCTCTAACCATCACTTGTATTATGTCTGCAGTCTCTGAATATTCACTGAATTGTATGTGTGTCCCAAGAAAGTTGTTATAGTAGTGATTTCTAGCAGTCCTATGTAATATGTCCCCAGTCTCCAAAAACTCCTATAGCATGTTTAGTCTCTGACAGTCTTCTGTTGCATGTCTGCAGTCTCTGACCATCTCCTGTACCACAGCTACAGTCTTCTGTTGCATGTCTGCAGTCTCTGACCATCTCCTGTACCACATCTGCAGTCTCTGACCATGTCCTGTATCATATCTGCAGTCTCTGACCATCTCCCGTAATATGTCTGCAGTCTCTGACCATCTCCTGTGGTATGTCTGCAGTCTCTGACTATCTCCTGTAATATATCTGCAGTCCCTGACCATCTCCTGTATTATGTCTGCAGTCTCTGACCATCTCCTGTATTATGTCTGTACTCTCTGACCACCTACTGTACCGTGTCTGCAGTCTCTGACCATCTCCTGTACCACGTCTGCAGTCTCTGACCATCTTCTGTACCATGTCTGCAGTCTCTGACCATCTCCTGTACCATGTCTGCAGTCTCTGACCATCTCCTGTATTATGTCTGCAGTCTCTGACCATCTCCTGTATTATGTCTGCAGTCTCTGACCATCTCCTGTATCGTGTCTGCAGTCTCTGACCATCTCCTGTACTATGTCTGCAGTCTCTGACCATCTACTGTACCATGTCTGCAGTCTCTGACCATCTCCTGTATTATGTCTGCAGTCTCTGACCATCTCCTGTATTATGTCTGCAGTCTCTGACCATCTCCTGTATTATGTCTGCAATCTCTGACCATCTCCTGTATCGTGTCTGCAGTCTCTGACCATCTCCTGTACTATGTCTGCAGTCTCTGACCATCTCCTGTATTATGTCTGCAGTCTCTGACCATCTCCTGTACTATGTCTGCAGTCTCTGACCATCTCCTGTATTATGTCTGCAGTCTTTGACCATCTCCTGTACTATGTCTGCAGTCTCTGACCATCTCCTGTATTATGTCTGCAGTCTCTGACCATCTCCTGTATTATGTCTGCAGTCTCTGACCATCTCCTGTACTATGTCTGCAGTCTCTGACCATCTCCTGTATCATGTCTGCAGTCTCTGACCATCTCCTGTTGTGTGTCTGCAGTCTCTGACCATCTCCTGTGTCATGTCTGCAGTCTCTGACCATCTCCTGTTGTGTGTCTGCAGTCTCTGACCATCTCCTGTATCATGTCTGCAGTCTCTGACCTTCTCCTGTATCATGTCTGCAGTCTCTGACCATCTCCTGTATTATGTCAGCACAGAGCTCGACAAAACCCGGTCGCCCGGGCGCAATTGCGACTAGATTTGGGGTCCTGGCGCCTGGGGCGACACAGCTGCGGTACCCCGTCAACCTGTGGACACCAACCCCCGCCGTGCGATCACATCGGGCCGCGCGTCCAGAAATTTAGGCCGCGGCTTTGTGGCCTTCTGAAATACTTCTGTAATATGGCGCCATCTTGTGGTGGCCGTTGGTATTGCAACACCTCTAACAATGCTAATGCAATGTTAACCACTGGGCACTTTTCAGCTTTTAGTGCTCTCACACTTTAAATGACAATTTCTCAGTCATGCAACACTGTACCCAAATTAATTTTTTGTCCTTTTTTTCACACAAATAGAGCTTTCTTTTGGTGGTATTTAATCACCGCTGGTTTTTTTTTATTTTTTGCGCTATAAATCAAAAAATACTGAAAATTCGGTAAAAAAATAAATAAAAATTCTTTGTTTCTATTAAAATGTATTGGCAGAGTATTGCGGTGTATTGCACAGTGCTGGCAGTGTAGCTGTCACTGACCAGCGCTGTGGGCAATACACATCCAGCCCACAGCGCTGGTCCCATCTCTCCCCCTCTCAGCTTCTCCTCTCTCACTGTACCGATCGATACAGAGAGGGGAGGGAGGAACCGGCGTCATGACGTGACGGCGGTTTGTGTACATGTGATCGCATTGTCATTTGACAGAGCGATCACGTGGTAAACGGCCGCTATCGGCGGCCGTTTACCGCGATGCGCCGGTCCTGGCGGTCACAGATTTTCCCGAATGGAGCAAGGTTCTGGGAGGACGTCCTACGGTGCCCAGTGCCACCTGTCAGTCGTCGTCCTTAAAAAAAAAAAAAAAACCTGGCTCCGAACTTTTTTAGCTGGCTCCTAGATTCCAAGCAAATTTGTCAAGCCCTGTGTCAGCAGTCTCTGACCATCTCCTGTAATATATCTGCAGTCCCTGACCATCTCCTGTACTATGTCTGCAGTCTCTGACCATCTCCTGTAAAATGTCTGCAGTCTCTGACCATCTCCTGTACTATGTCTGCAGTCTCTGACCATCTCCTGTAATATATCTGCAGTCCCTGACCATCTCCTGTACTATGTCTGCAGTCTCTGACCATCTCCTGTCCCATGTCTGCAGTCTCTGACCATCTCCTGTAATATATCTGCAGTCTCTGACCATCTCCTGTAGTATGTCTGCAGTCTCTGACCATCTCCTGTAATATATCTGCAGTCTCTGACCATCTCCTGTACTATGTCTGCAGTCTCTGACCATCTCCTGTCCCATGTCTGCAGTCTCTGACCATCTCCTGTCCCATGTCTGCAGTCTCTGACCATCTCCTGTCCCATGTCTGCAGTCTCTGGACACTGAATATTCACTGAATTACCAAATAACTGTGTAACAAGTTTGGGATGTGGTGCTTTCATATTCACATCTTTAGAACCTTATTTTTCCAAATTCAAATATTCCCAGAATTTAATGTGTGGCCCCTTGGTTGTGTTGAGGGCCGCACTTGAGACCCCCCCCCCCCCCCGCCCCGGAGAATTGACCACCTCTGGTTGGTTGCTTTAATAAAGCCGTATATACAGGAATAGCGGCTCCTCATTAGTCGGCTCCGGTGTTTGTATAATTGCCGGTTGTATGAGGTCCTCGTCTTCCTGACATGAATGTGCCGTCTGAGGCTCTTCTCTGTGATTCCCAGTCACTGGAACCTTTGAAGTGCTTAATGCCTAATGCATGAAAAATCCGGAGCCAGGCACTCGGTGAATGATCGCTCTGTGTTCGGCCAGATGCGGGTAATTATAACGGAGCTTTGATCAGCCGAAGTCGCATACAACTCCAGTCTAGGGAGACGCTACATTGTAACATCCGGACACACTGCGTATCACCTGCCATAGGGACATGTACTGTATGTACTGTATGTACAGCATGTACTGTATGTACTATTATCCATGGAGTGAGCAGAGGCCTCTCAGAACTGCTTGTCCCGGAGACCGAAGGTAAATAGAAACATTTCCGCTCTGTATTTATGCCTCGTTCACATAGAGGGGGGGGGGGGGGGTACTATACCGTACACTCGTGGAGGGCCAGGTCTACCTGCACAGGGATGCGCCAAGTGTTCCATGCATCCTCATGCAGGCAGTCCCATTGATGCCAGTTGGGGTGCAGAACATGGACACAGCCGCTGCTCCCAATCTGACACCTGTGTAGGTGCGTGACCCCCAAATCACAGTGTGCGAGTTCGGGGGGGTCACACACACACCTGCACTGATGTCAGATTGGGAGCAGTGGCTGTGTCCATGTAGGCATTGCATCCCAATTAACATCAATGGGACTGCCTGCCGATCAAGGGGTTAACTGTGTTCCCTGGGAGGTGATTCTTACTGTAGGGGGAGGGGACTGACTAGAGGAGATGACGGATCGTGGTTCCTAGCTAATAGGAACTCCCGATCTGTCACTCCTCTCGGAACAAAACACAGATTTGTGTGTTTACACACACACTTCTGTGTTCTGTCCCTCGTGCTCGCGATCGCTCGTGGTCGGCAGGCACATGCATTGGCACCCCCCGCTGTGCAGTGGGCACGCGCACCTGCTATCCTGATCCTGCAATGCGACATGAAGCTACGACGGTTTGCAGGATCATGCCGTCCTGCCACAGTATAATGATGGCGGCTGGTCAGCAAGAGGTTCAATGATAAAGACAGAATATCAGCCAAAAATCCAGAAAAAAAAACATAATACGAATGTTATAAATGGAGTTGCAGTTCAGGGAGTAAAATAAGTATTTGATCCCCAACCAACAATAATTGTGGCTCCCACAGACTACAGTAGGTGCTCATGTGGTACACAGATTAGTCCTGTCAATGTAAGGGTCCTTTCACACGGGGCGGATCAGTGCTGATCCGCCCTGTGGATATCCGCTTGCTCAGCGGGGATCGCCGGAGTGATCTCCGCTGAGCAGGAAGATGACAGGTCCGTCTCTGCACACTGCGCAGGGACGGACCTGTCAGAGCGCCGCTCTCCCCTATGGGGGATCGGGTGACGACGGACCGTAGAGTCCGTCGTCATCCGATCCGCTCTGCAGAAGGATGGAAAAATAGGGTTTTCCTCCGTCTGCAGAAACGGACCATAGTGGACACGGACGAGATCGGGTGTCAGCGGATGCTCATCCGCTGACACCCGCTATCCCATAGGGATACATGTATGTCCGTTTTTCATCCGAAAACGGAAGGATGAAAAACGGACATACGGACCGTCCGTGTGAAAGAGCCCAAAGAAGGTTCTTCTAACGACAACTCGTGATGTGTATAAAAGACACCTGTCCACAGAATCTCTTCCATCCAATCCTCACCATCATGGGGAAGACCAAAGATCTGTCAGAGGAGGTCGGGGAGAAGATTGTAGACCTGCACAAGGCTGGAATGGGCTACAAGACCATCAGCCAGAAGCTTGGTCAGAAGGAGACAACTGTTGGAGCGATTATTCGCAAATGGAAGAAATACAAAATAACCTTCAATCACCCTCAGTCTGGAGCTCCATGCAAGATCCTCATGGGGTGAGGATGGTCATGAGAAAAGTGAGGGATCCGCCCAGAACTACATGGGAGGAGCTTGTGAAGGATCTCAAGGCAGTTGGGACCACAGTCACCAAACAAACCATTGGTAACACAATACACCGCCATGGATTGAAATCCTGCAGCCCCCGCGAGGTCCTCCTCCTCAGGAAGACACATGTACAGGTCCCCCTCCTCAGGAAGACACATGTACAGGTCCCCCTCCTCAGGAAGACACATGTACGGGTCCCCCTCCTCAGGAAGACACGTGTACGGGTCCCCCTCCTCAGGAAGACACGTGTACAGGTCCCCCTCCTCAGGAAGACACGTGTACAGGTCCCCCTCCTCAGGAAGACACATGTACGGGTCCCCCTCCTCAGGAAGACACATGTACAGGTCCTCCTCAGGAAGACACATGTACGGGTCCTCCTCCTCAGGAAGACACATGTACAGGTCCTCCTCAGGAAGACACATGTACAGGTCCCCCTCCTCAGGAAGACACATGTACAGGTCTCCCTCCTCAGGAAGACACATGTACAGGTCCCCCTCCTCAGGAAGACACATGTACAGGTCCCCCTCCTCAGGAAGACACATGTACAGGTCCCCCTCCTCAGGAAGACACATGTACGGGTCCTCCTCCTCAGGAAGACACATGTACAGGTCTCCCTCCTCAGGAAGACACATGTACAGGTCCCCCTCCTCAGGAAGACACGTGTACAGGTCCCCCTCCTCAGGAAGACACGTGTACAGGTCCCCCTCCTCAGGAAGACACGTGTACAGGTCCCCTCCTCAGGAAGACACGTGTACAGGTCCCCCTCCTCAGGAAGACACGTGTACAGGTCCCCCTCCTCAGGAAGACACGTGTACAGGTCCCCCTCCTCAGGAAGACACGTGTACAGGTCCCCCTCCTCAGGAAGACACGTGTACAGGTCCCCCTCCTCAGGAAGACACGTGTACAGGTCCCCCTCCTCAGGAAGACACGTGTACAGGTCCCCCTCCTCAGGAAGACATATGTACAGGTCCCCCTCCTCAGGAAGACACATGTACAGGTCCCCCTCCTCAGGAAGACACATGTACAGGTCCTCCTCCTCAGGAAGACACATGTACAGGTCCCCCTCCTCAGGAAGACACATGTACAGGACTGAGTGAAGTTTTCCAATAAACATCTAAACGATTCAGTGAAGGATTGGGAGAAAGTTCTGTGGTCAGATGAGAGAAAAATTGAGCTCTTTGGCATTAACTCGACTCCCTGTGTTTGGAGGAAGAAAAATGCTGACTATGACCCCAAGAACACCATCCCTACATCCCTTTTTAGCCACTTAAGGCCCCATGTACACGGGATGTTTTTACAACCTCTCCTGAACGATTTAACTTGACAGTAACCCACGTTTAAAACGTCCGTTTTGCCGTTTTGCCGCGTTTACATGACGCGTTTCGCAGCATTTTGCCCCATTTGATTTTAGAGGCGCTTAAATAAAATATATATATATACGGTATATACTCGAGTATAAGCCGAGTTTAAGCCGAGTTTTTTTTAATATATATATATATATAAATTATTTATTATTATTTTTTTTATAACAAACATGTTATACTTACTCTGTTCTGTGCGATGGTATTCCAGAGGACAGCTCCGAACCTCCTCTTCTCAGCTCCCCCACTGGCGCTCTCGGCTCCTGCTCCCCTCTGTGCGCCCCCCATAGGAAGTTGAATTTTTCAGGCGCGTTTTTTTAGATGTGTTCGTATTTTCAACATTTTTTAAACCTGCTGCATTCATTAAAATAATTTCTGGCGATCCTGCCATGGAGGTCGCTGTTCAGGCACTTCCTGTTATAGGGTGACAACCTCTGTCCCTGTATTCCATTTGTGCTCCTGTGTTGTCACACAGGCCTCCGATGGAGGCAGCAAGTGGCTTTTTCGACATGCGAGGTGCCGGCACGGTCCACTGTTGTCACCATCAGGAAACCCACCCTGAGAAATGCCGTGCAGCCGTCACTGGAGCAGATGTAGAGCTCAGCAGCACTGAGAGGTGACATAGGATGATAAAATGTGTTGCAAGTGGACTGTATTGTGCGTTTTGGTTTCCATCTTTGTGTCCGGGGGGTGGGTGTGCCCAGTGCAGATCAGTGGTTCATTTTAATATTCGGATGCCCTGCAGGATAAATCCGGTAGTTTGAGAAGAACAAACATGTGTGTCTGGCCTGCTATGTGTACACTGTGCTGGAGCCCGTCCCGTCAGATGGGCTACAAGGAGGAAGTCTTCCTCTTCCTCTGACTGCACGTCGGCTCCTCTTCAATCAGAAACTTCCCAGTCACAGACCACATGTGCCGCTGGACATCAGACATGTGAGACCGGCAGATCCCGAGGAACTCTGCCCAGGATGTGGTGACAGCGAGACAGAAATTCCCATCGGACAGGACGAGGAGCGCTCAGATGAACGGCATGCTTAGGGTTTGACTTGTTTGAAGCTGCCGATTGCTGGGACCTTTCCTGCACAGAGGTGAGCTCTATCATTTCCAGCGGTCCCAGTATATGAAGCGGACATTGCCTCCCCTCTGAAAAGGGATCTACGCGGGATCACTTTTCAGAGGTTGGCTGACAGGGGGCTGGAAGGCAGTATATCATCTCTGCAGCGCCTGTTTTATCCTTTCAAAGCTTGCAGCACTACACCGCAACTAGGGTTGCACCGATACTAGTATCGGTTATAAATCAGAGTATTTGTACAAGTATCGGTACTCCATGCAAATGCACCAATACCTGAAACCGATACTTTCAGACTCAGTTCTTTGAGCTGTCAGTGGATCTCCCTTGTTGACAGCTAAAGTGTTAAAGAAATCCGGTAATTGGAGCTGTAAAAAAAAAAAAAGCAGCCAGCAACGCTGAAACTACACTAAAATAAAAAGAAACATTGTTTCTTTTTGTATCTTTCTGTTTCTTCATCTGCAGATCAAAGGGATGAACAAATGTTCCTCTGTTTAACCCCTTAATAACCCATAATTTACTCTAATCAGCCTTAATTAACTCCCTATTCGCCTCCATTTAATTATTATTTTCCTGCTTTTTTCCTGTTGTTCATGTCTTTTTTATAACCGGTTTCCGACCGGCGCACGCCGATTTACGTCGGCAGAATGTCACGGCTGCCCAAATGGGCTTACCTGTACGTCACTTTGAATTTGCCGCCGTGCCATCACGCGCACGCCGCCAGCGGGGATGGGCTAGCTGTGACACATCACTGATCATAGCTCCCGATCACAGGGAGCTGTGATCAGTGTCCTGTCACTAGGCAAAACGGGGAGATGCTTGTTTACATTAGCATCTCCCCGTTCTTCCTCTCCAAACTCTGTTAGTTGGGTCGCGGGTCCCGCGGACTCGCTGTCCACGGGGATACCCACTATCGTCTCACGTAGAGGAAGAATGGGGAGATGCTGATGTAAACAAGCATCTCCCCGTTCTGCCTAGTGACAGAACACTGATCAATAGCTCCCTGTGATCTGGAGCTATGATCAGTGATGTGTCACAGCTAGCCCATCCCCTCTACAGTTAGAAACACTCCCCAGGACACACTTAACCCCCACAGTGCCACTTAGTGTTAACCCCTTCACTGCCAGTCACATTTACACAGTAATCAGTGCAGTTTTAATCGCCCTGATCGCTGTATAAATGTGAATGGTCCCAAAATCGCTCCAAAATTGTCCGACGTGTCCACCATAATTTTGCAGTCACGATAAAAATCGCTGATCGCCGCCATTACTAATAAAAAATATTTTTTTATATAAATGCCATAAAACCATCCCCTATTTTGTAGACACTATAACGTTTGCGCAAACCAATCAACACACGCTTTATTGAGATTTTTTTTTTTTTTTTTTTACCGAAAATATGTAGAAGAATACGTATCGGCCTAAACTGAGGAAAAAGAAAGTTTTTTTTTTTTTAATATATTTTTGGGGAATATTTATTATAGCAAAAAGCAAAAAAGAATGCGTTTTTTTTTTTTTTTTTCAAAATTGAGCTCTATTTTGGTTTATAGCGTAAAAAATAAAAAACACAGGGGTGATCAAATACCACCAAAAGAAAGCTCTATTTGTGGGAAAAAAAGAACGTAAATTTTGTTTGGGAGCCACGTCGTACAACCGCGCAATTGTCAGCTAAAGCGACACAGTGCCGAATCGCAAAAATTGCTCTGGTCTTTGGCCAGCAAAATGGTCCGGTCTGAAAGTGGTTAACAACATTGCTCAGCCAAAACACTAAAATAAAAAGAAACATTGTTTCTTTTTGCATTTTTCTGTTTCTTAATCTGCAGATCAAAGAGATGAACAAATGTTCCTCTGTTTAACCCCCTTATTAACCCTTAATTTACTCTAATCAGCCTTAATTAACTCCCTATTCGCCTCCATTTCATTATTATTTTCCTGCCTTTTTCCTGTTGTTCACGTCTATTTTATAAACGATAAACATAAAACCTTTTTTTTTTTGTTAGTGAATATTTTTGCACATATATATTAACATATATTTACACATTTCACATTAAAAAAGTGCAAAATTAAAAACAAAAATCTATTTATTTTAATTTGTAAAGAACTTTTCAATGCTTTGTACCATTGCTGACAGCTGAAGTGAAACCAATACAGTTGCGGTCGGTATCGGGAATTGGTATCGGCGAGTAAAAAAAAAAAAAAAAAAAAAAAAAAGGATCGGTGCATCCCTAACCGCAGCCAAGTGCACCACTGACAGTTACAGTGTGGCCCCAGTCTCTTGAATGGGTCATATTGGGGGGGGGGGCATGAAATATAATTTTTGCACGTGGTTGTGCCGTGGCCTCATTCACTTGAATGGGTTGCTTTCGCCAAATGAGACCGAGGGTATCACTTTTGCCACGTTGCGAGGCAAAGCGTCTTGGTCACATATGGACAATAAGGGGTACTGTTGGAGAAAGGGCAGTAAAATCGCAGCTCAACCGCCATTTAAAAAAAAAAAAAATCCACCAGGTCGTATAAATGAACCCTTGAGGGTGGAGCTGCCTCCAGATGAGCCTGAAATAGTTTAGAGATGGGGACCGCACTTGCCATGGCAGGGGGGTTATCATTGTTGGCATGGCTGCAAAGCATCCCTTGGCATTCCGCAGCATGTGTACACCCCCCCCTCTGGCGTCTGTTTGGTTTGGGGGGGTGAGTCAGGGACCCATAAAACTGCAGCCCCTGGCCGCAAGTGTGAACAAGTCCTTAAAGTGGAACTTCACCCTATAAGGGAAGTTTTGTCCTCCTCCTCCTCCTCTAGCGGGTACCTAATTTTGGTAGGTACCCATTCCCACGTCCGGCCGGATTGCCTAGACCACATGTGTCAAACACAAGGCCTGCAGGCCAAATGCGGCCTGCCACGCCATAGCATGTGGCCCTTGCAGCTCTCCTGAAGCTGCAGCACCCCCCCAGCCAGAGAAGAGGACAGAACTCCTCTGCCAGATTCTGCGGTACTCCGTGCCCCACCCTCGCCTCAGCAGTTGACAGCAGAGAGGAGTACAGAACTTCTTCTACAGATCTTGTGCCTTTCTGTACAGCCGCAGGCACCCACTCATCTCCATCTCCGCTGGTTTCAGCATTCAGCAGCTGATCTTAGCCCTCCTCTGATCCTCCTCCAGACCCTGCACTTTCTGCTTCTCAGTTCCGCCCCCAGCTTCTTCCTGAAGCACAGGGTAAAGGGGGTGCACGGTGATGTAAGGGAGGGTGGGGGGGGGGCTCTTGACATCTGATGTTGGGGGTGGGGTGCTCTGGACATCTAATCTTAGATACAACTGGCCCCTTGAGGGCGACCATAATGTAGAGCTGCACAATTAATCATTAAAAAATCGTGATCTCCATTCAACCCCCCCTGACGATCTCTCCTGCAGAAGTTGCCAATTCTTTCATATAAACAAGTGGAGAAACTATCTGCTCACTCAGCTGTCAAAAGAAAACATCTGGGCAGTCTGCCAAGTTATTTTTTAACTTGCAACATTGTAACTAAGGCTTCCTTCTTAGATCAAAGGGATATAACTTCTGTGTAAATAAATAATCCGGGCAGTCTGCCAAGTTATTTTTTAACTTGCAACATTGTAACTAATGCTTCCTCCTTAGATCAAAGGGGTATATATAACTTCTGTGTAAATAAATAATCTGGGCAGTCTGCCAAGTTTTTTTTAACTTGCAACATTGTAACTAATGCTTCCTTCTTAGATCAAAGGGATATATATAACTTCTGTGTAAATAAATAATCCGGGCAGTCTGCTAAGTTTATAACAACTTGTAAATGCAGAAAGTTTAACCACTTTAAAGTCTAAATCTTTTTCTGACACTTCTTAAGTTAAAATCAATATTTTTTGCTAGAAAATTACTTAGAACCCCCAAACATTATATATATTTTAGCAGAGACCCTAAGGAATGGGTCCAACGGTCTTTCAAATTAAATTTTTGGGGAAAAAACAAACTTCAATAAATAAAAATAAATAAATAAACAAAACAGTAAAGTTAGCCCAATTTTTTTTGTTTTAATGTGAAAGATGATGTTACGCCGCGAGAATCGTGAGAGAATCGTGATCTATCTTCTAAGCAAAAAAAATTGTGATTCTCATTTTAGCCAGAATCGTGCAGCTCTACCATAATGCTGATGCAGCCCGCAATGAAATTGAGTTTGACACCTTTTGGCCTAGGCGATTCCACCAAGAGTTTGCCCCACCCCCTCTGCTCGCAACCTCTTGGGAGATGTCACAGGTCCCATGAGGCTGCGGGACCATTCAAACAGTTCAGCACGCTGCTCACGCATGCGCAGTGGGGAACCGGCTATCAAACTGCTGGATACCACTAACTATGTAGTGCAGCGACCTGCCTGATTTAATGCTAGTGGAATTGATTGTTTGGTTATATCCTCCGCTTTTTGACCAACGCGTTTCCTCTCAGCTCATTTAATATTTCAGTTGAGGGTTGTCGGGGGGGAAGCGGCCAGCAGAGGGAATTTTGTCCATTTCCTGAGGTCACCAGATAGACAGACAGAGTGGGGGGTCTCCAATCTATGGCTTGTGGGCCCCATCCGGCCAACAGCTATTGTCAGTGACGAATCCTCAGACTCCGTGCACAGACCGAGGAATCAGATCAGTTGGTCTCCATTATTGATGAAACTCTTGATACACTATACTGTCAAAAGTATTGGGACACCTGCCTTTAGACGCACATGAACTTTAATGGCACCCCAGTCTTAGTCCGTAGGGTACAATATTGAGTTGGCCCACCCTTTACAGCTATAACAGCTTCACCTCTTCTGGGAAGGCCGTCCACAAGGTTTAGGAGGGTGTCTATGGGAATGTTTGACCATTCTTCCAGAAGCGCATTTGTGAGGTCAGGCACTGATGTTGGAGGAGAAGGCCTGGCTCGCAGTCTCCGGTCTAATTCATCCCAATGGATGGAGGACCCGGACAGAGCAAAGAGCACACTGGGGAAGGACCCGGGAAGCCGGAGGAGGACACATGGCGGTGGGGGGAGGTACAAGCACCGATCTCCATGTATAGCGTTCAATAAAGCATCTGACAGTCCCGGGAGGGAGAGGAGGAGAAGCGTCTGTCAGATGCCTTATCGAACGCTATACAGGGAGATCGGTGCTTGTACCTTCCCCCACCACCGCACCGATCATCTTTGAGGCCACCCTCCCCCCCCTCTTTACGCTGAGGATGCCTGTCCCAAAACAATGGTAATCGATCGGATCAAGCATCGGAGCATTTGAACGAGTACCGATAGTCGTGCAAATTGGTATCGCTACAAACCTAACTGGAAATAAGGGGCCAAACCTAACCCCTAAAAAACCCCCACACCATACCCCCCCCCCCCCTCCACCAAATGATTTGGTTCTAACAAATTTTTATAGCGAAAAACTATTTATTGATACATGTGAACAAAAAGTGCCAGAAAAGGCCCGGACTGGAGGTGGTTAACATTTGATTTAGAAATAAATGGACTTTACCAAACAGAAAACCACATACAGTGGAACCTTGGATTATGAGCATAATCCGTTCCAGGAGAATGCTTGTAATCCAAAGCACTCGCATATCAAAGCGAGTTTCCCCATAGAAGTCAATGGAAACAAAGATAATTTATTCTGCATTGACTTCTATTACATGCAATACCGCATGTGGCCAGATGTGGTGGGGGGGGCACCGGAGAGCCTCGGAAATACTTGGGGACAGCTCGGCTGAACTCGGAAAGCCTCGGAAACACTCGGGAACTGATTATTTTCAAATGTTTTTGAGTATTTCCGAACGGCTCCGAACCGTTCCGAGTGTCACCGGTGCCCCCCACACATCTGGCCAAATACGGTACTGCACACCACATTAGCTTGACTTCTGCTTGTTTTGCGAGACAACACTCAGGATTTAAAAAAAAAAAAAAAAAGTTGCTCGTCTTTGAAAACGCTCGTTAACCACGTTACTCGTTAACCAAGGTTCCACTGTACACTGATAGAAATTCATTTGCGGTTGAAAACAAACATCAGTTTGACCCTACTAATGACTAGAAAAATGAAGTAACTTTCTTAGGACCTTCTTTTCCTGGGAATTTTTTGAGATTCTACCCATCTATGGACAGCATTAGAGATGCCACTTATTAGAGGTGCCTGGAAGCAGGGCCGGACTTGCTATTGGGCTTGACTGGGCTCAAGCCCATGGGCCCCGCCCAATAGGGGGCCCCGCCGAGATCACTATACGTTATACACAGTCTGCGGGCATCTTCCGCTGTGTGTCTCTGAGCTGAGTGTAAGAAACTTTGGCCACGCTGTGACAAAAGTCCCGCCCTCCTCCTTGATCAGCTCGTGTGATAGACGCAGTGTTCTGTCTATCACACGAGCTGATCTAGGAGGAGGGCGGGACTTTTGCCACAGCACGGCCAAAGTTTTTTACACTCAGCTCTTAGACACACAGCGGGAGATGCCCGCAGACTGTGTAATCCAGGCACTGGGCATGGTGAGACTGCATTATGGGCACGGCGAGGCTGCGATTATGGGCACGGCGAGGCTGCGATTATGGGCACGGTGAGGCTGTGATTATGGGCACAGTAAGGCTGCATTATGGGTGCGGCGAGGCTGCGATTATGGCCACGGTGAGGCTGTGATTATGGGCACAGTAAGGCTGCATTATGGGCGCGGCGAGGCTGCGATTATGGGCACGGCGAGGCTGCAATTATGGGCACGGCGAGGCTGCGATTATGGGCACGGCGAGGCTGCGATTATAGGCACGGTGAGACAGCAATATGGGCACGGTGAGGCTGCGATTATGGGCACGGCGAGGCTGTGATTATGGGCACAGTAAGGCTGCATTATGGGCGCGGCGAGGCTGCGATTATGTGCACGGCGAGGCTGCGATTATGGGCACGGCGAGGCTGCGATTATGGGCACGGCGAGGCTGCGATTCTAGGCACGGTGAGACAGCAATATGGGCACGGTGAGGCAGCAATATGGGCACGGTGAGGCTGCGATTATGGGCACAGTGAGGCTGCGATTATGGGCACAGTGAGACAGCATTTTGGGCACGGTGAGGCTGCGATTATGGGCGCGGTGAGGCTGAGATTATGGGCAAATGACAAGGCTGCATTGATGGGCATTTAAATGTAAGTTTTTTTCCTTAAACTTCCCTCGTAAACTTGGGGTGCGTGTTATACGCCGATAAATACGGTAATGTATAGAAGGTAGGGCCCGAAAGTGACTCAATCCCAGGGGCCCTCACCACCCTAAAAGTCCTGCCCTGCCTGGAAGTGTCAGTCTGGCTTCTGGATGTATTTACAAATGTAGATCACAACACCCTCCATTCTTACCTGTGTAGATGAAATTCTTATTATTTTTCTTTGCTAGCTTGAACTTGTGCAGAGGATCGCGCTTTGCGCGGTTCTGCATGTGTGATCTTCTGCAGAGTTTATTCATAGATCTCCCGAGGATTGAGTGGACGATGTGGCGAGCGTCGGTCTTCCTCTATATATCCTCCATGTATATAATTTTTTTTTTTATCAAATGCAGAAGTCTACACCATATTATCTGCAATCAGATAACCGCAGAAAGTGGTTTCATTCTTTACGTCTTGTATGAAAGCTCCCCAAACCGGAATCACATCTGAGGTAATAAACCACAATCCTACACAGAGCATTAGAATAAAATCCAGCCTGAGGGAAATCGCTGGGCTGCCATTGCTCATCCCCTTGTGAAAATGCCGGTTGCCTGGTTACATAGTATTACATAGTAGGTGAGGTTGAAAAAAGACACAAGTCCATCAAGTCCAACCTATGTGTGTGATTATATGTCAGTATTACATTGTATATCCCTGTATGTTGTGGTCATTCAGGTGCTTGTCCAATAGTTTTTTTAAACTATCAATGCCTCCCGCTGAGACCACCGCCTGTGGAAGGGAATTCCACCGCCTTGCCGCTCTTACAGTAAAGAACCCTCTACGTAGTTAAAAGTGGGGTGCCCCCTAAAAATTTTTTTTTAAAGTCAGCAGCTACAAATACTGCAGCTGCTGACTTTAAATAATCGGACACTTACCTGTCCCGGGGTCCAGCGATGCGGGGGATCGAAGCCCCCCCCCCCCCTATTCCCCCGCTCCGCGGCGCCGGCATTTTTACTGTGGGCACAGCCGGGCACCCACTGCGCATGCGTGAACTGCACCGCGCGCCGTTATACGCAGCGCGCCATTATACGCCGCGCAGTCATCTGGGACCTGTCACGTGTCCCAGATGACTGACTGCGCTGAGTGGAAGTGATGTCAGTGCCTGGGCACTGAAGGAGGCAGACTACGAGGGACCCCCTAGCAACAGGCATTTACAGGTGAGTAAAAATTTTTTATTTTTTTTTCCAATTATTATTATTTTTTTTTATATATTTTTTTATGAATTTTAAGCAATTATTTTTTTTTTTTTGGTGGAAACACCACTTTAAGGTTAAACCTCTTTTCTTCTAATTTTAATGAGTGGCCACAAGTCTTGTTAAACTCCCTTTCACGGAAAAGTTTTCTCCCTATTGTGGGGTCACCAGTTTGGTATTTGTATATTGAAATCATATCCCCTCTCAAGCGTCTCTTCTCCAGAGAGAATAAGTTCAGTGCTCACAACCTTTCCTCATAACTAATATCCTCCAGACCCTTTATTAGCTTTGTTGCCCTTCTTTGTACTCGCTCCATTTCCAGTACATCCTTCCTGAGGACTGGTGCCCAGAACTGGGCAGCATACTCCAGGTGCGGCCGGACCAGAGTCTTGTAGAGCGGGAGGATTATCGTTTTATCTCTGGAGTTGATCCCCTTTTTAATGCCAATATTCTGTTTGCTTTGTTAGCAGCAGCTTGGCATTGCTGAGCCTATCATCTACTAGGACCCCCAGGTCCTTTTCCATCCTAGATTCCCCCCAGAGGTTCTCCCCCCAGTGTATAGATTGCATTCATATTTTTGCCACCCAAATGCATTATTTTACATTTTTCTACATTGAACGTGCAAAGTGCAGCACTTAAAGCAGGAAGTATACGGCATCTGAGCACCATAAACCAAAAACGCTGTTTAACCGCTTCCCGACCGCCTCATGTAGATATACGTCTACAGAATGGCACGGGCAGGCAAAAGCACGTACGGGTACGTCCCCTTTAATTTGCCTGCCCGTGGGTCGCGCGCGCGCCGCCAGCGGCGCGCTCGCGACCCGGTCGGGAGCTCCGTGACCCCGGCCGCGGGACCAGCGGACCCGATCGCCGCTGGTGTCCCGCGATCGGGTCACAGAGCTGAAGAACGGGGAGTGGTCTATGTAAACAAACCTCTCCCCGCGCTTCCTACTCTGCCTGTCACTGATCGGCTGTTCCCTGTCATCGGGAAAGCCGATCAATGACGTCAGACGTACAGCCACGCCCCCCTACTGTAAAAAAAACACAACACGTCACACTGACTCCTCCCTGCCCCCTAGTGGTTAACTCCTTCACTGCCACTGTCATTTACATAGGAATCAGTGCTATTTAAATAGCACTGATTTCTGTATAAATGACAAATGTCCCAAAAATGTGTCAAAAATGTCCGATGTGTCCGCCATAATGTCGCAGTCACAATAAAAATCGCTGATCGCCGCCATTACTAGTAAAAAAAAAATATTAATAAAAATGCTATAAAACTATCCCCTATTTTGTAAACGCTATAACTTTTGCGCAAACTAATCAATAATCGCTAATTGCGATTTTTTTTTAACCAAAAATATGTAGAAGAATACGTATCAGCCTAAACTGAGGAAAAGAAATGTTTTTTTATATATTTTTTGGGGATAGTTATTATAGCAAAAAGTAAAAAATATTGCATTTTTTTCAAAATTGTCGCTCTATTTTTGTTTATAGCGCAAAAAATAAAAACCGCAGGGGCGATCAAATACCACCAAAAGAAAGCTCTATTTATTGGAAAAAAAGGACGCCAATTTTGTTTGGGAGCCACGTCGCACGACCGCACAATTGTCAGTTAAAGCGACGCAGTGCCGAATCGCAAAAAGGGGCCTGGTCCTTTGGCTGCCAATTGGTCCGGGGCTGAAGTGGTTAATACATTCATTTTGCAAGATATGTTCACCTTCAATAAATAAATAAATAAATGCACATTTTTTTTTTTTGCAGGTAATAAAATGTGAATTTGTATTTTATTTTTTATCAGGAGCCTGCAGAGCAGCATTGCACCTGCGATCAGCATGCCAGGGGTGCAATGTCCAGCTCCTGCAAACTCTGGGCTGTCCGCCCATACATCTTACAGAAGAGGATCAATGAACTACGAGAGTGCTCACCAGCGCCCTTCCAGTTCATTGAAAACTACAAGCCCCATCAGCGGCTGATGGTACTTGTAGGCATTCGTTCACAGGAAACTGTAAATGAATGAGCGGAGCCACGCACAGCCGTGCTGGTTTCAAAAATGTGACAGCAGATGTGGGAAGAAGATCCCCCCCAGTGCACTGTCACAGGGAAGGGAGGCAGTGGGGCGGGAAGAGCTGCAGATGCTGAAAAATGTTATATGTTCCTCCCTAAAAATGGGTCCAAAAAGTGAACTTATCCTTTTAATATTAAAAGCAAACTCACTCACCCTTCCATCCATGTCTCCATTTTTTTTATTTCGCTGAAAAATCACCTTGAAACCCCCCTCCCCCCCCAACCAAATAATTTCTGGCTGTGGCCATCTTGAGTAAGGGCAAATGAGTCGTGTAGTATTTACTTCCTGCAATCCATCTGCCTTTAGCTCAGGCATGCAGGCATGCTTAACCACTTCTCGCCCGGGCCTATAGCAGAAGGACGTCCGGGCGGTGGTTCAGTTATCCTGACTGGGCGTCATATGACGTCCTGCAGGATAACAGCCGCTGCGTGCCCCTGGGCTCTTTACCACTTGATCAGCCATGTCCAATTCCAGCTGATGACGATGTAAACAGGAAGAGCCGTTGGTCGGCTTTTCCTCACTTGCGTCTGACAGACACGAGTAGAGGAGAGCCGATCGGCTGCTCTCCTGACGGGGGTGTGTTCTGATTGTTTATCAGCGCAGCCTTCTCTTGGATCCCGCCCAGGACCACCAGGATGGCCATCCACACTGGACCACCATGTATTCCCCCCCTAAACCACCAGGGAAAGGGAAATCTGTACCAAGGCAGCTGCCAATCAGTGCCCACTCACAATGCCTACCACTGCCAGTGCCACCAGGGATGCCTATCAGTGCCCAGCAGTGCCGCCTATCAGTGCCACCCATAAGTACCCATCTTTGCAGCCTTTCATTGCCCATCAGTGTCGCCTATCAATGCCCATCAGTGCTGCATATCAGTGCCGCCTATCAGTGCCCATCGTCGATGCCCGTCAGTGCCCGCTCATTGGTGCCACCTCATCGGTGTCGCCTTATCAGTACCCGTCAGTGAAGGAGAAAACTTACTTATTTACCAAATTTAATAACGGAAATAAAAGCAAAACTAAATTTTTTTCCAAATTTTTGATCTTTTTTTCTTTGTTTAGAAAAAAATAAAAATCCCAGAGGTGATCAAATCGCACCAAAAGAAAGATCCATTTGTGGGAACAAAATGATAAAAATTCTGTTTGGGTACAGTGTAGCATGACCGCGCAATTGTCATTCAAAGTGCGACCGAGCAGAAAGCTGAAAATTGGCCTGGGCAGGAAGCTGTATAAGTGCCCCCCCGGTATTGAAGTGGTTAAAGAGAAAGCCCCTTCCTCCATGAAGACTCCTGGGGTTTATGACATCATTTTGGCCTAGGCCAGAAACCAGGAAGCAACTGAAGAAATGTAAAAAAAAGTTTTAATCAAGTAAATATAATCTACCTTCCTACCTAGTAGTGCTGATTGAGAGAGTGAATTTCCAATTTTATAACTAAAGGCAAATGTGTGTGTGTTTTTTTTTCCCCGACAGAATGGAGAGAGATTAGAACCCCTGTCAGGGTTGTATTGCTGTCTGTGCCCCTTATAAAGAGAAAATAGACAATGTTGATTGATAGAGTTTTTATTTCTTCTTTGAATTTGTTAAAAAAAGGCATTTTTTTTCCCCCCTGAAATAAAAAAGAGGTTTATATACAGTGCCTTGAAAAAGTATTCATACCCCTTGAAATGTTCCACATTTTCTCATGTTACAACCAAAAATTTTAATGTATTTTGTTGGGATTTTATGTGATAGACCAACACAAAGTGGCCCATAATTGTGAAGTGAAAGGGAAATTATAAATGTTTTTCACATTTTTTTACAAATAAATATGTGAAAAGTGTGGGGGGCATTTGTATTCAGCCCCCTTTACTCTGATACCCCTAACTAAAATCTAGTGGAACCAATTGCCTTCAGAAGTTACCTAATTAGTAAATAGAGTCCACCTGTGTGTAATTTAATCTCAGTATAAATACAGCTGTTCTGTGAAGCCCTCAGAGGTTTGTTAGAGAGCTTTAGTGAATAAACAACATCATGAAGGCCAAGGAACACACCAGACAGGTCAGGGATAAAGTTATGGAGAAGTATAAAGTAGGGTTAGGTTATAAAAAAAAAAATCTCCCAAGCTTTGAACATCTCACGGAGCTCTGTTCAATCCATCATCGGACAATGGAAAGAGTATGGCACAACGGCAAACCTACCAAGACATGGCCGTCCACCTAAACTGACCGGGCCGGGCAAGGAGAGCATTCATCAGAGGTCCATGGTAACTCTGGAGGAGCTGCAGAGATCCACAGCTCAGGGGGGAGAGTCTGTCCACAGGACAACTATTAGTCGTGTTCTCCACAAATCTGCCCTTTATGGAAGAGTGACAAGAAGAAAGACATTGGAGAAAGAAAGTCATAAGAAGTCCTGTTTGTAGTTTGTGAGAAGCCATGTGGGGGACACGGCAAACATGTGGAAGAAGGTGATCTGGTCAGAAGAGATCAAAATGTAACTTTTTGGTCTAAAAGCTTTTTGGCAAAAAACTAACACTGCACATCACCCTGAACACACCATCCCCACCGTGAAACATGGTGGTGGCAGCATCATGTGGTGGGGATGCTTTTCTTCAGGGACAGGGAAGCTGGTCAGAGTTGATGGGAAGATGGATGGAGCCAAATACAGGGCAATCTTAGAAGAAAACCTGTTATGCCGCGTACACACGGTCGTAAATTCCGATGGAAAATGTCCGATCGGACCATGTTGTCGGAAAATCCGACCGCGTGTGGGCTCCATCTGACTTTTTCCGTCGGAAAAAGTTTGAGATCCTGCTCTCAAATTTTCCGACAACAAAGTCCGATCGGACTTTTTCCGATCGTGTGTAGGGATATCCGACGGACAAAGTGCCACGCATGCTCAGATCAAATAACGAGACCAAAGCTATTGGCTACTAGCCTCTACATAGTCCCGTCGTACGCAATGAACGTCACCACGTTCAGAATGATCAGATTTTCCGACAACTTTGTCCGACCGTGTGTATGCAACACCAGTGTCGGACAAAATCCGTCGGAAAAAATCAGACGGATTTTGTGGTCGGAATTTCTGACCGTGTGTACGGGGCATTAGAGTCTGCAAAAGACTTGAGACTGAGGGGGAGGTTCCCCTTCCAGCAGGGCAACGAATAACAGCCAGAGCTACAATGGAATGGTTTAGATCAAAGCATATTCATGTGTTAGAATGGTCCAGTCACAGTCCAGACCTAAATCACATTGAGAATCTGTGGCAAGACTTGAAAATTGCTGTTCACAGACGCTCTCCATCCAATCTGACAGAGCTTGAGATATTTTGGAAAGAAGAATGGGCAAAAATGTCCTCTCTAGATGTGCAAAGCTGGTAGAGACATCCCCAAAAAAGACTTGCAGCTGTAATTGCAGAGAAAGGGGGTTCTACAAAGTATTGACTCCGGGGGGCGCCATACAAATGCCCCCCACACTTTTCACAGATTTATTTATGAAAAATGTTGAAAACCATTTATCCCAATAAAATACATTTACGTTTTTGGTTGTAACATGACAAAATGTGGAAAATGTCAAGGGGTATGAATACTTTTTCAAGGCACTGTGTGTATGGTGGCAAAGGGGTGGGGTTTAACACCAATACGCCGCACATCTGCATCACCGGGCAAGGGGTATGAACCACTTCAGCCCCGGAAGAATTGGCTGCTCAATGACCAGACCGTTTTTTGCGATTCGGCACTGCGTCGTTTTAACTGAAAATTACGCGGTCATGTGACGTGGCACCCAAACAAAATTGGCGTCCTTTTCCCCCCACAAATAGAGCTTTCTTTTGGTGGTATTTGATCACCTCTGCGGTTTTTATTTTTTGCAATATAAACAAAAAAAGAGCGACAATTTTGAAAAAAAAAACCACAATATTTTGTACTTTTTGCTTTAATAAATATCCCAATTTAACCACATGCCGACCGCGCTATAGTCGAAAGATGGCTACAGCGCGGTCGGCTTATCCTGGGTGGACGTCCTCCCAGAAACTTGCTCCCGTGCGCCCCCTGGGGCGCGCACTCGGGAACATCCGTGACCGCCGGGTCCCGAGGACCCGGTGCATTACGGATCACGGTAAACGGCCGCTAGTAGTGGCCGTTTACCACGTGATCGCTACGTCAAATGACGGAGCGATCACATGTACACAAACCGGCGTCACGTCATGAAGCCGGTTCCTCCCTCCCCTCTCTGTACCGATCGGCATAGTGAGAGGGGAGAAGCGCGCAGGGGGGGAGACGGGACCAGCGCTGTGGGCTGGATGTGTAGTGCCCACAGCGCTGGTCAGTGACAGCAATACACTGCCACCACTGTGCAACGCAGTGCCACCACTGTGCAACGCTCTGCCACCACTGTGCAACGCAGTGCCACCACTGTGCAACGCTCTGCCCCCACTGTGCAATGCTCTGCCCCCACTGTGCAATACTCTGCCCCCACTGTGCAATACTCTGCCCCCACTGTGCAATGCTCTGCAACCACTGTGCAATGCTCTGCCACCACTGTGCAACGCTCTGCCACCACTGTGCAACGCTCTGCCACCACTGTGCAATACTCTGCCCCCACTGTGCAATACTCTGCCCCCACTGTGCAATGCTCTGCCACCACTGTGCAATGCTCTGCCACCACTGTGCAATGCTCTGCCCCCACTGTGCAATACTCTGCCCCCACTGTGCAATACTCTGCCCCCACTGTGCAATACTCTGCAACCACTGTGCAATGCTCTGCCACCACTGTGCAACGCTCTGCAACCACTGTGCAATACTCTGCCACCACTGTGCAATACTCTGCAACCACTGTGCAATGCTCTGCCCCCACTGTGCAATACTCTGCAACCACTGTGCAATGCTCTGCCACCACTGTGCAATACTCTGCAACCACTGCAATGCTCTGCCACCACTGTGCAACACTGCAATACTCGTCCAGTACTCGCCAATACTCTGCCAATACTCGCCAATACTCTGCAATAAATTTTAATAGAAGCAAAGAATTTTTATTTATTTTTTTTACGGAATTTTCTGTATATTTTGATTTATAGCGCAAAAATTTAAAAACCCAGCGGCGATTAAATACCACCAAAAGAAAGCTCTATTGGTGTGAAAAAAAGGACACAAAATTCATTTGGGTACAGTGTTGCATGACTGAGTAATTGTCATTCAAAGTGTGAGAGCACCGAAAGCTGAAAATTGGTCTGGTTAGGAAGGGGGTTTAAGTGCCCAGTGGTCAAGTGGTTAAAAAAAAAAAAATCTATTTTGGGGGATGGAATCCATCTGCCTTGAATGCATTGCACACAGTGCTGCCTCCACATGGATACAAAGTCTCCTCAAACGTCAAGAAAACGTTCAGCGATCGTCGCCATCTCTGATGTTCTGTAACCAATTCTGGAGGAATAATTCTCAGTGACTTCTATGGTAATAAAGACACTTTGTACCGTGTGAAGGAGGAGATTGATGCCAAGTGGGATGTTTTGCGGTTTTTATTCTTCACATTCATAATTATCGCAGTCACACGGCCAGAAATTTCTGAGCTGAAACATCTGTGTGAAAGTTGAGGAGGAATACAGCGAGCTTCTGTTTCATAACCGACATCTGATCTCTGGCGGCTTCCTTTCCAGAGCTACGCTGTTCCATATTCATCTCTGTACAGTGTGGGCCAGATGAATGGACGATGAGATGAACGTTTCCTAAGAGTTACACCCCCAGCGCTATTCCGTTCATTGCATTCTGTAGATGAAATGACTAAGGCCGATCATATATACGGTTCAGCAGGAACCAGCTCGAGATTCAAACCATTAATTGGCAGTCTGAATGTACCAAGTTGAAAGATCGTTCAACTTGGGTACAACCAGCCTCCCAGATTTGCTTACGTGTATCGCTAGCCGCTGCTTTAGCCGCTGGCAATAATCACTCCCAGCAAGGACAGCTTCCCCCACACGTCCCTCCCGGGAGCAGACGATAGCTCGGCAGCAGTGGCGGCTGGTGTTTTTTTTTTGCAGCGGCTCCTGTGGCGGGAAGCGGCTCCTGGTTCTGCAGGCGGCAGGCAGTGACTCCTATGTCAGCAGACGGCAGGCAGTGGCTCCTATGTTGGCAGGTGGCGGGCAGCGGCTCCTTTGTCGCCAGGCGGCGAGCAGCGGCTCCTAGTTCTGCAGGCGGCAGGCAGTGACTCCTATGTCAGCAGACGGCGGGCAGTGGCTCCTATGTTGGCAGGTGGCGGGCAGCGGCTCCTTTGTCGCCAGGCGGCGAGCAGCGGCTCCTTTGTCGCCAGGCGGCGAGCAGCGGCTCCTGGTTCTGCAGGCGGCAGGCAGTGACTCCTATGTCAGCAAACGGCGGGCAGTGGCTCCTATGTTGGCAGGTGGCGGGCAGCGGCTCCTTTGTCGCCAGGCGGCGAGCAGCGGCTCCTGGTTCGGCAGGCGGCGAGCAGCGGCTCCTGGTTCTGCAGGCGGCAGGCAGTCACTCCTATGTCAGCAGACGGCGGGCAGTGGCTCCTATGTTGGCAGGTGGCGGGCAGCGGCTCCTTTGTTGCCAGGCAGCGAGCAGCAGCTCCTGGTTCGGCAGGCGGCAAGCAGCGGCTCCTGGTTCTGCAGACGGCAGACAGTGGCTCCTATGTTGGCAGGTGACGGGCAGCGGCTCCTGTGTCGCCAGGCGGCGAGCAGCAACTCCTATGTCGGCAGATGGCGGGCAGCAGCTCCTGTGTTGGCAGGCGGCGGGAAGCAGCTCCTATGTCGGCAGAAGGCAGGCAGTGGCTCCTGTGTCAGCAGGAGACGGGCAGCGGCTCTTGTGTCCTCTCCTCTGCATGATGGCGGCTTCTGCCGTGCGTCTCCTCCCTCCTCCTAGGCGCCCAATAGGATCGCCTGTCCTTTTCTGCCAATCAGGTGACGGGTCTCAAGACCCACTTCCTGATTGGCCAAGAGGAGGGTCAGTGTGGCAATAGCAAATATTCATTCTCTATTGTCTCACAACTGTGTGGGCTCAGAGCGCAGTGCTCTGCTTCTGCCACCCTTTTTAAAGCCTATTAGAGCCTCAGGCTCTTATCATGTGTTTAAAAAATAAATCCCCCCCCCCCCCATTGTAATCCATGCTTCCGGCGCCCTGTATGTTGATCAGGGGGCCGGACGCATGGATGGGGGGGCGGCGCCTGTGCGTCCCTAATGGATGGGCCGCCACTGCTCACTCTGCTCCCCTTCCCATCAGTGACTCTTCAACCTTTGCTATCCTTGCTCCTCTCTCTTAGCCCTGACTAAGCAGATCACCTTACTCTGCTCCCCCCTCCCAGCAGTAACTCAGTAGCTCAGCGCCCCCTGCTGCCCCTTCCAGCAGTAATTCTGCATCTCCACTCACCCTGCTCCCCCTCCCATCACTGACTGCAACTTTGCTAGCCCGGCAACCATAAGACAAGGAACTTTAGGTGCCGCTTCGGGTCCCCACTCCAACGAACTCCAGTGACTCACAGGAAAAGGGTGCCGGAATGGAAAGAGCGTGTCAATATACATGTAAACAAGAGAAAAAAGAGAAATGCAGCACAACAAGAGCCCAAGTGTTAAAAGAGGAGGAGCGGCTTCAGCTCAACTCCATCCAGGCCATGCATTCGACCCGTTTCGACCCCCCCACGGGGCTTGGCCATGAAGGTCTGTTTGACACTTGGGCTCTTGTTGTTGGTGTGCGGTATTTGGGCTTTTTTTTACTCTTAGCTCTGACTTGGCTTACTCTGCTCCCTCTCCCAGCAGTGTCTCAGCAGCTCAACTCTTCCTGTAACCCCCCTCAACAAAGCTCACCCCGCTACCTCTCTGTGGTGACTCAGCAGCTCCACTCCCCCCTCCCAGCCCTTACTCAGCAGTTCACCCCACCCTGAATCCTCTCTTAGCAGTGACTCAGCAGCACAGCTCCTCCTCTTAGTAGTGACTCAGCAGCACAGCTCCTCCTCCTAGTAGTGACTCAGCAGCACAGATCCTCCTCCTAGTAGTGACTCAGCAGCACAGCTCCTCCTCCTAGTAGTGATTCAGCAGCACAGCTCCTCCTCTTATTAGTGACTCAGCAGCACAGCTCCTTCTCTTAGTAGTGACTCAGCAGCACAGCTCCTCCTCTTAGTAGTGACTCAGCAGCACAGCTCCTCCTCCTAGTAGTGATTCAGCAGCACAGCTCCTCCTCTTATTAGTGACTCAGCAGTACAGCTCCTTCTCTTAGTAGTGACTCAGCAGCACAGCTCCTCCTCTTAGTAGTGACTCAGCAGCACAGTTCCTCCTCCTAGTAGTGACTCAGCAGCACAGCTCCCCCTCCTAGTAGTGACTCAGTAGCACAGCTCCTCCTCTTAGTAGTGACACAGCAGCACAGCTCCTCCTCCTAGTAGTGACTCAGCAGCACAGCTCCTCCTCCTAGTAGTGACTCAGCAGCATAGCTCCTACTCCTAGTAGTGACTCAGCAGCACAGCTCCTCCTTTTTAGTAGCGACTCGAAAGCAGAGCTCCTCCTAGTAGCGACTCAGCAGCACAGCTCCTCCTAGTAGCGACTCGGCAGCACAGCTCCTCCTCCTAGTAGCGACTCGGCAGCACAGCTCCTCCTCTTAGTAGCGACTCAGCAGCACAGCTCCTGCTCTTAGTAGGGACTCAGCAGCACAGCTCCTCCTCCTAGTAGTGACTCAGCAGCACAGCCCCTCCTCCTAGTTGTGACTCAGCAGCACAGCTCCTCCTTCTAGTAGTGACTCAGCAGCACAGCTCCTCCTCCTAGTAGTGACTCAGCAGCACAGCTCCTCCTCCTAGTAGTGACTCAGCAACACAGCCCCTCCTCCTAGTAGTGACTCGGCAGCACAGCTCCTCCTTTTTTAGTGGCGACTCGACAGCAGAGCTCCTCCTAGTAGCGAGTCAGCAGCACAGCTCCTCCTCCTAGTAGCGACTCGGCAGCACAGCTCCTCCTCTTAGTAGCGACTCAGCAGCACAGCTCCTGCTCTTAGTAGCAACTCAGCAGCACAGCTCCTCCTCCTAGTAGTGACTCAGCAGCACAGCCCCTCCTCCTAGTTGTGACTCGGCAGCACAGCCCCTCCTCCTAGTAGTGACTCGGCAGCACAGCTCCTCCTTTTTAGTAGCGACTCGACAGCAGAGCTCCTCCTAGTAGCGACTCAGCAGCACAGCTCCTCCTCCTAGTAGTGACTCAGCAGCACAGCTCCTCCTCCTAGTAGTGACTCAGCAGCACAGCTCCTCCTCTTAGTAGTGACTCAGCAGCACAGCTCCTCCTGCAGCCCCTCTCAGCAGTAACTTAGCGGCTCAGCTCACCCTGCTACCTGTTTCAGCATTGACTGAGCAACTCTACTCCCCCTTCCCTACTCCTTTAGACTCCTTTAAATGTAAAATCATTACTAGATTTGTCATGACAACCAATAAAATATGATGCCGAAGGGTCCTTCTCATTTCCTCTACCCTTATCTTTAATATCTCAGCGAATGCTTAATTCCCCCTTCATTTAACAAAGACATTTATCTGATGAACTAGCCGTGGGCCTCTGTAGGTGATGGAGAGTCGTTGTGTCATCGCTCTTTTGTAACCATTGATGTTTTTAGTATGAAATTTGCACACAAAAAACGCAACTTCCTCCTGCCAGTAAAATTCTTTTTAAAAAAAGTATCTTCTTTCCGACTGACAAAATAACATCTGCAGGTTCATAACATGACAGAGTATGTAGACACGTCACCTACAGCCAGGTCCATAAATATTGGGACATCAACACAATTCTAATCATTTTGGCTCTGTACACCACCACAATAGATTTGAAATGTAACAAACAAGTTGTGCTTTAACTGCAGACTTTCAGCTTTAATTTGAGGGTTTTTACATGCAAATCAGGTGAACGGTGTAGGAATTACAACAGTTTGTATATGTGCCTCACACTTTTTAAGGGACCAAAAGTAATGGGACAATTGGCTGCTCAGCTGTTCCATGGCCAGGTGTGTGTTTATTCCCTCATTATCCCATTTACAAGGAGCAGATAAAAGGTCCAGAGTTCATTTCAAGTGTGCAATTTGCATTTGGAATCTGTTGCTGTCAACTCTCAATATGAGATCCAAAGAGCTGTCACTATCATTGAAGCAAGTCATCATTAGTCTGAAAAAAAACAAAACAAACCCATCAGAGAGATAGCAAAAACATTAGGTGTGGCCAAATCAACTGTTTGGAACGTCCTTAAAAAGAAAGAACGCACCGGTGAGCTCAGCAACACCAAAAGACCCGGAAGGCCACGCAAAACAACTGTGGTGGATGACCGAAGAATTCTTTCCCTGGTGAAGAAAACCCTTCACAACAGTTGGCCAGATCAAGAACACTCTCCAGGAGGTAGGTGTATGTGTGGAACACTCTCCGGGAGGTAGGTGTATGTGTGGAACACTCTCCGGGAGGTAGGTGTATGTGTGGAACACTCTCCGGGAGGTAGGTGTATGTGTGAAACACTCTCCGGGAGGTAGGTGTATGTGTGGAACACTCTCCGGGAGGTAGGTGTATGTGTGGAACACTCTCCGGGAGGTAGGTGTATGTGTGGAACACTCTCCGGGAGGTCAGTGTACGTGTGGAACACTCTCCGGGAGGTCGGTGTACGTGTGGAACACTCTCCGGGAGGTAGGTGTACGTGTGGAACACTCTCCGGGAGGTAGGTGTACGTGTGGAACACTCTCCGGGAGGTAGGTGTACGTGTGGAACACTCTCCGGGAGGTAGGTGTATGTGTGGAACACTCTCCGGGAGGTAGGTGTATGTGTGGAACACTCTCCGGGGGGTAGGTGTATGTGTGGAACACTCTCCGGGGGGTAGGTGTATGTGTGGAACACTCTCCGGGGGGTAGGTGTATGTGTGGAACACTCGCCGGGAGGTAGGTGTATGTGTGGAACACTCTCCGGGAGGTAGGTGTATGTGTGGAACACTCTCCGGGGGGTAGGTGTATGTGTGGAACACTCTCCGGGAGGTAGGTGTATGTGTGGAACACTCTCCGGGAGGTAGGTGTTTGTGTGGAACACTCTCCGGGAGGTAGGTGTATGTGTGGAACACTCTCCGGGGGGTAGGTGTATGTGTGGAACACTCTCCGGGGGGTAGGTGTATGTGTGGAACACTCTCCGGGGGGTAGGTGTATGTGTGGAACACTCTCCGGGGGGTAGGTGTATGTGTGGAACACTCTCCGGGGGGTAGGTGTATGTGTGAAACACTCTCCGGGGGGTAGGTGTATGTGTGGAACACTCTCCGGGAGGTAGGTGTATGTGTGGAACACTCTCCGGGAGGTAGGTGTATGTGTGGAACACTCTCCGGGGGGTAGGTGTATGTGTGGAACACTCTCCGGGAGGTAGGTGTATGTGTGGAACACTCTCCGGGAGGTAGGTGTTTGTGTGGAACACTCTCCGGGGGGTAGGTGTATGTGTGGAACACTCTCCGGGAGGTAGGTGTTTGTGTGGAACACTCTCCGGGAGGTAGGTGTATGTGTGGAACACTCTCCGGGAGGTAGGTGTATGTGTGGAACACTCTCCGGGAGGTAGGTGTATGTGTGGAACACTCTCCGGGAGGTAGGTGTATGTGTGGAACACTCTCCGGGAGGTAGGTGTATGTGTGGAACACTCTCCGGGAGGTAGGTGTATGTGTGAAACACTCTCCGGGAGGTAGGTGTATGTGTGGAACACTCTCCGGGAGGTAGGTGTATGTGTGGAACACTCTCCGGGAGGTAGGTGTATGTGTGGAACACTCTCCGGGAGGTCAGTGTACGTGTGGAACACTCTCCGGGAGGTCGGTGTACGTGTGGAACACTCTCCGGGAGGTAGGTGTACGTGTGGAACACTCTCCGGGAGGTAGGTGTACGTGTGGAACACTCTCCGGGAGGTAGGTGTACGTGTGGAACACTCTCCGGGAGGTAGGTGTATGTGTGGAACACTCTCCGGGAGGTAGGTGTATGTGTGGAACACTCTCCGGGAGGTAGGTGTATGTGTGGAACACTCTCCGGGGGGTAGGTGTATGTGTGGAACACTCTCCGGGGGGTAGGTGTATGTGTGGAACACTCGCCGGGAGGTAGGTGTATGTGTGGAACACTCTCCGGGAGGTAGGTGTATGTGTGGAACACTCTCCGGGAGGTAGGTGTATGTGTGGAACACTCTCCGGGAGGTAGGTGTATGTGTGGAACACTCTCCGGGAGGTAGGTGTATGTGTGGAACACTCTCCGGGAGGTAGGTGTATGTGTGGAACACTCTCCGGGGGGTAGGTGTATGTGTGGAACACTCTCCGGGGGGTAGGTGTATGTGTGGAACACTCTCCGGGGGGTAGGTGTATGTGTGGAACACTCTCCGGGGGGTAGGTGTATGTGTGGAACACTCTCCGGGGGGTAGGTGTATGTGTGAAACACTCTCCGGGGGGTAGGTGTATGTGTGGAACACTCTCCGGGAGGTAGGTGTATGTGTGGAACACTCTCCGGGAGGTAGGTGTATGTGTGGAACACTCTCCGGGAGGTAGGTGTATGTGTGGAACACTCTCCGGGAGGTAGGTGTATGTGTGGAACACTCTCCGGGAGG
The DNA here is from genome assembly GCA_028564925.1 of Lithobates sylvaticus. Classification (NCBI taxonomy): domain Eukaryota; kingdom Metazoa; phylum Chordata; class Amphibia; order Anura; family Ranidae; genus Lithobates; species Lithobates sylvaticus. The sequence continues at coordinate 272,579,591 of CM053032.1, forward strand.
TAGGTGTATGTGTGGAACACTCTCCGGGGGGTAGGTGTATGTGTGGAACACTCTCCGGGAGGTAGGTGTTTGTGTGGAACACTCTCCGGGAGGTAGGTGTATGTGTGGAACACTCTCCGGGAGGTAGGTGTATGTGTGGAACACTCTCCGGGAGGTAGGTGTATGTGTGGAACACTCTCCGGGGGGTAGGTGTATGTGTGGAACACTCTCCGGGAGGTAGGTGTATGTGTGGAACACTCTCCGGGAGGTAGGTGTATGTGTGGAACACTCTCCGGGAGGTAGGTGTATGTGTGAAACACTCTCCGGGAGGTAGGTGTATGTGTGGAACACTCTCCGGGAGGTAGGTGTATGTGTGGAACACTCTCCGGGAGGTAGTTGTATGTGTGTCAAAGTCAGCAATCAGAAGACTTCACCAGAGTGAATACAGAGGGTTCACCACACGATGTAAACCATTGGTGAGCCTCAAAACTAGGAAGGCCAGATTAGTTTGCCAAACAACATCTAAAAAAGCCTTCACAGTTCTGGAAGAACATCCTATGGACAGATGAGATCCACTTGTACCGGAGTGATGGGAAGAGAAGAGTATGGAGAAGGAAAGGAACTGCTCATGATCCAAAGCATACCACCTCATCAGTGAAGCATGGTGGTGGTAGTGTCATGGCGTGGGCATGTATGGCTGCCAATGGAACTGGTTCTCTTGTATTTATTGATGTGATGAATTCTGAAGTGTTTCGGGGAATATTATCGGCTCATATTCAGCAAAATGCTTCAGAACTCATTGGACGGCGCTTCACAGTGCAGATGGACAATGACCCGAAGCATACTGCGAGAGCAACCAAAGAGTTTTTTTAAGGGAAAGAAGTGGAATGTTATGGAATGGCCAAGTCAATCACCTGACCTGAATCCGATTGAGCATTTCACTTGCTGGAGACAAAACTGAAGGGAAAATGCCCCAAGAACAAGAAGGAGCTGAAGACAGTGGCAGTAGAGGCCTGGCAGAGCGTCACCAGGGATGAGACCAGCGTCTGGTGAAGTCTATGCGTTCCACACTTCAGGCTGTAATTGACTGCAAAGGATTTCCAACCAAGTATTAAAAAAGTGAATGGATGATGGAGGATTGTTAATCTGTCCCATTACTTTTGGTCCCTTAAAAAGTGGGAGGCACATATACAAACTGTTGTAATTCCTACACCGTTCACCTGATTTGGATGTAAATCCCCTCAAATTAAAGCTGGAAGTCTGCAGTTAAAGCACATTTTGTTTGTTTCATTTCAAATCCACTGTGGTGGTGTATAGAGCCAAAATGATTAGAATTGTGTTGATGTCCCAATATTTATGGACCTGACTGTATATTATGTAATAGAGATGCACGATTCTGAATAAAATGAGAATCACAATTTTTTTGCTTAGAATAAAGATCACGATTCTCGTGGCGTAACATTATCTTTCATGTTATACAAAAAAATTGGGCTAACTTTACTGTTTTTTTTTTTTTTTTGTATTTTTTTTTTATTCAGTGAAGTGTATTTTTTCCCAAAAAATTGCATTTGAACGACCGCTGCGCAAATACAGTGTGACATAAAATATTGCAACGACCGCCATTTTATTCTTTAGGGTCTCTGCTAAAAAAAAAAAAAAAAACATTTTTTTGTATGTGTGTGTGTATATGTATGTATGTATGTATGGATATATGGATATATATATATAATATATATATATATATATATATAATAATATATATATATATATATATATATATATATATATAGTAACCGTTCATTTTTTTTTAAAGCGTTGCCTATGGTGATTTTTAGGTACCGTAGTTTGTCTCCATTCCACGGGCGTGCACAATTTCAAAGCTTGACATGTTAGGTATCTATTTACTCGGCGTAACATCATCTTTCACATTATACAAAAAAATTGGGCTAACTTTACTGTTTTTTTTTTTTTTTTTACTTGATGAAAGTGTCTTTTTTTTTAAAAAAAAATTTAGCGTGAAAGACCGCTGTGCAAATACAGCGTGACGTAAAATATTGCAATGAGCACCATTTTTTTTCTCTAGGGTCTTTGCTAAAAATATATATATATATATATATATATATATATATATATATATATATATATATATAAATATATATATATATATATATATATAATGTTTGGGGTTTCTAAGTAATTTTCTAGTAAAAAAAATATGGATTTTAACTTGTAAGCAACGAATGTCAGAAATAGGCGTAGGCATGAAAGGGTTAATAATTGTATAAAACAAATCCTAAAAAATCTATTTTAACCGCTTCCCGACCGGCCACTGCATATATACGTCAGCAGAATGGCACGGGCAGGCAAAATCACGTTCCTGTACGTGATTGTGCATTTGCCTGCCTGTCGGTCGCGCGCACGTCGCCAGCGGCGCGCTCGCGACCCGGTCGGGAGCTCCGTGACCCCGGCCGCGGGACCAGCGGACCCGATCGCCGCTGGTGTCCCGCGATCGGGTTACGGAGCTGAAGAACGGGGAGAGGTCTGTGTAAACAAACCTCTCCCCGCGCTTCCTACTCTGCCTGTCATTGATTGGCTGTTCCCGGTCATCGGGAAAGCCGATCAATGACGTCAGACGTCAGCCCCCGCCCCCTAATGTAAAAAAACACACACACGTCAGAGCCCATAACCCCTCCCCTCCCCCTAGTGGTTAACTCTTTCACTACAACTGTCATTTATACAGGAATCAATGCATTTAAATAGCATTGATTGCTGTATAAATGACAATGGTCCCAAAAATGTGTCAAAAATTTCCGATGTGTCCGCCATAATGTCGCAGTCACAAAAAAAATCGCTGATTGCCGCCATTACTAGTAAAAAAAAAAAATATTAATAAAAATGCTATAAAACTATCCCCTATTTTGTAAGCGCTATAACTTTTGCGCAAACCAATCAATAATCGCTAATTGGGATTTTTTTTTACCAAAAATATGTAGAAGAATACGTATCGGCCTAAACTGAGAAAAAAAAATGTTTTTTTATATATTTTTTGGGGATATTTCTTATAGCAAAAAGCAAAAAATTTTGCATTTTTTTCAAAATTGTTGCTCTATTTTTGTTTATAGCGCAAAAAATAAAAACCGCAGGGGCGATCAAATACCACCAAAAGAAAGCTCTATTTGTGGGAAAAAAAAGGATGCCAATTTTGTTTGGGAGCCACGTCGCACGACCGCGCAATTGTCAGTTAAATCGACGCAGTGCCGAATCGCAAAAAGGGGCCTGGTCCTTTGGCTGCCAATTGGTCCGGGGCTGAAGTGGTTAACTTGTAAGCAACAAATGTCAGAAATAGGCTTAGGCATGAAAGGGTTAATAATTGTATAAAACAGATCCTAAAATCATATTAAATCTATTTTAAATCCAGGTTATAACAATACAAAATGTAGAAACATTTCACGGTGGTGAATACTTCTGTAAAGATGATCCTGGTAAGTTAATTGGCTTATTAAGCAATCACCTAAAAGCATCCTTCCTTGTACAGTGACAGGCAGCTGCAGAGCACTGACCAATCGTATCATCCACTTGGTTTACTGCAGGGGTGTGAACATTGTAGCTGAGGCCCCTGGACCCCCAGTGAGCCCCACACTCCTGCCTAGCTTGCCTTGTGCTCTGGCTCTGTACAGATGTTCTCATTGTGTACTCTCTGAACTGCCATGTCTCGTGTTGCCCGCTCAGTCTCTTTATTTCTCTTTTCCGCAGGTCATGTAGGAGAGCGGGAATGCTATGAAGATGGGAGTTTTGGTGTTCATGAGGAACTTGCTGCTGGCTCTCTGCCTCTTCTTGGTACTAGGCTTTCTCTACTACTCCGCCTGGAAGCTCCACCTCCTGCGCTGGGAAGATTCACGTAAGTCCCCTCTTCTTCTAACACACCCTGCCCCCCCCCCCCTCCTTTGCTCCACCTTTTCTGGTCATTAAGCTGCTGCCACAACTTCAGTCTGCGTCTCAGTCAGGATCAGACTCCGCCCTTCTTTTTGGTCTCAGATTTTGTGAATCGAACGTTTCTCTTAGTTTATGAGGTTCACAGCTCCTCACGGAAAACACGGGAGGCTCGGGGGTGGACCAGGTCCAGTGTGAGGGTGAATTCACATACACGGGAGGCTCGGGGGTGGACCAGGTCCAGTGTGAGGGTGAATTCACATACACTGGAGGCTCGGGGGTGGACCAGGTCCAGTGTGAGGGTGAATTCACATACACAGGAGGCTCGGGATGGACCAGGTCCAGTGTGAGGGTGAATTCACATACACCGGAGGCTCGGGGGTGGACCAGGTCCAGTGTGAGGGTGGATTCACATACACGGGAGGCTCGGGGTGGACCAGGTCCAGTGTGAGGGTGAATTCACATACACAGGAGGCTCGGGGTGGACCAGGTCCAGTGTGAGGGTGAATTCACATACACAGGAGGCTCGGGGTGGACCAGGTCCAGTGTGAGGGTGAATTCACATACACGGGAGGCTCGGGGGTGGACCAGGTCCAGTGTGAGGGTGAATTCACATACACGGGAGGCTCGGGGTGGACCAGGTCCAGTATGAGGGTGAATTCACATACACGGGAGGCTCGGGGGTGGACCAGGTCCAGTGTGAGGGTGAATTCACATACACGGGAGGCTCGGGGGTGGACCAGGTCCAGTGTGAGGGTGAATTCACATACACGGGAGGCTCGGGGTTGGACCAGGTCCAGTGTGAGGGTGAATTCACATACACGGGAGGCTCGGGGGTGGACCAGGTCCAGTGTGAGGGTGAATTCACATACACGGGAGGCTCGGGGTGGACCAGGTCCAGTGTGAGGGTGGATTCACATACACGGGAGGCTCGGGGTGTACCAGGTCCAGTGTGAGGGTGAATTCACATACACGGGAGGCTCGGGGGTGGACCAGGTCCAGTGTGAGGGTGAATTCACATACACGGGAGGCTCGGGGGTGGACCAGGTCCAGTGTGAGGGTGAATTCACATACACGGGAGGCTCGGGGGTGGACCAGGTCCAGTGTGAGGGTGAATTCACATACACGGGAGGCTCAGGGTGGACCAGGTCCAGTGTGAGGGTGAATTCACATACACGGGAGGCTCGGGGTGGACCAGGTCCAGTGTGAGGGTGAATTCACATACACGGGAGGCTCGGGGTGGACCAGGTCCAGTGTGAGGGTGGATTCACATACACGGGAGGCTCGGGGTGGACCAGGTCCAGTGTGAGGGTGAATTCACATACACGGGAGGCTCGGGGTGGACCAGGTCCAGTGTGAGGGTGAATTCACATACACGGGAGGCTCGGGGTGGACCAGGTCCAGTGTGAGGGTGAATTCACATACACGGGAGGCTCGGGGGTGGACCAGGTCCAGTGTGAGGGTGAATTCACATATACGGGAGGCTCGGGGGTGGACCAGGTCCAGTGTGAGGGTGAATTCACATATACGGGAGGCTCGGGTGGACCAGGTCCAGTGTGAGGGTGAATTCACATACACGGGAGGCTCAGGGTGGACCAGGTCCAGTATGAGGGTGAATTCACATACACGGGAGGCTCGGGGGTGGACCAGGTCCAGTGTGAGGGTGAATTCACATACACGGGAGGCTCGGGGTGGACCAGGTCCAGTGTGAGGGTGGATTCACATACACGGGAGGCTCGGGGGTGGACCAGGTCCAGTGTGAGGGTGAATTCACATACACGGGAGGCTCGGGGTGGACCAGGTCCAGTGTGAGGGTGAATTCACATACACGGGAGGCTCGGGGTGGACCAGGTCCAGTGTGAGGGTGAATTCACATACACGGGAGGCTCGGGGGTGGACCAGGTCCAGTGTGAGGGTGAATTCACATACACGGGAGGCTCGGGGTGGACCAGGTCCAGTGTGAGGGTGAATTCACATACACGGGAGGCTCGGGGGTGGACCTGGTCCAGTGTGAGGGTGAATTCACATACACGGGAGGCTCGGGGGTGGACCAGGTCCAGTGTGAGGGTGAATTCACATACACGGGAGGCTCGGGGGTGGACCTGGTCCAGTGTGAGGGTGAATTCACATACACGGGAGGCTCGGGGGTGGACCAGGTCCAGTGTGAGGGTGAATTCACATACAGTGCCGTGACAGGCGTTGTACTGCATTGTAAAAATGGCCTGTCACCTTAAGGGCACATAGAAAGTAATTTGTTTTTTGTATGTCCCAGTTACACTGCAATGCAGCCCGGAGCTGTGCTAAAATGCAGACATGCAGCATTTTATCACAGTACAATGTACAGAATAGCATGGCTTGAATGAAGTGTACTTTCGTAAACTTTAGATAAAGTTTTTGCAAAAATAAACAAGAAGAAAAAAAAAAGAATTGTGCCACACTACCCCCTACTACAGTTGAGAACGGACATATTCCTGAGCGCTTTACCTCTCTGCAGTTGTTCGTTCTCAAATGCGGTAGGGGGCAGTGTGGTGTGCTTTTTCTTTTTGTACAAACTTTACATAAAGTGTACAAAAGTACACTTCATTTATGCAAATTCACCCTTAAGACCCCTTTCACACTGGGGTGCTTTGAGGCATTTTAGCTCTAAAAACAGCAACTGTAAAGCGCTTCTCAAGCCATCCCAGTGTGAGAGCCCGAGTGCTTTCACACTGGGGGCGGTGCTCTTGCAAGCAGCATCTTTGGGGCGGTGCGGGAGCGCTGTATACACCGCTTCTCCACCGCTTCTCCACCGCCCCTGTCCAGTTAAATTAATGGGCAACGCTGCCAAACCGCTTGCAAAGCGGCAACACGGGTGCCATTAACTCTTTCTTCTGCCGCTATCGGGGGATAAAAGCGCACCGCTAGTGGCCGAAAGGCGCTGCTATAGCAGCGGTAAAGCGCCGCTAAAATTTGTGGTGCTTTACCGATAACGCCCGCTACGCCCTAGTGTGAAAGGGGTCTTAATGGTTTACTCTGATACATCCTTCGGTGTTCAGCCTTCACGTGGTGCAGTAGGGGAGATAACCACCGCTCCAAGATAATCCTTTAGAGCGAATGCTCCTGCTCCTAATTAGGAGCCCCAGGTGCAGGCTAATAACACGGTAGATTTACAGTATCAGGAAGAACTTTGGACAGTCGCACACGGGAAGAAGATAAAAATTCAACAAATTTATTTAAAAAGCAGGGATCACATCAAATCCAAAACACGGCAAAGCAAAAATGGGGGGCACACAACTGACGCGTTTCACACTATCTATAGTGCTTACTCAAGCTATGAGTAAGCACTATAGATAGTGTGAAACGCGTCAGCTGTGTGTCCCCCATTTTTGCTTTGCCGTGTTTTGGATTTGATGTGATCCCTGCTTTTTAAATGAATGTGTTGAATTTTTATCTTCTTCCCGTGTGCGACTGTCCAGAGTTCTTCCTGATACTCTAAATCTTCACGTGGTGCAGTGTTGGAGGTAGCAAACTTCCCAGCTTGTGTTCACCTGCCGATGCAAAGACCAGACATGAGCATTTTGGGATCTCACATTAGAGCGGTTTTGCCCCAAAAAGAAGAGAATTGAAGGTGAGGTCAGCAGAGGCACCCAGAGATACTATTTCTTCAAAAATTGGATCTTTATTAATAATAAGAATATTACTGTTCCATTTTATTTCAAAAATATGTAATGCAAAGAAATGTAATATTGTACTCGGGTTATAAAATCAATACAAAAAAAATATATATGTAAACATATAAATAAAAGCTTTAAGATAAAAAAAAGAAATAATAATATATTAACACCAATTTGTTTAACATTCAGACACAAAGGGAGATGCTTCCATATTAAAGTGATTGTTACAGTGAATGCAGCTCGGTTCCTGGACCCAAAGATGAGAGGGGTATCTATCCCTGTAATACAATACAGAAAACCCACAAGGGGATACAAGAGGGAATTGGGAATATATAATACCCAAAGAACAGTAGAAAAAGGTAAAGATGATATAGAGGTTAAAAAATTACAAAATGTATTCAAGTAATGTTAAAAAAAATATCAAAAGAGGAAAAACGTTTTACAAAAGTATTAAAATACAGAATCACTCAGTAGTGCCAATATAGCAATACACAAAGAGTATGTCAGAAACCATGAATCAGACTGAGACAGAAGTACAGTTAAATCAAACTTGTTTAATAATTATAAAAAAAAGATAAACAAAGTAAACGTAGTGAAAACATAGCCAGAGTTCAGGAACCGGAAAGGATAGTCAGACAAGTCAAAACGTCAGGGAGCCAGAGAACAGCATAGTAGAACAGCAAGCAGGATCTGGAGCCAGAAGGAATGTCAGCCAAGCAAGTCTTTAACAGGAACACAGGAGAGCGTCTCTAGAGATGTGACCAAGGCGAAGGCAGAGATCTTCTGGGCTGGATGGCTTAAGTAGGCAGGACTGACGAGCAGGATATCATCAACAGCTGAGTAACTGTGGAGAGATAGGAGCTGGCAATTAGCCGACAGCTGAGCAGCCAGCTCAGAGAAGGAAGGGCTAAGCCCAGCCCTGACAAGTTAGACCCAATACGTGTTGGATGATGCTGAATATCTCTGGATATCGTTTTCAAGTGGACATCTTCTTCCCCTGAAGAAGACAGTTTGTTGAAACGCGTTGGAGTCTCTGTGTCCGCTTATTTCAGCAGTGTCCAACAGGTATTGCTATACTGGCACTACTGTGTGATTCTGTATTTTAATACTTTTGTAAAATGTTTTTCCTCTTTTGAGGTTTTTTAACATTGCTTGAATAAATGTTGTAATTCTTTACCTCTCTATATCATTTTTATTTTTTTATACTATGCTTTGGATATCACATAGTCCCAATTCCCTCTCGTATCCCCTTGTGTATTTTATGTAGGATTGTTCCCTTGATTTTACATTTTTTATACTTACCTGCTCTGTGTAATGGTTTTGCACAGAGCAGCCCCGTTCCTCTTCTTTGGTCCCTTCGCGGGCACTCTTGGCTTCTCCAGTAAAATAAGGTGAGGATTGTTGCACCAAGACCGGCGCACTTCAATCTCCTCAAAAAGTAAAGGTGTTGATGGGTTTTGTACACTCTGCTGTTTGTATCAGTGGTCCATATAAGATGATCCGAGATCTCCACACCCCTCCCCCAAATATTTAAAAGAGAAGTATTGGGTTCTGAAAAAAAAAACCTATGTACTCACCTGGGTGGATGCAGCATTGCTGTATCTAAGACCAAGAACTGAGCGATCAAAGACCGCTGATCGATCGGTTCTCAGTCTTCAGTGAGCAGAGAGCCGGTGACTGTCAGTCACCGGCTCTCTGCTCTGGCCCTCCAGTGTTCATTGGAGAGCGCCGGGGCTGTGGAGGGGGCGGGAGTGGCTGGCTCAGGCTTGAAGCGGCATGCTGAGGGGCTGAGCCAGCTGCCGGTCAGGAATCTGAATCCCCCCCCCCCAAAGCCTGGACTGACTGAATGACGTCAGCCAACATGCCCCATGCAGGATCAATACAAGTCACAGGAGTGCAGAACAAAGTGCTTTCCTGTGATGTACAGGACGGCCAAAAGAGATTTAGCTCTACTTCTCCGTTAAAGTCAGAGACTTATCTGCACCCCCCATGTAGAGAGGAGAGGGAGTGGTGCCGGTCTTCCTGAAGAAGCAAAAACATCATCAATGCATCTTGAGGCACTGCGGTGGGCCGCTTCCTCAGGAACCGAGTATAATGGAGTAAAAACCCTATAGAAGAGCCATCAGGGTTTACAGTACAGAATAGTTGTGCTTGTATGTTATAGACTGGGAAACGTTTAATATAAGATAAATTCATAAGAATGTGCGATAAAAGATATACATTGTAAATAGGAATCCATGAATATAGAGAAATCCATATAATAATCCTGGTAATAAAATGATAATAAGTGATTCATTCTGAAATTAATTTTGTATCAAATGTATTTTCAATAATGAAAGGATGTATATTCTTTTATTATTTTTATAGTTTTGTTTTTCATCTATCTATCTATCTATCTATCTATCTATCTATCTATCTATCTATCTATCTATCTATCTACCTATATATATATATATATATGGTATATATTTTATAAAAAAAAGATATATACGTATGTGAGAGATTGGGGCTTACATAGAAGAAGAAATCATTTATTGGTAAAGTGTATCTTCAGCTTGTCTCTGATTGGTGGAGTGTACCTATAGCTCCTCTCTGATTGGTGGAGTGTACCTATAGCTGCTCTCTGATTGGTTGAGCTTACCTATAGCTCCTCTCAAATTGGTTGAGCTTACCTATAGCTCCTCTCTGATTGGTGCAGCGTACCTATAGCTCCTATCTGATTTGGTGGAACGTACCTATAGCTCCTCTCTGATTGGTGGAGTGTACCTCTAGCTCCTCTCTGATTGGTGGAGCGTACCTATAGCTAGTCTCTAATTGGTGGAGCGTACCTCTAGCTCGTCTCTGATTGGTGGAGCGTACCTCTAGCTCGTCTCTGATTGGTGGAGCGTACCTCTAGCTCGTCTCTGATTGGTGGAGCGTACCTCTAGCTCGTCTCTGATTGGTGGAGCGTACCTCTAGCTCGTCTCTGATTGGTGGAGCGTACCTCTAGCTCGTCTCTGATTGGTGGAGCGTACCTCTAGCTCGTCTCTGATTGGTGGAGCGTACGTCTAGCTCGTCTCTGATTGGTGGAGCGTACCTATAGCTCGTCTCTGATTGGTGGAGCGTACCTCTAGCTCGTCTCTGATTGGTGGAGCGTACCTCTAGCTCGTCTCTGATTGGTGGAGCGTACCTCTAGCTCGTCTCTGATTGGTGGAGCGTACCTATAGCTCCTCTCTGATTGGTGGAGTGTACCTATAGCTCCTCTCTGATTGGTGGAGTGTACCTCCTAGCTCGTCTCTGGTTGGTGGATTGTACCTATAGCCCGTCTCTGGTTGGTGAATTGTACCTCTAGCTCGTCTCTGATTGGTGGAGCGTACGTCTAGCTCGTCTCTGATTGGTGGAGCGTACCTCTAGCTCGTCTCTGATTGGTGGAGTGTACCTATAGCTCCTCTCTGATTGGTGGAGTGTACCTATAGCTCCTCTCTGATTGGTGGAGTGTACCTATAGCTCCTCTCTGATTGGTGGAGTGTACCTATAGCTCCTCTCTGATTGGTGGAGTGTACCTATAGCTCCTCTCTGATTGGTGGAGTGTACCTATAGCTCCTCTCTGATTGGTGGAGTGTACCTCCTAGCCCGTCTCTGGTTGGTGGATTGTACCTATAGCCCGTCTCTGGTTGGTGAATTGTACCTCTAGCTCGTCTCTGGTTGGTGAATTGTACCTCTAGCTCGTCTCTGGTTGGTGGAGTGTACCTCTAGCTCGTCTCTGGTTGGTGGAGCGTACCTCTAGCTCGTCTCTGGTTGGTGGAGTGTACCTCTAGCTCGTCTCTGGTTGGTGGATTGTACCTATAGCTCGTCTCTGATTACTGGGGAATACCTATAGCTTGCCTCTGATGGTTGGTGGATTGTACCTATAGCCCGTCTCTGGTTGGTGAATTGTACCTCTAGCTCGTCTCTGGTTGGTGAATTGTACCTCTAGCTCGTCTCTGGTTGGTGGAGCGTACCTCTAGCTCGTCTCTGGTTGGTGGAGCGTACCTCTAGCTCGTCTCTGGTTGGTGGATTGTACCTATAGCTCGTCTTTGATTACTGGAGAATACCTATAGCTTGCCTCTGATTGGTGGAATATAACAAAAAATGTGTAGGATACCCCGCGCTACCTTGTAGGTATTGATATGTGGCTTGTCTTGTGATGGGTGGGCTGCATACATCCTTAGGCTTGGCCATACATGTCAAAATTATTTTTCTTTTGAAAATCAAAAAATTTGTGCATTTTGTGATCCGATGTCGCCACCATTGATTTCGAAATTCGACCAACCAAGCCTTCAATCTCACCTCATGTTGCTACAGAAAAGATGTTTCGTGGCTGGGAATCTTCTTTTCTTCTCGGGAATTTTCTTTGCGCATTTTCTTTTTCGATTACATTTCTCGCATGATTCTCCCATCATTGATGAGAAAATTTCCAACATGCCCGATTACTCTAAATTGATGGCCGCCTGGAAATCGGCTGTTGCTGCAGCCCGTTAATGGTGCGAAATTCAAACGGAAATTCTTAGATAAGATTTTCTAAAGAAAATTCTTTCGAAATTCGACCCGTGTATGGCCTGCCTAATTGTGTTCCCACAATGTGATTCAAATAATGAGAGTGTATGTTGTTGCGCCTAGTGCCCTTAATATTGTCAATAAAAAAAATTGTGTTTTTTATTGTTCTTTCTTTTATTATATAGACAAAAATACACAAATACATATAAAAAATCACATTCCTATGTCAACATTCCTTATTACATACAATACTTACAATATACAGTTATATTCCCTATTCACCCCCCCCCCCCCCCCAACCCCTAAAAAACAAAAAAAAGGGAAACCCACCTCTCCTTCCCTCCCCCCTGAACCCCTAAACCTCCATCAAATTCCTCCAGCCCTCTGATTTTTTTAAACTCCATCCATTTTCCCCATATGCTCCAATATAGTCCTCTACTGTATGGATTGTTTCCTCTGTGGCTCTCATCATTTCCACTCTTACTCCTCACTCCTTCATAATCGGTGCTTCTCCACAAGCTCGCGATCAGACCTTTTAGCTGCATTTAGAATAGGGGTGCAACGGATCAAAAAACTCACGGATCGGATCGTTCCTTGGATCAGAGTCACGGATCGGATCATTTTTCAGATCAGCAAATAAGTGAATTTGCAAAAACCTGTAAAATTTCCACCACCATATATAGTCCTCACTGTAATATCCACAATCTCCCCCACTGTAATATCCACGTCATCTCCCCCACTGTAATATCCACAATCTCCCCCACTGTAATATCCACGTCATCTCCCCCACTGTAATATACATCTCCCCCACTGTAATATCCATGTAATCTCCCCCACTGTAATATCCACAATCTCCCCCACTGTAATATCCACGTCATCTCCCCCACTGTAATATACATCTCCCCCACTGTAATATCCACGTCATCTCCCCTACTGTAATATCCACAATCTCCCCCACTGTAATATACATCTCCCCCACTGTAATATCCACGTCATCTCCCCTACTGTAATATCCACAATCTCCCCCACTGTAATATACATCTCCCCCACTGTAATATCCACGTCATCTCCCCTACTGTAATATCCACAATCTCCCCCACTGTAATATCCACGTCATCTCCCCCACTGTAATATACATCTCCCCCACTGTAATATCCATGTCATCTCCCCCCACTGTAATGTCCACGTCACCTCCCCCACTGTAATGTCCACGTCACCTCCCCCACTGTAATATCCACGTCATCTCCCCCACTATAATGTCCACGTCATCTCCCCCACTGTAATATCCACGTCATCTCCCCCACTGTAATATACATCTCCCCCACTGTAATATCCACGACATCTCCCCCACTGTAATATCCATGTCATCTCCCCCACTGGATTGTCCACGTCATCTCCTTCACTGTAATATCCACGTCATCTCCCCCACTGTAATATACATCTCCCCCACTGTAATATCCACGTCATCTCCCCCACTGTAATATACATCTCCCCCACTGTAATATCCACGACATCTCCCCCACTGTAATATCCATGTCATCTCCCCCACTGGATTGTCCACGTCATCTCCTTCACTGTAATATCCACGTCATCTCCCCCACTGTAATATACATCTCCCCCACTGTAATATCCACGTCATCTCCCCCACTGTAATATACATCTCCCCCACTGTAATATCCATGTCATCTCCCCCACTGTAATATCCACGTCATCTCCCCCCACTGTAATGTCCACGTCACCTCCCCCACTGTAATGTCCACGTCACCTCCCCCACTGTAATATCCACGTCATCTCCCCCACTATAATGTCCACGTCATCTCCCCCACTGTAATATCCACGTCATCTCCCCCACTGTAATATACATCTCCCCCACTGTAATATCCACGACATCTCCCCAACTGTAATATCCATGTCATCTCCCCCACTGGATTGTCCACGTCATCTCCTTCACTGTAATATCCACATCATCTCCCCCACTGTAATATACATCTCCCCCACTGTAATATCCACGTCATCTCCCCCACTGTAATATCCACGTCATCTCCCCCACTGTAATATCCACAATCTCCCCCACTGTGATATCCACGTCATCTTCCCCACTGTGATATCCACGTCATCTTCCCCACTGTAACATCCACGTCATCTCCCCCACTGTAATATCCACGTCATCTCCCCCACTGTAATATCCACGTCATCTCCCCCACTATAATATCCACAATCTCCCCCACTGTAATATCCACGTCATCTCCCCCACTGTAATATACATCTCCCCCACTGTAATATCCACGTCATCTCCCCCACTGTAATGGACATCTCTCCCACTGTAATATATGGCTGGGTACGGCTGAGCATCGCAGAGTATGGGTGGGTATTACCGGGTATTGCAGAGTATTGGCAGAGTATGGAGGGATGGCTGAGCATGGATAGCTGTGACTGCAATTGTCACAGAGCAGCGCTGTGGGCACTACAGATCCAGCCCACAGCGCTGCTGCCATCCAATCTCTCCCCTCCACCGTACAGATCAGTACACAGAGGGGAGGGAGGTTTGTTTACAAGTGATCGCTCCATTATTTGACGGCGCAATCACATTGTAAACAGCCGCCGGGTGTACCAAGATGGCCACCGCTCCGGAGCTGTAATATATTTATTATAGCAAAAAGTAAAAAATAATGCGTTTTTTTTCAAAATTGTCGCTCTTTTTTTGTTTATAGCGCAAAAAATAAAACCTGCAGAGGTGATCAAATACCACCAAAAGAAATCTCTATTTGTGGGGAAAAAAAGGACGTCGATTTTGTTTTGTGTGCCACGTCGCACGACCGCGCAATTGTCAGTTAAAGCGACGCAGTGCCGAATCGCAAAAAAGTGCTCTGGTCAGGAAGGGGGCTGAAGTGGTTAACAAAAATAAATTAAAAAAACGCATGCACTATCGGCAGATAAGATCATCTTCAGTAGGTAGTAATAAATGTCTGCAGATAATAATATAGAAGAAGAGACTCGGTCGCTTTGCAGATTTAGGCGACTGTCCACAAATGGTAACAAACAGTGACAGTTATCAGCAAACTGCAGAAGCTATCAGCAGGCGAGATACTCATCTCTACTGGATGAAGATTATCTGAAAGTCGCAGCGACAGCACTTTTCAGCATTTGATTAGCACATGATAGCAATTGTCAACAGCTCTCTGCGATTTCACAGCCAATGTCAGTAATTAGCGGCGAGCTTTCATTTCCTCCTTTCTAGAGCCCGCAGGGGGGGGGCTGTACAGGTGAAGAGGGGAGGGAAGAAAGCTTTATAATGCTCTCAGTGCGTTTTTAAATGCAGTAAACAGTCTCCTTCTCCAGCGGCATTTTCTTCCTCTCTAGGATACATAGAACTGCTTAAGCAGGTAAGAAGCTTTATAGTGCTCTGAGTGATAATTTAATATGCAAACAGTTACTTTTTCCAATTGCATTCCTTCTAGACATGTGCACTGACATTTTCCTTTTCGTTTCATTAGTTTTTTTGCTTTTTTTGGAAAATCGAAAATTCAGGAATTTCCGAATTTTCAAATTTTCAAATTACCGAATTTCGAATTTTCGGATTTACGAATTTCCGAATTTCGTATTTCCGAATTTCCGAATTTCGTATTTACTAATTTCCGAAAATTCGTAAATTCGGAAATCCGAAAATTCGAAATTCGGAAATCCGAAAATTCGAAATTCGGAAATCCGAAAATTCGAAATTCGGAAATCCGAAAATTCGAAATTCGGAAATCCGAAAATTCGAAATTCGGAAATCCGAAATTCGGTAATTCGGAAATTCAAAATTATCGAATTTCACAATTTTGGAATTTCGGTTTTTCGAAATTCTGAATTTTCGGAATTCGGGAATTTAAAGATTTGAAAATCCCAAAATTTGAAAATCTGAAAAAAAGAAAGAAAATTAGTTTAATTAATAACTAACTATTAAATTAACGAGTACAAATTTATCCGAAGTTACGAATTATCTGAAATAACGAATGCCGCATCTAAACAAATGAAACGGAACAAATTTAATAATAAATAATTAATAATAATAAAAAGGTTTTATTGTTATTATTGTTATTTGTTATTATTAATTTGTTCCGTTCCATTTGTTTAGATGCGGCATTCGTTATTTCAGATAATTTGTAACTTCGAATAAATTTGTACTCGTTACTTTCACTAACAGACAAATTTGAAAGGGAATTCCAATACCTATAATTTAATAGTTAGTTATTATTTAGTTTTTAACAGATTTTCTTTCTTTTTTTCAGATTTTCGATTTTAAATTTTTTTTGAATTTCCGAATTCCGAAAATTCGGAATTTGAAAATCCGAAATTCGAAAATCCGAAAATTAGGAAATCCGTAAATTAGGAAATCCGAAAATCAGAAATTCGGAAATCCGGAAATCCCGAAATTCGAAAATGCGAAATTCGAAAATGCGAAATTCAAAAATGCAAAATTCGAAAATTCGAAAATTCGGAAATCAGAAAATGCAAAATTCGGAAATTCGGAAATCAGAAAATGCAAAATTCGGAAATCCGAAAATTCGAAATTCGGAAATTCGTAATTTTGGAAATCCGAAAATTCGGAAATTGGTGATTTCAGATATTTCGGAAATTTTGGAAATTCGTCATTTCGCAAATTTTGAAATTCGGAAATTTTCGGAAATTGAAAAATTCGGAAATTCGGAATTAACGAATTTGTCAAAATTCGTTAAAAAAACTAATTAGGTACTAAACGAATTGCACATGTGTAATTCCTTCCTCTCTGAAGGGAAACATAGAAAGCTATTTGGATAGTAAGAAAAGACCTTTTAACCACTTCAGCCCCAGACCAATTGGCAGCCAAAGGACCAGGCCCCTTTTTGCGATTCGGCACTGCGTCGCTTTAACTGACAATTGCGCGGTTGTGCGACGTGGCTCCCAAAACAAAATTGGCGTCCTTCTTTCCCTACAAATAGAGCTTTCTTTTGGTGGTATTTGATCGCCCCTGCGTTTTTTATTTTTTGCGCTATAAACAAAAATAGAGCGACAATTTTGAAAAAAATGCAATATTTTTTACTATTTTCTATAATAAATATCCCCAAAAAATATATAAAAAAACATTTTTTTTTCCTCAGTTTAGGCCGATACGTATTCTTCTACATATTTTTGGTAAAAAAAAAAATCGCAATTAGCGATTATTGATTGGTTTGCGCAAAAGTTATAGCGTTTACAAAATAGGGGGTAGTTTTATAGCATTTTTATTAATACTTATTTTTTTACTAGTAATGGCGGCGATCAGCGATTTTTATTGTGACTGCGACATTATGGCGGACACATCAGACATTTTTGACACATTTTTGGGACCATTGTCATTTATACAGCAATCAGTGCTATTTAAATGCATTGATTCCTGTGTAAATGACACTGGCAGTGAAAGAGTTAACCACAAGGGGGCGGGGAGGGGTTATGGTCTGTGACGTGTGTGTTTTTTTTTACATTAGGGGGCGTGGCTGACGTCTGACGTCAATGATCGGCTTTCCCGATGACAGGCTGTGTAGGAAGCGCGGGGAGAGGTTTGTTTACACAGACCTCTCCCCGTTCTTCAGCTCTGTGACACGATCGCAGGACACCAGCAACGATCAGGTCCGCTGGTCCCGCGGCCGTGGTCACGGAGCTCCCGACCCCACGGCTAGGCAATTAAAGGGGACGTACCCGTACGTGCTTTTGCCTAGCCGTGCCATTCTGCCGACATATATGTGCAGGAGGCGGTCGGGAAGCGGTTAATGTTCTCCACGCTTTTTAACCACTTACGGCCCGCCGCACGCCAACATACGTCCTAAATTTGAAGAGGAATATCATTGTTACGGCAGCAGCTAGCTGCTCTGACCCCGGTATCCTCTTCTTCGGCCCAGTGGTCCGCTTTCAGATAAAAGTGGTCTCTGAGGCGAATTCGCCGCAAGATCAGTTTTATCTCCCCCCCTCCCGGTGCCCTCCGCCGATTAAAGAGATGGGGTTACCACCGCTTCAGGTAGGTCTGCTGAAACAAAAAGGTTTTTCCTCCCAGGAAATGAAGAGCCCCGGGTGCCGGCTAATGCATATAGCAAATCAAGGCGAGTAGAAAATTCTGGACAGACGCACTCCAAATGAAATTTCACGTGCCTTTATTAGAACATCAGGATCACACTGCACATGTCGCAGCAAAGTAATACAGAACCAAAAACAGCTGACGCGTTTCACACTAGACATGGTGCTTACTCATAGCTATCAGTAAGCACTACCTTTAGTGTGAAACGCGTTGGCCCATAGCTCTTTACCGCTTCACGCAGATATACTGCGGCAGAAGGG
The DNA here is from genome assembly GCA_028564925.1 of Lithobates sylvaticus. Lineage (NCBI taxonomy): Eukaryota > Metazoa > Chordata > Amphibia > Anura > Ranidae > Lithobates > Lithobates sylvaticus. Next base: position 272,597,998 of record CM053032.1, read on the forward strand.
CATGTACAGGCAGAATCGTGCACCTTTACGTTGCCCTTTAGAAGGCGGCCGGTGGGCACGCGCGCCCGCCCGCGGGAAGCTCCATGAGTCGGGTCCCGCGGACTCGATCACCAGCGCGGATACCCGCGGTCGTCTCACGGAGAGGAGGAACGGGGAGATGCTAATGTAAACAAGCATCTCCCCGTTCTGCCTAGTGACAGTGTCACTGATCTCTGCTTTCTGTGATCAGAGCAGAGATCAGCGACGTGTCACACACAGCCACGCCCCCTCCCACAGTTAGAAACACTCCCCAGGACACACTTAACTCCTACACTGCCACCTAGTGGTTAACCCCTTCACTGCCAGTGTCATTTTACACAGGAATCAGTGCATTTGTATAGCACTGATTGCTGTATAAATGACGATGGTCCCAAAAATGTGTCAAAAGTGTCCGATGTGTCCGCCATAATGTAGCAGTCACGATAAAAATCGCTGATCGCCGCCATTACTGGTAAAAAAAAAATATATTAATAAAAATGCTATAAAAATCTATTTGGTTTGCGCAAAAGTTATCGCATTTACAAATCGATAATCGATTTTACCAAAAATATGTAGAAGAATACGTATCGGCCTAAACTTAGAAAAAAAATAGTTTTTCTTTATATTTTTGGGGATATTTATTATAGCAAAAAGTAAAAAATAATGTGTTTTTTTCAAAATTAAAGCTCTTTTTTTTGTTTATAGCGCAAAAAATAAAAACCGCAGAGGTGATCAAATACCACCAAAAGAAAGCTCTATTTGTGGGAAAAAAAAGGACGTCAATTTTGTTTGGGAGCCACGTCGCACGACCGCGCAATTGTCAGTTAAAGCGACGCAGTGCCGAATCGCAAAAAGGGGCCTGGTCCTTTGGCTGCAAATTGGTCCGGGGCTGAAGTGGTTAAAGGGCTATTTTTTTTTTTTTTTTTTGACAATTTTTATTTTTTATTTATTTTTGATTGAATTTTAATATTAGTGTAAATATGAGATGTGAGGTCTTTTTTGGCCCCAAATCTCATATTTAAGAGGACCTGTCATGCTTTTTTTCTATTACAAGGGATGTCTACATTCCTTGTAATAGAAATAAAAGTGACAGAATTTTAATTTTTATTTTTTTTAAAAGAACAGTGTAAAAATAAAAAGTGTAGTCTGAGTGGTGAGTGGCTGAGTGATGTCATGCACCTCATCCCAGTAAGCGAGAATGTAAATATAGAGGAGTGGGATTATAACGGTGCTGTCAACAACTAAATCACAACGTATTGAATAAAAATATTATTTCTTTTTATTTTATTTTTTTCTAATAAAAAGAAATTACATTTTTATTCAATATGTTGTGATTTAGTTGTTGGCAGCAGCGTTATAATCCCACTCCTCTATATTTACAGTGTAAAAATAAAAGGTAAAATAAATAAGAAAAAAAAATTTAAAACGCTCCCGTCCCGGGCCCACATATGAAAACGGTGTTCAGACTGCACATGTGAGATATCGCCGTGATCGGTAGAGCGAGAACAATAATTCTAGCCATAGACCTCCTCTGTAACTCAAAATATGCAACCTGTAGAATTTAGAAGAGAAGAAGTAGAACATCACCTATGGAGATTTTTAATGGTAAAAGTTTGTCGCCATTCCCCGAGCGGGCGCAATTTTGAAGTGTGACATGTTGGGTATCAATTTACTTGGCGTAATATTATCTTTCGCAATATAAAAAAAAATTGGGCTAACTTTACTGTTGTCTTATTTTTTAATTCAAAAAAGTGTATTTTTTCCAACAAAAGTGCGCTTGTAAGACCGCTGCGCAAATACGGTGTGACAGAAAGTATTGCAACGACCGCCATTTTATTCTCTAGGGTGTTAGAAAAAAAAAAAGTATAATGTTTGGGGGTTTTAAGTAATTTTCTAGCAAACTTGTAAACAACAGTGCAAAGATCGCAGATCGGAGTAAGGGGTCGATCCATACCCCTTACCACGTGATCAGCTGTCAGCCAATGTACACTTGTATCTGGTGATTTAATCGGGAGCAGGCCTAATAATTCCCATTGAGTTTGTTCCCGAGAGAAGAAATGATGGAATTGTCACTAAGCATTCCAAAGGCAGTAAAATGTCATTTCTGTGGATTCGGATTGTTACCCGCGTATCGGATTCTTGCTCTGATTTACGTCCCGCAGTGATTTCTGTGCAGATATGTACTTATCCCCGGCACCGCCATGCATGAAGAATAGACTTGTTACATTATCTTCCTTTAATGCGATCACATAAATCACTTCTGATCACATCACTTTATCTCCGACCTATAAATCGCCCTTTATATGGACGGCCACACTGCCATCTTGTGATGGGATATGGGAACTGCCTCGTGATTTTGCAACGTTCAGAATTGACTTTTGATGCTTTTTTTTTTTTAGCGGAATAACATTTTACAGCAGAGGAAGAAAAATTTGCAGTGCCGGCCGCCTGTGCTTTTGGAGATCTTTCAGCAGATCTAACCTTCCAGTATTTATGTAGCCTGAGCAAATATTTTATTAAAGCACAAGTGCAGCCAAACCCCCCCACAAAAATCAGCGCAAGGGACTTACATGCAGGGGTTGACTAATTGGCTTTAAATCTAGGAGCCAGCAAAAAAAGTTAGGAGCCATTTTTTTTTTTTTAAACACTTTTTAACGACAGGTATGTAAAAACATTATACATATTAGAGCTGCACGATAAAATGATAATCGCTCAGAATAAAGATCGCGATTCTCGCGGCGTAACATCATCTTTCACATTATACAAAAAAATTGGGCTAACTTTACTGTTTTTATTTATTTATTTTTTTATTCATTAACCACTTGACCACTGGGCACTTAAACCCCCTTCCTAAAAAGACCAATTTTCAGCTTTCGGTGCTCTCACACTTTGAAAGACAATTACTCAGTCGTGCAACACTGTACCCAAATGACCTTTTTTTCACACAATTAGAGCTTTCTTTTGGTGGTATTTAATCACCGCTCGGTTTTCTATTTTTTGCGCTATAAATCAAAAAAGACTGAAAATTCTGTAACAAAAAATAAATAAAAATTATTTGTTTCTGTTAAAATGTATTGGCCAAGTATTGACGAGTATTGGCAGAGTATTGACGAGTATTGGAATAGTATTGACGAGTATTGGAATAGTATTGACGAGTATTGGAATAGTATTGACGAGTATTGATGAGTATTGACGAGTATTGGAATAGTATTGACGAGTATTGGAATAGTATTGACGAGTATTGACAAGTATTGGAATAGTATTGGAATAGTATTGACGAGTATTGGAATAGTATTGGCAGAGTATTGCAGAGTATGGGCACTGAGCAGCGCTGTGGGCACTACAGATCCAGCCCACAGCGCTGCTGCAAACGCTCTCTCCCCCTCTCCCTTCGCACTGTACAGATCCGTACAGAGAGGGGAGGGAGGAACCGGCATCATGACATGACGCCGGTTTGTTTAAAAGTGATCGCTCCGTCCATTTGACAGAGCAATCACGTGGTAAACGGCCACTACCAGCGGCCATTTTCCCGTGATCCGTGATGCGCTGGGTCTTCTGGACCTGGCAGTCAGGGATATTTCCGAGAGCGCGCCCCAGGGGGCCCGCTAGAGCGAGATTCTGGGCGGACGTCCATGGACGCCCTCCCAGAATAAGCTGACCGTGTTGTAGCCGTCTTTTGGCTATGGCCCGGTCGGCAATCGGTTAAAGTGTATTATTTTTTTTTAATTGTGTTTGAAAGGCCGCTGTGCAAAAACGGTGTGACATAAAATATTGCAACAACCACCATTTTATTCTCTAGGGTCTCGGCTAAAAAAAAAAAAAAATGATTTTCTATATATATATATATATATATATATATGTTTGGGGGTTCTGAGTAATTTTCTAGCAATAAATATTGATTTTAACTTGTAAGCAGCAAGTGCCAGAAAAAATGTTTAGGCTCCATGCACACTGGACGTTAAATTAATGTTCTAAAAATGGCAGTAGCTTTGCAGGGAGTCTTTCAGCAGTTTTTTAACGTTTTTTGCAAAAGCGTTTACTAGCGTTTTTTCCGCGTTAGCTTTTTTCTTTTTTCAATGGATCAAAAACGATAAAAAAAAACGCTGGTAAACTACGTTTTTGAGCGTTTATCAAAGTTTATCAGCGTTTTATGCGCGTTTAACATATTTAAGCATTTTTTGTGGTCAGAAAAACAGCTCCTGAGTGTGATTTTAGGGCGTTCAGACAACAGCTCATAAATCCCACTGCTGATAAACGTACAAAAACGTCCATGTGTGCATGGACACGTCGGATAACATTAAGGGGAGTTTATGGGCTGTAAAAAAAAAAAACGCCCAAACTCCCAAAAACGGCCGTTTATGAGCTTCAGTGTGCATGGAGCCTAAAGCCCCATTCACCCCTGAGCGTATCGTTTTCAGGCAGAAAGTCGCGTGATTTTACTGCCGTGATTTTTGCTGCGGCTTTACTGTGTTTTTGCCGTGATTTCGTACAGGTCAAAATGTCACCTTTTTTAAGAAGCAGAAAAATGCCCAAATTGCCTAAAAAAAAAAAAAAAAAAAAAAAGAAAAGTTCCAGTTGAGCTTGAGTTTGAGCTTCTGGCTTCAGGCGTTTTGGAGTGGAGATGTGAACCATCGCCATAGATGATAATAGATTTTTTTCCCCTCCAGCGTTTTGTAGCTTCAGGCTTCAGGCTACAAAATGCCCAGGTGTGAGTGGGGCCCCCATACACACGATAGGAAATTCCGCCAGCAAAAGTCCGATGTGTGTAGGCTCCACCGGACTTTTGCTGGCGGATTTTACGCCAGCAAAAGATTGAGAGCAGGTTCTCTATTTTTCCGACGTAAAAAGTTCCAATTGGAAATTCCGATCGTCTGTAGCAATTCCGACACGCAAAATTCCTGCGCATGCTCGGAAACAATTCACCTTAGGTGAATGGGTAGGGGTACATCGTACCCCATACTCATTCACATAGGGTGGGGGGCCGGGATCTGGGGGCCCCTTATTAAAGGGGGCTCCCGGATTCCGATAAGCCCCCGCCCGCAGACCCCGACAACCAACGGCCAGAGTTGTTGGGAAGAGGCCCTTGTCCTCATCAACATGGGGACAAGGTGCTTTGGGGTGGGGGGGCCGCACGGCCCTCTTTCCCCAGGGCACCCCCCATGTTGAGGGCACGCGGCCTGGTATGGCTCAGGAGGGGGGGGGCGCTTGCTCGTCCCCACCCCTTTCCTGGCCTGCCGGGCTGCATGCTCGGATAAGGGTCTGAGATGGATTTGGGGGGGACCCCCACGCCGTTTTTTCGGCGTGGGGATTCCCTTTAAATCCATGCCAGGTGACGGGGCTAGCGCGGCGGCATTCACTGCCTTCGCTAGCTACGTACCTGAAGTTACGTTCTAAATGAACGGACTGCTCCGTGTGTGGGCAAGTCCGTTCATTTTCAAAAGTCCCGCAGACTTTTTCCCGCGGATTGTCCGCCGGAGAAGTCCGGGCGTGTGTGGGCAAGTCACACCCTCGGAAAGTCCGGCGGTTTGCCTGCTGGACTAGGGTCCGGCGGACAAAGTCCGAACGTGGGTATACGCGGCATAAGAAGAAATGTTACTTTGTTTATACTTATCCACCACGTTGTGATAAAACTTTGCAGGCTGCCTGGATGTTTTTTTTTTTTTTTCAGCTGTGAGAACTCTCTGCACTTGTTAGGAAAGAATCATGAAATGCTGTTTTGAAGATCGGGAAGAGAAAAGAATTGCGATTTCGTTTCTTAACAATTAATCGTGCAGCTCTAATACATTTATATGTTAACGGTGCTCAACACAAGCAGCATGATATATGTAAAGCAAATAAACCATCTCACAGTAGTGGAACCTACAATTACAACAGCGCTTGGATTCAAATTCAGAAGTGAAGCTAATGAATAGGTACCCAAAGATTTCATCAACACCACGAGAATGAGAAACATTTGCAATTGAAGTAGCAGAAATGGTAAGGGTGGAGGAGCACCACACATCCCGTATTTTGTTCTCTCTGCTCGTACACTCGTTTTTCAAAAGGCAAAACCTGGTTTACCATTTGGATCCATGTGCGGACAGGTGGAGGGTGGGGGGGGGGTCTGGGTTGTATTCATATAAATGCAATGGCTTTCCTGGCTAAAAAAACATTGTCTCCTTTAGACCCCTTTCACACTGAGCCGCCCCGGGCTTCAACGTTAAAGCGGTGATGTTTTTAGTGCCGCTTTACCATCGTTTTAGCGGCGCTATTCGGACACTAGCGCACTAGGGGTTAAATCCGCCTGCAAAACGCTACTGCAGCGGCACTTTGCCGGCGGTATAGCAGCGCTGCCCCATTGCCCCAATGGGAAGGAGCGGTGGAGGATCGGTGGAGGATCGGTGTAGGATCGGTGTAGGAGCGGTGGAGGATCGGTGTAGGATCGGTGTAGGAGTGGTGTAGGATCGGTGTAGGATCGTGTGTAGGAGTGGTGTAGGATCGGTGTAGGATTGGTGTAGGATCGGTGTAGGAGTGGTGTAGGATCAGTGTAGGAGTGGTGTGGGATCGGTGTAGGATCGGTGTAGGTTCTGTGTAGGAGCGGTGTAGGAGCGGTGGAGGAGCAGTGTAAGATCAGTGTAGGATCGGTGTAGGTTCTGTGTAGGAGCAGTGGAGGAGCGGTGTAGGAGGGGTGTAGGAGCGGTGTGGGAGCGGTGTAGGAGCGGTGTAAGATCGGTGTAGGAGCAGTGGAAGAGCGGTGGAGGATCGGTGTAGGATCAGTGTAGGTTCTGTGTAGGAGCGGTGTAGGATCAGTGTAGGTTCTGTGTAGGAGTGGTGTAGGAGCGGTGTAGGAGCAGTGGAGGAGCGGTGTAAGATCGGTGTAGGATCGGTGTAGGATCGGTGTAGGTTCTGTGTAGGAGCGGTGTAGGATCAGTGGAGGAGCGGTGTGGGAGCGGTGTGGGAGCGGTGTAAGATCGGTGTAGGAGCAGTGGAGGAGCGGTGTAGGAGCAGTGGAGGAGCGGTGTAGGATCAGTGTAGGTTCGGTGTAGGATCGGTGTAGGAGCAGTGGAGGAGCAGTGGCGGAGCGGTGTATTCACTGCTCCTCCACTGCTGCAAAGAAGCTGCTGGCAGAACTTTTTGTGACGCCCTGCCACCGCAGTGCCCGAGTGTGGAAGCACTCCGGCTTTCACTCTGGGTTTGCAGCTGAGGCTTTTTTTAGGCGCTATTTTTAGCGCTCTATCGCCTGAAAAACGCCTCAGTGTGAAAGGGGTCTTAACAAGGTACATTGATACCTCGGCCACTGTTGCTTGTCCAGGATACCTAGTAGACAAACTCTAGGAGTACATGGCACCAGACAGAAGACAAAAGTTCCATCACCAGTTTCCAGTGTGGACCTACCACAGGGCAAACCCAAATCACATGTATAAAATCAGTATTATTACATCTCATGCAGTTGGAGGTGGGAATGCGATGCGTAGCATGCAGTCGTACCGGAGTAAGATAAAACTGGTGTATAATATTGGGATTGACCGATATCGTGTCCACCTCTCCTGCCGAGAGCCGATATTTTGTTGACCAATATTTTGTAAATTTTTGGCACGTATATTGGTTGATCGCCACTAGATGGCGCCATTGTCCTGCATTAGAATAGGAATGTTGGCTCTGGTGTTGGGGAGTTCTCGGGAAACCTTATAGAATATACAGCAAGATGCAGAGAACGGGGCGCGGTGTATGGAATATGGGAACCGCTATTATATCATTTCTTATATGGAAGATGAACAATTCTGCTCATTTCTAAAGCCGCTCCAGACACGTTACCCTCACATCTGCCAGAGGTCCACTTAGAAATAATTATTTTGGAGAATAAATTTTTTCTTTAAAGGCTCTAACAAGCAGGGCCCTCTGATTCCTCCTGTGATGAATTGTATTGTACCTGTACTGTTGTAAAGCACTGCGCAAGCTGTAGGGGCTATATAAATCCTATATAACAGTGATGGTGAACCTTGGCTCTCCAGATGTTTTGGAACTACATTTCCCATGATTCTCAAGCACTCTGCAGTGTAGTTGAGCATCATGGGAAATGTAGTTCCAAAACACCTGGGGTGCCGAGGTTCACCATCACTGTTATATAATAATAATAATAGCCCCTTGTGTTTCCAAGGTCAACGACATGGTAAACAAGGGGTTAAAGCAAGCTTGGTACCAACATTTACAGCCAACGAAGGGCTTTCAGATAAAAGTGATCTAGAGCCACCTGATTACTTTTATGGTGTGCCCCCCCCCCCACAGGTGGCGCCCATGGGGGGTTCCCAGGATCTCCCATTCCTCCCAGGACCGCAGGAGAAGCTTCTACAGTACAGAGAAGCCGGAGGTGATCCATTTCCCAATCGACCCGGCAACTAATGGACCCGAAATCAACATGTATTATGTCCTCTTCTGGGTTCACAGCTGTCATTTCTCAGCTACTGTAGCCAAGGTTGCAGCTAATCAAGCACAATCCAAGCTTAATTGGCTGCATTGCAGAGCATTACATGTTATCTCCCAGGTTGGACCATCCTATTGATATCACTGGTGGAATCCCCCAAATCAAACAATCTCACTTAATGTTATTCCAAGCACCCCACCGCAAAACTTGGTGGGGGATGGGAAATAGGGACTTTAAATGTACCACACAGACAGACACAGACTTAAAAGTGGACCTTCAGTCATTTTTTCATCTTTCCATCTATTAGATCTTCTGCCCTTGTTGTTGTTGTTTTAACTTTGGATAATAAAACATTTTTTTTCTGCCAGTAAATCCCAGCCGACTTCCTGTTTCTTGTCTGGTCATTAGCCTAGGATTATAACATCATACACAGCTCTCTCGCTCACTCTCCTGAGAGTTTGCCAAGAAGGGAGGGTGGATGAGTCATAAGAGGGCCAATGAGAGCTGGAGGTGTGCCTCTGTGTAAATCCAGGAAGTGAACAGGCAGCAGCTTCAGCTGCCCACAGTTAAAATGGCTGCACCCAGACTCAGCGGAGGGAGATTTCTGCAGCATATTTGGCAAGTACCGAATCACAGTATATATAAAATAATATGCAAAGCGGTTGGAGGGAAGCTTCAGAATGGCAAATATGTTTTAATTACAAATTATGTGAGCGGACTTCAGTTCCACTGCTTTATTATAACATTAAAACTTAAACATCAACAATGAAATCTACCATAGCACAGAGATCATGTATTTATCTCTCTCAAAGTGTTGTGGCGGGTCAACGCGTTTCACATATAGGATCCACCTGCTTGAATAATTGTGCTGGTATGGCTAACAAATGATCACAAAAACATACAATGAGAAGTATTTACAATAAGATATTATTTATACGAAAATACAAAGGAAAAGATAGATCAGTAGCGTAGCTATTGTGCATTGTAGGGCAGGGGAGATATTGGGGGTCTAATTGATCCCTGTTGTCTCCATAAAGAGGACCTGTCACTGCCTATCACATAGGGGGCTTGTTAGCTGCTTGTGATAGCAATACTGTAAAGTTAAAGTGGTTCTGCACCCATTTCATTTAGTAAATCTCTTTGCCTTCCAAATCAGGCAAAGAGTACTAAATGAAATGTGTTTTTTTTTTTTTACTTACCTTGTAATTGGTGACTTCCGGTCTTCTCTCTCTTCGGCGGTGGGCGGGGTCTCTGCGTCGATCGTCGTCAGGCCGCACTGTCTCCTGGGATCTGGTGTCATTGTTCCCAGGAGTCAGTGCGGACATCTTCCGAAATCTCGCGAGATTTCGGCCACATCTTCGGAAATCTCGCGAGATTTCGGACACATCTTCCCGAAATCTCGTGAGATGTCGGCAGATGTGCCGTTACTGCGCACGCGCGAGTAACGGCGGTGCATGCTGGGCCATCTAAAGGGCCTGTGGGGGTTTCACATGCCCACAGGCAAGATGGCCCCCAGCACAAAAGAAGAAGACGAGGAACTTCATCGGACGAAAACCGGCAGCGATCGAGATGGAAGATGGAACAGGTGAGTCCCCCAATAAAGGTAAGCATCCTTTGTATACCCCCCCAAAAAAAAAAATATATACAGAGTGCAGAACCGCTTTAAATAAAGATTTTTTTTTTTTTAAAGTGTAAAAATAATAAAAACATTTATAAAGCGGGGTGCTACCCCTGTTCAAACAGGCAGCATAGGACAAGTGGTCCTAAAGATCTGTTGAACGTGCATGCATTAACACCATCATGGTATCGATATGTGTTGCCTAATTATTGACATATTATCAATCGATAACCTAAACAATACTACTACGTGCATGCACTTGAGTTTTTTTTTTCCGATTGATTCCACTACGAATGTTTAGAAAACATTAACAGCTGTTTAAAAAAAGTTTTTTCTATTCTTATTTATTTAACCTTTTTTTTTTACACTGTTTTAAAAAAATAAATAAAAATTGTGTCACTTTTATTCCTATTACAAGGAATGTAAATATCTCTTGCAATAGAAAAAAAGCATGACAGGTCCTCTTAAATATGAGATCTGGGGGTCAAAAAGACTTCAGATCTCATATTTACACTAAAATGCAATAAAAAATAAATAATTGGTCCGGTCTGAAAGTGGTTAAACAGCATTTACCGCTAACGCACGGGTGGCCCCAGTGTGAAAGGAATCTTAGGCTGAAAAAAAAAATCTGAAACGATGGTTTGTTGTTTTTTGCCATAAAACTTTGCATTTTGATAATCGGAATTAGTCCACTAAAGTTTTGTGAAGACGTTTGATCGAGCGCGTCGAATGCTTTTTCGAAGGATTTTCAAAACCGGTATGGCCAGCATTGGACTGCCCTGACTTACAGTAGCAGGGGATGTCAGACCTCTGCAGAGAGATCACTGTTTCCATACAGGGAGCAGGGGTTCTTCTCTGCAGCATGCTGGCAGGGGACAGGCTGTTCTACTGGAACACATTCAACTGATTTAAGCTGAAAGTTTAATTGGACTGTAAGGTTTTTCCACAAGTAATGATGAATGAGAACCTGGGATTGTCAGACAAATGTAGATTAGAGGGGGGCTCAGACCCGGTGGGTGAGGGCGCAGCCCTCAGGACAGGTTGGTGACAGGTGCTGGCTGTATAGTGCTGGCCTCTTCAGTAAACAGGTGGTCTTCCCGGGTGGTCCAGAATCCAGGACTGGAATCCGCAAAACCATCAATTTGTGTGACGTCTTAATTACTCCAATTCACTGAAAAATCACAAATCTTATTTTAGCCCTGAATCCCAGAGGACACATTTCAGGGAGTTGTCACATTTGATGATGCTGTGATCGGTGGCCGCGGGTTACTGCACATTATACTTGAAGCAGAACTAAAGACAAAACTTTTTTTTTTTTCATTTTCAATGGAGTAATAGAGGGTCCTGTCAGATTTTTTTGCCATCTGTGTCCCATTGGGGAGATTTCTCTTCACTTCCTTTCCCATAGCCAAACCGGAAGTGAGAAGAAATCCCTTTAAAGTGAGGAACCAGTCACCAGAACGTGTGTCCCCATTGGAAGATTCCCCTCTATTACGTTTCTGGTGACAACCCAGATTTAGGGTGAATCTTCCTAACGGGGACACAGACAGTAAAAAAAAAAACCTGGCAGGGGTTCTAATCCCTCTCCACTCCATCCAAAACTAAAAACAGTTTTGCTTTTAGTTATACTTTAATATTCTACTGATATCACTGCCCCACAATACATTGGTTTGGCTGCTCATGTATGACAGAGGACAGAATGTACAGGAGAGGAGTGTGGAGGGTATTACAGTGAGTAGTATGTACAGGAGAGGAGTGTGGAGGGTATGACAGTGGGCAGTATATACAGGAGAGGAGTGTGGAGGGGATGACAGTGGGCAGTATGTACAGGAGAGGAGTGTGGAGGGTATGACAGTGGGCAGTATGTACACGAGAAGAGTGTGGAGGGTATGACAGTGGGCAGTATGTACACGAGAAGAGTGTGGAGGGTATGACAGTGGGCAGTATGTACACGAGAAGAGTGTGGAGGGTATGACAGTGGGCAGTATTTACAGGAGAGGAGTGTGGATGGGGATGACAGTGGACAGTATGTACAGGAGATGGGTGTGGAGGGGATGACACTGGGCAGTATGTACAGGATAGGAGCGTGGAGGGGATGAAAGGGGGCAGTATGTACAGGAGAGGACAGCGGTAGTGTGGAGGGTATGACAGTGGGCAGTGTGTACAGGAGAGGAGTTGGGAGGGTATGACATTTGGCAGTATGTACAGAAGAGGAGTGTGGAGGGGATGACAGTGGGCAGTATATACAGGAGATGGGTGTGGAGGGGATGACACTGGGCAGTATGTACAGGATAGGAGCGTGGAGGGGATGACAGGGGGCAGTATGTACAGGAGAGGACAGCGGTAGTGTGGACAAGCGGAGTGTGGAGGGTATGACAGTGGGCAGTATGTACAGGAGAGGAGTGTGGGGGGTATGGCAATGGGCAGTGTGTGCATGAGAGGAGTGGGGAGGGAGGGTATGACAGTGGGCAGTGTGTACAGGAGAGGAGTGTGGAGGGGATGGCAGTGGGCAGTATGTACAGGAGAGGAGTGTGTAGGGTATGACAATGGGCAGTGTGTGCATGAGAGGAGTGGGGAGGGTATGACAGTGGGCAGTGTGTACAGGAGAGGAGTGTGGAGGGGATGACAGTGGGCAGTGTGTACAGGAGAGGAGTGTGGAGGGGATGACAGTGGGCACTATGTACAGCAGAGGAGTGTGAAGGGTATGGCAGTGGGCAGTATGTACAGGAGATTGGTGTGGAGGGGATGACAGTGGGCAGTATGTACAGGAGAGCAGTGTGGAGGGTATGACATTGGGCAGTATATAAAGAAGAGGAGTGTGGAGGGTATAACAGTGGGCAGTATGTACAGGAGAGGTTTGTGGAGGGTATGACAGTGGGCAGTATGTACAGGAGAGGAGTGTGGAGGGTATGACAGTGGGCAGTATATACAGGAGAGGATTGTGGAGGGTATGACAGTGGGCAGTATGTACAGGAGAGGATTGTGGAGGGTATGACAGTGGGCAGTATTTACAGGAGAGGAGTGTGGAGGGTATGACAGTGGGCAGTATATACAGGAGATTGGTGTGGAGGGTATGACAGTGGGCAGTATATACAGGAGATTGGTGTGGAGGGTATGACAGTGGGCAGTATGTACAGGAGAGGAGTGTGGAGGGTATGACAGTGGGCAGTATGTACAGGAGAGGAGTGTGGAGGGTATGACAGTGGGCAGTATGTACAGGAGAGGATTGTGGAGGGTATAACAGTGGGCAGTATATAAAGGAGAGGAGTGTGGAGGGTATGACAGTGGTCAGTATGTACAGGAGAGGAGTATGTAGAGGAGAGGAGTGTGGAGGGTATGACATTGGGCAGTATGTACAGGAGAGGAGTGTGGAGGGTATGACAGTGGGCAGTATGTACAGGAGAGTGGTGTGGAGGGTATGACAGTGGGCAGTATGTACAGGAGAGGAGTGTGGAGGGTATGACAGTGGGCAGTATGTACAGGAGAGGAGTGTGGAGGGTATAACAGTGGGCAGTATGTACAGGAGAGGAGTGTGGAGGGTATAACAGTGGGCAGTATGTACAGGAGAGGAGTGTGGAGGGTATAACAGTGGGCAGTATGTACAGGAGAGGAGTGTGGAGGGTATGACAGTGGGCAGTATGTACAGGAGAGGATTGTGGAGGGTATGACAGTGGGCAGTATGTACAGGAGAGGAGTGTGGAGGGTATGACATGGGCAGTATGTACAGGAGAGGAGTGTGGAGGGTATGACAGTGGGCAGTATGTACAGGAGATTGGTGTGGAGGGTATGACAGTGGGCAGTATGTACAGGAGAGGAGTGTGGAGGGTATGACAGTGGGCAGTATGTACAGGAGAGGAGTGTGGAGGGTATAACAGTGGGCAGTATATACAGGAGAGGAGTGTGGAGGGTATAACAGTGGGCAGTATGTACAGGAGAGGAGTGTGGAGGGTATAACAGTGGGCAGTATGTACAGGAGAGGAGTGTGGAGGGTATGACAGTGGGCAGTATGTACAGGAGAGGAGTGTGGAGGGTATGACAGTGGGCAGTATGTACAGGAGAGGAGTGTGGAGGGTATGACAGTGGGCAGTATGTACAGGAGAGGAGTGTGGAGGGTATAACAGTGGGCACTATGTACAGGAGAGGAGAATGTTTTTACAAGGCTGATTACATTTACTTATTTATAGAAAAAAACTGTACAAATTGTATCCATTCCTGATAAAAAAAACAATCTCTGGCACAAGCAGAGCCGCGATCGGGCACTGTGTTTGTACTTCGATATTGAAAACAATCTGCTTTATTTTACAATGTGCCATCATAAATTTAAACACAAAAATTCTCCGTAGTTCGGACAGACGATCGCGTCCCTGTCGGAAGGAGCGGCGCAGAATGAGGACCGGCTTGGCAAGAAGCTGAGCCTTTCATTCCATTTCCCCTTTGAAAATGGGGCGAGCCGGTCCCCCATCCCCCACCCCCCTTCCCCGCGCATCTTTGTTCTGAAAATCAAATAATATCCTTTAACTACAAAATATTGATGATCAGCCGGAATAACGGCTGTCGGACCATCAAATTTGCATCCTCCTTCTGTCGTTATCGCGTCTCCGTTAATTGCCGCCGACATCTGCAGCTCATTACACGCCGCGGAATGTATTTCTGCTCGTTCTTTTACATCGTAGCTTTCCCTTTTTTTTTTTTTTCTTTTTTTCTTTTTCCTTTTGTAGTCATTAAATCAAAGCATCCAGCAACTTTCATCATTGTCAGAGGAAAGCTGGGGATGAGAATAGTTCATGCCTTTTCCCGGGGTTCTCGCCGGCCTCTACAGAGCCTGTTTATCTCAGCAGTCAGCGAGGGGGCCTGGGATAGTGGCGGGTGCGCCGATCACACAGCGCCGCGCCGTATAATGAGGGCAAAATTTAATCCCGGATTTAGGGCAGGTCTGTGTCCATTTATCTCAGGTTGGACGTCCGCCACGTTAAACCTTAAGGAGATGAGGTTTTGTTTTTTCCGCAAAAACTAATTTTATAATATACTTTCATGGGGAATTTAGATTTGTTCTTTGTGTTCTTCTTCAAACAGTACAAACAAGCCGACGTTATCACTTTAACCACTTCAATACCGGGGGGGCACTTAGACACCTTCCCGCCCAGGCCAATTTTCAGCTTTCAGCGATGTCGCAATTTGAATGACAATTGCGCGGTCATGCTACACTGTACCACTGTAACAAATTTTTTATCATTTTGTTCCAACAAATAGAGCTTTCTTTTGGTGGCATTTGATCACCTCTGCGATTTTTATTTTTTTTTTTTGCGCAACAAACAAAAAAAGACCGAAAATTTTGCAAAAAAACAAGTTTTTCTTTGTCACTGTTAATTTTTTTTGTAAATAAGTGCGTTTTCTTCTTCAAGGACGGGCACTGATAAGGTGGCACTAATGGGCACTGATAAGGCGGCACTGATGGGCACCGATGAGGTGGCACTGATGATGGGCACTGATAGGCGGCACTGATGGGCACTGATAGGTGGCACTGATGGGCATTGATAGGTGGCACTGGTATGCGGCACTGATGGGCACTCAGGTGGCACTGATGGGCACTCATAGGCGGCACTGATGGGCACTCATAGGCGGCACTGACGGGTACTTATGGGTGGCACTGATGCACACATATAGGTGGCACTGATAGGTGGCATGGATGGGCACTGATAGGTGGGCATGGGTGGGCACGGATGGGCACTGATAGGTGGCACTGATGGACGCTGATGAGTGGCACTGATGACACTGATGGGTGGCATTGCTGGGCATCCCTTTTTTAAACATTTTTTAAAAATAAATATGATGTGCCAATCAAATCGCGCGGCGGCTGTTATCCTGAAGGACGTCATATGACGCCCAGTCAGGATAACGAAACCACTTCCCGGACGTCAATCTGCTATTGACCGGGCGGGAAGTGGTTAAGTAAATGTTAATGTCAACCTGTAGTGGGTCTAAAATGTCCAAGTTGGGCGGAGGAGTAAGGGAAAGCCAGAGTATTGGCTCATTGACGGTGAAGCAGTCAACGCACATTTCCCCATGTTTTCTCCTTTTAAATAGTTAAGTTGCAGGTTCAGAGAAATGCCGGTTGATGTGGTCAGAGTCCAGCGAGCTCCTAACCTCCCGTTTGTCCTGACAACGCTGCCTGTTCGGCACCGAAATCCCAAGTAGTGTTGTTAGCCCTGCCCCATTTCTCCCCTGCTGACCTACAGAACACCTCCCCCTTGTCTTACCTCGATAATATAGGGGGAGGGTGTTCTATAATACAGCATACAGTGCATCCGGAAAGTATTCACAGCGCTTCCCTTTTTCCACATTATTCCAAAACGAATTCACTTTATTATTTTCCTCAAAATTCTACAAACAATCTCCCATAATGGCAACGTGAAAGGAATTTGGTTGAAATTTTTGCAAATGTATTAAAAATAAAAAAATCCCATGTACATAAGTATCACAGGCTCCTCCCATGTACATAAGTATCACAGGCTCCTTCCATGTACATAAGTATCACAGGCTCCTCCCATGTACATAAGTATCACAGGCTCCTCCCATGTACATAAGTATCACAGGCTCCTCCCATGTACATAAGTATCACAGGCTCCTTCCCATGTACATAAGTATCACAGGCTCCTCCCATGTACATAAGTATCACAGTCTCCTCCCATGTACATAAGTATCACAGGCTCCTCCCATGTACATAAGTATCACAGGCTCCTCCCATGTACATAAGTATCACAGGCTCCTCCCATGTACACAAGTATCACAAGCTCCTCCCATGTACATAAGTATCACAGACTCCTCCCATGTACATAAGTATCACAGGCTCCTCCCCATGTACACAAGTATCATAGACTCCTCCCATGTACATAAGTATCACAGGCTCCTCCCATGTACACAAGTATCACAGCCTTTGCTCAATACTTTGGTGAAGCTCCAATTACAGCCTCCAGTCTTGTTGGGTATGATGCTACAAGCTTGGCACACCTATTTTTGGGCAGTTTCTCCCATTCTTCTTTGCAGAACCTCTCAAGCTCCATCAGGTTGGATGGGGAGCGTCTGTGCACAGCCATTTTCAGATCTCTCCAGAGATGTTCCATCGGGTTCAAGTCTGGGCTCTGGCTAGGCCACTCAAGGACATTTACAGAGTTGTCCCGTAGCCACTCCTTTGTTATCTTGGCTGTGTGCTTAGGGCTGTTGTCCTGTTGGAAGATGAACCTTCTCCCCAGTCTGAGGTCCAGAGTGCATTGGAGCAGGTTTTCATCAAGGATGTCTTTGTACATTGCTGCATTCATCTTTCCCTCAATCCTGACTAGTCTCCCAGTTCCTGCCACTAAAAAACATTCCCACAGCATGATGATGCTGCCACCACCACCACCATGCTTCACTGTAGGGATGGCATTGTCCAGGTGATGGGCGGTGCCTGGTTTCCTCCAGACATGACGCTTGCCATTCAGGCCAAAGAGTTCAATCTTTGTTTCATCAGACCAGAGAATTTTGTTTCTCGTGGTCTGAGAGTCCTTCAGGTGCCTTTTGGCAAACCCCAGGTGGGCTGTCATGTGCCTTTTACTGAGGAGTGGCTTCCGTCTGGCCACTCTACCATACAGACATGATTGGTGGAGTGCTGCAGAGATGGTGGTTCTTCTGGAAGGTTCTCCTCTCTCTGCAGAGAAACACTGGAGCTCTGTCAGAGTGACCATCGGGTTCTTGGTCACCTCCCTGATAAAGGCCCTTCCCCCCGATCGCTCAGTTTGGCCAGGTAGTCCGCTCTAGGAAGAGTCCTGGTGGTTCCAAACTTATTAAATTATGGATGATGGAGGCCACTGTGCTCACTGGGCCCTTCAATGCTGCAGAAATATTTCTGTACCCTTCCCCCGATCTGTGCCTCTAGTCTATACAATCCTGTCTGGGAGGTCTACAGACAATTCCTTGGACTTCCTGGCTTGGTTTGTGCTCTGACATGCACTGTTACCTGTGGGACCTTCTATAGACAGGTGTGTGGCCTTTCCAAATCATGTCCAATCACCTGAATTCACCACAGGTGGACTCCAATCAAGATGTAGAAACAACTCAAGGATGATCAGTGGAAACAGGAGGCACCTGAGCTCAATTCTGAGTGTCATGGCGAAGGCTGTGATTTTCTTTTTTTTTTTTTTAAATAAATTTGCAAAGATTTCAAACAAACTTTTTTCACTTTGTCATTATGGGGGATTGTTTGTATCATTTTAAAGAAAATAATAAATGTAATCCATTTTTGAATTGGGCTGTAACAACAAAATGAGGAAGAAATTAAGCGCTGTGAATCCAGAGTACACGTACTTCAATTTCAGATGTCTTCCAGCCGGTCACGTGACATCACAAGTCCTTACATTTGCATACTAGGCGTCATTAAAGCCAGAAGAGGACCGAGGCTGGAAGGTGGATTGGATTGTCTGCGGGGGAAGGCGGGCATTGTAGATAAGGAGGGACAAAGTATTCTTTTAATTTATTCAACCAGTTGTGGATCTACAGTCCTCCAAAAAAGCCTAAGGCCCCTTTCACACTGGGGCGGGGAGCCGCGGTGACGGTAAAGCAGCGCTATATTTAGCGCTGCTTTACCGTCGTTTTAACCGCGGTATTCGGCCGCTCGCGGTGCGGTTTTAACCCCCGCGAGCGGCCGAAAAGGGGTTAAACACCCCCCGCAGAGCGCCGCCGTAGCGGTATTGCCGCGGTTTCACCGCGGTGTCCCATTCTATTCAATGGGAAGGAGCGGTATAGGAGCGGTGAACACACCGCTCCTATCCCGCTCCAAAGATGCTGCTAGCAGGACTTTTTTTGTCATCCTGCTAGCGCACCGCTCCAGTGTGAAAGCCCGCCGGCTTTCACACTGGAGTTAAAGGGGCAGGATTTTTTCATGCGGTGAACAGGCGCTATTTTTAGCGCTGCACCGCATGAAAAACGCTTAGGTGTGAAAGGGGCCTAATCGAAGTACACAGGATGTGTGTAGTACATCCTGGTCTTCTGCCCTTGTGCTACCTTCCCCCTCACACTTGCCAGCAATTCCTTACTGTCAAAATGACAGGTGGGAGTTGCTGTGTAAATACATGAGATGTAGAAACTGCTGCTATCAAAAAAAGGAACCATCTGACACATTGTTTATAAATGTTGTTTAAACAGGAGATAAAGAGATACAAAGTAATATTGTTCATAAACATTGATCAGAGAGTAGATAAAGAGATACAAATTAACATTTTTAATAAACATTGTTCAGAGAGGAGATAGAGAAATACAGAGTAATATTGTTCATAAACATTGATCATAGAGTAGATAAAGAGATACAAAGTAATATTGTTCATAAACATTGATCAGAGAGTAGATAAAGAGATACAAAGTAATATTGTTCATAAACATTGATCATAGAGTAGATAAAGAGATACAAAGTAAACATTTTTAATAAACATTGTTCAGAGAGGAGATAGAGAAATACAAAGTAATATTGTTCATAAACATTGTTCAGATGGGAGATAGAGAAATACAAAGAAAGATTGTTTATAAACATTCATCAGATGAGAGATATAAAGTAACATTGTCTATAAACAATGATCATATGGGAGATAAAGATACAAAGTAACATTGTTTATAAACATTGTTCAGGCAGAAGATGGAGAAATACAAAGTACCATCCAGGGGCGGACTGACCATTCGGCCACTCGGGCACTGCCCGAGGGCCCCGGGCCGCTAGGGGGCCCCATCAGGGTTGCCAGCCTCAGTAAAACCAGGGACAGTATGTAAAAATCAGTGTTTTTTTTGTTACATCTGTCTCTTACCGACATCCTTTTGGTCTTAAAATCCCGAGATTATAGCTGCCCCACCTCTCCAGTACCTTCTCAGCCAATAGAAACATGTCTGTGTATACTGTGTGTACATATATATGTATACTGTGTGATTGTATACTGTGTGTGTGTTTGTGTATACTGTGTGACCCCATAATCTCTGGGGGCCCCATAATCTCCTATTGCCCGGGGGCCCCATGAGTTGTCAGTCCGCCCCTGGTACCATCGTTTACAATCATTTGTCAGATGGGAGATAGAGAGATACAATGTTACTTTGAATCTCTCTATCTTCTGCCTGAACAATGTTTATAAACAATAATACTTTGTATCTCTCCATCTTCTGCCTGAACAATCTTTATAAACAATGTTACTTTTTATCTTCTGCCTGTACAACGTTTATTATCAAAGTAACATTTTTATACATTTGTCAGATGGGAGCTAGAGATACAAAGTAACATTGTTTATGTACTCATCCTTCCCCTTCTCCTGTTAAAGCGGTTCTGCACTCTGAAAAAAAATTTTTTTTTTTTTAGGATGTAATATAAAGTGTGCTTACCTTTATTAGGGGACTCACCTGTTCCATCTTCCATCTCGATCGCCGCCGGTTTTCGTCCGATGAAGTTCCTCGTCTTCTTCTTTAGTGCTGGGGGCCATCTTGCCTGTGGGCATGTGAAACACCCACAGGGACTTTAGATGGCCCAGCATGCACTGCCGTTACTCGCGCGTGCGCAGTAACGGCTCATCTGCCGAGATCTCACGAGATTTCGGCAGATGCGGCCGAAATCTCGGGAGATTTCGGAAGATGTGGCCGAAATCTCGCGAGATTTCGGAAGATGCCCGCACTGGCTCCTGGGATCAATGACACCAGATCCCAGGAGACAGTGCGGCGTGACGACGATCGACGCAAGACCCCGCCCGCCGCCGCAGAGGGAGAAGACCGGAAGTCTTCAATTACAAGGTAAGTAAAAAAAAAAAAAAAAAAAAAAACATTTCATTTAGTACTCTTTGCCTGATTTGGAAGGCAAAGAGATTTACTAAATGAAATGAGTGTAGAACCGCTTTAACTGTTATTTTTTTAATTTCATTTATTTATTTTTGCATTTCAAACCCTTAATATTTAAATTATTTTAGTTTTGTTCATTGTCTTTTTTTTCAACAAAGCAAATTTGAAAAAACTAAAACAAAAAAAAAAAAAACTATTTTGTAGTGTTTTGTACCAAAATCATCATTTGTGTGTAATTCTAAATGCTACAAAGGAATAAGATGTATTATTTTCATCCACAGTAACACTTCTTTTTTCAACTTCCACCGATCAAAGTCGAATTAAAAAAAAAAAAAATCTAGTTTAGATACATTTTTGTTTATTTGAGAACTGAACTGGATAAAACATGAAGCTGGGATTTAGAATAATAGACAGATTTTTTTGTTCAATGTTTTAATGTTCGGTGTGTAGGGGGGGATGGGTGCCAGCCTGGTACTATGGTGCTGCCCCCAGCTGGTGTTTGCTTACAGCCTCCTTGTTGCTGTAAATATAGAGGATTGGGATGTGGATTTTCCGCTGCGGACCAGGTGCACTTCACCTGACTTGTGATATAACCCAAACAATAGCCGCGTTCGTTGACATGGGGTTTGCCCTCACCTGAGTGCCAAGCTACGTCAAACCTCCTGCCCTGTCCTGTTTGTTATGGTGAGTCACTGGGAATGCCCAAAACCTTTGAACTGCTTTTAGATTTAAAGCAAAATTCAAGAACAAAAAAGAAAAAATCTCAGTCACGTCTGCAATGCATTGTGAGGATTTGGGCTTATTTTATGGGTAATCCCGTCTGCATTCTTTAAATGGCGATGAGACATTTCTGTGTATTTACAAAGTACTGTAAAGTAGTACTAAAGTCTTACCATTTTTTACCCCAAATGCATTTACAGTTGTGTGAAAAAGTATTTGCCCCCTTCCTGATTTTTTTTTTTTTTTTTTTGCATATTTCTCACACTTAAATGATTCAGATCATCAAACTAACTGGGAAGAAAGCTATTGGCTACTGGCCTCTACGTAGTCCCGTCGTACGCGTTGTGCGTCACCTCGTTCGGAACCATCGGATTTTTCGACAACTTTTTCTGACCGTGTGTGTGCAACACAAGTTTCGGACAAAAACCGTCGGAAAAAATCCGACGGATTTTGTGGTCGGAATGTCCGACCGTGTGTACGGGGCATTAGCCTCCGGACCTCTCTCCAGAAGCCCTCCATTCTGGAGCAAGACCAGAAGATGTGTAAAAGGCGTCCCACATTCCTCCCGGCAATGCCAGCAGCTATCAGAAAGGTCCGGAAAATATCTATGAAGAAGGACCGGGGACCGAAACCATTGAGAAAAAATCTTTAAAGTTTTTTGTTTTCTGCGTTTTCGTGCAGATTGGCGATTCAAATATATTATATAATATGTTGGTACGCTGCGCCACCAAAAATATGATGTAAAAACACTTTGTTACAGTGATGATCATGGAGGTGAGCAATAATGACTAGACTTCTCTTAGCAACGTCCTAGATGTATTCCCGTCAGGCTTCAGGAGGTACATAAATGGCCTCCACCTATAGCAAGGGCATTATTCAACTTCAGTCAGAGCTGCACAGTTTGTTTTTATCTACAGACACCCTTTACCTGCATAGGCAGTGTTTTGGAAAAATAACCCTTTAACCCCTCCCCTTGATGCCGGTCGGCAAATAATGTGGCCTTGGCGCAGAGGGGCTGCATATTTACGTGAATTGCTGTGCTGAGAGCGTGCGCGGTGTGAGCTCCCAGCACAGTTACTGGTGCCTAAATGAAAGCTCTGAATCGCTGCTTGTGATCGGGAGTTTTCGGATCACGTGACCGCTGTGATTGGCGGTCATGTGCTCTTAAGCCCCTTCCTGCCTCCTGGCATCATAAACCTCTCAATAGGCCGGGAGGCACCGGCGTTAAAGTGGAGGGCCACCCTGAAAAAAAAAAAACTTCATAGAAATGTTAATAGAAATTTAAAATGAAAAAAAATATATATATATATATATATTTTTTACTTACCAGAAATGGCTGTTGCTAGGCCGATCATCCTAATCTGCCTCTTGCTGTTCCGCGGAGCTGTTCGGTCTTCTGCTCCTACCGCCATCTTCTAGTGAATGGGGCGTGGTGTGTTATGAGAACTATGTGTCCCACAACACAGCGCGTTCCCCATTCACAAAGCGCTGCGCGACTCGCGCATGCACTGTAGGAAATGGGCAGTGAAGCCAGCAAGGCTACGCTGCCTGTTTCCCTTAGTTGGAATGGCGGCGCCAGGAACCGAGACCCGAGGGACGATCGGTCTCGGGCGGCTGACATCGCGAGCACCCAGGACAGGTAAGTCTGCTTATTAAAAGCCAGCAGCTACAGTGTTTGTAGCTGCTGACTTTTAATTATTTTTTTTCCCGGCTGGCCCTCCCCTTTAAGAGGTTAAAGCGGTTTGGTACTCACAAGTACACATTCATCTTTTTTAAAACAGTTATGCATACAGATCCCCAAATGAGCATTAAAAAAAAAAAAAAGCATTACTTACCTTGCTGTAGTCATTCTAATGCCGCGTACACACGAAGGGACTATCCCGCGGGATTGTCCGCTGGACTCAAGTCCACCGGACAATCCCCTCGTGTGTGGGCGCCGGCGGACTTTTTGGCGCCAAAAGTCTGGCGGACTAGGTTTTAAGTTTTGTTTTAAAATTGTCCGCTGGACTTGGCAGTCCGGCGGACAATCCCGCCGTTAGTAGGCTAGTCCGCCGGACTTTTGAAATGAACGGACTTGCCGCTCATCGGAAAGTCAGTTCATTCCCGTGGACTTTTTCCAGCGGATTGTCCACCGGAGAAGTCCGGGCGTGTGTGGGGAAGTCCCGCCGGACTAGACAATCCGCTGGACTAGGTCCGGCGGACAAAGTCCGAACGTGTGTACGCGGCATTAGAATGACTTCCGGTCTGTCCTCCCGTGGGAGTAGGCGTGGTTTCGGCTGTCCCACGACTCCGCAAAGACCCCTGGGAAATGTTTTGCATTCTTCCCATGAAGCCACGGGGGACGCCGTCAGCACGCAAGATGACGGCAGATGTGGCCGAAATCTCGCGAGATTTCGGAGAACGTGAGATCGGCGCAAATACGGCGGTGCATTCTGGGCCAGCAACCAGGAAGAAAGGGGCCTGTGTGGTTTTAGATGCCCACAGGCAAGATGGAAGCCATCTGGAATATTTTATATAAGTTTTATTTGGGGAAGAAAACCGGCAGCAGTTACATGGAAAAATGGAACACGTGAGTAATGCATTTACAGCTCATAATCATGCACATTGTACAAAGAAAAAAAAAACCTAGGAGGCAGTGTTAAACCGCTTTAACCACCTTTCTCTGAACACCTCTCAGTCACCTGGCAGCATTTTTGTTCTGATTCGTTGTTGTCTCGGATATATTATAACCGGATCGGATCACAGCTGCCGCTCCGTCTTCCCTCCCTGTAGCAGAAACTTTCTTCTCAGTGATTATGAACAAAGACATTTCTCAGCCGCCCGGCGTGTTAGTCATACGCGAGTCCCGTCCTTCCCCTCTGTAAAGTTATCTAACTCCATTGAGGACAAGCCGTGATTGGACCGAAATTACTCAACAAGAACTTCGCTGAACGTTATCTACACCTGGACTGATACCATCATTGGAATGTATGGAATCCCTGAGTCAAGTTTATTTTCTTCTAAGATAAAGTCTTATGTACCAATGTCAATCTTTTTTTTTTTTCCCAGGAAACATAGTTTTCCCAGTAACATAGCCTTTGTATGGCCTGTTACAGCGGGCAAAATATGCATTGAACACGTCACCATTTTTCTAGGTAAATCTATTGATAAAGGAGCTACTGACATGAAACATGTCGGTAACAACCCATCCAATCCATACATACAAAGACAGCAAAACAAATCCGTTCAGAAATGAAGTTCTGTGTAATAAAATGGAAGGACACAGGGAAAAAAAGTATTGAACCCGCTAACTGAAATATAATTAATACTTGGTACAAAATCCTTTGTTGGTAATGATGGCTTCAAGACACCTCCTGTATGAAGAAACGAGTCGCATGCGTTGCTCGGGTGTGATTTTGGCCCCATTCTTCCACACAAACGGACTTCAGATCTTGAAGGTTCTGTGGGCCTCTTCTAATGCCCCGTACACGGTCGGAAATTCCGACCACTGGTGTTGCATACATACGGTCGGACAAAGTTGTTGGAAAATCCGATCATTCTGAACGCGGTGACGTTCGTTGCGTACGACGGAACTACGTAGAGGCTAGTAGCCAATAGCTTTGGTCTCCTAATTTGATCTGAGCATGCGTGGCACTTTGTCCGTCGGAATTCGCTACACACGATCGGAAAAAGTCTGATCGGACTTTGTTGTCGGAAAATTTGAGAGCAGGATCTCAATTTTTTTCCGACGGAAAAAGTCCGATGGCGCGCACACACGGTCGGATTTTCCGACAACATGGTCCAATCGGACATTTTCCATCGGAAATTCCAACCGTGTGTACGGGGCATAAGAACTCTGATCTTTAGTTCTTTTCATAGATTTTCTACTGGATTCAAGTCAGGTGATTGGCTGGGCCATTCTAGCAGCTTTTATTTTCTTTCTTTGAAACCAATGGAGAGTCTCCTTGGCTTTGTGTTCGGGATGATTGTCCTCCTGAGATGTCCGCCCTCGTTTCATCTTCATCATCCTGGTAGATGGCAGCAGATTTTTTATCACAATTCACCCTTCCTTCAATGATATGAAGTTTGCCAGAACCGTATTCTGAAAAACAGCCCCGCCCCCACCGTGATGTTCCCACCTCCAAACCTCACTGGTGTTTTTGGGGTGATGTGCCACGTGACCTCCAAACATGGTGTGTATTATGGCATCCCAAGAGTTTGATTTTGGTCTCATCTGACCAGACTATAGTCTCCCCGTATTTCACAGGCTTGTCTAAATGTTCTGCAACAAACTTTAAACGAGCTTCACCATGCTTTTTCTTCAGCAATGGAGTCTTGCGTGGTGAGCGGGCATACAGGACATGGCTTTTTAAACAATTGTATCTGCTAATTCCAGGTCTTTCTGAAGCTCTCCACAAGTGGTCCTTGGTTCTTGGACAACTCTTCTGATAATTCTCTTCACTCCTCTGTCAGAAATCTTGCGAGGAGCACCTGGTCGTGGCCGGTTTATGGTGAAATTATGTTCTTTCTACTTCCGGATTATGGCCCCAACAGTGCTCACTGGAATATTCAGAAGTTTACAACACCTTCTGTAACCAATGCCATCAGTATGTTTTGCAACAATAAGGTTGTGAAGGTCTTCAGAGAGCTCTTTGCTTTTACCCATCATGAGATGTTTCTTGTGTGACACCTTGGTAATGAGACACCTTTTTATAGGACATCAGTTGAGACTGAACCAGCTGATAGTAATTTGCACTGACAATTACGGACAGATTCCAGCTGGTGTCTTGGCTTTCCATGGCTTTTTGTACCTCCCTTCCTTCATGTGGTCAATACTTTTTCCCTGTGTCCTTCCATTTTATTACACAGAACTTAATTTCTGAACTTATTTGTTTTGGTATCTTTGTATGTATGGCTTGGATGGGATGTTACCGACATGTGGGAAAAATTTTATGTCAATAGAACCTTTACCAATATATATATTTTTTTTACAAATGAACCAATATATTTATCTAAAAAGATGGGAACGTGTTCAATACTTTATTTTTTCCAATCTTTTTTATTAAGGTTGTAAACCATACAGATATAAAACCATATAATATAGTATAGAAAAATACTGGTACATGATAACATTAGTCACATACAATGCCTTGAAAAAGTATTCATACCCCTTGAAATTTTCCACATTTTGTCATGTTGCAACCAAAAACATAAATGTATTTCATTGGGATTTTATGTGATAGACCACATGATTGACGACACATAATTGTGACGTGGAAGGAAATCGATAAATGGTTTTCAAAATTTTTCACAAATAAATAAACCATTTATTAGTTTCCTTTCACTTCACAATCATGTGCCACTTTGTGTTGGTCTATCACATAAAATCCCAATAAAATACATTTACGTTTTCTGGTTGTAACATGACAAAATGTGGAAAATTTCAAGGGGTATGAATACTTTTTCAAGGCACTTTAGATTATTGGTCGTTAACGAACCGGTATAATGCAATTTTGGGCTATAAATATAATTCTGAAGAACAGAAGATACATCCTCCGAAGAGGAACTGCATGATCAGGGGGCTCTCTCATCTAAGACAAGGGGCTATCTCAGCCATTAATCAATCACGGTAGCTTTTCTTTGTGCTTGAATACAAAGCACGCAAACGTAGAATGGGACCAATGGCGGCTGATATTGTGTTTTTCCTTCTATAATGGCGGCTGATTCAACATTTTATTTTACCCACTGTATGTATATTCTTCTGCAGTGGAAATAAACACAGATTTCCCTATCTCCTCACCTCCATCAATGAGCCTTCCCTCCCCGCCTCCATCAATGAGCCTTCACTCCTCACCTCCATCAATGAGCCTTCCCTCCTCACCTCCATCAATGAGCCTTCCCTCCTCACCTCCATCAATGAGCCTTCCCTCCTCACCTCCATCAATGAGCCTTCCCTCCCCGCCTCCATCAATGAGCCTTCCCTCCCCGCCTCCATCAATGAGCCTTCCCTCCTCACCTCCATCAATGAGCCTTTCCTCCTCACCTCCATCAATGAGCCTTCCCTCCTCACCTCCATCAATGAGCCTTCCCTCCCCACCTCCATCAATGAGCCTTCCCTCCCCGCCTCCATCAATGAGCCTTCCCTCCTCACCTCCAACAATGAGCCTTCACTCCTCCCCTCCTTCAATGAGCCTTCCCTCCTCACCTCCAACAATGAGCCTTCCCTCCTCACCTCCATCAATGAGCCTTCCCTCCTCACCTCCATCAATGAGCCTTCACTCCCCCACCTCCATCAATGAGACTTCCCTCCCCACCTCCATCAATGAGCCTTCCCTCCTCACCTCCATCAATGAGCCTTCCCTCCTCACCTCCATCAATGAGCCTTTCCTCCTCACCTCCATCAATGAGCCTTCCCTCCTCACCTCCATCAATGAGCCTTCCCTCCTCACCTCCATCAATGAGCCTTCCCTCCTCACCTCCATCAATGAGCCTTCCCTCCCCACCTCCATCAATGAGCCTTGGCTGCCCATGATCCTGTCACCGTCATTTTCCTTCCTTGGACCACTTTTTGTCGGCCCTGACCACTGCAGACCAGGAACATCCCACAGTTTTGGGGTCGCTCTATCCCAGCCATCTAGACGTTAGTCAAAGTTGCTCAAAGCCTTATGCTTGCCCATTTTTTCTGCTTTCAACACATCAACTTCAGGGAACACATGTTCACTTGCTGCCCAATATATTTCACCCGCTTTCAGGTACCGTTGTCACAAGATAATTAATGTTAGTCACTGGTCAGAATGTTATGGCTGATTGGTGTATATAGGCCTCCAGTTATAGAACTACAAGTCCCAGCAGACCTGTTGGCCGGGAATATTGGGAGTTCTAGTCTATAACTCTGTTCCTGTGTCTGATTTAGCACGCTGTGTCGTGTGCTTCCTGCAGAGCTCGTTATTAGAAGATTGACAGTGACCGGTGACCACACAGAGCTGCAGTGCCAGTGAACCCTGCAGACCCGACCGGCGGTCAGCATTCCTTTCCCTCCTCTGACATCTGGAAGGATTTGGGGCGATGCCTTCGTACAATGAAAGTGTATGTGCCGGGTTCAGAGGCTGCACACCGCAATATACTGCGTGTTGTGGGGAGGAAGAGGAGAAAGATTCATTGGGGGTTTAATAATCCTCTTTTTATGAGCAGCTGTGATTAGCAAACCGAGAGACTCCCCCCAAAACCACCCACAAAATAGTGACCTCTGACCCCGGGCCGGGTCAGTTATGGGCTCACCTGAGAGCTTTAATTAAACCTAATAAATTTATCCTGAGCACATGACATGTACTTCTAGGTGATATATTATAGCTCGACACTTAGTAAGTGAGTACAGCTTTATTATAGATAGATGGTGGGAACAGGTGTGGAGGAGTGCTTGTCGTCCTCCTCCTCCTCCCTGCGGGTCTCGGACTTTTCCTCTATATACTTATTGTTAATGAAAGGTTCCCCCACCCCCCACAATACACTCCCAAGAATAGAACATGGGAACATTGCCACCCCCATCTAAATAAAAGAAGCAAATTTGTTGTAATGTCACTATGTGGCCTATCCATTCACTAGAGACCGGTGACATCACTGAGAATGCAGCCTATCCATTCGCTAGCGACCGGTGACATCACTGAGAATGCAGCCTATCCATTCGCTAGAGACCGGTGACATCACTGAGAATGCAGCCTATCCATTCGCTAGAGACCGATGACATCACTGAGAATGCAGCCTATCCATTCGCTAGAGACCGGTGACATCACTGAGAATGCAGCCTATCCATTCGCTAGAGACCGGTGACATCACTGAGAATGCAGCCTATCCATTCGCTAGAGACCGGTGACATCACTGAGAATGCAGCCTATCCATTCGCTAGAGACCGGTGACATCACTGAGAATGCAGCCTATCCATTCGCTAGAGACCGGTGACATCACTGAGAATGCAGCCTATCCATTCGCTAGAGACCGGTGACATCACTGAGAATGCAGCCTATCCATTCGCTAGAGACCGGTGACATCACTGAGAATGCAGCCTATCCATTCGCTAGAGACCGGTGACATCACTGAGAATGCAGCCTATCCATTCGCTAGAGACCGGTGACATCACTGAGAATGCAGCCTATCCATTCGCTAGAGACCGGTGACATCACTGAGAATGCAGCCTATCCATTCACTAGAGAGCGGTGACATCACTGAGAATGCAGCCTATCCATTCGCTAGAGACCGGTGACATCACTGAGAATGCAGCCTATCCATTCACTAGAGACCGGTGACATCACTGAGAATGCAGCCTATCCATTCACTAGAGACCGGTGACATCATTGAGAATGCAGCCTATCCATTCACTAGAGACCGGTGACATCACTGAGAATGCAGCCTATCCATTCACTAGAGACTGATGACATCACTGAGAATGCAGCCTATCCATTCGCTAGCGACCGGTGACATCACTGAGAATGCAGCCTATCCATTCGCTAGAGACCGGTGACATCACTGAGAATGCAGCCTATCCATTCGCTAGAGACCGATGACATCACTGAGAATGCAGCCTATCCATTCGCTAGAGACCGGTGACATCACTGAGAATGCAGCCTATCCATTCGCTAGAGACCGGTGACATCACTGAGAATGCAGCCTATCCATTCGCTAGAGACCGGTGACATCACTGAGAATGCAGCCTATCCATTCGCTAGAGACCGGTGACATCACTGAGAATGCAGCCTATCCATTCGCTAGAGACCGGTGACATCACTGAGAATGCAGCCTATCCATTCGCTAGAGACCGGTGACATCACTGAGAATGCAGCCTATCCATTCGCTAGAGACCGGTGACATCACTGAGAATGCAGCCTATCCATTCGCTAGAGACCGGTGACATCACTGAGAATGCAGCCTATCCATTCGCTAGAGACCGGTGACATCACTGAGAATGCAGCCTATCCATTCGCTAGAGAGCGGTGACATCACTGAGAATGCAGCCTATCCATTCGCTAGAGAGCGGTGACATCACTGAGAATGCAGCCTATCCATTCGCTAGAGACCGGTGACATCACTGAGAATGCAGCCTATCCATTCGCTAGAGACCGGTGACATCACTGAGAATGCAGCCTATCCATTCGCTAGAGACCGGTGACATCACTGAGAATGCAGCCTATCCATTCGCTAGAGACCGGTGACATCACTGAGAATGCAGCCTATCCATTCGCTAGAGACCGGTGACATCACTGAGAATGCAGCCTATCCATTCACTAGAGAGCGGTGACATCACTGAGAATGCAGCCTATCCATTCGCTAGAGACCGGTGACATCACTGAGAATGCAGCCTATCCATTCGCTAGAGACCGGTGACATCACTGAGAATGCAGCCTATCCATTCGCTAGAGACCGGTGACATCACTGAGAATGCAGCCTATCCATTCGCTAGAGACCGGTGACATCACTGAGAATGCAGCCTATCCATTCGCTAGAGACCGGTGACATCACTGAGAATGCAGCCTATCCATTCGCTAGAGACCGGTGACATCACTGAGAATGCAGCCTATCCATTCGCTAGAGACCGGTGACATCACTGAGAATGCAGCCTATCCATTCGCTAGAGACCGGTGACATCACTGAGAATGCAGCCTATCCATTCGCTAGAGACCGGTGACATCACTGAGAATGCAGCCTATCCATTCGCTAGAGACCGGTGACATCACTGAGAATGCAGCCTATCCATTCGCTAGAGACCGGTGACATCACTGAGAATGCAGCCTATCCATTCACTAGAGAGCGGTGACATCACTGAGAATGCAGCCTATCCATTCGCTAGAGACCGGTGACATCACTGAGAATGCAGCCTATCCATTCACTAGAGACCGGTGACATCACTGAGAATGCAGCCTATCCATTCACTAGAGACCGGTGACATCATTGAGAATGCAGCCTATCCATTCACTAGAGACCGGTGACATCACTGAGAATGCAGCCTATCCATTCACTAGAGACCGATGACATCACTGAGAATGCAGCCTATCCATTCACTAGAGACCGGTGACATCACTGAGAATGCAGCCTATCCATTCACTAGAGACCGGTGACATCACTGAGAATGCAGCCTATCCAATCACTAGAGACCGGTGACATCACTGAGAATGCAGCCTATCCAATCACTAGAGACCGGTGACATCACTGAGAATGCAGCCTATCCATTCACTAGAGAGCGGTGACATCACTGAGAATGCAGCCTATCCAATCACTAGAGACCGGTGACATCACTGAGAATGCAGCCTATCCAATCACTAGAGACCGGTGACATCACTGAGAATGCAGCCTATCCAATCACTAGAGACCGGTGACATCACTGAGAATGCAGCCTATCCAATCACTAGAGACCGGTGACATCACTGAGAATGCAGGTTTAGAACAGAGTTATGTGACAAGTTTCTCAGATACATGTGATCAGACAATTGTCGGTGTTGGCACCGTCTTGGTCATAACTGTGTGGTTGTAGCATTATAATGTACAGTAGTTCTCTCTTTTGCCACAAGGTGGCGTATCGCCACCGTTCTGTCTCTGCTCAGTAAATTCACCAACAAAGTGAAGAATCGTTTACAATAGTGAGATGGAAATTATAACGTGTATTATTCTCAGATATACGGAATAACATGCACTTTCCTAAAATTAAAGCTCGGAGAAGATTTTTTTATTGAAGAGTTTACGAGTCTTGTAAATGGTATGTTATTATAGGGAGATGAAAGGGATGGCTGTGCAGTGAATCACACCTATGTACATATTACAGGCTGCCAATGACTCACCCAGCCTGATATTACCCCGAGGGAAGGATCAGAGGCAGCGCTCACCTACAGACACTAGGGGGAGCCAGGTGTACGCCTCCTGCACCCAGACCAACATTCCAAGTGTTTTCTAAAGGGTTAATCTACCCAGAAGTTCTATTTCAGTTACAGGTGGAGGTGCCTGAATCACTTAAGATATAGGCTGTTATATTATGTATTTGTTTATTATTTACCCCTTCTTATGACCAGGCCATTTTTTGCGATACTAACTGACCATTGCGCAGTCGTGCGACGCTGTCCCCAAATTAAATGTATGTCCTTTTTTTCCCACAAATAGAGATTTCTATTGGTGATATTTGATCACCTCTGTGGTTTTTATTGTTGTGCTGTAAACAAAATGACTGACAATAAACATGATATATATTATGTATTATGTATATATATATATACTTTTTTAATATTTTTATTGGATATGTTTTATAACAGAAAATAAAAAAAATATAATAAATAAATAATATATACATATATATATTTTATTATTATTTATTTCTTTTTCTTTTTTACTTTCTGCTATAAAACATGTCCAATAAAAATATAAAAAATTTCTGATGCACAAAAGTTCTACGCATTCTCGGAATCAAGCAGAAGAGCAGCACTGGCTATTGAACTTCATTTTTCTCGGCTTGTCGTACGTCTTGTACGTCACTGCGTTCTTGACGACCGGAATTTCCGACAACATTTGTGTGACCGCGTGTATGCAAGACAAGTTTGAGCCGACATTCGTCGGAAATAAATCCAGGATTTTGTTGTCGGAATGTCCGATCGTGTGTACGCGGCATATGACCGGGATGCCATTAAAGTTCATGTAAAGGCAGGCGTCCCAATACTTTTGGTAATCTAGTGTAGATATTATATATATTTATATAAAAAAATGTGTGTGTGTGTGTGTATATGTATGTATGTATATGTGTGTGTATGTATGCGTATATATATATATATCTATTAGATTGTAAACTCTTCTAAGCAGGGCCCCCTTAATCCTCTTGTATTTTATTGTTTTATAACTGTATTGTCTCCCTTTTTATATTGTAAAGCGCTGCGTAAACTGTTGGCGCTATATAAATCCTGTAATAAATAAATAAATAAATATATATATATATATATACATTAGAACCTCGGATTACGAGCATAGTCCGTTCCAGGAGAATGCTCGTAATCCAAAGTACTCGCATATCAAAGCGAGTTTTCCCATTGAAGTCAATGGAAACGAAAATGATTTATTCTGCATTGACTTCAATGGGATGCAATACCGCATGCGTCCAGAGGCGGGGGGGGCGCCGGAGAGCCTCGGAAACGGCCGAAAAGGCCCGAGGACACCTCAGCTGACCTCGTCAAACCTCGGAAAGACTTCCTACCCGAGATTTGCCGAGGTCGGCCGTGCTGTACTTGGGCCTTTCCGTACATTTCCCAACGTGACATTCGGCTCTGCTTGGTTCCGGCGCCCCCCCCCCCCCCCCCACCTCAGGCCAAAAGCAGTACTGCACACCGATTTGGCCTGAATTATGCTTGTTTTGTGAGACAACACTCGCAAACCGAATTATGATTTTTAAAAATACAGGGCTCGTATTGTGAAACGCTCGTTAACCGCGTTACTCGCAATCCGAGGTATCACTGTATGTATGTATGTATGTATATATATATATATATATATATATATATATACACACACACACCACGATCATCCATAACATGACCACCCACCTAATTTTGAGTAGGTGCCCATTCTTTGCCGCCAAAGCAGCCCTGACCCATCGAGAAATTGACTCCACTAGACCTCTGAAGGTACGCTGTGGTATTATGATGGCTCTATACCATCAGTGGCATCATACTGCATCGCCGGCATCGCCTTCTTCCCATACTTCATCCTGGTGCCGTCTCTTCCCCAGGTAAGTGACGCCCCCGCCCATCCACATCATGTAAAAGAAAATGTGATTCATCAGGCCGGGCCACCTTCTTCCTTTGCCCTGTGCTCCAGTTCTGATGTTCACGTGGCCATTGTAGACACTTCTGGCTGTGGTGACGGGTCAGCGTGGGGCAAAAGTGACTTTTGAAATCCCATTAACATTTTGATGTCCATGTGAGATGGTCGGCTCTGTTCACACCAGTGCGACTTTGGACACACGAAGTCGCATGACAAGTCTCAGCCCATTGATTTCAATGGCTCCCGTTCCAATCTAGGCAGCTTAAAGCTAAAAAGGTTCCTGCACTACTTTTGATGAGACTTTCTTGCGACTTGAGTGCCAGAGAGCGTAAAGTCCCATGAAAGTCTCAATTCAAAGTTGCACTTAAAAATGCGTGTAGTCTAATGCCCCGTACACACGGTCGGACATTCTGACGCAAGAAGTCCGATCGGATTATGTTGTCGGAAAATCCGATTGTGTGTGGGCTCTAGCGGACTTTTTCCGTCAGAATTTCCGACGGAAAAAGTTTGAGAGCTGGATCTAAAATTTTACGAGAAGAAAAATCCGATCGGACTTTTTCCGATCGTGTGTAGAGAATTCCGATGCACAAAGTGCCACGCATGCTCAAAATAAATTTGGAGACGAAAGCTATTGGCTCCTGGCCTCTTCGTAGTCCTGGCGTACGTGTTGTACGTCACCGCGTTCTGAACGATCGGATTTTCCCACAACTTTGTGCGACCGTGTGGGTGCAAGACAAGTTTCGTCCAAAATCCGTTGGAAAAAATCTGTCCGACCGTGTGTATGGGGCATTAGTGATTGGGTTTATATATATATTTTAGGTTTGGCACGTCTCTGAAGATCAGCAGATCTGTTGGCATCTCTTTCTGCTTCTCAGTAGAAGAAGCTGTAGGTGTTTTCGGCCATCCTAATCCTGTCTTCAGGCCACGATGGGGGATAGCCGTGCGTCACCGGCGGGTGAGTCAGTCTCTGTACAGTCACATAGGAGTCTCCTCCACCTGCCGCTTTGTCATG
Organism: Lithobates sylvaticus; assembly: GCA_028564925.1. Classification (NCBI taxonomy): domain Eukaryota; kingdom Metazoa; phylum Chordata; class Amphibia; order Anura; family Ranidae; genus Lithobates; species Lithobates sylvaticus. The sequence goes on from CM053032.1 coordinate 272,633,365, forward strand.
CAGAACTCGCTGTCGGGGCGAATCTCTCTCTGGCCACACCTACTGCGTTGCTGCACTTTTAGGGTAAAAAATTTCCCGAAGCCTCTCTGCAAAATATAACTGCTAATTGTTCTCTATAACAAACTTGTGTTGTCCTTCCGGCTCAGTAGGAGAAGACGACTTTACGACAGTTAGGCTCCTTTCACACTGGGGCGTTTTTCAGGCGGTACAGCGCTAAAAATAGCGCCTGTTCACCGCCTGAAAAAATCCGGCCCCTTTAACTCCAGTGTGAAAGCCGGCGGGCTTTCACACTGGAGCGGTGCGCTAGCAGGACGGCAAAAAGAGTCCTGCTAGCAGCATCTTTGGAGCGGTATACCGCTCCTTCCCATTGATTTGAATGGGAAACCGCGGTAAAACCGTGGCAATACTGCCGCAAAGCGCCGCTACGGCGGCGCTCTGCGGGGGTCTTTAACCCTTTTTCGGCCGCTCGCGGGGGTAAAACCGCACCGCAATCGGCCGAATACCGAGGTTAAAACTACGGTAAAGCAGCGCTAAATATAGCGCTGCTTTACCGTCACTGCGGCTCCCCGCCCCAGTGTGAAAGGGGCCTTACTGGTTCTCCTCAGCCTGATGGCTCCAATCAACGCACCCGCCGCTCATCCCTGGTGCTCCACCGATTAGGCGCCGTCTCTTCTTTGGAAATTGGCAGTTGGCATTGTGTATGCACAACATGTAAGCGCATGTCTTCCCTCTCAACTGTCATATTTCAGCAGTTGGATAGTTTATCAATGCAGGCAATGCCATTGCTGAGCCTGTCATCTACTCGGACCCCCAGGACCTTTTCCATCCTAGATTCCCCCAGAGGTTCACCCCCTAGCGAGTAAATTGCATTCACATTTTTGGCACCTAAATGCATTATTTTAAATTTTTCAACATTAAACCTCATTTGCTATGTAAATGCCCACCCCATTATTTTGTTTAACTCTTCTTGCAAGGTTTCCATATCCTGCAGTCAGTGGCGGCTGGTGCTCAAAATTTTTGGGGGGGGGGGCAAACAAGCTGAAAAATTCTGAAAAAAAAACCCATCAATTACAGCCTCACTGTGCCATCAACCGCAGCCACTGTGCCATTAAACGCAGCCACTGTGCCCATAAACCGCAGCCACTGTGCCCATAAACCGCAGCCACTGTGCCCATAAACCGCAGCCACTGTGCCCATCAACCGCAGCCACTGTGCCCATCAACCGCAGCCACTGTGCCCATCAACCGCAGCCAATGTGCCATCAATTGCAGCCACTGTGCCCATCAACCGCAGCCACTGTGCCCATAAACCGCAGCCACTGTGCCATCAAACGCAGCTACTGTGCCCATCAATTGCAGTGACTGTGCCCATCAAACGCAGCCACTGTGCCTTTAAACGCAGCCACTGTGCGTCCACCCCGAGCCTGTGTGCCGGGTCCACACCAGTACAATTTCCTCATTATTTCGTTACTAAACCAGTGTAATACCGGTCTTTTATGGTACCATTAGAAATCAGAACATGGCATTCTTGAAAATGTTTTAATAAATTTATCACAAAAAATATTTTTTAAAAGCAGCATTGGAGTGATTATGATTTATTCCAATCAACAGTACCATATATCCTCGAGTATAAGCCGACCCAAATATAAGCCGAGGCACCTAATTTTACCACAAACAACTGGGAAAACGTATTGACTCGAGTATAAGCCTAGGGTGAGAAATGTGCAGCTACTGTAAGTGGAAAAGAGGGTCAACAATGCCCATTTGCAGCCTCACTGAAAACTTAACAAGTGTCGGTAACTGTGCGAGACTGAAGGTCAGAGGTCAGATTTCAATCTTTTTATTTCCTGCATTGATGGGGAACGCCATCAGAGACCAAAGAGAAATCCAGCAATTAACTTCCAATGCGCTTTGCCAATAACTGAAGAATAATTTTTGTGTGGATTGGCCTTTTCAGTTCAGGTGTTGTAGGAATTTTTCCCCGGCCCGAGAAGCGGCTCGGGAGCGGCAGGACGAGCGTATGTGGCGGTAGACTGTGTGAGCGGGACGCGGAGGTTACATGTCAGACCCTTTGTCTGGAGTACACGGAGGAGGGAACATGGTGTATCTGCCGCACGGAAAAAATGTTTAATAATACGATGGAAGTAAACACGCGACTTACACTGCCATAAACATCACCGTTTCTTCAAAGCGCACATCCAAACTGTTTACATAGCGTGACTCATTTAGTTTCAGCGCACCGAGCCGCCACCCGATCGTCCCGCGTTCAGCGCAGAACCCGAGAATTAATAACCTAATAATGTGTTCATTTGTTTCAAAGCCGCGTTGTCACCGCCGGAGAAATCCGCGACTGTCCTTAAAGCTGTGCTCCGCGGAGAGATACATTGTAACAATACTCCCTTTCCTTGTTATTATTGGTAAAATATTAAAGCAGAGCTTCTCGCTCTCACTCAACATGAACTATTAACAATCCTTATGCTGCTAGCATTGAAAAATAGATAGGAAGGTAGATTAGATTTACCGTATTTATCGGCATACAACTCGCACAGGTGTATAACACACACCTTCATTTTAAAGAAGAAGTAAACCCTAATGGGTTTTACTTCCTCTTTGTTTCCCTGCAAAGGTAAAGCATAATGCGATGCATAGTAGTCCATTATGTGTCACTTACCTGACACAGGAGCCAGCGAAGTCACCGCTGTCCCCTTGTGTACGGAGCCTCCATCTTCTTGGTGGGTCTCGCGGCTCCGGCGCTGTCATTCGACGGCGCCGCGATGACGTCACTCCCACGCATGCGCACGGGAGCCGCCACTCGCGGCATATCGCCGCTGAGAGCGGCGCACTCAGTGCGCCCCCGCGCCGCTGTCTACGGCGCATGCGCCATAGACAGCGGTGCTTGTCTTTTGGCAAATATCTCCTAAGCCGTGTAGGTTTAGGAGATATTTCTTTGACCTACAGGTAAGCCTTAATCTAGGCTTACCTGTAGGTCCAAGTGGTTTGTAAGGGTTTACAACCACTTTAAGAGGGAAGTTTCAGGAAAAAAACATATATTTTAAATAAAGAACTTTGAAGCAAAATAAGTGTTACAGTCCATCAATGCATCCTCACCAGTGCCCATCAATGCAGCATGCACAGTGCCCATCTGCATCCTCACCAGTGCCCATCAATGCAGCATGCACAGTGCCCATCTGCATCCTCACCAGTGCCCATTAATGCAGCATGCACAGTGCCCATCTGCATCCTCACCAGTGCCCATCAATGCAGCATGCACCTTGCCCATCAGCAGCCTCACTTTGCCAATTAATGCAGCCTGCACATTGCCCGTTAATTGCCACCTGCACAGTGCCTATTACCAGCCTCTCCATTTCAAATGAATGCAGCCTGCACAGTGCCCATCAGCAGCCTCTCCATTGCCCAATAATGCCACCTCACCATTGCAAATGAATGGCAGCCTGCACGTCCCTGCAAATCTGCAGCCTCGCCAGTGCTGGATTACACAGCGCCGCGATCTCCTGTGTACCCGGCGATCAGTCAGACACAGTTCTGCCTCCTGGTCCGCCTCCTGTGATGGACAGAACAGTGGTCCAGTCCTGGCCTAGAAGGCGAGGACTGGACCACTGTTCTGTGACTGAGTGTCGGGTACACAGAAAATCGGCGCACTGTGTAGTCAGGCGGCGCCCGCCCCCCTCCTTCCACTCAGAGACAGCAGGAATCGGCGTATAACACGCACACGCGATTTCCTCCTGGTCAACAATTACAAAAAAATGTCCGATCGGACCATGTTGTCGGAAAATCCGCCCGTGTGTGGGCTCCATCTGACTTTTGCTCTCAAATTTTCCGACAACAAAATCCAATCGGACCTTTTCCGATCGTGTGTAGAGAATTCCGACGGACAAAGTGCCACGCATGCTCAGATCAAGTTATGAGACCAAAGCTATCGGCTACTAGCCTCTACGTAGTCCCGTTGTATGCAACAAACGTCACCGCGTTCAGAATGATCGGATTTTCCGACAACTTTGTCCGACCGTGTGTATGCAACACCAGTGTCGGACAAAATCCGTCGGAAAAAATCCGACGGATTTTGTGGTCGGAATTTCCGACTGTGTGTACGGGGGCTTAGATGAAACTTTAAAAACTTTAGCTTTAACAACACTTGTTATGAGATTTTAGTGATTGGGTTTAGATCCAGTTTAGTTGTAATTCCCGCCTTGGCTCCCAATCCCGATGTGAGGTCTACAGAACGGGACCTCTTCCTCAACCACCCACATTTTAGACTTCTCTCCCCCATTTATTTAGGTGGTGTCTAATAGTGTTAGGAAAAGTCCGAAAGTGTCACCTTCTCCAGTTTCCTCCGGCATATTTCTCTTTCTTACTTTTTAAATAGTTCTAGGAATGTGCGGGCCGCATTCTGATAAATGAGCACCTGTCTCGGGGCCCAGCCATGACCCCCTGCTAGGAGAAGATCCCTGACCTCTGCACTCCATTTATTGTTTGTAGCCTTTTCAGCCAGCATTGTAACTGTATCTGGGGCCTGTGTATGCATTCCCCCCCCCCCCAAGGTCAGCGCTATTTTTCAGCCCCCGTGTCACCCTTTCGCTGGAATTTCTCGCCTGTGTTTTGTCAGAGCTTAGCGGGGTGCAAGAAGTAAGATGTCTCTCATGTCCCAGACGGCGGCTGTGAAGCCCATTCGTGTTTTTCTTCTCATCTCATCCTCCAAATTCACTGTCACGTACAAAGTGCACAGGATTCTGGGAGAGAGCCTGAGCCCGAGGTAATAATGGGCAGCATGAATCTTCTGAAGATTATAGATGACCCCATAGAAATGTGAGAAGACTTCAAAGATGGCCGGGGGGGGGGGGGTGGCATGGCTTGCGGGGAACTTATAAGTATAAATAGGAGAACTCCTATGAACTTTCTTTCTGGTCTGGCTCATATCAGGCTGTTGATGTGAAAGCGAGATGCATGGCGAAGGGTGCGGCCATGTTGCCCTGTGACTTGATCTGTTCCGTCTTTCACGGTAATCTCAGCTCTGCTGGTGGTTCTCCGACAACTGGAAGGCAGATGTTGTCCAGCCTTTCTGAAACTGCTATTGCTGTTGTTGCCGGTATTCATGTCTCATCATCTCTGGAGGCTTCATTATCTTTCTAATAGTATGATTAGCTTCCTGTTGCTGCAGGGAAAAGCCGCATAAGGTGATCATGTCAATGATGTATGCGGCCTATTTGTAGGGTGAGCATGTATATAATTGCAAACATACATAAACAATTCAAGTAAGCTAATAGACTATATATTGCTACACTCCATAAAGAATGGTTTAAATCTGCAACATCCTGTCAACTGTCCCTGTGCACATGCCTACTGTCAACTGTCCCTGTGCACATGCCTACTTTCAACTGTCCCTGTGCATATGTTTACTGTCAACTGTCCCTGTGCACATGCCTACTGTCAACTGTCCCTGTGCACATGCCTACTTTCAACTGTCCCTGTGCATATGTCTACTGTCAACTGTCCCTGTGCACATGCCTACTGTCAACTGTCCCTGTGCACATGCCTACTGTCAACTGTCCCTGTGCACATGCCTACTGTCCCTGTGCACATGCTATTGTCAACTACCCCTGCGAACATGCCTACTGTCAACTGTCCCTGTGCACATGCTATTGTCAACTATCCATGTGCACATGCCTATTGTCAACTGTCCCTTTGCACATGTCTACTGTCAACTGTCCCTCTGCACATGTCTACTGTCAACTGTCCCTGTGCACATGCCTACTGTCAACTGTCCCTGTGCACATGCTATTGTCAACTACCCCTGTGAACATGCCTACTGTCAACTGTCCCTGTGCACATGCCTACTACATGTCATGTGTGTCCATCCAGTCCATACATGAGAAGATTCACTAGCATCCAGTTAGTCCATACATGACAAGATTCACTCGTGTCCATCCAGTCCATACATGACAAGATTTACTTGCGTCCATCCAGTCCATACTTGACAAGATTCATGTGTATCCAGCCAGTCCATACATGAAAGAAAAATTGGACTCATCCTGGAAATAGACTACACAAATGACCCTAACATACTAGATTGAAGGATTTTAACGGTACCAAATGAGTAAAAAAAATATCAACAAGATTCACTTGTGTCCAGCCAGTCCATACATGACTAGATTCACTTGCATCCAGCTAGTCCATACGTGACCAGATTCACTTGTGTCCAGCCAGTCCATACATGACTAGATTCACTTGCATCCAGCTAGTCCATACGTGACCAGATTCACATGTGTCCAGCCAGTCCATACATGGAAAGATTCACTTGTGTGCAGCCAGTCCATACATGACAGCTTTCTTTATGCATGCTTCTATAATCTTCTAGACGGTAGTAGGGTCACCTGCAGTAGAGCAGATCTCAAAAAGTGAAGTTTTGTTATCGTATTGCAACCAGATGTATTAATTGTGCCAAAACAGTGCCCTGAAAAATGTACCATTTTGTCTTTAATTCCTCTAGAAATGTAGCAATGCACTTCCTATGCCTAGGCAGGCACTCCTGTTCTGTAGGCCCATAGCTTTATAATTGCAGCGTGAGATCATCCTAGGCACTGCTGTCTCAGACTGCTAGTCTCACCAGGTCTGGAGTGAGATTTGGTGAAGTCTCCTGTTCTTCTCACGGTTCTCCTTGCTGGAGAGAAAGCTGTACCTGAGAAGCTGCAGTGAAAGGGTCTCTCTGCTTTTGCTTCATCCATTCTATGGACCTGAGAGTGCTATACTTCTCTTGCTGCTTCTTGAATATTCCCCTACCAGTCATCAGATAACCATTTTCTACCAAGATGTCCGCCTCCATGCAGAAGCCCTTTGCAGAAGGTCAGCTGCCAGAGAGACCACAGGCAATACGGGTGACCAGTCATTTGCCCTCTGCCTGTTTGTGGTCACAGCTTCCATAGCTCAGGTCCTCTTGTGATTCACGAAACGAAGTATAACGTATGCTAAGAAATGGCACTTTGTAACAAATTATGAAAATTATATTACCTGGTAAATAAGGAGGTACCATCTGGCTCCTCTGTGTACATTGAATACACATTTTCCTATATTTTTGTAGATACAGTGGGCATAGAAAAGAATCCCCCCCCCCCCTTAAAATAATCACATTTTGTTACTTTTATCCAGCTGTATTTACTCAGTGCAACTTATAACATCCAAGTAAAAAAAAAAAAGTAACGTCAACATGTCAGAAGAAAAATCTACAACGGTATCACTGAACTGAAAAAAGGGATCAGCCCCCCTCTAAAAAAAAAGACTTGTAAACTCGATCAGGTGTAGCTAATCACCTTCTCAATGGCACACAACAAAGCCAATTGACTTTCAACTGTGATCAGCTGTGGTCATTGTGATTAGCTCAGCATGAAAAAAGCTTTCCTGGAGCATTTCAGTCCCTGATAGTACAACTGAGGCAAACAATCAACTATGGGCGGCAAGGCACTGTCCAAAGATCTCTGGGATAAAGTTGTGGACAGACACAAGTCAGGAGATTGATACAAAGGCTCTATCAATGCCTAGAAGCAGAGTGAAGTCTATTATTAAGAAGTGTAAGGTATTTGGTACAACACAGACCCTCCCAGGATCAAGATGTCACTCCAAACTGGATGAAAGAGCCAGGGGGAAACTGGTCAGAGAGGCCACCAACTACCGCAACTCTGACAAAGAGTGGTCATTGTGTGCATGTGACGCCAATATCACCAATTCTCCACAAATGTGACTTGTATGGGGGGAGGGGTGCAAGAAAAAAGGCACTCCTCAAGAAAGGCCACATGTCATCACCACTGAGCTTTGCCAAATCGCATCGCGAAGACTCAGAGGCCACATGGAAAAAGGTGTTATGGTCAGATGAGACTAAAATTGAATGATTTGGCCTTAACACCAAACGGTATGTCTGGTGGAAATCCCTCCAATTAACACCATTTCTACAGTAAAGCCTGGAGGCGGTAATATCTTGGAATTGGGGGGGGGGGGTAATATACTATTATGGGGGTGTTTCTCTGCAGCAGGGACTGGAGCACTTGTCAGGATAGAAGAAAAATGAATGGCACAAAAAAAAGAGGAACATCTGCTGCCAGAAAGTTGTCAATGGGAAGAAGGTTTCCCTTCCAAAGCACACAGCAACAATGAGCACACAGTGGTTAGAGAAGGTGGGGTAATGTCCTTGCATGGCCTAGTCAGGGTCCAGACAAACCACAATTGAAAATCTGTGGAATGACTTGAAGACTGCAGTCCACAAACGGTCACCATCAAATGAAACTGTCACGAGGGCCCACGTACATGATGCGAGACCGAAGTAGTGGGGAGGCCACCCTTGCACCTCGGGTCATTAAAGCCTCTGGAGATGGAGACTTGATGGGTGCCAGGGGTGCAGAGCACTGTGCAAGCCTTAGTCCGAGATCCGTGCCGAGGTCAAGTCCAGTTGGGCAACGAAGCATAAAAGGGTTAATCAGAAGAGGAATGGTCGAGATCCAAGCCGGGGTGGGTTCCAATCTGGCAGCTGAGTACAAAAGGGGCAAAGAAGTAGAATGGTTAAGGTACAAATACGAGGTCAAAGGCAAGCAGCAATCAAGAGTAGTCAAATAGGTTTCCAGTCACAACAGGTTCAGACAGATCACACACTAGCACAGGAACAAGGGGGGACTGAAGATAATCCAGCAATTTGGCAGTATCTGGGCTGGGCTTATATAGGGATGTTTGAGGTCACTCCCTGTGCGCCTCCTGGGTATTTTTCAGCCTTTTTCCATCAGGTTGGTGTCACTTCCTGTGCGCCTCCTGGGTATTTTCCCGCCTTTATCCATCAGGTTGTGGTCACTTCCTGGGCGCCTCCTGGACATTTTCCCGCCTTTTTCCATCAGGTTGATGTCACTTCCTGTGAGCCTCCTGGGCATTTTCCCGCCTTTTTCCATCAGGTTGATGTCACTTCATGTGCGCCTCCGGGATATTTTCCCGCCTTTTTCCATCAGGTTGTGGACACTTGATGTGCGCCTCCTGGGCATTTTCCCGCCTTTTTCCATCAGGTTGATGTCACTTCCTGTGGGCCTCCTGGGCATTTTCCCGCCTTTTTCCATCAGGTTAAAGTCACTTCCTGTGCACGTCCTGGGCATTTTCCTGCCCCTTTCCATCAAGTCTTCTGCGTAGGTGCGGGTTGGCGCCATGAGGCGTCTTTGACGCATGTTCAGTTGTCACAGATTTCCTCTTGCGCCATTGGTGCATGCGTAGTAAGCCCTGGACTCTAGGCCCCTTTCGCACTGGGGCGGGAGCCGCGGTGACGGTAAAGCAGCGCTATATTTAGCGCTGCTTTACCGTAGTTTTAGCCGTGGGATTCGGCCGCTCGCGGTGCGGTTTTACCACCCGCAAAGGGGCGCCATAGCGGCACTTTGCGGCGGTTTTGCAGCGGTATTACCGCGGTGTCCCATTGATTTCAATGGGTAGGAGCGGTATAGGAGCGGTGAATACACCGCTATACCGCTCCAAAGATGCTGCTAGCAGGACATTTTTTACCGTCCTGCTAGCGCACCGCTCCAGTGTGAAAGCCCTCCGGCTTTCACACTGGAGTGAATGGGGCCGGTTTTTTCAGGCGGTGTACAGGCGCTATTTTTAGCGCTGTACCGCCTGAAAACCACCCCAGTGTGAAAGGGGTCTTACAGTAACTGAACTTGAGCAGTTCTGCAAAGAAGAGCGGTAAAATATTGCAAAGTTAGTGGAGACAAATCTCAACAGACTAAAGGCTGGAATTACAACAAAAGGGGGTTCAACAAAATACTGACACAAGGGGGGTGATCCTTTTTCCAACTGATTCTGTTTAAAGTTTTGGTGTTATATCTTTCCCTTGGATGTTACAAGTTGCATAAATACAGCTGGATAAAACAAAAACGGAGTCTGCCTTCATTTCAGGCTGCAAAGCAACAAAATGTGATGGGGGGGGGGGGGGGGCAATTATTTTCTATACCCGCTGTATCTCCTTATAAACATGGCAGCCATGGACCCTTAATTGTTTCTAGAAAATGCACAAAGAAAGGCCGTTCCTGGTGCCAAATGCCATCTCATATTTTCCATAGCCGGTTACAGTATTGCCATTACTTCACATGTGTTTGAGGCCCCATTTTTGTGATACAAGTAATCAGTTCATGGTGTTCCTTTTGATGATACGTTGCTGTGTGACTTTTACAGTTTATCACAACTGTTCCTGTCTGGAATGTATTTGTGATATTCATTCATTTTATTTATCTGAGCCTCAGGGCTGTGTTCATCACTCCGGATGTTGCATTTGGGCTCCCTGTGACTATGGGCAGGCGATGGACGTTCAAATATTCTTAATAAATAGTAAACAAACCTTGAAGCCCAAATAAACTTTCAATTTTAATCAGATAAATACATTCCACCTGCATCAAAACAAAAGGTGCGCAAAGTCCGTTCATTTTCTTTAACCCCCCGTATAGACAAATGATGGCGGGCAGGGACTCCTCTCATTCTGGCACATAGTCATATAACGGCGCCCGGTCTCACCACGATCGCGCGCCCGTGGGGACACGGCACAACCCTGATCTCAGTAAAGAGAGTAAAGAGATGGGTCTTTTCCCATGTGATCCACTGTGTCCAATCACAGCCCAGCACATGTAAACAAGGAAGGTGGTGAAAGTGCCCGGTGGTTAAAAAGCAACCATAGCCTGAGTAAAAAAAAAAGCCTATCCCCTGCCAGCATGCTGCAGAGAAGGACCCTCTGAGTAGAAAAGCTGCAAAGAAGGACCTTGTGGAAGCAGCGGTTTCTCTGCATGCCCACTGAAGAGTCAGACTTCTAGCTCTGCAAACAGTAAATCTCATACTTATTGGGATTCGGGAGCTCAAGTTCTGAGTTAGCGCGGGGGGGGTTGGACCTCTGCAGGGAGACCACTGCTTCCCCAAGGTCCTTATTTGCAGCTTTTCTACCCAGGCTGTGACTGTTTGGTAAATGAACCCTAGGGCTTCATGCACACTGATCAATTTCTCTGCTCCTTTAAATGCCTGGCAGGAGAAAGGCTGCTTAAAGCGGAGTTCCACCCAAAAATGGATCTTCTTATTTAAGTACTGGTGACCCCCTGACATGCCACATTTGGTCACTGGCTGTCACTGCCTATTGCTGTCACAAGAGATGTTTACATTCCTTGTGACAGCAATAAAAGTGATAAAAAACACTAAAAATTAATGAAAGAAATAATAAAAAAAATGTAATAAAAATAAAAAATGTAAAGCGCCCCTGTCTCCCCGTGCTTTGGCACAAAGGCGAACGCTCCTCTGATGCTGGCATCTAGGCTACAGCAACCTCGGATCTTGGCATCTAGGCTACAACAACCTCTGGTCCCGGCATCTAGGCTACAACAACCTCGGATCCTGGCATCTAGGCTACAACAACCTTGGATCCTGGCATCTAGGCTACAACAACCTTGGATCCTGGCATCTAGGCTACAACAACCTTGGATCCTGGCATCTAGGCTACAACAACCTCGGATGCCGGCATCTAGGCTACAACAACCTCGGGTCCCGGCATCTTGGCTACAACAACCTCGGATCCTGGCATCTAGGCTACAACAACCTTGGATGCCGGCATCTAGGCTACAACAACCTTGGATGCCGGCATCTAGGCTACAACAACCTCGGGTCCCGGCATCTTGGCTACAACAACCTTGGATCCTGGCATCTAGGCTACAACAACCTCGGATGCCGGCATCTAGGCTACAACAACCTCGGGTCCCGGCATCTTGGCTACAACAACCTCGGATCCTGGCATCTAGGCTACAGCAACCTTGGATCCTGGCATCTAGGCTACAACAACCTTGCGTCCTGGCATCTAGGCTACAACAACCTTGGGTCCTGGCATCTAGGCTACAGCAACCTTGGATCCTGGCATCTAGGCTACAACAACCTCGGGTCCCGGCATCTTGGCTACAACAACCTCAGATCCTGGCATCTAGGCTACAACAACCTTGGATCCTAGCATCTAGGCTACAACAACCTCGGATGCCGGCATCTAGGCTACAGCAACCTCGGATCCTGGCATCTAGGCTACAGCAACCTCGGATCCTGGCATCTAGGCTACAACAACCTCGGGTCCCGGCATCTAGGCTACAACAACCTCGGGTCCTGGCATCTAGGCTACAGCAACCTCGGATCCTGGCATCTAGGCTACAACAACCTCAGATCCTGGCATCTAGGCTACAACAACCTCGGATCCTGGCATCTAGGCTACAGCAACCTCGGATCCTGGCATCTAGGCTACAACAACCTCGGGTCCCGGCATCTAGGCTACAACAACCTTGGATCCTGGCATCTAGGCTACAACAACCTCGGATCCTGGCATCTAGGCTACAACAACCTCGGGTCCCGGCATCTAGGCTACAACAACCTCGGATCCTGGCATCTAGGCTACAACGACCTTGGATCCTAGCATCTAGGCTACAACAACCTCGGATGCCGGCATCTAGGCTACAGCAACCTCGGATCCTGGCATCTAGGCTACAGCAACCTCGGATCCTGGCATCTAGGCTACAACAACCTCGGATCCTGGCATCTAGGCTACAGCAACCTTGGATCCTGGCATCTGGGCTACAACAACCTCGGATCCTGGCATCTAGGCTACAGCAACCTCGGATCCTGGCATCTAGGCTACAACAACCTCGGATCCTGGCATCTAGGCTACAACAACCTCGGATCCTGGCATCTAGGCTACAGCAACCTTGGATCCTGGCATCTAGGCTACAGCAACCTTGGACCCCGGCATCTAGGCTACAACAACCTCGGATCCCGGCATCTAGGCTACAACAACCTCGGGTCCCGGCATCTAGGCTCCAACAACCTCGGGTCCCGGCATCTAGGCTACAACAACCTCGGATCCCAGCATCTAGGCTACAACAACCTCGGATCCTGGCATCTAGGCTACAACAACCTCGGGTCCCGGCATCTAGGCTACAGCAACCTCGGGTCCTGGCATCTAGGCTACAACAACCTTGGATCCTGGCATCTAGGCTACAACAACCTCGGGTCCCGGCATCTAGGCTACAGCAACCTCGGGTCCCGGCATCTAGGCTACAGCAACCTCTGATCCTGGCATCTAGGCTACAACAACCTCGGATCCTGGCATCTAGGCTACAACAACCTTGGATCCTGGCATCTAGGCTACAACAACCTCTGGGCAACTTCTGCCTCTCAGATAAGTTCCCACTGACACCATTGATCTTTTTAGCTATCTGTAAGGGGGTAATTATTCCCAATGACCACAAGTGTGGTCTGTATACAAACTGTAATGGCATTAGTGTATCTTGGGGTTAAAACAATCCGTTTCGTTGAGCCTGATGCCTCAGTACAGAGAGCCAAAGTTATTAGAAATGTTCATTCTCTGCAGCTTTTATGTCATCATGTGTACACAATTAAATGTCCCACGTCTTTTATTAGGTAATTGTTATTAATTCTAAATTTGTTCATTACTTTTTCCTTCATTTCTTGCATATTTTTTAATTCATTATTATTAAGATGGAATTAAAGTTTACAGCCGTGGCCAAAAGTTTAATGTACATTTCCACAAAGTCTTCTGCCTCAGTTTTTATGATGGCAATGTGCATATAGTCCAGAATGTTCTGAAGAGTGATCAGATGAATTGCAGTTAATTACAAAGTCCCTCTTTGCCATGAAAAGTAACTTAATCCTATAAAAAAAAATTTCACTGCATTTGTAAAGAAGGCTTCAGGGCCCCCAAAAAGTCCAGCAAATGCCAGGACCGTCTCCTACAGTTGTGGGACCGGGGCACTGCCAGTGCAGAGCTTCCTCAGAAATGGCAGCAGGCAGGTGTGAGGACATCGGCACGCCCAGTGAGGAGAAGACTTTGGAGGATGGCCTGGTGTCAAGAAGGGCAGCAAAGAAGACACTTCTCTCCAGGATAAAGGGACAGACTGACATTCTATAATAGGTACAGGGATTGGACTGCTGAGGACTGGGGTAAAGTCATTGTCTCTGATGATTCCCCTTTCCGATTTGTTTCCCCTTTGATTCCCCTTTCCCCTTCCCTTGTCCAGAGAAGAAAAGGGGAGCACTACCATCAGTCCTGTGTCATGCCAACAGTAAAGCATCCCGATAACCATTCATGTGTCGGGGTTGCTTCTCAGCCAAGGGAGTGAGGGGATCACTCACAATTTTGCCTAATGCCGCGTACACACGGTCGGAATTTCCGATGGAAACAGTCCGATGGGAGCTTTTCATCGGATTTTCCGACCGTGTGTACGCCCATCTGTTGGAATTTCCGACGGACTTTGGATTGAGAACCTGTTCTTAATTTTTCTGACGGAGAACCTTTCTATCGGATTATGCAATTACTATGTATGCAATTCCGACACTCAAAATTCCGACGCATGCTCGGAAACAATTTGACGCATGCTCGGAAACAATTTGACGCATGCTCGGAAGCATTAAACTTCCCTTTTATAGTGCAGTCGAACATTTTTTTAAGGCGTGGTGTTATTGACCGTTGGAATTTGGTGTGACCGTGTGTAGGCAAGACAGTTTGAGCGAAATTCCGTCGGAATTCCGACGGGAAAACCATCAGAGTTTTTTCCGACAAGAATTCCGACCGTGTGTAAGAATGCCATGAATAAAGAATGGTACAAAAACATCCTCCGAGAGGAACTTCTCCCAACCATCCAAGAACAGCTTGGTGAGGAACCTTTTCCAGCATGATGGAGCACCTTGCCATAAGGCAAAAGTCATATCTAAGTGGCTTGGGGAACAAAACATCAAACATTTTGGTTTCCATGGCCAGGAAACTCCCCAGACCTTAACCCCATTGGGAATTTGTGGTCAATCCTCAAGAGGCGGGTGAACAAACTCCAAGCATTCATTGTGGAAGAATGGGCTGCCAACAGTCAGGATGCGGCCAGAAGTTGATTGACAGCATGCCGGGGGGAATTGCAGAGGTCTTGAAAAAGAAGAATCAACACTGCAAATATTGATAAATTGATAAACTTCATGTCATTGTCAATAAAAGCAATGAAATGCTACAACCAACTACACAGTAAAACCGACTTTACCAAACTTGACCCTCATCACAGATGGGAAACAGACCTCGCACTCACCTTCTCTGACTCTCAATGGCAAAGTGCACTCAAGTCTATCTACAAATCCACTAAATGTGCTGCCCTATGGGAACTCACACAGAAAATCTCACTACGGTGGTACCTTACACCATCCAAACTATCCTCCTTTGACCCCCGTAAACCCTCCACCTGCTGGAGGTGCAATTCAAACATTGGAGATATGCTCCACATTTTCTGGGCCTGCCCCAAACTACAAAACTACTGGACTAACATATTCCAGCTCATCACGAATATTTCCAAACGCGCTACCCCTCCGTCACCGGCACTTGCAATCCTTAATCTAACTGTTGAAGACCTTCCCTACCCCTCAAGATACACGACAACACACATTCTTCTTGCTGCAAGACTTAACATCATCAGACACTGGAAATCTGATGCCGCGCTGACATTATCCCAAGTCGTTGACTTGGTAAACCTGCATCACAGCTACGAAACGGTGACGACATCCAACAACACTCAATCCACCAAAACAGCCCTCCACTGGCAACCCTGGACTAACTGGAAATCAGCTGCTACTAGTTCTTAATGACTTCAATACATAGACCGACGATTTCCTCTTGACCGAGCAACTCTACTGGACCCTCCCTTCCCTTACTTTCACCTAGACTGCCAAATTACATACACCCAACTACTACTGAATTTTTGTATCCACACTTGCACCTGTCCACTCCTGTGGCACTAATGAACCCATTTGGGGTGCCACTCGAGTGGTTAGGTTGGTATACTGGAAAATATTTCTCCTTGTTCGACCTTTCTACATGTTAATTGTTAATACTGCATACTGTTTGATATATGCTACTGAACAAGTGTTTGATTGTTCAACCCAACTTTCATGATACCTTCAACGTCGTTGCACGACGTACAATGTTTAATTGTACACTGTATTATTCTGAAAAATCAATAAAAACTTATTGTATAAAAAAAAAAAAAAAAAGCAATGAAATGCTTGTAATTATACTTCAGTATCCCATAGTAACAAAACACTGAAGCAGCAGACCTTATGAAAATTAAATTAATATTTGTGTCTTTCTCAAAACTTTTGGTCAGGGCTGTATGTCCAGGCAAACTTTATTTCTTATTTTTTTTAGATTTGGATAGACTGGGGAAGGATTAGAACTCTGGTTGGGTTTTACCGTTACTTGGAGATTTTTCCTCCACTGTCCCGGTGATAATGGTTCCAGTAGACAGGAGGTGAGGGAAAATCCCCGACACCAACACAGACTGAGTCTTGAGAACACGGGGGCATGAGCTCAAACCAGCAGGAGGAAAGTGCAAAACTGAAGCTGTTGCCACCCATGTATTACATATGTATAGTGGCAAAGGGGTGGGCTTTAACACCTATAAACTGCACATATGCATCACTGGGTATCCGATGTCTCTGTGCTGAGAACGGAATCACTATGCAGTCCCAGCGCAGGGACCGAACTCTCAAAGACCGCTCTCGGCCCCTGCTAACGATTGGTAGCCAGCCAGTCATAGTGGTCACATGATCATCGATCCTTCCTACCCACAGCTCCCCTGGATATAAAAAAAATCCAAATAAAGGGACGCTGAGGCTGGATAGAAAGGGGTTAAAAAGTATTATTTGACTGATAGAGTAGTTAAAAGGAAAAGTATGGGGAAAGCTCGTTTGGCTGCACTTCTCTGGATCAACAGGAGTTCATTCTGCACTCCTGTGACTATTTATCTCAGAGTGCTAAACCTTTCATCCAATTTCTAAATTGCTAAATTGCTGTAAATTCCAAAAGCCGATACAGTGCAACCTTGGATTACAAGCATAATCCGTTCCAGGAGAATGCTTGTAATCCAAAGCACTCGCATAGCAAAGCGAGTTTCCCCATAGAAGTCAATGGAAACAAAGATAATTTGTTCCGCATTGACTTCTATTGCATGCAATACCACAAGTGGCCAGAGGTGGGGGGAGGGCACTGGAGAGAGACTCGAAAATACTCGGGGACAGCTCGGAAACACTCGGGAATGGGGTATTTCTGAGTCATTTCGAGTATTTCCGAACGGCTCCCAACCGTTCAGAATGTCACGGCGCCCCCGCACCTCTGGCCAAATGCGATACTGCACCGCCCATTAGCTTGAATTCTGCTCGTTTTGCGAGACAACACTCGCAAACCGAGTCAGAATTAAAAAAAAAAAATAGTTGCTCGTCTTTCAAAACGCTCTTTAACCGCATTACTCGTAAACCAAGGTTCCTCTGTATAAGGGAATAATAGTGGTAAAAAAGCACTTGTGGGTTTAAAGTGGGTTGTAAAGGCTGAAGGTTTTTAACCTAATGAATTCTATGCGTGAAGGTAAAAAACCTTCTGTGTGCAGCAGACCCCCCCCCCCCCCCCATCCCCCACAATCCATACCTGGGCCTCATCTAGATCCAGCGCTGTCCATGAGAGCTTCAGCTGTCAAAAGACTCTCCCTCCTCATTGGCTGAGACAGGAATGCAGTGCGATTCCTGTCAGAATCACATGCAGTTTCCTGCACAGCTCCTGTGTGAGCCCAGGCTTGTCATAGTGACTTCAGTGTGGGTTCACACATGAGCTGTGCGGGCAACTGCATGTGATTGGGACAGGAATCGCACCCCAATCTTGCTCAAATCGCATTCAAATCTTTGCAGTGCGACTTGACCCAATTTATTTTGTATGGGCTCAAATCGTACCGCACGTTATCGGTATCGGCGAGTACTTGAGCACAAGTATCGGTACTCTTACTCGCTCTTCAAAAAAAAAAAAACAGGTATCAGTGCTTTCCTATTATAAATGTTATCGCAACAAGATTGTGGAAATGGGCCTCTACTGTACTGTACCGTCAATTGCTTTTTGGGCACTGCAGATCACTTTGTTCTTCATCCAGCAGGAGCGGCGGAGAGCCAAGACTTTCTGTGAGAAAAAGTGGAAAAAGTTTATTCCGCGCTGGGAATGAAAAGAAAAAGAGGCCGATGACCACATTGGTTGCATAGATGTTGGCATTTCAAACAACAGAAAATAGATGTTGTTCACGTCTGGTGACGCTCTGTGCTGGAAGCGCTCCCAGTTACATGAAGTGTTTCATAATCTGATGAACGCCTGCGTATAATTCACAACTTCTTTGGTTCACCCTGGCCGATCGTTATCAGATTAGCAGTCTGCTCGGGATTAAAGTTGTCAGGAAGCTTGTAAATTCAATTATTTCCACTTTTTCCTGATTGTGTTCAGTTCTGGCAAACCCGTTGTAGATTTGGTGTGCAGAAGGGTTGGAATGCCTATCCAGTTTATAACCCATAACCACTTCTGGACTAGACGCTAGACGCTAAAAAACAATACCGGGATAATGTCTGCATCTCCAGACATCATCCCGATATAACCACTCGAAGTCCAGTGACGAATGGGTCGCTCCAGACATCATCCCAGTATAACCACTCGAAGTCCAGTGACGAATGGGGCGCTCCAGACATCATCCCAGTATAACCACTCGAAGTCCAGTGACGAATGGGTCGCTCCAGACATCATCCCAGTATAACCACTCGAAGTCTAGTGATGAATGGGGTGCTCCAGACATCATCCCAGTATAACCACTCAAAGTCCAGTGACGAATGGGGCGCTCCAGACATCATCCCGGTATAACCACTCGAAGTCCAGTGACGACTGGGGCGCTCCAGACATCATCCCGGTATAACCACTCGAAGTCTAGTGATGAATGGGTCACTCCAGACATCATCCCGGTATAACCACTCGAAGTCCAGTGACGAATGGGGCGCTCCAGACATCATCCCAGTATAACCACTCGAAGTCCAGTGACGAATGGGGTGCTCCAGACATCATCCCGGTATAACCACTCAAAGTCCAGTGACGAATGGGGTGCTCCAGACATCATCCCGGTATAACGACTCAAAGTCTAGTGATGAATGGGGCTCTCCAGACATCCCGGTATAACCACTCGAAGTCCAGTGACAAATGGGGCGCTCCAGACATCATCCCATTATAACCACTCGAAGTCCAGTGACGAATGGGGCGCTCCAGACATCATCCCGGTATAACCACTCAAAGTCTAGTGATGAATGGGGCTCTCCAGACATCATCCTAGTATAACCACTCGAAGTCCAGTGACGAATGGGGCACTCCAGACATCACCCCGGTATAACCACTAGAAGTCTAGTGACGAATGGGTCATTGCAGACATCATCCCGGTATAACCACTCGAACTCTAGTGACGTATGGGTCGCTCCAGACATCATCCTGATATAACCACTCGAAGTCTAGTGACGTATGGGTCACTCCAGACATCATCCCAGTATAACCACTCGAAGTCTAGTGACGTATGGGTCACTCCAGACATCATCCCAGTATAACCACTCAAAGTCTAGTGATGAATGGGTCACTCCAGTCATCATCCCGGTATAACCACTCAAAGTCTAGTGATGAATGGGTCACTCCAGACATCATCCCGGTATAACCACTCGAAGTCCAGTGACGAATGGGGCGCTCCAGACATTATCCCGGTATAACCACTCATAGTCTAGTGATGAATGGAGCTCTCCAGACATCATCCCGATATAACCACTCATAGTCTAGTGACGAATGGGGCTCTCCAGACATCATCCTAGTATAACCACTCAAAGTCTAGTGATGAATGGGTCACTCCAGACATCATCCCAGTATAACCACTCGAAGTCTAGTGACGTATGGGTCACTCCAGACATCATCCCAGTATAACCACTCGAAGTCTAGTGACGTATGGGTCACTCCAGACATCATCCCAGTATAACCACTCAAAGTCTAGTGATGAATGGGTCACTCCAGTCATCATCCCGGTATAACCACTCAAAGTCTAGTGATGAATGGGTCACTCCAGACATCATCCCGGTATAACCACTCGAAGTCCAGTGACGAATGGGGCGCTCCAGACATTATCCCGGTATAACCACTCATAGTCTAGTGATGAATGGAGCTCTCCAGACATCATCCCGATATAACCACTCATAGTCTAGTGACGAATGGGGCTCTCCAGACATCATCCTAGTATAACCACTCAAAGTCTAGTGATGAATGGGTCACTCCAGACATCATCCCAGTATAACCACTCGAAGTCTAGTGACGTATGGGTCACGCCAGACATCATCCCAGTATAACCACTCATAGTCTAGTGATGAATGGAGCTCTCCAGACATCATCCCAGTATAACCACTCATAGTCTAGTGACGAATGGGTCACTCCAGACATCATCCTGATATAACCACTCGACGTCCAGTGACGACTGGGGCGCTCCAGACATCATCCCGGTATAACCACTCGAAGTCTAGTGACGTATGGGTCGCTCCAGACATCATCCTGGTATAACCACTCGAAGTCCAGTGACGAATGGGGCGCTCCAGACATCATCCCGGTATAACCACTCGAAGTCTAGTGACGTATGGGTCGCTCCAGACATCATCCTGGTATAACCACTCGAAGTCCAGTGACGAATGGGGCGCTCCAGACATCATCCCGGTATAACCACTCATAGTCTAGTGATGAATGGAGCTCTCCAGACATCATCCCAGTATAACCACTCATAGTCTAGTGACGAATGGGTCACTCCAGACATCATCCTGATATAACCACTCGACGTCCAGTGACGACTGGGGCGCTCCAGACATCATCCCGGTATAACCACTCGTAGTCTAGTGATGAATGGGGCGCTCCAGACATCATCCCGGTATAACCACTCGAAGTCTAGTGACGAATGGGTCGCTCCAGACATCATCCCGGTATAACCACTCGAAGTCTAGTGACGTATGGGTCGCTCCAGACATCATTCCGGTATAACCACTCGAAGTCTAGTGACGTATGGGTCGCTCCAGACATCATCCTGGTATAACCACTCGAAATCCGGGGGCGAATGGGGCGCTCCAGACATCATCCCGGTATAACCACTCGAAGTCTAGTGATGAATGGGGTCGCTCCAGACATCATCCTGGTATAACCACTCAAAGTCCAGTGACGTATGGGCCACTCCAGACATCATCCTGGTATAACCACTCGAAGTCTAGTGACGTATGGGTCGCTCCAGACATCATCCTGGTATAACCACTCGAAATCCGGGGGCGAATGGGGCGCTCCAGACATCATCCCAGTATAACCACTCGAAATCCGGGGGCGAATCTATGGACGCCGAATGCTGGACTCGGGAGCGCGCCCGCAAGGTAACCCCTTTGGGGAAGTGCTTCTCCGAGGGGCACAGTGGAGGTAAGTATGATATGTTTGTTATTTAAAAAAAAAAAAAAAATGTACCTTTACAATCACTTTAACCACCTGAGACCCAGAGTACGTCATATGACGTCTTTTTGGTCTCAGGGGGTATATCTGAATGATGGGTGTAGCTACAGACATCATTCAGATATTGCCGGTTTCAGCCGGCGATTCCCTGCACCATAAGAACGATCATAGCGGCTGTTCCGCCGCTTGATCGTTCTTACGGGCGGCGGGAGGGGACGCCCCCCCCCCTCCCGCCGCCCTCCGGTGCTTCTACCGACTCACCGCTTCCATCGGTGAGTCGGACTCGGGATCCGCCGGCACCGGATGATGATCATAGAGATTTCCGGCGGACCAGATGGTCGCCGGAGTCTCTATGATCGTTCGGAGGCCGGGCGCGATGTTATGACGTCACGCCCGGCCTCTGCATTCAAAAAACGGCGCTGCCTCCGCTGGGAAGCGGTGATCGTTTTTTTTTTATTTTTTTATTTTAGGCTTCCCAGCCTAGAGGTGAGATGTGGGGTCTTATTGACCCCCCATATCTCACTGTAAATAGGTCCGATCATGTAATATTCCTATTACAAGGGATGTTTACAAGGGATGTCCTTGTAATAGGAATAAAAGTAATCAAATATTTTTTTTTTTTTTAAAGTTGTTGAACTAAAAAAATAAAGTAAAATGAACAATAAAAATAAAAAAAAATAAAAATTTAAAGCGCCCTGTCCCCGCGAGCTACGCAGAAGCGAACGCATACGTAAGTCCCGCCCACATATGAAAACGGTGTTCAAACCACACATGTGAGGTATCGCCGCGAACGTTAGAGCGAGAGCAATAATTCTAGCCCTAGACCTCCTCTGTAACTCAAAATATGTAACCAGTAAAAAATGTTAAAGCGTCGACTATGGGGATTTTTAAATACCAAAGATTGGCGCCATTCCACAAGCGCATGCAATTTTGAAGCGTGACATGTTGGGTATCTATTTACTCGGCGTATCTTCATCTTTCACATTATGCAAAAAAATTGGGCTAACTTTACTGGTTTGTTTTTTTTTAAAGCAGGAAACTGTTTTTTTTCTGAAAAAAACGCGTTCGAAAAATTGCTGCGCAAATACTGTGCGAGATAAAAAGTTGCAACGACCGCCATTGTATTCTTTAGGGTCTTTGCTAAAAAAACATATATAATGTTTGGGGGTTCTATGTAATTTTCTAGCAAAAAAATTTGGAATTTTACATGTAGGAGAGAAATGTCAGAATTGGCCTGGATCTCAGGTGGTTAAAGATGAAACCTTTTTCTGACTCTTGGTTTCAAGGTAAAATTATTGTTTGCTGGAACATTACTTAGAACCCCCAAACATTATATATATAGATATATATATATATATATATATATATATATATATATATATATATATATTTTAGCAGAGACCCCAGGGAATAAAATGGCGGTTGTTACATTATTTTAAGTCACATGGTATTTGTGCAGCGATCTTTCAAATGCAATTTTTTGGGGAAAAAAATACACTTTAATGAATAAAAAAAAAAAAAAACGAAACAGTAAAGTTAGCCCTATTTTTTTATAATGTGAAAGATGATGTTATGCCGCGAGAATCGCAAGAGAATTGTGATCTTTATCCTAAGAAAAAAAAAAAAAAAGATTCTAATTTTGACCAGAATTGTACAGCTCTAGCATGAACCCGGCCTAATGCCCCGTACACACGGTCAGAGCATCCGACCACAAAATCCGTCGGATTTTTTCCGACGGACTTTGTCCGAAACTGGTGTTGCATACACACGGTCGGACAAAGTTATCGGAAAATCTGATCATTCTGAACGTGATGACGTTCGTCCGTTACGACGGGACTACGTTCACATTAGTAGCCAATAGCTTTGGTCTCATAATTTGATCTGAGCATGCGTGGCACTTTGTCCGTCAGAATTCTCTACACACGATCGGAAAAAAATCCGATAGGACATTTTCCGTCGGAATTTCCGACCGTGTGTACGGGGCATTAGTGTCAATTGCTCTTTGCACCATCAATCCGGTGTTTCTGGGGGGGGATCCATAACGCAGGGCCGGCTCTCCCATCTCCCCGTGACCATCTGTACAACATCTGGCCAACCTCCTCCTCTGGGTTTGCTGTTATTCTTTGCTGTAACTTTCTGCCAAAATCATCCAAAATAATAACAACAACCGAAGACATCGGGGGGAACGTTCATAAAAATAGACTTAATCCGAAGATTGAAAAATTATTAAAACACTTGAAGTCCTTTCCCAGAATCTCGAGTTCATATCTTATGAAGATTCTCTGCCTTCTATTAATTACAGCCCCTCCCCCCCCCCCTCTTCCCCGACATAAGCTTTAATGTTTTATTATAACTTTTTACATCGGCCTTTTCATTTCGGCCACCAGAAAAATCCACTTTGCTGTCCTGAGCTTATATGGAAATTTTTACATCCGTGAGTTTATCTCTCGCTCTCTCTGCGCCCCGACAATATTTTTATGCAGCAGAGAAATGAGAATCTGCAGCATTCCTTATAAGTGGAGGCGAAGTCGCTTTGGTCGCGGACCAAGAGAAGGTATTAGACTATCGGCATCGCAGTGGGAAAATCCAATTTTAGGAGGATTTGGTGATGTTGTGACAGGATCACCGTGATTGAGAGAGATACCGTCCGGCTATTAGAGATTCCGAAAGATAATTTAATGTGACTCTAAATAGTAGGCTGGGAGTTTTATTGTCGACCTTAAAGGGAACCTGTCCCTGAAATGGGCTGGAAATAATTGCATAAGATGGTAGTCATTTACAATAATCACTAACCATGGATACATTAAATCAGCTGCAGTGCTGAAATAAAAAAAAAATTGTGACAGTCACCACATGTGAACATAAACAATCCAATGTGATAATGAACAAATATTATCAGTGAGCGCAATATATGGTCCCCTAAAGTTGTCCATCTTCTCCCTCTGACCAGGACCCTCTTTGTTTTGGCAGTGTGGACTGATTGCCACCAGGGACACCATCATGCTTTCAGGCCGGGGTCACACTATCGGCGCATTCGACTCCCAGCAGGGTCCCTTCGGGCAGAGCCCCCCCCCCCCTCACATTACTGTAAATATTTTCTTCTATCTTTTCATGTGACAACACTGAAGAAATGACACTTGTCTACAATGTAAAGTAGTGAGTGTACAGCTTGTATAACAGTGTAAATTTGCTGTCCCCTCAAAATAACTCAACACACAGCCATTAATGTCTAAACCGCTGGCAACAAAAGTCTGTACACCCCTAAGTGAAAATGTCCATTGGGCCCAAAGTGTCAATATTTTGTGTGGCCGCCATTATTTTCCAGCTCTGCCTTAACCCTCTTGGGCATGGAGGTCACCAGAGCTTCACAGGTTGTCGCTGGAGTCCTCTTCCCCTCCTCCATGACGACATCACGGAGCTGGTGGATGTTGGAGACCTTGCGCTCCTCCACCTTCCGTTTGAGGATGTCCCACAGATGATCAATAGGGTTTAGGTCTGGAGACATGCTTGGCCAGTCCATCACCTTTACCCTCAGCTTCTTTAGTAAAGCAGTGGTCAACTTGGAGGTGTTTGGGGTGGTTATCATGTTGGAATACTGCCCTGCGGCCCAGTCTCTGAAGGGAGGGGATCATGCTCTGCTTCAGTATGTCACAGTACATGTTGGCATTCATGGTTCCCTCAATGATCTGTAGCTCCCCAGTGCTGGCAGCACTCATGCAGCCCCAGACCATGACACTCCCACCACCATGCTTGACTGTAGACAAGACACACTTGTCTTTGTCCTCCTCACCTGGTTGCCCCCACACACGCTTGTCACCATCTGACACCAAATACGTTTATCTTGGTCTCATCAGACCACAGGACGTGGTTCCAGTAATCCATGTCCTTAGTCTGCTTGTCTTCAGCAAACTGTTTGCAGGCTTTCTTGTGCATCATCTTTAGAAGAGGCTTCCTTCTGGGATGACAGCCATGCAGACCAATTTGATGCAGTGTGCGGCGTATGGTCTGAGCACTGACAGGCTGACCCCCCACCCCTACAACCTCTGCAGCAATGCTGGCAGCACTCATACGTCTATTTCCCAAAGACAACCTCTGGATATGACGCTGAGCACGTGACCTCAACTTCTTTGGTGGACCATGGCGAGGCCTGTTCTGAGGGGAACCTGTCCTGTTATACCGCTGTATGGTCTTGGCCACCGTGCTGCAGCTCAGTTTCAGGGTCTTGGCAATCTTCTTATAGTCTAGGCCAGGGATATGCAATTAGCGGACCTCCAGCTGTTGCAGAACAACAAGTCCCATGAGGCATAGCAAGACTCTGACAGCCCACAAGCATGACACCCAGAGGCAGAGACATGATGGGACTTGTAGTTTTGAAACAGCTGGAGGTCCGTTAATTGCATATCCCTGGCCTAGGCCATCTTTATGTAGCACAACAATTATTTTTTTCAGATCCTCAGAGAGTTCTTTGCCATGAGGTGCCATGTTGTACTTCCATTGACCAGTATGAGAGAGTGAGAGCGATAACACAAAATTTAACACACCTGCTCCCCATTCACACCTGAGACCTTGTAACACTAACGAGTCACATGACACCGGGGGAGGGAAAATGGCTAATTGGGCCCAATTTGGACATTTTCACTTAGGGGTGTACTGACTTTTGTTGCCAGCGGTTTAGACATTAATGGCTGTGTGTTGAGTTATTTTGAGGGGACGGCAAATTTACACTGTTATACAAGCTGTACACTCACTACTTTACATTGTAGACAAGTGTCATTTCTTCAGTGTTGTCACATGAAAAGATAGAAGAAAATATTTACAAAAATGTGAGGGGTGTACTTACTTTTGTGAGATAAGGTAAATTCTATATATCTATATATATATATATCTATATCTATATATCTATATATATAGATATATATATATAAACAGCATTACTTACATTTTTTTATTGAATTGATTGTATATGTACTTTATTTTTAGGATCGGATAAATATATATATATAGTTTTATCCAGAAATTATAATGTATGGTACCATAAAAGTCTTTTAGTTTATCCATGTTTCGGGGTTTTTCTAAAGTTCTATCAAGTTGGGATGTCGGTACCAAATTTTTCAAAACTCTATATGGACCCGCCCATTTTATTTTTATTTTGAATTGTAAATGTTGACAACTTCCTTATTACAATTCTTCCTCCACACGCTTTGGAAGATCCCTACAATATGCAAATCTGCTCTGAATTACACAACTCTTCCACACGACTTCTGGAATGCCGTGAGATAAGAGGTGGCAGCATGCCCCAGTTCTGACTTGAAGAAGATCGAAAAACCCAAGAATAAAAGTCTAATACAACCATTTTCAACCAAGGGCCCCATGGAATCCTGGGGTTCCTCCAGAGGTTGCTAGGGTTTCCTTGAGCAGTGAGCAATTTAATTTTTTATTTATTTTTTATTCTCTAGTTAAAGGTTAAATCAAGGGTTCAAAATGTGTCAGAAAACAGCAATAGCTTATGATAAATTGACAAAATCCATCTTATTAGACAGGCAAGGTATGCAGGTGTGAGTTATGCAAGGCATGGCCGGTATGCTTTCCGAAAATCGGGAAGTACAAGTTGAAACAATCAGATCTCCCAGATTAGATAACAAATTGTACGTCGCAAAGTGCCAAAGACTATTAACATAAAGCCTACCATGATTCAGGATCATGCCTGAAAAGAGAAACGGAGCTACAGCATGCTGTGTCCTGCAAGAGGGATGTTCCATCAGTCAGCCTGGGACCACACGTGTGCGTTGCTGGACACCGCGTGTAATTCCCATGTGATGTCTGTGCGCTGAAATTTGTACCATTCATTTTGTATGGCTCAGGCCCAGGCCCGGTGTACTATCATCTGCCGTCCCCCATCACAAAGTGTCCGCTGTGTACTGCGCATGCGCAGTACACAGGACACCCAGATTCCGAAAATTGCTGAAGATTAACGGCGCCGTGAGTCCACTTTCAAGCCCCACCATCCAAGTGGACATAGAGTTAGAATATAAAAGAGCCGAGCGCAGCGATGCCGTGCCCGAAGCGTGGCGAGCGAAGCGAGCCCGCGAGGGGCCCTCTAAGTTTGTGTAGCCCTATGTCCGCTTGGATGGTGGGGCTTACACATCGACTCGCAGCGCAGGCGCCGTTCATCTTCCGAAAATTTCCGAAAATCTTTACGCTACGTACTGCGCATGCGCCGCACATGCGCAGTACACTTCGGACACTTGCTCATAGCCGGACACTTCGTGACAGAACACCGGTTCACACTGATGCGGTGCGGAATTCGCAGAAAATTATGTGCGTTTTTTGCACCGCATCAAAATCGCATACCTGTTCATGCAAACCGGTGCAGGTGTGTAATGTTAACTTAATGCCCCCCCCCCCCCAAATCGGTTCGCCAAATGCTGTGCGATTTACAGAATCAGAATTTCATTGTGATCAGATTCTGGTGCGGCAATCCCGTCGTGATTTTGGTGCAGATGCAGTGTGATTTGAGCCATACAGAATGAATTGCTTAAATCAAACTGCAGAAGAATCGCATGTGATTTGAACAGGAATGTGGTGCGATTTCTGTTCAAATCGCCGACATCCAGTGTGAACTGGACCTCAGGTGCAGGGAAAAAAAAAAGGCCTGGTTCACACCGGATGCGGTGCGGCAACTGCATGCAATTTTGAACAGGAGTCAAACCGCATTCCTGTTCAAATCACATGCGATTCTGCAGCAGTGCGATTTGAGGCATTAATTCTGTATGGCTCAAATCCCACCGCATCCGCACCAAGAACCCCTTTTCTTGCTGCACCAGAATTGGCTAACCACTCCCCCCTCCCCTCTTTTGATTGGCAAGTTGAACCAAATGTAAGCTGTATACACGCCCAATAAAAACAGACATCTTTTGAACTCACTTCTTGTATCTCGTGTTCGTTGAGGTGTCTCGCGGTACCGGGGGTCTTCGGTGGTCTGCAATATTGACCCTTGGGTGGTCCGTTATGTACCTGAGGTACCTGTAAACTGCATTTTGCAAACCGATTTCGGGTGTCGTTAACTTAATATTAAATCCCATATCGGTTCGCTTGAACGGGGTGCGAATTTGATGCGATGCAGGAACTGCACAGAATTTGCTGCGAATTCCACACCACATCAGTGTGAACCGGGCCTGAATCACATCGCATGGGTGTGAACATGAGATTCTGGCAGTTAAACTGTGTTTTGCAAGCTGTTTCAGGGTGTAGTTAATCTTACATTGACACCCGCAGCAGTTCACATGGACTCCGTGTAGGGTGACCACATTTCCAAACTTCCATTCAGGGACACCCCCACCCTTTTCCCAATACTAAGCTGGATTTCAAAACCCTTGCCGACGATGGAATCGGTCACTCCTTTTCTGGGGCTAATGCTGTCTCGGGGTTGACAGGGAATTCAGGTGTGGGTGATTTGTTGTGCGAATGGCTGGTGTTAGCAATTAAATCATCCTGACACCATGCTTGATATGGTGTCAGGATGATGAAATCACATTATTTCTATGACTACACTGTAATATATAATGAAATTGTTCAACTCACCATAATGCGGAATCAGTGGGAACCCTGAGCTTGTCACTTGCCACCAGACACAGCATGCCACCGTCGCCTGCCCCCAGATGCTGTCCATGGTGGAGGTGGAGTCGGCCCATTGAGAGCATTGGGCGCGGAGGAGGAGGAAGTTAACTGACGTCACTGGTTGATAGACGCCAGTCGGCTCTAGCAACCAGTGGCCTAGCCAGTAGAATTAGAGAAGAGTCTCTTAGGTGGAGGTGGGGAGGCAGAGCCAGCGCCATTTTGCTCCCCTGTCAGTTTCATTCCGGGACATTGTATTGTCCCGGAATAAAGGTGTCCGGGACCGGGACAGATCTGCTAATTGCGGGACTGTCCCGGGCAATCCGGGACATGTGGGCACCCTAACGCCGTGCGATTGCGGTGCAGGAAACGCACAGTATTCCCTTTGTTTCCCGCATCAGTGTGAACCAGGGCTCACTCTAATTTCTCAGAGCAAACCGGATTTTGCAGTTTATGATAGAAAAGTTTGGAGGAAGAAAAACCACAAAAAGAGGGGGTAAGGAATGGTGTTTAATAAAACTAAATGGGTAGGGGGTAGAAGGAATGAGGAAAGAACACGGGGATGTGAAGGATTGGGGGAGGAGGGGGGGGGATATTCTGTCTGAGGCAAAAACCATCTCGTCAGATAGGTTGCAATCTATATGGGCCACCTTAAGTGTATTAAAGGTATTCATCAGAGAATAAGAATAGGTCCCAATAAAGTCACCTCCTGGTAGCAATGAACAATTTCTGATCCTTTGGTAAATAACCAATGACTGGTTAAGGGTATTATCGGTGCTTATCTACTGCCTCTACTACCCCCAATTACTATTGGCACACCATTATGGTAGGCTTCCTCACTGTCCAGTTAAAATGTATGGGAGGCACTCGGCAAGCTCCACCACAACAGGGAACTGCAAAAGCTTTGGTCTCAGCATGTGAGAGCTCAGCGTGTGAGAGCTCAGCGTGTGAGGGCTCAGCGTTTGAGAGCTCAGCGTGTGAGGGCTCAGCGTTTGAGAGCTCAGCGTGTGAGGGCTCAGCATGTGAGGGCTCGGCGTGTGAGGGCTCGGCGCGTGAGGGCTCGGCGTTTGAGGGCTCGGCGCGTGAGGGCTCGGCGCGTGAGGGCTCGGCGCGTGAGAGCACGGCGTTTGAGAACTCAGCGTGTGAGGGCTCGGCGTTTGAGAGCTCAGCGTGTGAGAGCTCAGCATGTGAGGGCTCAGCATTTGAGAGCTCGGCGTGTGAGGGCTCGGCGTGTGAGGGCTCGGCGTGTGAGGGCTCGGCGCGTGAGGGCTCGGCGTTTGAGGGCTCGGCGTGTGAGGGCTCGGCGCGTGAGAGCTCGGCGCGTGAGGGCACGGCGCGTGAGAGCTCGGCGCGTGAGGGCTCGGCGCGTGAGAGCTCGGCGCGTGAGAGCTCAGCGTTTGAGAACTCAGCGTGTGAGGGCTCTGCGTTTGAGAGCTCGGCGTGTGAGGGCTCGGCGTGTGAGAGCTCGGCGTGTGAGGGCTCGGCGTGTGAAGGGCTCGGCGTGTGAGGGCTCGGCGTTTGAGAACTCGGCGTGTGAGGGCTCGGCGTTTGAGAGCTCGGCGTTTGAGAGCTCGGCGTGTGAGGGCTCGGCGTGTGAGAGCTTGGCGTGTGAGGGCTCGGCGTGTGAAGGGCTCGGCGTGTGAGGGCTCGGCGCGTGAGAGCTCGGCGCGTGAGGGCTCGGCGCGTGAGAGCTCGGCGCGTGTGAGCTCGGCGCGTGAGAGCTCGGCGCGTGAGGGCTCGGCGCGTGAGAGCTCGGCGCGTGAGAGCACGGCGCGTGAGAGCTCGGCGCGTGAGGGCTCGGCGCGTGAGAGCTCGGCGTTTGAGAACTCAGCGTGTGAGGGCTCGGCGTTTGAGAGCTCGGCGTGTGAGGGCTCGGCGTGTGAGAGCTCGGCGTGTGAGGGCTCGGCGCGTGAGAGCTTGGCGCGTGAGGGCTCGGCGCGTGAGAGCTCGGCGCGTGAGAGCTCGGCGCGTGAGGGCTCGGCGTGTGAGAGCTCGGCGCGTGAGGGCTCGGCGTGTGAGGGCTCAGCGTGTAAGAGCTCAGCGTGTTAGGGCTCGGCGTGTGAGGGCTCGGCGTGTGAGAGCTCGGCGTGCGAAGGCTCGGCGTGTGAGGGCTCGGCGTGTGAGGGTTTGGCGTGTGAGGGCTCGGCGCAAGAGGGCTCGGTGCGAGAGGGCTCGGCGTGTGAGACTAAAGGGATCAATTTAGAAACTTTGACTTTATACATTCTATCAGCTTTATATTTTTTTTATTTTAAGCGGCAATCACTTAAAAAGCTTCTCTCTTTCCCACTTCTCTCTAACACCTACTGTTTCACCTGAGTTCCCCAACAATGACAATGAACCGTAGATGACATTCAGGCCTTCTACATCACGTGGCCTTTTCCATTCCCACGGCCTCTTGCTGCATATATATGATGACATCTCATCTATAGTCATCTCATGTATATTTGCACAGGTGATGTAAGAAAACTTTCCTTGTGTTTGTGAAGTTGCAACATCATTGTGTTGACTTGGAAAGCAATGAGTTATGTAAGATGCCGAATAATTTCCTTTCCTCGTGTGAAAAAAATAAATAAATCTAAAGATCTCTCCTTGTAGAGCCATGATCTGTATATATCTGTATAGTGCACCTGTGATCACATGACCATAAACGCCCCAATGGCCTCAAATACATATCTTTCAGAGGGAAGGTATGTTGACCCAAAAATGCATTTTAAATGAAAATTTCTTTGGAAAAGAGCTCTGGATGGACAGTTGGGTAAATTTCTCTATATTTAGGTTGTATCCGGTCTATAGACCAGAGGCTCTGGATGGACAGTTGGATACATTTCTCTATATTTAGGTTGTATCCGGTCTATAGACCAGAGGCTCTGGATGGACAGTTGGATACAATTCTCTATATTTAGGTTGTATCCGGTCTATAGAGCAGAGGCTCTGGATGGACAGTTGGATACAATTCTCTATATTTAGGTTGTATACGGTCTATAGACCAGAGGCTCTGGATGGACAGTTGGATACAATTCTCTATATTTAGGTTGTATCCGGTCTATAGACCAGAGGCTCTGGATGGACAGTTGGATACAATTCTCTATATTTAGGTTGTATCCGGTCTATAGACCAGAGGCTCTGGATGGACAGTTGGATACAATTCTCTATATTTAGGTTGTATCCGGTCTATAGAGCAGAGGCTCTGGATGGACAGTTGGATACAATTCTCTATATTTAGGTTGTATCCGGTCTATAGAGCAGAGGCTCTGGATAGACAGTTGGATAAATGTCATACATCCCTGAAGTCTTCATGGGAGGAGGAGCTTTCTCAGCTAAGCACACCCTCCTGCCTGCATCCCTGAGCTAAGGGCAGATGAAATTCCAGGAAGTAAATGCTACATGAAAAGTCTGCCCTTACTCAAGATGGCTGTGACTACAAATGCTAGGGGGAGGGGGGGGGGGGGGGTTCAAAGTGATATCTCAATAAAATAAAGCATGGGGCATGGATGGATGGATGGGGGAGTTTGTTTTTGAGTACTAAAAATTAATAAATGGCATTTTGGATTTATGGTGCTCAGATGCAGCGTAGTTCCACTTTAGGATGAGACTTCCTCAGTCAAAGTCAAAACATCATCGAAGAACAAAAATATATATATTTCTCCTTTTTGTTCAGAAGAAGCCAATTCCTCAAGACAGGAGAATTAATGAAGCTGTCGGCACATCTCCACAGACATCGTGCAATCCTCATGCTGAAGTCAGAACCCTGCTGGGTGTTTTATGCCATGCCTTGGCTGACTTGGCTGTTCTCGTCTCATGGCAGGACTGAAAATTATAATGCTGACATTTGGTTGTATCATTTCTGGAGGAAAGATTCAAAGCAAATCAATATTATTGCAATCAATTCTGGGCAGGCCAAAGCACCTTTGATAAAACAAACCCGGCTCCAACCCGGGACTTTATTCTTACGGTGTGTAATTATGAATAAGGTTATTGAGAGGAAGGCCCATACAGTGGACAAAATAAGAATTCATCTGACAAGCATTTATGGACATTGATGCCAACCAAATTGTGTGTGTCACAGTGTCAGGGACAGGATCTAGGAATGTTGCAACATTTATAGAGGACATTTCAAACACCTAAGCGACTAGACCAGCCAAACTCAGCCAGGGTTCCATGGAACCCTAATGCTCCTCCAGAGTTTGCAAAGTGTTCCTTGAGCTGTGGCTGATTGGCCTCCCATTTGATGAGTCTGCATAGTTCCAGGGGCAGTGCCACTTGGCAGAGCCAGCTGCATGAGATCAAAGGGGAGTTCCAGAGGGCATTCGTCCTACCTACCACCAATGTAAGGAGCATTCTTCCCACTGATCACCAATGTAAGGAACATTCTTCTCACTGATCACCAATGTAAGGGGCATTCTTCTCACTGATCACCAATGTAAGGAACATTCTTCCCACTGATCACCAATGTAAGGAACATTCTTCTCACTGATCACCAATGTAAGGAACATTCTTCTCACTGATCACCAATGTAAGGAACATTCTTCTCACTGATCACCAATGTAAGGGACATTCTTCTCACTGATCACCAATGTAAGGAATATTCTTCTCACTGATCACCAATGTAAGGAATATTCTTCTCACTGATCACCAATGTAAGGAACATTCTTCCCACTGATCACCAATGTAAGGAACATTCTTCCCACTGATCACCAATGT
This sequence comes from Lithobates sylvaticus, assembly GCA_028564925.1. Lineage (NCBI taxonomy): Eukaryota > Metazoa > Chordata > Amphibia > Anura > Ranidae > Lithobates > Lithobates sylvaticus. The sequence goes on from CM053032.1 coordinate 272,667,064, forward strand.
AAGGAACATTCTTCCCACTGATCACCAATGTAAGGAATATTCTTCTCACTGATCACCAATGTAAGGAACATTCTTCCCACTGATCACCAATGTAAGGAACATTCTTCTCACTGATCACCAATGTAAGGAATATTCTTCTCACTGATCACCAATGTAAGGAACATTCTTCTCACTGATCACCAATGTAAGGAACATTCTTCTCACTGATCACCAATGTAAGGAACATTCTTCTCACTGATCACCAGTGTAAGGAACATTCTTCCCACTGATCACCAATGTAAGGGACATTCTTCCCACTGATCACCAATGTAAGGAACATTCTTCTCACTGATCACCAATGTAAGGAACATTCTTCTCACTGATCACCAATGTAAGGAACATTCTTCCCACTGATCACCAATGTAAGGAATATTCTTCTCACTGATCACCAATGTAAGGAACATTCTTCTCACTGATCACCAATGTAAGGAACATTCTTCTCACTGATCACCAGTGTAAGGAACATTCTTCCCACTGATCACCAATGTAAGGAACATTCTTCTCACTGATCACCAATGTAAGGAATATTCTTCTCACTGATCACCAATGTAAGGAACATTCTTCTCACTGATCACCAATGTAAGGAACATTCTTCTCACTGATCACCAATGTAAGGAACATTCTTCTCACTGATCACCAGTGTAAGGAACATTCTTCCCACTGATCACCAATGTAAGGGACATTCTTCCCACTGATCACCAATGTAAGGAACATTCTTCTCACTGATCACCAATGTAAGGAACATTCTTCTCACTGATCACCAGTGTAAGGAACATTCTTCCCACTGATCACCAATGTAAGGAATATTCTTCTCACTGATCACCAATGTAAGGGATATTCTTCCCACTGATCACCAGTGTAAGGAACTTTCTTCCCACTGATCACCAATGTAAGGAATATTCTTCTCACTGATCACCAATGTAAGGGATATTCTTCCCACTGATCACCAATGTAAGGAACATTCTTCCCACTGATCACCAATGTAAGGAACATTCTTCCCACTGATCACCAATGTAAGGAACATTCTTCTCACTGATCACCAATGTAAGGAACATTCTTCTCACTGACCACCAATGTAAGGAACATTCTTCCCACTGATCACCAATGTAAGGGACATTCTTCTCACTGATCACCAATGTAAGGAATATTCTTCTCACTGATCACCAATGTAAGGGATATTCTTCCCACTGATCACCAGTGTAAGGAACATTCTTCCCACTGATCACCAATGTAAGGAATATTCTTCTCACTGATCACCAATGTAAGGGATATTCTTCCCACTGATCACCAATGTAAGGAACATTCTTCCCACTGATCACCAATGTAAGGAACATTCTTCCCACTGATCACCAATGTAAGGAACATTCTTCCCACTGATCACCAACATAAGGGACATTCTTCCCACTGATCACCAATGTAAGGAACATTCTTCCCACTGATCACCAATGTAAGGAACATTCTTCTCACTGATCACCAATGTAAGGAACATTCTTCCCACTGATCACCAATGTAAGGAACATTCTTCCCACTGATCACCAACATAAGGGACATTCTTCCCACTGATCACCAATGTAAGGAACATTCTTCCCACTGATGACCAATGTAAGGAACATTCTTCCCACTGATCACCAATGTAAGGAACATTCTTCCCACTGACCACCAATGTAAGGAACATTCTTCTCACTGATCACCAATGTAAGGAAAATTCTTCTCACTGATCACCAATGTAAGGAACATTCTTCCCACTGATCACCAACGTAAGGAGCATTCTTCCCACTGATCACCAATGTAAGGAACATTCTTCTCACTGACCTCCAATGTAAGGAACATTCTTCCCACTGATCACCAATGTAAGGGACATTCTTCCCACTGATCACCAATGTAAGGAACATTCTTCCCACTGATCACCAATGTAAGGAACATTCTTCTCACTGACCTCCAATGTAAGGAACATTCTTCCCACTGATCACCAATGTAAGGAACATTCTTCCCACTGATCACCAATGTAAGGGACATTCTTCGCACTGATCACCAATGTTAGGAGTATTCTTCCCACTGATCACCAACATAAGGGACATTCTTCTCACTGATCACCAATGTAAGGAACATTCTTCCCACTGATCACCAACATAAGGGACATTCTTCCCACTGATCACCAACGTAAGGAACATTCTTCCCACTGATCACCAATGTAAGGAACATTCTTCCCACTGATCACCAATGTAAGGAACATTCTTCCCACTGACCACCAATGTAAGGAACATTCTTCCCACTGATCACCAATGTAAGGAACATTCTTCTCACTGACCTCCAATGTAAGGAACATTCTTCCCACTGATCACCAATGTAAGGAACATTCTTCCCACTGATCACCAATGTAAGGAACATTCTTCTCACTGACCTCCAATGTAAGGAACATTCTTCCCACTGATCACCAACATAAGGGACATTCTTCCCACTGATCACCAATGTAAGGAACATTCTTCCCACTGATCACCAATGTAAGGAACATTCTTCCCACTGATCACCAATGTAAGGAACATTCTTCCCACTGACCACCAATGTAAGGAACATTCTTCTCACTGATCACCAATGTAAGGAAAATTCTTCTCACTGATCACCAATGTAAGGAACATTCTTCCCACTGATCACCAACGTAAGGAGCATTCTTCCCACTGATCACCAATGTAAGGAACATTCTTCTCACTGACCTCCAATGTAAGGAACATTCTTCCCACTGATCACCAATGTAAGGGACATTCTTCCCACTGATCACCAATGTAAGGAACATTCTTCCCACTGATCACCAATGTAAGGGACATTCTTCGCACTGATCACCAATGTTAGGAGTATTCTTCCCACTGATCACCAACATAAGGGACATTCTTCTCACTGATCACCAATGTAAGGAACATTCTTCCCACTGATCACCAACATAAGGGACATTCTTCCCACTGATCACCAATGTAAGGAACATTCTTCCCACTGATCACCAATGTAAGGAACATTCTTCCCACTGATCACCAATGTAAGGAACATTCTTCCCACTGACCACCAATGTAAGGAACATTCTTCCCACTGATCACCAATGTAAGGAAAATTCTTCTCACTGATCACCAATGTAAGGAACATTCTTCCCACTGATCACCAACGTAAGGAGCATTCTTCCCACTGATCACCAATGTAAGGAACATTCTTCTCACTGACCTCCAATGTAAGGAACATTCTTCCCACTGATCACCAATGTAAGGGACATTCTTCCCACTGATCACCAATGTAAGGAACATTCTTCCCACTGATCACCAATGTAAGGAACATTCTTCTCACTGACCTCCAATGTAAGGAACATTCTTCCCACTGATCACCAATGTAAGGGACATTCTTCCCACTGATCACCAATGTAAGGAACATTCTTCCCACTGATCACCAATGTAAGGAACATTCTTCCCACTGATCACCAATGTAAGGAAAATTCTTCCCACTGATCACCAATGTAAGGAGCATTCTTCTCACTGATCACCAATGTAAGGAACATTCTTCCCACTGACCACCAATGTAAGGAACATTCTTCCCACTGATCACCAATGTAAGGAAAATTCTTCCCACTGATCACCAATGTAAGGAACATTCTTCCCACTGATCACCAATGTAAGGAACATTCTTCTCACTAATCACCAATGTAAGGAACATTCTTCCCACTGATCACCAATGTAAGGAACATTCTTCTCACTGATCACCAATGTAAGGAACATTCTTCCCACTGATCACCAATGCAAGGAACATTCTTCCCACTGATCACCAATGTAAGGAACATTCTTCCCACTGATCACCAATGTAATGAACATTCTTCCCACTGATCACCAATGTAAGGAACATTCTTCCCACTGATCACCAATGTAAGGAACATTCTTCTCACTGACCTCCAATGTAAGGAACATTCTTCCCACTGATCACCAATGTAAGGAACATTCTTCCCACTGATCACCAATGTAAGGAACATTCTTCCCACTGATCACCAATGTAAGGAACATTCTTCCCACTGATCACCAATGTAAGGGACATTCTTCCCACTGATCACCAATGGAAAGGGGCATTTCCCCACTGGCCTCCAATTAATTGGTTTTAGCAGTGGTTCCCTGAGACCTGAAAATGATTGTAAGGGGGCTAAAAATGTTTGAGTAGACATTTTTGGTGATACGTTCTAGGGAGGTTGCATCTACACACGGTCGGATTTTCCGAAGGAAAATGTTCGATGGGAGCTTTTTGTCGAAAATTCTGACCGTATGTGGGCTCCATCGGACATTTTCCATTGGAATTTCCGACACACAAAATTTGACATCTGGATCTCAAATTTTCCGACAACAAAATCCGTTGTCGGAAATTCTGATCATGCGTACACAATTCCGACGCACAAAGTTCTACGCATTCTCGGAATCAAGCAGAAGAGCAGCACTGGCTATTGAACTTCAATTTTCTCGGCTCGTCGTACGTATTGTACGTTACCGCGTTCTTGACGTTCGGAATTTCCAACAACATTGTGTGACCGTGTGTATGCAAGACAAGTTTGAGCCGACGTCCGTCGGAAAAAAGCACATGGATTTTGTTGTCAGAATGTCCGATTAATGTGCGATCGCGTGTACGGGGCATAAGAGACTAAACATGACCGGATCAGTACACTTTTTTCTTTGTTTTTAACCTAATTTTAGCCATATCATTCTCAATATTTGTAAAAGTAAAATAAATAATAAAATGAACCGCTTCCCGACCGCTTCACGCCGATATACGTCGACAGAATGGCACGGCTGGGCAAAACCACGTACCTGTACGTGGTCCTTTAAGAGCCCAGCCGTGGGTCAAGAGCTCCATGACCACGGCCGCGGGACCCGATCGCCGCTGGTGTCCCGCGATCGGGTCACAGAGCTGAAGAACGGGGAGAGGTCTGTGTAAACAAACTTCTTCCCGCGCTTCCTACACTGCCTGTCACTGATCGGCTGTTCCCTGTCATCGGAAAAGCCGATCAATGACGTCAGACGTACAGCCACGCCCCCTAATGTAAAAAAAAAAAACACACACGTCACAGCCCATAACCCCTCCCCACCCCCTAGTGGTTAACTCTTTCACTGCCAGTGTCATTTATACAGGAATCAATGCATTTAAATAGCATTGATTGCTGTATAAATGACAATGGTCCCAAAAATGTCCGATGTGTCCGCCATAATGTTGCAGTCACAATAAAAACCGCTGATCGCCGCCATTACTAGTAAAAAAAAAAAAAATATTAATAAAAATGCTATAAAACTATCCCCTATTTTGTAAACGCTATAACTTTTGCGTAAACAAATCAATAATCGCTAATTGCGATTTTTTTTTAACCAAAAATATGTAGAAGAATACGTATCGGCCTAAACTGAGGAAAAACATTTTTTTTAATATATTTTTTGGGGATATTTATTATAGCAAAAAGTTAAAAATATTGCATTTTTTTCAAAATTGTCGCTCTATTTTTGTTTATAGCGCAAAAAATAAAAACCGCAGGGGCGATCAAATACCACCAAAAGAAAGCTCTATTTGTGGGGGAAAAAAAGGACGGCAATTTTGTTTGGGAGCCACGTCGCACCACCGCACAATTGTCAGTTAAAGCGACGCAGTGCCGAATCGCAAAAAGGGGCCTGGTCCTATTGGCTGCCAATTGGTCCGGGGCTGAAGTGGTTAAAATAAAATGCCATGACCTGAATTAGAAATGTATACCTACTTCAGGCCCATCCTGTATTGGATGAGATTTTTTCAGTATACAGAATGTCGTCATAAGATCATTGATCAAACAAATTAAAGATCGTTCCTTCCTTGTTCTGGAGCCACCTTTTCCTTAAGAGCGTAAAAAAATGAATGAGGATTTCGTAACGGCTTCGCGGATATCCTGCGGTCCCCATGCAAATGTCAGGAATCCTGCTGGTAGTTTTATATCTCATCTATAGCCATGCCAAGTATATTTGCATAGATGATGTAAGTCATAAATTATTTACTATGTTTGCAAAGCTGTGATAAAATAATGTTGATTTGGAATGTAGTGAGTAAGATTCTGAATAATATCTTGTAAAATGTGAAGATCTCACCTTGTGCAGCCATGGGCAGTATACAAGTAATGCACATGGGGTCACATGGCCCTTAAATTATCATTTCTTTTCAAAACCTTAGTTATTTTTTTTTTAGCAAAAATACAGCAATTTATGAAAATGTCCATCCATAGCGGCTGAACTATCCTCAAACCATCTCTAACCAGGTAAATACTAATAGATTCTGATAAATGACTCTATATTTAGGCAGTTTATGGACTAGACATTGGTAGCTGTGGATGTACAATTGGATAAAAGACTATACAGGGGGTCCCCGGGTTACAAACAAGATCGGGACTGTAGGTTTCTTCTTAAAGCGGTTCTGCACTCTGCACACTTTTTTTTTTTTTTTTGGGCTATATGCCAAGGGCATATAGCTCAATTGGGGGACTTACCTGTTCCATCTTCCATCTCGATCGCCGCCGGTTTTCATCTTCATCTTCTTCTTGTCTTCTTCTTGTCTGCTGGGGTCCATCTTGCCTGTGGGCATGTGAAACCCCACAGGCACTTTAGATGGCCCAGCATGCACCGCCGTTACTCGCGCGTGCGCAGTAACGGCACATCTGCCGACATCTCACGAGATTTCGGCAGATGTGGCCGAAATCTCGGGAGATTTCGGAAGATGTGGCCGAAATCTCGCGAGATTTCGGAAGATGCCCGCACTGACTCCTGGGATCAATGACACCAGATCCCAGGAGACAGTGCGGCGTGACGACGATCGACGCAGAGACCCCGCCCGCCGCCGCAGAGAGAGAAGACCGGAAGTCTTCAATTACAAGGTAAGTAAAAAAAAAAAAAAAAAAAAAACATTTCATTTAGTACTCTTTGCCTGATTTGGAAGGCAAAGAGATTTACTAAATGAAATGGGTGCCGAACCGCTTTAAGTTGAATCTGTTTGTAAGTCGGAAAAAGGAAATTTTTTTAAAGCGGTAGTAAACCCGCTGACATTTATTTTTTTTTTTTTAATACACCTGTAAGGGAAAAGGCATCATGAGCTAGTATGCACCGCATACTAGCTCATTATGAAATACTTACCTTAGAACGAGGCGTCGGTAACTCACCTGGTCCACGCCGAGGTCGCTGACATGTTGCCTCGGCGTGTCTTCCGGGTATTGTGACTCCAGCGCTGTGAGTGGCTGGAGCCGCGATGTCGTCACTCCCGCGCATGCGCACGGGAGACTTCTTCCCGGCAGGCTTCGGATTCTGCCGGCCCTTCAGCCTGAGAATTCCCCGTGCGCATGCGCCGCTGCAGTCAGCGGCGCTTTGCACGGGGAATATCTCCTAAACTGTACAGGTTTAGGAGATATTTTTTTTACCTACAGGTAAGCTCCATTATAGGCCTCATTATAGGCTTACCTGTAGGTGAAAGTCAAAATTTTTACTTTACTTCCACTTTAAGTGTAACTTCAGCCAAAAAAACGATTTTTAAGCTTTTTGGGGAAGGGTTATCACCCCTGTAACGTTGGTTTTGCTGTCGGTTCCCCTGTTCAGAAGATTTCACCTCTTTCTGTCCCAATGTTGTTGTGGAAACAAGCCTTGGTGATAAAGCTTCAGTGGAGGTACCTTTCCCCCATAATAACTCTTACGGAAGAGAATTTCCCTTCCTAGGGGTGGATTTCCTCTCACTTCCTGTTGTCTCCCTCCGTTTGTAAGTCGGATGTTTGTAACTAGGGGACCCCCTGTATTTAGGATGTATCTGGTCTATAAACCAGAGGCTCTGGATGGACAGGTGGATAAATGGCTCTATATTTAGGATATATCCAGTCTATAAACCAGAGGCTCTGGATGGACAGTTGGATAAATGGCTCTATATTTAGGCTGTATCCGGTCTATAAACCAGAGGTTCTGGATGGACAGTTGGATAAATGGCTCTATATTTAGGATATATCCAGTCTATAAACCAGAGGCTCTGGATGGACAGTTGGATAAATGGCTCTATATTTAGGATATATCCAGTCTATAAACCAGAGGCTCTGGATGGACAGTTGGATAAATGGCTCTATATTTAGGATATATCCAGTCTATAAACCAGAGGCTCTGGATGGACAGTTGGATAAATAGCTCTATATTTAGGATGTATCCGGTCTATAAACCAGAGGCTCTGGATGGACAGTTGGATAAATGGCTCTATATTTAGGATATATCCAGTCTATAAACCAGAGGCTCTGGATGGACAGTTGGATAAATGGCTCTATATTTAGGATGTATCCGGTCTATAAACCAGAGACTCTGGATGGACAGTTGGATAAATGGCTCTATATTTAGGATGTATCCGGTCTATAAACCAGAGACTCTGGATGGACAGTTGGATAAATAGCTCTATATTTAGGATGTATCCGGTCTATAAACCAGAGGCTCTGGATGGACAGTTGGATAAATGGCTCTATATTTAGGATATATCCAGTCTATAAACCAGAGGCTCTGGATGGACAGTTGGATAAATGGCTCTATATTTAGGATGTATCCGGTCTATAAACCAGAGACTCTGGATGGACAGTTGGATAAATGGCTCTATATTTAGGATGTATCCGGTCTATAAACCAGAGGCTCTGGATGGACAGTTGGATAAATGGCTCTATATTTAGGTTGTTTTCGGTCTATAAACCAAAGGCTCTGGATGGACAGTTGGATAAATGGCTCTATATTTAGGTTGTATCCGGTCTATAAACCAGAGGTTCTGGATGGACAGTTGGATAAATAGCTCTATATTTAGGATGTATCCGGTCTATAAACCAGAGGCTCTGGATGGACAGTTGGATAAATGGCTCTATATTTAGGATGTATCCGGTCTATAAACCAGAGACTCTGGATGGACAGTTGGATAAATGGCTCTATATTTAGGATGTATCCGGTCTATAAACCAGAGGCTCTGGATGGACAGTTGGATAAATGGCTCTATATTTAGGTTGTATCCGGTCTATAAACCAGAGGCTCTGGATGGACAGTTGGATAAATGGCTCTATATTTAGGATATATCCAGTCTATAAACCAGAGGTTCTGGATGGACAGTTGGATAAATGGTTCTATATTTAGGTTGTATCCGGTCTATAAACCAGAGGCTCTGGATGGACAGTTGGATAAATAGCTCTATATTTAGGATGTATACGGTCTATAAACCAGAGACTCTGGATGGACAGTTGGATACATTTCTCTATATTTAGGATGTATCCGGTCTATAAACCAGAGACTCTGGATGGACAGTTGGATACATTTCTCTATATTTAGGATGTATCCGGTCTATAAACCAGAGACTCTGGATGGACAGTTGGATAAATGGCTCCATATTTAGGATGTATCCGGTCTATAAACCAGAGGCTCTGGATGAACAGTTGGATAAATGGCTCTGTATTTAGGAACGGAACTACGTAGAGGATAGTAGCCAATAGCTTTGGTCTCCTAATTTGATCTGAGCATGCGTGGCACTTTGTCCGTCGGAATGCTGTACACACGATCGGAAAAAGTCCGATCGGATTTTGTTGTCGGAAAATTTGAGAGCAGGATCTCAAATTTTTTTTTTGAAGACTGAAAATAACAGACACCGAAAAATACTGAATACGGTATCTCTAACAAGGAGCAGAATGTAAGCAGAGAGCGCCGGCCTTCAATACTAAAGTGCTTGTAAACCTCAGACATGAAATATGAACAAAGCATATCCCTCTATAATGTGTACTTGTCTCAGTCCAAAGCACTAATGCCCTGTACACACGGTCGGAAATTCAGACGGAAAAAGTCTGATGGAGCCCAGACACGGTCGGATTTTCCAACAACATTTTTCCGATCGGACATTTTCCGTCGGAATTTCCGGTCGTGTGTACGGGGCATTAGTGCTCTGGACTGAGACAAGTACACACTATAGAGGGATATGCTTTGTTCATGTCTGAGGTTTACAAGCACTTTAGTATTGAAGGCCGGCACTCTCTGCTAGAGATACCGTATTCAGTATTTTTCGGTGTCTGTTATTTTCAGTCTTCAGCAGCTCATAAATCTTCCCCGCTCTGTTTTGTCTGCGATTTTATATTGCGGCCACATTTGTAAACCAGCGAAGAGTATTTTTAGAAATGATCTGACGAGATATTAAATAAATAGTTGGGCTTAAAATAGGATTATCCTAAATTGGGAATTAGCGGACTGATCTCCCGATTGTGTTCTGCAGCACGCGGAAAAATCGATTGGCCTTCAGAGCCGGGAGATCAATAAAGTCTTTCCACATACAAGGTGTTCATAGGATTCAGAGATGATTCCCTCTCACGTTATTATTGTGCATTGCTGTCATAAAATTACCAACAAAATGTCTAATATAATGTACAAAATTCTCTGAAAGTGGTTGTATACCCGCAAAAAAATAAAAATAAAAACCCGCAGGGCAAAGAGCCTCGTATACAGCGCAATATCAAATACTCACCTAAGAACGAAGCGTCGGCATCGCATCCCGGTCACCACAGAGGGAGCTGACATTTCCCCCTCCGCGTGTCTTCCGGGTTCGCGGCTCCGGCGCTGAGTGGCCGGAGCCGCGATGGCATCACTCCCATGATGACCCGTGCGCGGGAGTCTAATTTCCCTCAAGAAGCTCTGATTTTACGGCAGCATCTGCCGGACCTTCAGAGCGCGTGCGTCGCTGACGTCATCGGCTGTATGAAGTGCGAGTATCTCCTAAACTGTACATGTTTAGGAGATATTCATTTTACATATAAGTAATGCCCCGTACACACGGTCGGATGTTCCTACGGAAAATGTCCTATCGGACAATGTTGTCGGAAATTCCGACCGTGTGTGGGCTCCATCTGACTTTTTCCGTCGGATTTTCCGACGGACAAAGTTTTATCTCCTGCTCTCAAATTTTCCGACAACAAAGTCCTATCGGACTTTTTCCGATCGTGTGTAGCGAATTCCGAAGGACAAAGTGCCACGCATGCTCAGATCACATTACAAGACCAAAGCTATTGGCTACTAGCCTCTACGTAGTCCCGTCGTACGCAACGAACGTCACCGCGTTCAGAATGATCGGATTTTCCGACAACTTTGTCCGACCGTGTGTATGCAACACCAGTGACGGATTTTGTGGTCGGAATTTCCGACCGTGTGTACGGGGGCATTAGTCTTATTATAGGCCTTTATTATAGACTTACCTGCAGGTAAAAATTTAAAAAAGGATATAAAAGCGCTTTAACCATCTCAATACAGGGCATTTTCACCCCCTTCCTGCCCAGGCCATTTTTCAGCTTTCAGCGCTGTCACACTTTGAATGACAATTGCGCGGTCGTACAACACTGTACACAGATGAAATTATAATTTTTTCCCCACAAATAGAGCTTTCTTTTGGTGGTATTTGATCACCTCTGCGCTTTTTATTTTTTGCGCTATAAACAAAAGAAGAGGGATTTATTGAAAAAAATAAAAAATAAACAAAAGAAGAGTGACAAGTTAAAAAAAAAAAAAAAACAATATTTTTTACTTTTTGCTGTAATAAATATCCCCAAAAAATATATAAAATAACATATTTTTTTTCCTCAGTTTAGGCCGATACGTATTCTTCTACATATTTTTGGTAAAAAAAAATCGCAATTAGCGTATATTGATTGGTTTGCGCAAATGTTATAGCGTCTACAAAATAGGGGATAGATTTATAGCATTTTTATTATTATTTTTTTTTAACTAGTAATGGCGGCGATCAGCGATTTTTATCGTGCCTGCGACATTGCGGCGGACACATCGGACATTTTTGACACATTTTTGGGACCATTCACATTTATACAGCGATCGGTGCTATAAAAATGCATGGATTACTGTATAAATGCGACTGGCAGGGAAGGGGTTAACACTAGGGGGCGCTGAAGGAGTTAATATGTTCCCTATGGGAGTGATTCTAACTGTAGGGGGAGGGGACTCACAAGGGGAGGAGACCGATCTTTGTTTCTCTGTACTGAGAACACACCATCGGTCTCCTCTCCTCTGACAGGACCGTGGATCTGTATGTTTACATACACAGATCCACATCGCGGCCGCCGGGCACGCGCATCGGGTGCCCAGTGACACGGCGGGCGCACGCTCTCTCGAAAGCCGGGAACGGGGAGGACGTCATATGACGCCCTCACGCCACGAGAGCTGCGCCGCCTGTCCGTCAATTGACAGCCGGCGGTCGCAAAGCAGTTAAGCTGGCAAGTCATTTTGCTAAAAAGACAAGAGACGGGGGTTGCGGGTGCCCACGCACCAGTGGCCGATAAGAGAGAATCGACCTTTTGTTGGTTATGAAGTATATCATGGAAAGGAAGAAGACGCAAATGAGTGTATGTGTATACTTATGGGATGGGAAGTGTATTGGTTCTGTAAGGCCCCTTTCACACTTGTGCGACTTGTCCTGCAACATGGGACTGCAAAGTCGCAGGACAAGTCGTACCCCATGATTTCCAATGAGTACCGTTCATATCTGTGCGACTTCAATCTATTGATATCTATATCAACTGTTGTTGATGGTGGGGGATCTATTGTTGCTGTTGGGGGGCAGGGGGGTCTATTGTTGCTGGCAAAAGGGTATATTGATGAGGGTGGTGGAGCTATTTTTGCTAGGGTGGATCTATTATCGCTGGGGTGGATCTCTTGTTGAAGTTGGGGAAACTATTTTTGATAAGGGGCCTATTTTTGTTGCTGGGTCTTTGGTTATATAATTATTATTATTATCATCATTATTATATTACTATTATTGTTGTTGTTGATTTTACCATTATCATCATCATTATTATTATTATTATTATTATTATTATTATTATTATTATTATTATTATATTATACAGGGGAGGCACAGTGGTGTAGTGGGTAGCACTCTCGCCTAGCAGTAAAAAGGGTTGCTGGTTCGAATCCCAACCACAACACTACCTGCCTGGAGATTGCATGTTCTCCCCATGCCTCCCAATGTATAAGATATCCATATCTGGAATTCTTCTTTAAGTCTCCATCAGGGGCGGACTGACAACTCATGGGGCCCCCGGGCAATAAGAGATTATGGGGCCCCCGGGCAATAAGAGATTATGGGGCCCCCGGGCAATCGGAAATTATGGGGCCACACAGTATACACACACACAGTATACAATCACACAGTATACACAGACATGTTTCTATTGGCTGAGAAGGTACTGGAGAGGTGGGGCAGCTATAATCTCTGCATTTTTAGACCAAGAGGATGGTCGGTAAGGGACATTTCAGAAACGGATGTAAAAAAAAACACAGATTTTTACATACTGTCCCTGGTTTTACTGAGGCTGGCAACCCCGATGGGGCCCCCTAGTGGCCCGGGGGGCCCTCGGGAAGTGCCCGAGTGGCCGAATGGTCAGTCCGCCCCTGGTTTTCCATTCACACTTGTCTCGCTACTTGTCATGGGCCTTTGGACACGTAAAGTCGCATGAGAAGTCGCAGGCCATTGATTTCATTGGAACCTGTTCAAATCTTAGTGACTTTAAAAAGGTTTCTGCTCTACTTTGATGGGACTTTTTGATTAGTGTGAATAGAGAATAAGTCTACATGGTCTTCACCCACCTTGAGGTGGCCCAGATAGAAGACCTCCATCTTCATCGGCTCCCAGCGCCTCCGATGTCTGCAGTGGGTCAAAATAAAGCATATTAAAAATACATGTGATGGAATACTAATTGATTCTATTGATCTTCTTGATAAACTGTATTCTGATGTCCATTTGTGCCTTTTATTTGTGATTTTTCGCCACAATCCAGAGAGAGAAGGATTGAATTTATCCTCTTGTGTTACAGATTCTGTGCTTCATGCCTTTGACTCCGTTGGACACAGTTTAGGCCCAGGTACAATGAAACACCCCCCTCCCCTCCCCCCCCTCGCTCCCTCCTTTCCTCTCTGCGTACCCCCTCACTCTGTACTGCAGCGACATTATGCCGCCCCCCCCCTTCCTTGCGTATGGCAGCCATGTTGGGAGGCATTGATGTGGTATTTACAGTTTTCCGTAAACCAACTTAGAAAAAGCTTCCCCCTCCTGTGATATCTCATCCAATTCAAGCAGATGTAAGTTATATGGTAGTATCCTAGAAATCCCTTGCAGACCCTCATTACATTGGGTGCGGGCACACGGGGGGTAGGGCTTGGGGTGCCCAAAGGGAAATAACGTGCATATTGGGAAGTGACTCACTTTCCCCGCAGTCACGGTCCATAGGAACACATCTAGGCAGCTCAATTGTATGTTCTGTTGTGGTCGGAGATGACGTCATTTAAAGGGTGACTCCACTTTAGTGGGGAAAAAAATAGCAAATAAAAAAAAAAAAAAGAATCTAGCTTCTACAATTAGGACACAAGTCATTTTGTAATTTGACTTGAAAATGATCTTTCCTTTTTCAATCTGCAGCTCTGTAATTTTCTGTAAAATGCAATATGGCCACCTAGCGGGGCTCTATACACAGATAGTATACAGACCTCCCCCCACATCCCCAAAGCTCGATACAAATCGAAGGGAGAACGAAGATTCGCAGTACAGGGACCTCGGCTATGGAAGGCTCTACCGAACAACATGCGCTTGGAAGAAAACCATCAGGCCTTCAGGAAAAAAACTCAAGACCCACCTCTTCTAATATCAGCTTCAGAAATGAATCTTATTTAATGGTTACATGACTGTGAGAGCTCTGTTCAGATCCCTCTTCTGCATGGTGGATTTAGAGATATGGCATCTGGTTGGTACCTGCTGTCGATGGGGCTGGGCCCAGTGGGGGACATCCCGGATGAAGACAGAACTACAGACATGGCATCCTATGGGTACTATTAGAAGTTAAAGGGACACACAATGACCACACTAGAATCTGCCTCCTACAGGAAGGCAAGGGAACTGTCAGTACAGCCGCTCAATACGGGACCTGGAAGTTAGTGGAGATCACTAGATTATCGGTGTAGTAGCAGTGTCCATAACCTTTTTAGCCCAGAGGAACCCTTGTAATAATTTTCAGGTGTCAGGGAACCCTAGTAAGATTAGTCTATCAGTGGTCATTGGTAAAATGCCTCTTACATTGGTGGTGGTAAATGGGAAGAATGCCCCTTTACATTGGTGGCCAGAATGACTCCCTTGCAATCATGGAAGTGCCAAGTGGAGTTGGACCTGGAACTATGGAGGCACCGTCAGATAGAACTGTGGAGGCACCGTCAGATAGAACTGTGGAGGCACCGTCAGATAGAACTGTGGAGGCACCGTCAGATAGAACTGTGGAGGCACCATCAGATAGAACTAGGGAGACACCGTCAGATAGAACTAGGGAGACACCGTCAGATAGAACTGTGGAGGCACCGTCAGATAGAACTAGGGAGACACGGTCAGATAGAACTAGGGAGACACGGTCAGATAGAACTAGGGAGACACGGTCAGATAGAACTAGGGAGACACGGTCAGATAGAACTGTGGAGGCACCGTCAGATAGAACTAGGGAGACACCATCAGAACTATGGAGGCACCTTTAGATAGAACTGTGGAGGCACCTTTAGATAGAACTGTGGAGGCACCATCAGATAGAACTGGGGAGACACCGTCAGAACTGTGGAGGCACCGTCAGATAGAACTAGGGAGGCACCATCAGATAGAACTGTGGAGACACCGTCAGAACTGTGGAGGCCCAGTCAGAAAGAACTGTGGAGGCCCAGTCAGAAAGAACTGTGGAGGCCCAGTCAGATAGAACTGTGGAGGCCCAGTCAGATAGAACTGTGGAGGCCCAGTCAGATAGAACTGTGGAGGCACCGTCAGAACTGTGGAGGCACCTTTAGATAGAACTAGGGAGACACGGTCAGAACTGTGGAGGCCCAGTCAGATAGAACTGTGGAGGCACCATCAGATAGAACTGTGGAGACACCGTCAGAACTGTGGAGGCCCAGTCAGAAAGAACTGTGGAGGCCCAGTCAGATAGAACTGTGGAGGCACCATCAGATAGAACTGTGGAGGCACCGTCAGAACTGTGGAGGCACCTTTAGATAGAACTAGGGAGACACCGTCAGAACTGTGGAGGCCCAGTCAGATAGAACTGTGGAGGCACCGTCAGATAGAACTGTGGAGGCACCGTCAGATAGAACTAGGGAGGCACCGTCAGATAGAACTAGGGAGGCACCGTCAGATAGAACTAGGGAGGCACCGTCAGATAGAACTAGGGAGACACCGTCAGAACTGTGGAGGCACCGTCAGATAGAACTATGAAGGCACCGTCGGGTAGAAAGTCAGTTAGCTACAGGTTAAGTAATCCGCAGCCACCCCTGGAGGAACCCTTGGGTTCCATGGAACCCACGTTGAGAATTGCGGTTCTAGAGGGATCCCACAGCTATATGCATAGTTACATTGATCCAAGCTGAACCAATATATCTATGCAATAATATCCATACCTGGAATTCTTTAAATATGTTCCCCCACATTGCCAACACATTCCTTAAACAACATTACTCCTCAGTTTTTGGATAAGGATATTGCCTTCCAACATGCTTTTCTTCCTTCACCTGACCCTTTGCCGAATATGCCCACCTCCTGTTTTTTTTAGTCCTTTGCCTTCTTTAGCTTTCTCTTCCTGTATTCCCTCGCATACCAGCCCCGCAGAGCCTTCTCGCTTCTGAAACCAGCTTCTAGGCTGCCCCTTGTCCTTGGGGGCTCTTTTAAAAGTAAGCGTGAAACTCTTCAGCATGCAGGATGTTGACCTCTCTGCCATGACGCCGTCTCTGCTTTGTTTCAGCTTGGCCAAAAAAACAATTTCACAAATATTGATGCATTTTCAAGAGTCTAATATTTCTGCCTTGTGTTGTTAGTGTTGTTAGTACCTTGTAAAGCTGAAGGTCCAGGCTTTATGTAATCGCACCCGAGACACCATTGCTTCGTCCATTTTTACTTGACTTTGAGTCCCTGGCCCCTAAACAACAAAGTGTTTGTAAGCCCTTCCATATACCTAGAGAAGTGCCTGGCCTCAGGTGATACACAGAGATGAAACAAATCCTCCTACACAAGTTGTACCTGTTTACCTGTTGCCATCTCTTCTCTTCTTGTTGAAAGTCTAGAACTTACACGGCATTCCTTATCCGGGGGCGGGGATCTGATGTCACACATTACAGAACACAGAGAGGAGAGCTCAGCGTAAGCTGAGACCTAAATAGAAGGAACGGACCACCCCCCCTCTACAAAGTGTCATAGGGAAACATGCACATCTGAGGCTGTCAATCACCTGCTATGTGTAGGGAGGCGGGTTGTCTCCTGGTCTTGGTGTCGGCATTAAAGTGGATGTAAACCACATTCATGAAATTTGAGCTGGGCACATATACCCTGTTTCCCCCGAAAATAAGACCTAGCGTGATTGTCGGTGATGGCTACAATATAAGCCCTACCCCCCAAATAAGCCCTAGTTAAAGTCCTTGTAGGTCTTATTTTCAGGGTAGGGCTTATTTTCGGGGAAACAGGGTAGTGCTTATTTGGGAGGGTTGGGCTTATATTGCAGCCATCACCGACAATCACGCTAGGTCTTATTTTCGGGGAAACAGGGTATCTGTAGTGTCTCTCGCTAAAGCTAAGCACGGAAAGCCACTAAGTCCCGTGGCTTTTTCCTGCTCCATAATTCTGTTATCAGTGTAGCGCCATAACCCTCCCCTATGCATTTTCTGGGCTTACCGATTACCTCCTCCTTGTAGCTCATCATTCGCTGTCTAGGGGTTCCCAGCTACTGCTCAATTAGGCAGTGAAAATTCTAACAGGAGGTGCACTTAACCTCCTTGGCGGTAATCCCGAGTCTGGCTCGGGTTCAGTTTTTTCTGCTAGGAGCGGTAACCCCGAGCCAGACTCGGGCTGCATTGCAGGATACAGGGGGGGGAAGTTACTTACCTTTTCCCCTGGATCCTGCGATGTCTCCCCGCTGTGTGAGCGAGCCGTCCGCTCGCTCGATTCACACAGTGCCCGAGTGCCGCTGATCTCCGTTCCCTGCGACGTTCTGACGCACGGGAGCGGAGATCGGCGCCAAATTCAAAAAAGTTTAAAAACACAACACACATACAGTACTGTAATCTTACAGAAAATACACACCCCCTTTGTCCCTAGTGGTCTGCCCAGTGCCCTGCATGTCATTTTATATAATAAAAAGATTTTTTTCTGCCTGGAAACTGGAGATTGTCCATAGCAACCAAAAAGTGTCCCTTTATGTCAAAAGTGGTTTTAGACCAGCTAGAAAACACCGATAATAAATTAGAATCACAATTTATCATCAAACAATAAATTTAATGACAGCGACTGTTCTGCAACTGAGCAAATTTCAGTGTTTTTGATTTGATTACATTATTGAATCATTTTTATATATATTTTTATTATATTATAATTTATGATTTTGTGTTTCAAACTTTATTATACCCGGAATGTCTACTAGACTCTGGTTCGGACAGATTAAAGTGAGTTATTCATAAGAATTGCATGCCTACAATATAAAAACGCCAAATTTCCATGCAAAATAATTGTACCGCTTTCAGCACAAAATTCCAGCCAGAATCATACCGCCAGGGAGGTTAAACAGTACCTAAAGCTGAAGACAGCAGATCTACATGTAAAACTTATGTAGGGAGATTTGTTTCATCTCTGTGTATCATCTGAGGCTGTTCACTTCACTGGGGACAGAGGTGGCTCTAAGCTTTGTGAGGCCTTTAGCCCCATACACACGGTCGGACTTTTTCATGGATTCTGTCCGATCGGACAAGGTTGTTGAAAAATCAGACCGTGTGTATGCACCATCGGACAGTGTTCGTCGGTTTGACCGACGGACAAAGTCTTATCTCCTGCTGGAAATCTTTGCTGTCAACACGGTCCGATCACACCAAATCCGATCGTGTGTACGGTTGTCCGACCGGACAAAGTGCTACGCATGCTCAGATCACATTACAAGACCAAAGCTATTGGCTACTAGCCTCTACGTAGTCCCGTCGTAGGCAACAAACGTCACCACGTTCAGAATGATCGGATTTTCCGACAACTTTGTCCGACCGTGTGTACGCAAAACCAACATCGGACAAAGTATGACGGACATGGTCCGACGGACCTGGTCCGCGGATTGTCCGACCGTGTGTATGGGGCTTTAGGCAAATCTTAGACATGAGGCCCCACTCACGCCCAAAATGGGAAAAATAATTAAAGCAATAGAAATTAACTGTATAAATTGCATGATATTCCCTTCAACTGTAACACACACATCAGGCGAATTAGGCGGCCGTGAGGCCCCTAGGAGTGCGAGGCCTTAGGCGACCGCCTAATTTGCCTAATTAGAGAGCCGCTTCTGACTGGGGATATGGGGGGTTAACATCCACTTTAACTGTCACAAGTGCTTCATTGAGATAGCAGAGGAATGGGAAAGGAGACAGAAATCACACACTTAGTGCTTTGAATTGAGGCAACACTACAGATGTCCTTTGTTCATTTTCCATTTCAGAGGTTTACAACTACTTTAAGTCAAAGTTACATAAAAAAATACAAATAAATGTTTTTCCAAAATATACTGCAAGAGTAACATTCATAATATTAAAGTGAAGGGTCACCCTGAAAAAAAAAAATAGATTTTTTTTTTCTACTTACCAGAAATGGCTGTTGCTAGGCAGATCGTCCTAATCTGCCCCCTCCTGTTCCGCGGCACTGTTCTGTCTTCTGCTCCTACGCCGTCTTCTAGTGAATGGGGCGCGGTGTGTTATGGGAACTGTGTGTCCCACAACACATCGCGTTCCCCATTAACAAAGCGCCACGACGACTCGCGCATTCGCAGTAGGCCGCGCGGCGACTCGCCCAGTAGGAAACGGGCAGTGAAGCCGTAGTCTTTGCTGCCCGTTTCCATTACTGAGGATGGCGGCGCTGGGACCGGAGCGCCGAGGGACATCTCGGCCTCCACGACCGACATCGCGGGCGCCCTGGGAGGGTAAGTGTAAGTCAGCAGCTACCTTTTTTTTTAGCTGCTGACTTTTAAATTTTTTTTTTTTTTTGCTGAAACACCCCTTTAACCAGTTCAGCTCCCACCCCTGGAAACCCCCTTCTATAGAGATAAGTCATTTTTACATTTCTGCTATCGATTTGTTTATTTGGGGATAACTTTTTCATTACTTAAAGTGAAAAGCTTAGTGTTTTTTCTGGGGTCCCCCGGCAGCGCTGTTAGCTCCTCCCCGCATTGTATAACCCCCTAGGAGAAGCGCTCTCCCGAGGGGGTTACCTTGCGGGCGCGCTCCTGAGTCCAGCATTTGCGTCCACAGACGCAGAATGCCGGACTCGGCCCCGCCCCCGGGTGCCAATGGCTGCGCTGCTATCAATCTATCCAATCAAGAGCCGAGAACCATGGGCAGAGGAAGAGCGCGTCTCCGGCGTGGGAAATTCCAGGGCTCAGGAGGGTAAAACTGGGGGGGCTAGGGGGCCAGTCACTAAAAGAAGTTTTTTCACCTTAAAGTGGTTGTAAACCCACTTTTTGGACTTTTACCTATAGGTAAGCCTAGAATAAGTTTTACCTATAGGTAGTGGAAATATCTCCTAAACGTGCGCCGTTTAGAAGACATTTCACTTGTAGTCCGCCGTTTCTTCCCTAGCATATGCCGCAAGTCGCGGCTCCCATGCGCATGTGCGGGAGTGACGTCACGTGGCTCCAGCAAATCACAGAGCCGGAGTCCGTGGCCCCGAAGGAAGAGGGCAAGAAGATGGGCGCTGCCCACACAGGGGACAATAAACTGTTTTAAATTGTCATACAAATATACATTTGAAATCAGACCTTTTAATTTTTGTTTGGTAATGACATGGTTTGGGCGGATTTCTGCCAGAGATATGCTGTGCCACGCCCCTCCAGCCTGTATATTAGAATAAGAGGGAGGCGAAGCCACCATTAGCCTGGGTTCACACTTGTGCGAACACAGACATCGCATTTGATTCCCACCGCACTGGAATCGAATCGAACTGGACAGCTCGAGAGGAATGGAATGCTGATAACCGGCAAGTGTATTTACATCATCATCAGCTGTGATTGGCCCTTTCCCCCGATCTGTGATCTGCTCTGTATTCGAAGGACTCGGCGATCACAGGGCACACCAGGTGCGCGATCTTGGGAGGATGTCCATAGAGGCTCCTCCCAAAACTGGACGACCGCGCTGTAGCCATCATTTGGCTAGTAGTTAAGCTGTAAGTAAAGCAAGCCAGAGATGGTACAATACACTCTTGAACTCTGCACTCTGTACGCAGCGCGCTCCTGAACCCTGCACTCTGTATGTAGCGCACTCCTGAACCCTGCACTCTGTATGTAGCGCACTCCTGAACCCTGCACTCTGTATGTAGCGCACTCCTGAACCCTGCACTCTGTATGTAGCGCACTCCTGAACTCTGCACTCTGTATGTAGCGCACTCCTGAACCCTGCACTCTGAATGTAGCACACTCCTGAACCCTGAACTCTGTATGTAGCGCACTCCTGAACTCTGCACTCTGTATGTAGCGCACTCCTGAACCCTGCACTCTGAATGTAGCACACTCCTGAACCCTGAACTCTGTATGTAGCGCACTCCTGAACCCTGCACTCTGTATGTAGCGCACTCCTGAACCCTGCACTCTGTACGTAGTCCACTCCTGAACCCTGCACTCTGTACGTAGTCCAATCCTGAACTCTGCACTCTGTACATAGTCCACTCCTGTACTCTGCACTCTGTATGTAGCGCACTCCTGAACCCTGCACTCTGTACGTAGTCCACTCCTGATCTCTGCACTCTGCATGTAGCGCACTCCTGAACCCTGCACTCTGTACGTAGTCCACTGCTGAACTCTGCACTCTGTAGCGCACTCCTGAACCCTGCACTCTGTGCGTAGTCCACTGCTGAACCCTGCACTCTATACGCAGCGCGCTCCTGAACCCTGCACTCTGTACATAAGGCACCACTGAACTCTGCACTCTGTATGTAGCGCACTCCTGAACCCTGCACTCTGTAAGTAGCGCACTCCTGCACTCTGTAAGTAGCGCACTCCTGAACCCTGCACTCTGTATGTAGCGCACTCCTGAACTCTGCACTCTGTATATAGCGCACTGCTGAACCCTGCACTCTGTAAGTAGCGCACTCCTGAACCCTGCACTCTCTAAGTAGCGCACTGCTGAACTCTGCACTCTGTAAGTAGCGCACTCCTGAACCCTGCACTCTGTACGTAGCGCACTCCTGAACTCTGCACTCTGTATATAGCGCACTGCTGAACCCTGCACTCTGTAAGTAGCGCACTCCTGAACCCTGCACTCTCTAAGTAGCGCACTGCTGAACTCTGCACTCTGTAAGTAGCGCACTCCTGAACCCTGCACTCTGTACGTAGCGCACTGCTGAACTCTGCACTCTGTATGTAGCGCACTGCTGAACTCTGCACTCTGTAAGTAGCGCACTCCTGAACCCTGCACTCTCTAAGTAGCGCACTGCTGAACTCTGCACTCTGTATGTAGCGCACTCCTGAACCCTGTAGGTAGCTCACCCCAGATACAACCAGCCCTTTGAGGGCAAACATACTGCTGATGTGGCCTGCAATGAAATTGAGTTTGACACCCTTGCTGGAAATGTTAGGTGATCATAAAGGGGTTGTTTTAAAAAAAAAATAGAAGCAAATGAAGTAACGGGAGACGTGTCTTCGAATGTTGTTTTTTTTTTCTTTTTTTTTTTTCATTTACAAACTGGAATGTTTCCCACAAGGAAGTATTTGGGATGGGAATTTCCCCCGAGGTGAGGTGCAGCTTTATCCTCCGGGAGATCTTCACTATCACTGGGAACATGTATAGATCCATAGAGGATGCAAACATCCAGAGCTGTCAAGATAAGGCAGAAGGCAGAACACAACAAGCCGAGCCTCACCTGGAGCAAAAGGTGCGAGGAGGAGATTGCCGTGTCAGCGAGGTCACATGACCGCGGCATTTTTATTAATTGGTGCTTACCTGTGTGCAGGTGACAGATAGCAGGGGGGGGGGCAAGGAAATGACTCATTTCATGTTCTATGTGTTCCCATCGCTCCTGGGCAGAAACAAGCACACAAGGTTTCTCCGCACGCCTCGTATAACAAATACTCCTAATGAACGCTCGGAATGCGGCTCTTTTAAAAAAATTATAAAAATAAAAAGCTTTCACTGCCCAGCGAGGCGATTCACCGAGAAAGATTGTGAGAGCACTTAAAGGTATTACTGCTAGGATTTCCACAGCCTGACGTAACAAACCAGTCATATAATGGAGGATATTTACTAAAACTGGAGCAACTGGTGCAGCTCTGCATGATAACCAATCAGCTTCCAGGTTTTATTGTCGAAGCTAAACCACCTTAATGCTGGGCACCTTCACCCCCTTCCTACCCAGGCCATTTTTCAGCGCTGTCACACTTTGAATGACAATTGCGCGGTCATGCTACACTGTACCCGTATGAATTTTTTTATCATTTCCTTCACACAAATAGAGATTTCATTTGGTGGTATTTAAAGTGGTGTTTCCACCAAAAAAAAAAAATAGCTTAAAAATCAAAAAAAAAAAAAAATGACTCACCTCTAAGGCCCCTTTCACACTGGGGCGGGGAGCCGCGGTGACGGTAAAGCAGCGCTATATTTAGCGCTGCTTTACCGTCGTTTTAACCGCGGTATTCGGCCGCTCGCGGTGCGGTTTTACCCCCCGCGAGCGGCCGAAAAAGGGTTAAAGACCCCCGCAGAGCGCCGCCGTAGCGGCGGTATTGCCGCGGTTTTACCGCGGTTTCCCATTCAAATCAATGGGAAGGAGCGGTATAGGAGCGGTGAATACACGGCTCCTATACCGCTCCAAAGATGCTGCTAGCAGGACTTTTTTGCCGTCCTGCTAGCGCACCGCTCCAGTGTGAAAGCCCGCCGGCTTTCACACTGGAGTTAAAGGGGCCGGATTTTTTCAGGCGGTGAACAGGCGCTATTTTTAGCGATGTACCGCCTGAAAAACGCCCCAGTGTGAAAGGGGCCTTAATGCCTGTTGCTAGGGGGTCCCTCGTAGTCTGCCACCTTCAGTGCCCGGGCACTGACATCACTTCCCCTCGGCGCCGCACAGTCATCTGGGACCTGTCACGTGTCCCAGATGACTATGCGGCGTATCACGGCGCGTGGCGCCGCTCGCGCATGCGCAGTGAAGCCACAGCCGGGTGCCCACAGTAAGAATGCCGGCGCCGCGAGCGCAGCGGGGAACGGGAGGGGGGGGGCCTTAGTTCCCCCCCATTGCTGGACCCTGGGACAGGTAAGTGTCCGATTATTAAAAGTATTTGTAGCTGCTGACTTTTAATTTTTTTTTTTTAGGGGGCACCCCACTTTACTCACTGCTGGGTTTTTAATTTTTTACCAAAAAAAAAAAAATGTGTTTCTTAGTTTCGGTCAGTAAATTTTGTAAATAAGTAATTTTTCTCCTTCACTGATGGGCACTGATAAAAAGGCACTAATATGTTGCACTGATAGATGACACTGATAGGCAGCACTAGTGGGCACTGATAGGTGGCACGGATAGGCAGCACTGATGAGCAGGCACTGATGGGCACTGAAAGGCAGGACTGACTGGCATTACTAATGGGCACTGATTGGTGTCACTGATGGGTGGCACTGATTGGTGGAACTGGGGGGCTTTACTGTAATCAGTGCCCTGATTACCTGTCCGGGTTTCCCCTACGAGGAGATGCAACTGATCGGCTCTCCTCGCCACACACTCCGTCATTGTGAGGGGAGGAGAGCCGATTACCGTCACTTCCGCATTTACATGTGACCAGCTGTGATTGGACACAGCCGATCACTTGGTTAAAGAGCCGCGTCATCGGCTCTTTACAGAGATCAGGGTGGCGCCGTGACCTAGGAACGCGGCGCGGCCGCGATTGCCTCTCTGCATGCCCGTTCTGGAGCGACGTCATATGACGTCCACCCAGAGCGAGAGCTGCAATCGAGATCCCTGAATTTTCCACTACGTAATAAGTGATTGAACAGTACTGACTGGCAAATTCAAGGCTTTGGATATCTTTTTATATTCTTTTCCATCTTTATAAAGTTCCATTACCTTGTTACGCAGGTCTTCATACAGTTCCCCCCCCCCCCCCCCATGCAATTTTTATTGCAGGATTTTAGGTTAGCTTAAAGTCCTTTTTCGGAAACCCACATGGCTATTGCTGTAGCATTGATCACATGACCAGCCATCGGTGGGGCTCCCATTTCCCGCAGGACAGGCAAGTGTTCTTCCTCATTCTGTTATTTATTACTAATTTTATCCCAACCACAATGTTAAAAAGCTGTAAATTATCAGTTGAGTATACTGCAGGTTGGCATTTAAAGTGCTGCTTGTTAGTATCTCCAAACAAATCCATCCACAATGACATACCGCCCTCCAGCAGATGGGCCCAACATCATTCCTCAGATAGCTGAATAAACACTTTCCATTCCTGAAACACAAAAACAAGGTATTAGGAGAATGCGCCCATCGCTTAACCCTTCACACCCCCCCAGCTACGCAGACAAATCCTTTCTGTTTTCTGTCACAGCATCCCTGCAAAGCCGGATTGGTCAGTTCTTGAGATCTGGGTGCTGTAATTAGGGGTTTGGAGTTTCTTTTTATGTGAAGTGTTATTGTGATACTAAACACACATTGTGTAATTTACCGTATTTATCGGCGTATAACACGCACCAGCGTATAACACGCACCCCAAGTTTAGGAGGGCATTTTAAGGAAAAAAAGTTTTAGGAGGGAAGTTTAGTGAAAAAAAAAACTTACATTTAAGCGTAATTTGCAGCTTGCCCAGCGTCATTTGCAGCCTTGCCCAGTGTCATTTGCAGCTTGCCCAGCGTCATTTGCAGCCTTGCCCAGCGTCATTTGCAGCTTGCCCAGCGTCATTTGCAGCCTTGCCCAGCGTCATTTGCAGCCTGCCCAGCATCATTTGCAACTTGCCCAGCGTCATTTGCAGCTTGCCCAGCGTTTTTTGCAGCTTGCCCAGCGTCTTTTGCAGCTTGCCCAATGTCATTTGCAGCTTGCCCAGTGTCATTTGCAGCTTGCCCAGTGTCATTTGCAGCCTTGCCCAGCGTCATTTGCAGCCTTGCCCAATGTCATTTGCAGCCTTGCCCAGCGTCTTTTGCAGCTTGCCCAGCGTCTTTTGCAGCTTGCCCAATGTCATTTGCAGCATGCCCAGTGTCATTTGCAGCTTGCCAGCGACATTTGCAGCCTTGCCCAATGTCATTTGCAACTTGCCCAGTGTCATTTGCAGCCTTGCCCAGCGTCTTTTGCAGCTTGCCCAGCGTCTTTTGCAGCTTGCCCAATGTCATTTGCAGCTTGCCCAGTGTCATTTGCAGCTTGCCAGCGTCTTTTGCAGCTTGCCCAATGTCATTTGCAGCTTGCCCAGTGTTATTTTCAGCCTTGCCCAGTGTCATTTGCAGCCTTGCCCAGTGTCTTTTGCAGCTTGCCCAGCGTCTTTTGCAGCTTGCCCAGCGTCATTTGCAGCTTGCCCAGCGTCTTTTGCAGCTTGCCCAATGTCATTTGCAGCTTGCCAGCGTCATTTGCAGCCTTGCCCACGTTTAAATTTCCCGCCGCCGTAAAAGGCCGCGCGCGCGCCGCCGGAAAGGACCGAAGCGCCGCCGGAAAAGACCGAAGCACCGCCGGAAAAGACCGAAGCGCCGCCGGAAAAGACCGAGCTCCTGCTGTTTCGGGAGCGAGCGCAGGGAGGCGGGACTACGAGCGGAGCCGAGCAGTCGGCTCGGTCTTTTCCGGCGGCGCTTCTGTCTTTTTCGGTGGCGCTCGCTATTTTTCGGCGCCGCTCGCTATTTCTGTCACTTTTTTGGAGGGGATCGGCGTATAATACGCACCCACGATTTTCCCCCAATTTTAAGGGGGAAAAAGTGCGTGTTATACGCCGATAAATACGGTACATTCTCCCTTCTATTTCTGTATGGGGATGACGGCTCTGTAATTATTGTAATTAAAAAAAAAAAACATTAAGTACCCTTTTCCTAATGGATATCCAGCTGTCACATGACCCGGCTCTCTCCCAGCCTGTCTGCAGGGAAACATAAGCAGGAGGAGTCTGTAGTCCAGGGGTCTCAAACTGATGGCCCTCCAGCTGTTGCGAGATTTCAACCAAATTTCTTTCCCCGTCGTCATTTTGGGGGATTGTTTGTATTTTGAGGAAAATAATGAATTTAATCCAGTTTGGAATAAGGCTGTAATATAACAAAATGTGGAAAAAGTGTAGCACTGTGAATACTTTCCGGATGGGCTGTAGGTAGGGAACTGACAACGCTGTGCTCTCCTGCTTAGTGTGGTCAGTTTTTAATCGGAAAGCAGAGGTATTGGCAGGAACACCATGGATTTCAAACCAAGGAAGCAATACAAATAGAACAGGAGACTTTCTCTTACAAGTACATGTAACAGCAGCCACATATCAGGAATATGAAGTGTTGGGGTAACAAACACTTTAAGTTCAAAATGAGGGTTCAATTAAAGGGCTAATTTGAAGGGTTAGCTAATGTTTCAAAGGTGACATTTAGGGGTTACTATAGGCGTTAACGTTATAGCTGATCTCCAGACCAAAAACATGAATTTAAATTCAGTAAACTGTACATCTCAATAGCCACCATAGAAATAAATCACTTTGTGTATCAAGTGCCTTTGCAAACCCGGATATTACCTAGAATTAGCAATCACATCATCACTGAGCTGTGTGTAGCCTGTGGGAGGGACCCAGCAGGCTCCACCTACTTCAGGCTGCCTGCAGAAAACTACAGTCGCCCTGCACAAGGAGAGAGAGCAGCAGTGACCGGGCTTTATTACAGAAAGCTCCACCCACTACAGGAAACTACAGGAGGGGGCGGGGACAAGACCAGTCACCCTGCACAAGGAGAGAGAGCAGCAGTGACCGGTCTTTATAAGAGGTAGCTCCACCCACTACACAAAACTACAGGAGGGGGCGGAGACAAGACCAGTCGCCCGGCACAAGGAGATAGAGCAGCAGTGACCGCTCTTTATTACAGGTAGCTCCACCCATTACAGAAAACTACAGGAGGGGGCGGAGACAAGAGCAGTGACCCTGCACAAGGAGAGAGAGCAGCAGTGACCGGTCTTTATTACAGGAAGCTCCACCCACTACAGAAAACGACAGAAGGGGGCGGAGACAAGACCTGTCACCCTCTACACGGAAAGAGAGCAGCAGTGAGCAGTCTTTATTACAGGTAGCCCCACCTACAACAGAAAACGACAGGAGGGGGGCGGAGACAAGACCAGTCACCCTGCACAAGGAGAGAGAGCAGCAGTGACCGGTCTTTATTACAGGTAGCTCCACCCACTACAGAAAACTACAGGAAGGGGCGGAGACAAGACCAGTCACCCTGCGCAAGGAGAGAGAGCAGCATGTTTACACACATTAATGTTGAATGGCCCATCATCGTATTTACATTTAGACCAAGCTAACTAGGAATAAAATAAATGAACCTCTTGCCACCCATGTAACGCATATGTGAGACGGCAAATAGGGTGGGATTTAAAGGGCTTTTAAAGTCCACCTTTTCTAGGAAATAGCCCGTGCAGTGGAAGGAGAAGCTATGCACTAACCAAACATTTCAATGTTACTTCCCCGATGCCATTTTCTGCATTCAGTTTATAATAAATGTCAGTGAAAATACCTTGTTTATATGTGACCGTTAGGAACAAGATTGAGTAAAGATAACTGACATTTATTATAAACTGCATGGGGAAGTAACATTTAAAAGTTTGGTTAGTGCATAGCTTTTCCCTCTATCTTAGTATTCTGGTTAGTAATAGGTTAAAGTTCATGGATTTTTACGTATATCGGACTCTGAATCCCTTCGCTGAGAGCTAAACTACCGCCACTACAGCAGGCCTAGTTCTGTATATATCTTCACATTCAATGCATGATATGACAGGGGAGTAGAGAGAGATCTGCTGTTCCTAGGGATTAGGAACAGCGATCTCTCTCCTCCTCCAGTCAGTACACCCCCCCCCCCCAATGTCCCAGGTACATGGCTTCCTGTATACGGGACATTGTTTAACCTTTCCTGAACGATTTAACCTGACAGCTAGAAACTGACATTTAAAAACGTCCATTTTAGCCGCGTTTACATGCCACGTTTTGCAGCGTTTGCGTTTAGGAGCGTTTAAAAAAGCAAAATGAGAAACGTCTGTATACGAGAAAACGAAACGCTGCTAAACGAGAGTTACCGCGTTTAGCAGCGTTTACAAGTGTGCAGAGGGGGCTCTGGTGAGGACATAAGTGTGGGGGAGACTCTGATGGGGGACATAAGTATGAGGGTATCTGATGGGGACAAAAGTGTGCAGAAGGGGCTCTTATGTGGACACAAATATGGCAGGGGGACTCTGATGGGGGACATATGTGTGCAGGGGGGCTCTGGTGAGCACATAAGTGTACAGTGGGGCCCTTATGGAGACACAAGTGTGGGGGGGACTTTGATGGGGGACACAAGTGTGCAAGGGGGCTCTGCTGAGGATATAAGTGTACAGGGGGGCCTTGATGGGGACACAAGTGTTGAGGGGGACTCTCATGGACAAAAGTGTAGGGGGGACTCTGGTGGGGATACAAGTGTGCAGGGGGGTCTGATGGGGGACACAATTGTGCAGAGGGGGTTTTGGTGAGGACATACGTGTGCGGGGGGGGGGACTGATGGGGGCACAAGTGTGCAGAGGGGGCTCTTATGGGGACACAAATATGGCAGGGGGACTCGGGGGACACAAGTGCGCAGGGGGCTCTGGTGAGGACATAAGTGTACAGGGGGCCCTAATGGGGACACAAGTGTTGGGGGCCTCCCATGGGGGACATACGTGTGCAGGGGGGCTCTGGTGAGCACATAAGTGTACAGGGGTGCTCTTATGGGGACACAAGTGTGGGGGGACTTTGATGGGGGACACAAGTGTGCAGGGGGGCTCTGCTGAGGATATAGGTGTGCAAGGTGGCCCTGATGGGGACACAAGTGTTGAGGGGGACTCTGATGGACAAAAGTGTAGGGGGGACTCTGATGGGGATACAAGTGTGCACAGGGGGGCTCTGATGGGGGACACAATTGTGCAGGGGGGGCTCTGATGGGGGACACAAGTGTGCAGGGGTTCTTTGGCAAGGACATACGTGTGCAGGGGGGGCTGATGGGGGCACAAGTGTGGAGGTGGACACTGATTGGGGACACTTATGTGAAGAGGGGGCTCTGATGAGGACACAATCGTGTGGGGAGAATCTGTGGGGACACACATGGGCAGGGGGGCTCTGATGGGGACACAGATGTAAGGCCTCATGCACACTTAATGTTTATCCCTGGTGCACGAGACTCTGGCATTTAGGTGCAGGCGGAGAATACAGGTGCACCATCCAGGCCCGCTGTTGGCAGCCTTTTTTTATAGTCTATTCTATTCCATGGCTGAGGATTCATTTTTTTCGGCCTGCGAATATCTGTAAAATATATGATGTGGTCCTCGAAGTAAAAAGTTTAGAGACCCCGTCTTAGACTATTGAGATGAAGGGAGACTTTCTTTCCCTGGTTCCCCAGTGGGACGGGAGAGCTGCTAAGGCAGCGAGAGGGGGAATGGGATCCCCTTCCGCCACTCCTAAAAGCAATCCAGCGGCCAATTAGCCACTAGGATTGCTTTTATATTACAGAGCATTGTCGACCGGAAAAAAAAAAAAAATACCGGGATGATGCCTTTAGCGGCAGGCATCATCCTGGTATAACACCTTCAACCTGGCAAGGTACGGCTACGTCGCGGAGGCTGAAGTGGTTAAAATGTATTTGTTACGTTTCTTGATCTTCAAATAATCGTGAATATGTCTGAGAACATTCAGTCATCAAGGTGGTAGGGTATCTATTGATAGAAATTTAAACCGGGTTAATGTTTATTCTTGAAACTCTTTTACCAATCATCTGATGGAAGAGAATTGCCCACTGTGTAAAACCCTTATGAACTGTCCAATCACCATAATCTTATTGATACAGGTGTGCCTCCAGTTATGTCACTCCAGTTAACACCTATAAGGTAAATGTTTAACAAAGACGACATCTTGAGTACCCGAATGTGGCCCTTTGCTTGCCTTTATCCGGCCCTTGGGAAACTCTCCCACTGATATGGGGCACTATTCCTCCCATTGACACGAAATGATGAGAAACAATTCCTCCACTGACACCAAAGATGGGGCATTATTTTTTTCACTGATACCATTTTCTACTCCCACGGCCAAGGTCCGCCCCCCCTAAGGTCTAAAGGGATAACAAGACTACCCAAAAAGTGGATCTGAACTCAAAACGTTAGCTGTCCTATAGAGAACATCTAGAAATGTCCATTGCGCCTAAACTGTACCCTGGAAAATCTACCTTGAATTCTGAAAAATAAGAGTGAACTTCCAGTGCCTAGATATGGCACTCCTGTTCTGTGGCCACCAAGCTTTCTGTCTGCAGTGTGAGATCATCTGAGGTACTGCTGCTAAGTTCTGATGGCTAGTTTCACCAGACTAATGCCCCGTACACACGGTCGGATATTCCGATGGAAAAGCCCGATCGGATTATGTTGTCGGAAAATCCGATCGTGTGTGGGGCTCTAGCGGGCTTTTTCCGTCAGAATTTCCAACGGAAAAAATTTGAGAGCTGGATCTCAAATTTTCCGACAACAAAATCCGATCAGACTTTTTCCGATCGTGTGTTGGGAATTTTGACGGACAAAGTGCCACGCATACTCAGTTAAAATTACGAGACCAAAGCTACTGACTACTAGCCTCTACGTAGTTCCCTAGTACGCAACGAACGTCACCACATTGTGAACGATCGGATTGTCCGACAACTTTGTCTGACCGTGTGTATGCAACACCAGTTTCGGACAAAATCCGACGGATTTTGTGGTCGGAATTTTCGACCATGTGTACAGGGCCCTAGATTTGGTGATGTTCACTACTGTGCTGCTCCCTGTTCTCCTTGCTGGAGAGGAAGCTGTACCTGAGGACCTGCAGTGCAAGGATCTCCGTGCTTCCACATTATCCATTCTGTGGATCTCTGGGCCTCTCCTGCTTCTTGAATATCCCCCCCATCCATCATAAGGTCACCAGTCATCAGGAAAGGGGGGGGGGTATCAACTGTGACATGGAGAAACAAATCCCTGCTCTTTCCAAGATGGCCACCTGCACACAGAGACAAAGTGTAGAACAAGGCATAGTCAGTGAGTAGTGGGGAAAAGATTAGCTGCAGGAGCCTATGGGCAAAGCTGCTAACTAGTCTTTGCCCTCTACTTACCTTTTTTGGGCACAGCTTAGACAGTACAAGTCCCTCTTAAATTCCGGGGAAGTCCCCGCGGTTGGATGCACTGGATAAGTCTCTTGGATAGGTCCAGTCGTATTTGATTTACCGCCACTAGTCATTTCCTGTAACTGAAAGCAGCAGTTCGAAGTTATCTTGCACAGACGCGCGTGTATTCTTTAGACTTATGTCTTTGGCAGAAGTAGTCATAACTGGAGCAACTTTTGTATAAAAGATCATTTCTATGGAATATCATTTACGATTATGTTGAACACCGTTCAGTTTGCCGGCAGCCTAACTCAATTCACATCCCGATGACAGGAGATTTAATTACTTTGCATGTTTTACAAAACAAGTCACAAAGGAACAATTTGATTTAACTAAAAGGAAAAAAAAAACATTTAGGAAAGAATTGGTATTTATGTCTCTCAAGCTTCACTAACAGAGAGAGAGAGAGAGAGAGAGAGAGAGAGACGCCTAGAGCTGGCATAGATGTGGCTATTTGCTTGAGTGATTAAACATTCAGTGGCATTTGTGGACAAAATCACAAGAAGAGAACACAAGCACCTACTGATTGTAGCTTTGAGGACTTTAAGTTTAAAAAGGAGTGTTACTCACAAAAGTGATAAAACCACTGGCACATAGAGAATGGCACTGCACATGGAGTCCTCTGCATCATCCAGATATCTCCATTACGAACGCTAGTTTTACAAGACTAAGCGCTTCCGGCTCCTACTTGATTCCGAGCATGCATGGACTTTTGTGCGACGGACCTGTGTACACACGATTGGAAAGTCCGACAACAACGTTTTGTTGGCGGAAAATTTGAGAACCTGCTAGCCAACATTTGTTGGCGGAAAGTCCGCCAACAAATGTTCGATGGAGCGCACACACGGTCGGACTTTCAGCCAACAATCTCACATCCAACATTTCCCGTCGGAAAATCCGACTGTGTGTATGCGGCATTACAGTTATTCCTCAAGGTATGCCTTGAATGTATTGAATTTGTGGGAAATGGTTAAAACTCTGTGTTTTAGTTTCTCTTTAAAGTGGAAGTAAACCCCCCTATCGTTTTCAGCCAAGGAAGCTGCCATCTTTGCCTCTGCTTAACCTTCAACTGTCACGGTGCTGCACATGTGATCCGTTATAACACCAGCCATTGGATGGTTTGACTGTTTGGTTGAGAGCACAGCCAATGCGCAGTTAGCATTCCCGGCATGCCTTTTTTTTTTTTAAGCTGTTAAATCGATGGGTTTACTTCCGCTTTAATGGAGCAGGCAGAAGCAATTGCCCGTTTCAATTGACATTTATCCCAAGGGGGGGAGAGCGATTGGGCAAGGTTTCCTTATCTGTCCACTGAGTTGTTTTGCGAAAAGGGAGCAGTGGCACAGAGGTGTAACCATCACCTCATCTGACTAGATGGTCAAATTAGACAACTCTCATCCCATATTTATTGACAGCTTTTCTGGACATTAACCGACTAAAGTTGCTTGGTTGGAACATAAAGGGACGTGTGTGAGGAAATCACAGAGAGGCAGGTAGGAAAGTGAGCTTGTGGACAAGTTCCTGGGGCAGATACATCTTGTGTACTTATATTATTGAATGAATGAATGAATAATTTGTATAGCGCTACAATGCGAACTGAATCGCCTCAAGGCGCCGTATTCGTGCTTTGTTGTCAAGCTTCTTAGAAGAGGTGGGTCTTGATTTTTTTCCTGAAGGCCTGATGGTTTTCTTCCATGCGGATGTAGGTTGGTAGTGCGTTCCATAGCCGTGGTCCTTGGACAGCGAATCTCCGTTCCCCCTTAGATTTGTAGCGGGATTTGGGAATGAGGAGGAGGTTTTGGTTAGACGATCGGAGACTGCGATTGGGTGTGTAGTGTTTTATTTTCTCGAGTAGGTATTGCGGAGCGTCTCCATGGGTGCATTTGTGGGTGAGGCAGAGGGTCTTTGAATGTGACCCGATTCTTTACGTTTAGCCAGTGTAGGGTCCTCAGGGAAGGGGAGATGGATTCCCGGGTTTTTTTCCTGTTATCAGCCTTGCCGCCTGTTTTGGATAAGTTGTAAGCGCGCAAGTTGATATTGGGGTAATCCTATGTAAAGGGAGTTTGTGTAGTCAAGTCGTGAATTAATGATTGTTCCAACTACCACTGCTTTGTCCTCCTTTGGAATGAAGGGGATGAGTCTGCGTAGCAGGCGGAGAAGATGGTGAGAACCACTGACTACTGCTCCTATTTGTGCATCCATTGACATTTCTGAGTCAAAAATGACTCCGAGACTCTTGACCTTGGTCCTTGGGGCGATGGTCTGTCCAAATATGGTGGGTGGTGTCCAAGGGATCTTGGTTCGGGAGTTTTGGTTTGCATGTAGCATAAGAAGTTCTGTTTTCGATTCGTTAAGCTTGAGGGAGCTGGTGGTCATCCAGTCGTCTATCAGAGTGAGGCATTTTTTCTAATTGCTGTTCATGGTCTTTTTGTCCGGTGATACGAAAATATAATTTTGTGTCGTCAGCGTACGAGTGGAAGCAGAGATCTGATCTTCTGATGATGTTGAGGAGTGGGCGGATGTAGATGTTGAAGAGCATTGGCGACAAGGGTGATCCTTGAGGGACTCCGCAAGAGATTACCCGGGTTTCCGAGGTGAAGGCTCCTAGTTTCACTGTCTGAGAACGATTATTGGCAATGTAGTCAAGTGGTAAACAGGGTAATCATTTACAATACCGGTCTCCACTCTATACTTAAAAAGCCCTAACTGGACCACACCAGTCTGATCAACCTAGGACCCGTATCTTGCTTAAGAGCCCAGCAGGTGCACAGAGTACAAATCACCCGAGCAATCACCCCGTACTCACAAGGGACTAGTAGACTTTGAGTGGCCTCATGCATGTCTGGACAGGTTCTATTGTAGATGGCGGCATTCTCTGGACATACAATGGATATAAAAACACCCCTGTTAAAATGTCAGGTTTCTGTGATGTAAAAAAACGAGACAAACATAAATCATTTCAGAAATTTGTGACCCATAAACTGTACATTATATCCATTGTAAACCATTCCTATTTACTTACGCAACTAACTGGACTGTAGAGGCCTTGAGAAGCATGGGGGTGGGTAGACCCATCATCGGGTCACCTAGACGTATACTGTCACTGAACAATTATGTTCTGATATTCTTGATGTCATTTAGTGCTGATTTTTTTCTTTTTTTCTTTTTCCATTTCTCAGTTTCTCTCCGGTAAAGTTCTGTTCTACATAATACATACAGCATCTCACAAAAGTCAGTACACCCCTCACATTTTTGTAAATATTTTCTTCTATCTTTTCATGTGACAACACTGAAGAAATGACACTTGTCTACAATGTAAAGTAGTGAGTGTACAGCTTGTATAACAGTGTAAATTTTCCGTCCCCTCAAAATAACTCAACACACAGCCATTAATGTCTAAACCGCTGGCAACAAAAGTCAGTACACCCCTAAGTGAAAATGTCCAAATTGGGCCCAAAGTGTCAATATTTTGTGTGGCCACCATTATTTTCCAGCACTGCCTTAATCCTCTTGGGCATGGAGGTCACCAGAGATTCACAGGTTGTCACTGGAGTCCTCTTCCCCTCCTCCATGACGACATCACGGAGCTGGTGGATGTTGGAGACCTTGCGCTCCTCCACCTTCCGTTTGAGGATGTCCCACAGATGATCAATAGGGTTTAGGTCTGGAGACATGCTTGGCCAGTCCATCACCTTTACCCTCAGCTTCTTTAGTAAGGCAGTGGTGGTCTTGGAGGTGTGTTTGGGGTGGTTATCATGTTGGAATACTGCCCTGCGGCCCAGTCTCTGAAGGGAGGGGATCATGCTCTGCTTCAGTATGTCACAGTACATGTTGGCATTCATGCTTCCCTCAATGAAGTGTAGCTTCCCAGTGACGGCAGAACTCATGCAGCCCCAGACCATGACACTCCCACCACCATGCTTGACTGTAGACAACACACACTTGTCTTTGTCCTCCTCACCTGGTTGCTTGTCACCATCTGACACCAAATACCTTTTATCTTGGTCTTATCAAACCACAGGACACGGTACCAGTAATCCATGTCCTTAGTCTGCTTGTCTTCAGCAAACTGTTTGTGGGCTTTCTTGTGCATCATCTTTAGAAGAGGCTTCCTTCTGGGACGACAGCCATGCAGACCAATTTGATGCAGAGTGCGGCGTATGGTCTGAGCACTGACAGGCTGACCCCCCACCCCTACAACCTCTGCAGCAATGCTGGCAGCACTCATATGTCAATTTCCCAAAGACAACCTCTGGATATGACACCAGCATTTGGCTATAACCCAGCCACGGTCTCTGTCATCTGAATGGAAAACCCCGGCAATTCCTCTCAGATATTGCAGGATGTAAGGCTCAGATGTTAGATGTTATGCCCAAGTGCTGTATGACCTCACTGATTAAGGGGAGGTCACAGGCTTTCTGAGCCTAACATCCTGCAATATCTGAGAGGCATTACCGGGGATTTCCATTCAGATGACAGAGACTGTGGCTGGGTTATAGCCAAATGCTGGTGTGGGTTGGCCCTCTGGTAAGCAGGTTTTCATATGGTGGTGGTTCCTCACATATAATTGTGGATCACAGAGGTGTCTTCACTCAACCTATTTGAATATACGCTTTATCTAGAGACTGTAATAGTTCAACTAATTGTATACCATACCCACGTTGGATGTTATTTATCTTCCGGTCTGCGTGACCTGGTTGGACTCATTATGAGCGCAGTTTTTTTATATTTTTACCAAATTTAACACACCTGCTCCTCATTCACACCTGAGACCTTGTAACACTAATGAGTCAAATGACACTGGGGAGGGAAAATGGCTAATCGGCCCTGATTTGGACATTTTCACTTAGGGGTGTACTCACTTTTGTTGCCAGCGGTTTAGACATTAACCACTTTCAGACCGGACCAATTTGCAGCCAAAGGACCAGGCCCCTTTTTGCGATTCGGCACTGCGTCGCTTTAACTGACAATTGCGCGGTCGTGCAACGTGGCTCCTAAACAAAATTGACGTCCTTTTTTTCCCACAAATAGAGCTTTCTTTTGGTGGTATTTGATCGCCCCTGCGTTTTTTATTTTTTGCGCTATAAACAAAAAAGAGCGACAATTTTGAAAAAAAAAACGCATTCTTTTTTATTTTTTGCTATAATAAATATCCCCCAAATATATATAAAAAAACATTTTTTTCCTCAGTTTAGGCCGATAGGTATTCTTCTACATATTTTTGGTAAAAAAAAAAATCGCAATAAGTGATTTTTGATTGGTTTGCGC
Source organism: Lithobates sylvaticus (assembly GCA_028564925.1). Classification (NCBI taxonomy): domain Eukaryota; kingdom Metazoa; phylum Chordata; class Amphibia; order Anura; family Ranidae; genus Lithobates; species Lithobates sylvaticus. The sequence continues at coordinate 272,704,758 of CM053032.1, forward strand.
AGAAGTTATAGCGTTTACAAGATAGGGGATAGTTTTATAGCATTTTTATTAATAATTTTTTTTTTTATTAGTAATGGCGGCGATCAGCGATTTTTATTGTGACTGCGACATTATGGCGGACACATCAGACATTTTTTACACATTTTTGGGACCATTGTCATTTATACAGCAATCAATGCTATTTTAAATGCATTGATTCCTGTATAAATGACACTGGCAGTGAAGGGGTTAACCAGGGGGTTGCGGTATAGGGGTTAAGTATGCCTAGGGGTGTGTTTCTTACTGTGGGGGGGCGTGGCTGTCAGCTAGTGAATGCTGATCTCTGCTCCAATCACAGGGAGCATAGATCGGTGTCACTAGTTGCTAGGCAGAACGGGGAGATACTGTTTATTTCCGCATCTCCCCGTTCAGCCTCCCCGTGAGACGATCGCAGGTGTCCCCGCGGCGATCGAGTCCGCGGGACCCACGACCGGCCTCACGGGGGTCCCGATGGCACGGAGGCATTTAAAAAGGGACTTATATATACGCCCTTATGCCTGTCCGTGCCATTCTACCGACGTACATCGGCGTGCGCCGGTCGGGAACCTACTAATGGCTGTGTGTTGAGTTATTTTGAGGGGACAGCAAATTTACACTGTTATACAAGCTGTACACTCACTACTTTACATTGTAGACAAGTGTCATTTCTTCAGTGTTGTCACATGAAAAGATAGAAGAAAATATTTACAGAAATGTGAGGGGTGTACTTACTTTTGTGAAATACTGTATCACTTGACACTGCTGAAAGGTATTTTATGTTCTTGTGAATAGGGGAATTCAATATTTATAGTGACTGACAATTTTAGGGGTCTATTTATAAAATTCAAAGACCAAGTTTGCCTTGCTTTCTCGTTTTTCATGGGAATGATCAACTCTAGCAGCTTTTCCATTACAGCCAATAATTTGTAGACACCTAACCATCACACCTACATTATATGACAATATGCTGATATTGCCAATACAGTACAGGGGGTCCCCGAGTTACGAACTCGTTAGGGACTGCCCGCCTGTTCTTAAGTCGGAATTGTTCGTAAGTCGGCCGCGCATGCGCAGACCGACAATTACGGACAATTACGGACATTTCCGGACATTTCCGATGTTCCGTATAATGCCGTTCTGCGCATGCGCGGCAAATTACGGACATTTACGAAGTTTGCTGGCATTTTCCGAGGCTCCGTATGGCTGCGCATGCGCAGAACGGCCGGAGGATGGCGGAAAATGGCGGAGGGTCCCCGCAGCGCCCCGTTCGTAAGTAGGGGATGTTCGTAGGTCGGGCGTTCGTAAGTCGGGGACCCCCTGTATATGGTCAAAATCATGTGGACAACCCTCTCAATGATTGAGTTCAGGTGTCTTCAATGAAGGGAGAAGGGTAGGACATTGTAGACAGTTGTGCTTTTCCAACATTGCGGTAACAGTTTAGTGAAGACCAGTGTTGGTCATCTTACTTTAAAAAAGTAATTAGTTAAGTTACAAATTACTTCTCCCAAAAAGTAATTGCGTTAGTAACTCAGTTACTACATTGGAAAAGTAATTAGTTACTCAGCAAAGTAACTGACTTTTTTTTTAAATATATTCTATACGTGTAACTAAGGGGCGGGTCTAGTATTACTGTAACCAAGGGGCGCATTTATTATTATTGTTATATATCGTGTAACCAAGGGGCGGGTCTATTATTACTCTAACCAAGGGGCAGATCTGTTATAGCGTGTAAGCAAGGGGCGGGTCTATTATTATTATATCGTGTAAGGGGCGGGTCTATTATTATTATATCGTGTAAGGGGCGGGTCTATTATTATTATATCGTGTAAGGGGCGGATGGCTACAGAAGAGGGCGAATGTTAAATTAATGGGCAGAGCTCAATATATAACAATAATAATAAATGCGCCCCTTGGTTACAGTAATACTAGACCCGCCCCTTAGTTACACGATAGACGCCCCTTGCAGAGTAGTACGAGCATCAGGAGCGTGCAGCATCGCCTCGTACAATTACATGTTAACTGCGCCTGCGCGGTGTAGAGTTCACTCAGAGCTGTTTAGGTTCGGCAATTTTCGGAAGCTCCGTAGTCCTTCGTACTGCACAAGCCCTGCGCCTGCGCAGTACAGGGGGTCCTTATCCGGCGGGGGAACTTTTTCGGCAGGACACTGGAATTACACTACTGCCATCTAGTGGCGGTAGATGTAATTGGGGTAACTAAGCCAAAGTAATGGAAACTGAGTTACCATGAGGGGAAAAGTAATCAGTTAGATTACTAGTTACCCTCTAAAGTAACTGCGTTATGTAACTCAGTTTATTTTAACTCAGTTACTTACATCACTGGTGAAGACCCTTTTCTGTTCCAGCATGACTGTGTCCTGTGTACAAAGCCAGCTCCATAAAAACACGGTGAGACCAGTTTGATGTGGAGGAACTGGTGTCCTGTACGGAGCCCTATCCTCATCCCTACTGAACACCTTTGGGATGAATTTGAATGTCCAAAGTAAGTCAGGTCAATGTGAAGACCAACATATCTTCTCATCCAACATCTGAACTTGACATGGAAAATTGGGCACAAATTCCCACAGACACCCTCCAAAATCTTGTGGAAAGCCTTTCCAGAGGAGTGGAGGATGTTATAGCCACAAATGGCCGTGGTTTTAGAAAAGGATGTCCAACTAGCCTATGTAGGTGTGATGGTCGGGTGTCCTCAAAAAATTTGGTGATATAATGTTCTACTTACTGGTTTTGACCATTTCTTTTAGGCTTCAAATAATATTGAAACTTTATTAATAGGAAAAAAAAATACAGCCAGAAGAAGAAAAATAGATAAATTAAAGAACATTTGTTTCACGTCTCTTAGGACTCACAATACTTATTGCTACACTGTAACCAGTGTTGGTCATCTTACTTTAAAAAAAGTAATTAGTTAAGTTACAAATTACTTCCCCCAAAAAGTAATTGTGTTAGTAACTCGGTTACTACATTGGAAAAGTAATTAGTTACGGAGCAAAGTAACTGACTTTTTTTTTAAATATTCTATACGTGTAACTAAGGGGCGGGTCTAGTATTACTGTAACCAAGGGGCGCATTTATTATTATTGTTATATATCGTGTAACCAAGGGGCTGCTCTATTATTACTCTAACCAAGGGGCAGATCTGTTATAGCGTGTAAGCAAGGGGCGGGTCTATTATTATTATATCGTGTAAGGGGCGGGTCTATTATTATTATATCGTGTAAGGGGCGGGTCTATTATTATTATATTGTGTAAGGGGCGGATGGCTACAGAAGAGGGCGAATGTTAAATTAATGGGCAGAGCTCGATATATAACAATAATAATAAATGCGCCCCTTGGTTACAGTAATACTAGACCCGCCCCTTACTTACACGATAGACGCCCTTTGCACGAGCACCAGGTGCGTGCGGCATCGCCTCGTACAATTACATGTTAACTGCGCCTGCGCGGTGTAGAGTTCACTCAGAGCTGTTTAGGTTCGGCAATTTTCGGAAGCTCCGTAGTCCTTCGTACTGCGCAAGCCCTGCGCAAGCGCAGTACAGGGAGATCCTTATCCGGCAGGGGGAACTTTTTCGGCAAGACACCGGAATTACACTACTGCCATCTAGTGGCGGTAGATGTAATTGGGGTAACTAAGCCAAAGTAATGGGAACTGAGTTACCATGAGGGGAAGAGTAATCAGTTAGATTACTCGTTACCCTCTAAAGTAACTGCGTTAGGTAACTCAGTTTATTTTAACTCAGTTACTTACATCACTGACTTTAACAGGATATATATATATATATATATAATATCACACAGGTTGCTTTAAAGAACAGAATAGTTAGTATAAGACTTTTTGTGAAAGTTGTGGCATGTGACATAAGGGACAGTATATGTACGTAGCATAGGCCACGGAACCGCTACGCACACCTCTCTTCCTCTCTCTCAAGCTACGCCGGCACTCTTCCTCCGCTTGCTTTCTTACGCTGCCTCTCAGCCTGGTTACTGAATTACTGAGGGAAAGATTTCCTTGTTGAACAGGACGGAGAGAGAGAAAAACTGGGATCCCGACCCCCCCCTCAGTGGCCCCATCGCACATTGTGGCGGACAGAACCCAGAAAGAATCCCAGAAGCCGGGGGGCGCTCCAGCGGCATCGCTTATAAGTAGGTGGATGAGGTTTTACCACGTTGTTAATTGAAGCTTTTCTGCTGTTTGACTAATGATGTGAGCAGGACATGCTGTGAGCTGCCACTAACCATATCCAATGTTTGCTACACGGCTTCTTTGGCTTTATTGTATGATGAACTTGCAGATACACGGTGGTTCATTGCTGGGCATGCGATGAGATTAAGGTTTGTTTGAAGAACAGGGAACCCAAGATAAGAGAGGCAAAGGACAACTAAGTTTGAGGCACTACAAAGGTAGATAAGGGGAACGATGATGGATAGGGTGGGCTCACCACAGGTTTGGCTTGCAGTAGTCCAACGGTGTTAGGATAAACCTGCAAATCACAACATATAAGAATGAAGGTATTCATAAATGTAGGAGAGTGGTCAAGTTAGCTGTTTGAGACACTAGTGATCTCCAAACTGTGGCCCAGGGGCCAGGTACAGCCTTTTGCTTGCCCTTATCTGGCCCTTGGGGCACTTTTCCTCCACCTGACACCATCGATGGGAGATTATTCCTCCCACTCATACCAATGATGGGGCACTGTTTACTCCCACTGACACCAGAGCATTTTCTACTCCTACTGGCCATAGTCTAGCCCCCCTAAAGCCTGGAGGACAGTAAACTGGCCCTTTGTTTATAAAGTTTGGAGACCCTTGGTCATAAACATGAATGCATGGCACAAACCAGCCAGGGAAAGAGAGGTAAAGGCCATGGAGGAGACAGAGAGGCAGAAGCCAGGGAAGCAAACAGAGTGGCACAGGCCATAGGGGAGGAGAAACACACCAGACAGAAGGAAGGAATACTGAGGCATAAGGAGAGAGGGGTATGAACTAGGGGTGGTGAGGGAGAGGCATGGCCAGGGGCACAGGCCAGAGAGGGAGGAGAGAGAATGGTACGGGTTAGGTTGGGATGTGGAAAGAGAGTTATGGTGGGGGAGCCTGAAGGGGGATACAGACCAGAGGACATGTAGGGAGCACAGGCCAAAGATGGATTGGAGGAGAACCATACAGGTGGGACAGAAAAAGAGAGCGATCCAGCCAGAGAGAGGTGCAGGAAAGACAAGAGCCAGAGAGAGATCAACCTTGGAGGCTTAGCAATGGAGAGAGCCTCCCAATCTCTGCCACCCATATCTCTGAAGGGAGTCCTTCTCTACCACAGCCATCTCTGAAAGCCACACCACCATCCATGATGGTGGGGCTTACTCTGATGGTAGGTGGAGCTTGCTTTGACAAATGTCTGTATGAGCATAAAAGGATGTGCTGTTTATACAGATGGAAGTGCCATGGGAGGTTATTATATATTATTACGCACATTTTGAGGGCCAGAACTGTACGTTATATTTCCTGCAATTTGAAGCTGAATAGTGCAGACTTCTTAGTTGCAGGTAGAAAACAGTCAGTTCACAGAATAGATAACTAGACATATGCAGAAAATTTTGTTTAGTTTGGGATATATTCGTTATGTTACTAATTTCGTTGATTTGTTTCGGAATTAGTTTATCTTTATTTTGTTTCCTTTTGTTTATTCATTTTGTAACAAATTCCAAATTTCCAGAACAATTCGAATTCAGATCGGCCAAAAAATTATCAACTGATCCCAATTCTGTGTGAAGAATAGCTGGTTGTTCAACATGCCTGCCCTGCCCCAAAGCACCCCCTTGTGGTGTTGCTCGTCCTTCAACTTTGCTGGCCTTTCAGTCTATATGCTCACATAAGAGTCTTGGTCTAGATTTTGGGGGGGTCCCCACGCCATTTTTTAGAATCACAGCTAGGATTTTTATTTTTTGCTAAACAAATAAAAAAAGATGGAAAATTAAAAATAAAAATAAAATCATGTTTAATAGTTTGTTATAAAATTTAGCAAACAGGTAATTTTTCTGCTTCATTGATATGCGCTGACTAGGCGGCACTGGTGGGCACTGATAGGCTGCACTGGTGGGCACTGATAGGCTGCACTGGTGGGGACAGATAAGTCGGTACTGATGGGCACAGCAAAGATGACACTGATAGATGGTACTAATGGGCACTGATAGGTGGCACTGATGGGCACTGATAGGTGGCACTGGGCACTGGTAGGGGACACTGATGAGCAATGGTAGGTGACACTGATGTGCAGCACTGGCACTGTGGGCACTGACATATGGCACTGTGGGCACTGACAGATGGCACTGGGGGCACTGACAGATGGCACTGGGGGCACTTTAATTAGCAAATGTGGGCACCCTGGGCATATTGCAGTGAGAGGGACTGATGTCCCTCTCACTGCCGCCGGTGATCGGCTTTTTTTTTTTCCCTCGCGCTGTCAGCGCGAGCAGGAAAAAAAGCTGATTACCGGCTCGGTTAATATCACATGATCAGCTGTCATTGGCTGACAGCTGATCACGTGGTAAGGGGTCGGGACCGACCCCTTACTCGGATCTATGATCCAGCGAGTCTCACAGACTCGCGGATCACAGAGCGCGCCGCGTGCGCCCTTCCGGGGGCGCGCAGGCAGCTCGTTGCCGGGACGACGTCAATAGACGTCGTCCCGGCACATTAGATCCGCGCTGTAGCCGTCATTTGGCTATAGCGCGGGTCTATAGTGGTTAAGGATGCAGCGGCCGGCTTCCTGGCCCCCTCCCTAACAACCAGCTATTCTTCACACAGAATTCGGATCGGTCGATCATTTTAAATGAATTGTTCTGAAAATTTGGAATTGGTTAGAAAACGAAAGGATGAAACGAAACCTAAGGAATGTCCACGAAATTCGTTACTATCGTAATTCAGACATTTGGATACATCCGGATCTCCAAATAATCAAAAATTTGGATTTAGAGTCGGACCGAAACACATTGCACATGTCAGCGGATAACCTTGGGCTGATGAAGTCTTTTGCATGGTGTGAAACAAGTTCTCTTGGTGGGGCAGAGCCTGAACTGCCAGTTGTCAAAGATTCATAGGACATTGTTTCGTTTCTTTTGTCACTTTTTGTCTGTTTTTTTTTATACATATTTTAATACAGTGCAAATAATGAAGAAGTCTGTTTTTTGTAAAGCGGACCTGTCAGTTATTTGAAATGTTTGGTATAAGAGCTGCCTGAAAGGAGACATGCCGCATTCTGCCTGCTATGACATTTGTTGGCCGGAAGACCTTCTTCGGTGTGTTTATTCAAAACCCCGTGGCTTAGTCTTCAAGTCGGGGAAGCTTTGACCCTTATTATGTTGGAAGGGTATCTTTATGCCAAGTTTAATATACCCAGCTATCCAACCTGATACCTGCCTGTTTGTGTAGAGCGAGCCGAAATAATGGTTCTAGATCAACCCTTTCAGGACAAGAGGTCATTGAAGCCTTCACCAGACTAAATTTAGCAGTGTCGCTCTGTACTGGTTAACTTGAGTAGGGCCCGTTCATGCGGGCCGCTCCTGCTCCATTCAGCAGAAGATCCAAGAGAAGATCCCCTGCTAAATTGGAGCAGAATTGGACAGATTTCATGTTTTTGACCAGTGTTGGTCATCTTACTTTAAAAAAAGTAATTAGTTAAGTTACAAATTACTTCTCCCAAAAAGTAATTGTGTTAGTAACTCAGTTACTACATTGATAAAGTAATTAGTTACGCAGCAAAGTAACTGACTTTTTTTTTAAATATTCTATACGTGTAACTAAGGGGCGGGTCTAGTATTACTGTAACCAAGGGGCGCATTTATTATTATTGTTATATATCGTGTAACCAAGGGGCTGCTCTATTATTACTCTAACCAAGGGGCAGATCTGTTATAGCGTGTAAGCAAGGGGCGGGTCTATTATTATTATATTGTGTAAGGGGCGGATGGCTACAGAAGAGGGCGAATGTTAAATTAATGGGCAGAGCTCAATATATAACAATAATAATAAATGCGCCCCTTGGTTACAGTAATACTAGACCCGCCCCTTACTTACACGATAGACGCCCCTTGCAGAGTAGCACGAGCATCAGGAGCGTGCGGCATCGCCTCGTACAATTACATGTTAACTGCGCCTGCGCGGTGTAGAGTTCACTCAGAGCTGTTTAGGTTCGGCAATTTTCGGAAGCTCCGTAGTCCTTCATACTGGGCAAGCCCTGCGCCTGTGCTTATCCGGCGGAGGAACTTTTTCGGCAGGACACCAGAATTACACTACTGCCATCTAGTGGCGGTAGATGTAATTACGGTAACGTCGCCCAAGTAATGGGAACTGAGTTACCATGAGGGGGAAGAGTAATCAGTTAGATTACTCGTTACCCTCTAAAGTAACTGCGTTAAGTAACTCCGTTTATTTTAACTCAGTTATTACATCACTGATGAACATACAATGTAGAAACAAAACACTTGTGCAAAAAATGTGTAAATTTACTTACCTTACCGTTGGCTTCAGCACCAAGGGGGTGATATCACGATCCTTCCAGCAAGATCCTCAAACACTGAGGATCCCCAATCTCCTGAACGGTGCTGGAAGAGCTTCTTGAAAGTTCTGGGATATTCAGAGTTCCAGGATCTTAGGGTAAGATTAGTTTGTACATTTTTGTTTTATTTTTATAGCATTTGTGCGCAATTTTAGACGAGGGGACTATACAATATGCAGAACTTGACTTTTAGCTTTGGGGGGAAAAGTATTTCTTTCTAGTTTCGTCCAGTGCACCTATTAGAAAAACTATTGCAGCTGTAACCAACATGGCTTTGTTTATAAACAAAAGCCATGTGATCACCATGTTGTAGCCAATCAGTGACGGCTGTGTTTTAAGCTAGGAGTTGCAGAACTGTGCTCTCCCCTTAAAAGGATACAAAGATTAACGTTCCCTCTGTGCAGGGAATGGTTTTTACATTTTCACTTTCTAATTGTAGTTTGGAGGGGGGGGGGGGGGTAAGGCCCTTTTGCTGGTTAGCAGACTTCAGGCAAATTTTGCATTCGGCACTCCCAGTGATCTCAACTGTCTGCACTCCCAGTGATCTCAACTGTCTGCACTCCCAGTGATCTCAACTGTCTGCACTCCCAGTGATCTCACCTGTCTGCACTCCCAGTGATCTCACCTGTCTGCACTCCCAGGGTTCTCAGCTGTTGGCACTCCCAGGGTTCTCAGCTGTCTGCACTCCCAGGGTTCTCAGCTGTCTGCACTCCAAGTGATCTCAGCTGTCTGCACTCCCAGTGATCTCAGCTGTCTGCACTCCCAGGGTTCTCAGCTGTCTGCACTCCCAGGGTTCTCAGCTGTCTGCACTCCCAGTGATCTCAGCTGTCTGCACTCCCAGGGTTCTCAGCTGTCTGCACTCCCAGGGTTCTCAGCTGTCGGCACTCCCAGGGTTCTCAGCTGTCGGCACTCCCAGGGTTCTCAGCTGTCTGCACTCCCAGGGTTCTCAGCTGTCGGCACTCCCTGGGATCTCAGCTGTCGGCACTCCCAGGGATCTCAGCTGTCGGCACTCCCAGGGATCTCAGCTGTCGGCACTCCCAGGGATCTCAGCTGTCGGCACTCCCAGGGATCTCAGCTGTCGGCACTCCCAGGGATCTCAGCTGTCGGCACTCCCAGGGATCTCAGCTGTCGGGACTCCCAGTGATCTCAACTGTCAGGACTCCCAGTGATCTCAACTGTCGGCACTCCCAGGGATCTCAGCTGTCGGCACTCCCAGGGATCCCAGCTGTCGGCACTCCCAGGGATCCCAACTGTCGGTGCTCCCAGGTATCCCAACTGTCAGCGCTCCCAGGGATTTCAGCTGTCGGGACTCCCAGGTATCCCAACTGTCGGCACTTCCAGGGATCTCAGCTGTCGGCACTCCCAGGGATCTCAGCTGTCGGCACTCCCAGGGATCTCAGCTGTCGGCACTCCCAGGGATCTCAGCTGTCGGCACTCCCAGGGATCTCAGCTGTCGGCACTCCCAGGGATCTCACCTGTCGGCGCTCCCAGGGATCCCAACTGTCGGTGCTCCCAGGTATCCCAACTGTCGGCGCTCCCAGGGATCTCAGCTGTCGCGCTCCCAGGGATCCCAACTGTCGGCGCTCCCAGGGATCTCAGCTGTCGGCACTCCCAGGTATCTCACCTGTCGGCACTCCCAGGTATCTCACCTGTCGGCGCTCCCAGGGATCTCACCTGTCGGCGCTCCCAGGGATCTCAGCTGTCGGCGCTCCCAGTGATCTCAACTGTCGGCGCTCCCAGTGATCTCCACTGTTGGCACTCTCAGGGATCTCTGCTGTCGGCACTCCCAGGAATCTCCGCTGTCGGCACTCCCAGGGTTCTCAGCTGTCGGCACTCCCAGGTATCTCACCTGTCGGCACTCCCAGGTATCTCACCTGTCGGCACTCCCAGGTATCTCACCTGTCGGCACTCCCAGGTATCTCACCTGTCGGCACTCCCAGGGATCTCAACTGTCGGCACTCCCAGGGATCTCAACTGTCGGCACTCCCAGGCAATTATAATAAACATAATTTTGTTTGGACTGATCCTTTAAAAAAGCAGCAATGCTGGATTACACTTACAACTGGCTGACAGGCCCTTCTGGGAGTTGTAGTTCCCCAGCCATCAGCATCCTTCAGCTTACCTAATCCTGAAAGGTAAAGCTGTAATTAGAAGGCTGAGCTTAGAATGTAAATCGCAGACAAGATCCTTCTGAATTACACAAACCACAATTCCTACGGTGGCTTCCCCTGAGGTCTCCCTCACCTCGCTGCAGTCTACCCGGTCTTACCCTCTGCGTACAACGAACAACACGTGGGGAAATATTTCATTGCAACTGTGCAATCGTCTGTAATAGAGGACACAGTATATTTCAGTCTCTGTCATGTTACATTGTGTGGTTGCGGTAGTGTGACGCAGCGTTTTAGCTGTGACTCAGGAGAGGTGAAAGGAGACACGATGAGTAATTCCCTAAGATGGATTTAATCGCTTTCACATGACAGATTAAATGAATTAGACATCATTTTCGTCTGCTGTACAGTGAACAGTGATGCTTCTGTGCCGTTGCTAAAGGAAAACGTGACAGTTCATATTGCAGCGACAGCTGCTTGTGTTTTGCTGGTCGCAGCAAGGCGTTGCTTCTTCTGTTTTAAAATGATGCTATCAGTTTGACCATTTCGGTGTAAAATTCACATTTACATATACAGCTACATTTGCAGTTCTTGCACTAAATCTTCTGTATAATTGCAAAAAGCTAGCAGCTAGACTCGTGCTGGGACAGTGGCTTGTAGGTAGGTGCAGTTAGCTACTTGCCACTAGGTGGCTCTATACCAGAATGGTGTCTGGTTGCAGTGGGTGAGGTCTTCGGTGCTGGGCACCTTTTTGGGGCACCCCCTCCACAGTGATTTACATGGGTGAGTCAGTGCCGTGTTGTAGTTCAGGCAGGGACGAGGGGCATGAGAGCCAAACACTCCACACCTATGAGGATGAAACCAGCAGGGACGAGGGGCATGAGAGCCAAACACTCCACACCTATGGGGATGAAACCAGCACACAGAGGGCCTAGACCAGTGATGGCGAACCTTGGCACCCCAGATGTTTTGGAACTACATTTTCCATGATGCTCCAGTACACTGCAGAGTGCATGAGCATCATGGGAAATGTAGTTCCAAAACATCTGGGGGGGCCAAGGTTCACCATCACTGGCCTAGACAGAGCAGGAGGCCGGGTGGAGTGGACCTGTACATAGGAGTCGCTGGCTGTAGTCATTCTGTCCCTTATGGAGGTGGGGGGCTGGGGCAGATTGTACAAGTTTTTTTTTTTTAGGCCAGGCATGAGACCCCTGTGTGAGGCTAGTTTCTTGGAGGGTTCCTGGGAGAGATGTACCTAGCAAAGAGGTGACTACAGAGAGCACAGTCCTGTGAGTGCCAATGACCCTGGGCAGAGGAGAGACTGAAAGGGAGATGGCTGCTAAAGTTCTGCACATGCTTTCACTTGTGACTACTGCGGAACGTCCAATAAATGTGATTGACTGTCTGATGTCAGGTGACTCCAGAATGTACTCTATGAGTAGAGGATTGCAGGATGAATGAAAGGTCTGACGACTCCATTATTAGAAGTCGCATGTGCCTCTCTGTGACGGCTGTATTTGAAGGTCCGACTCTCTCCTGATGCTCACTGGTGGTCTGATGAAAGGCCTGGTGGCCTCTTCTGCCACGATTTCCCATTGACTCAGAAAACTATTGTGCAGGCATATGCCATTAAGAGACAGTAATCTCCATTCCTTGTTACGGCGCTCTCCACCAGGGCAGTTAGCGCCTCCTGCGTGCTCCGACATCCAGCGCCTGTTTCTTAAGTCTTCAAGGGGCAAAAACAAATAAACAGGGCTGCCGTTTGAAATCACAGGCGCCGTACAGCCTATACACCAAAACCCCCCTGAATTACAGCTGCACTGCAAATGAATGAACAGGACACAGAGGCTCCTATTCTTTCTTAAACTGAAGCATAGGAAACACAGTTTGCTATGCTCAGTTATCAATGGACACAGGAACGATCAGTACTAATCGCTCACTCCAATTCAGTATCCAATTTAGAAAAAGAAGGGGGCGGTAAATTACATATTTACCAGCCTCTTTCCCCACTCTCGATCCACCTGTGTACCCGCAGCAGCTGGCAGGAGAGGAAAGTCAACACTGCTGCGCGGGGGGGGGGGGTCTGGGCACACAAGGGGGAATCAGATGTGGGCAGCACAGGGAGGGGGGTCGGTATGGCAGGATAGGAGGACATTCACAGAACAACGTACTGTGTCTGTGTCTCTCCCTTCAGCAGCTGAAAGCCAGCTAGAGGGAAAGGGGGAGGAACCAGCTTTTAGCTGCTGGAGGGAGAGACATCTCTCTGTAATTGTCCTCCCGTCCCACCGCACTAGTCCTCCTGCTGTCTGGGCCCCCTACAGGAGGCCCGGTGGTTTCACCATTAGTTGGCTTGCCCACCCCTCGTTGTGGCACTGCTTGTGCCATCCCTGTTTGGTAATGGATAAAGAAGAAGAGGTTGTATCTGCCAATGAACTCAGAAAAAGGGATTTTATGGTGAGTTACAAAAAAATCCTGTTATTTCTACTACACATTTAGCTGATTGGAGTGCCACTTAAATAATCTTTGAGCCAAGTGTAAATGTATCCTCCATTATAGCCGGCACTCTCCACTCTGCTCTTGTTTACTGGACCATCTTCTGTTATGTCGGGTAGAATGTTCCGTTTAAACACACTTTACAGAAATATACACTTAGCGCCGCACTCCGCCACTCGTGTAATGCGAAGAATCCCGAGCAGGTATAATACCCAAATATTATGGCACTGATGAGCGTGCATCAGGCCGGGGACGTAGGATGCGAGCTTTGCCAAGGTATGGGTGTCATCTATCTCGATTTGGTGTCATAGAATATTTTCCTCATTAAATAGCACTTCCAGTAGAATGTAATCCTTGCCCCAGACGAATATCCAGACCAGCTCCACTAAAAGAGAACAGGCAGGACATTTTCTGAAACGTATACAGACCCCCCTCTTCCCTGTGTAATGGAGATGAGGAGAGGGGGAAGTGATTAATACAAAGGCAGGAAAGGCAACCTAGAGTGGCAACAATGCTCCTTCATAGATACAGTACAGCAAGAAGGATTGTCTCCTTAGCACAGGAAGCAGGTTTCTCAGTTAGGCTTCATCTAGATATGTGGTTGGGAGAGGGGAGGTAAAAATGTGCAGTTGAGTCACACAGCTATAAAACCCAACTCTGGACAAAAAAAAAAAAGTTTTCACTTGCAGTGGGGCTGTGCCCGCACTGCATCGGTCAACTGCTCGTTTTGTCTAGGGGTGCAGAGAAAGCCATATACTCATACCCGTAGTGATCCTTCACTCCATCGGTAGGCGGCACTCCCCCACAATCCAGCGGCCAGAGCAAGCCACCGCACAAGACCGCTAGACCTGGGGGGGGGGGGGGGGGTCAGGAGCCACTGGGACAAGTCTTGTGTGGAGAGGATTATGTAAGTATATCTCCATCCTCCAATACCTGAGACCAGCGGTCTCCAGACTTTCTAAACAAAGGGCCAGTCTACTGTCCTTCAGACTATAGGGGGGGCCAGACTGTGGCCAGTGGAGGTAGAAAATGTCAGTCCCGACATCAGTAAAGCCCCATACACACGGTCGGATTCTGTCCTATCGGACAATGTTGTCGGAAATTCCGACCGTGTGTAGGCACCATCAGACATTTTCCATTGGATTGTCCGACGGACAAAGTTGTATCTCCTGCTCTAAAAATTTTCCGACAACAAAGTCCGATCACACCAATTCCGATCGTGTGTAACTAAATCCGTCGGACCAAATCCGATGGATTTGGTGGTCGGATTTTCCGACCGTGTGTATGGGGCTTAAGAGTTGAAAATGCCCCATCGTTGGTGTCACCGGATAGGAAGGATCATGCCCCATCATTGGTATCACTGGGAGGAATTGTGCCCCTTCTTTGGTGTCTGGGGGGACTAATGCCCCAATATTGGTGTCAGAGGATTAAATATTGTCCCAGATAAAAGCAAGCAAAGTGCCGCATCTTTCCCCTGGGCCACAGTTTGGAGACCACTGCCCTAGACAAAATCGACCCATGCAGTGTGGCTGTACCAGAGTTGGGCTTAAAAGACAAGGTGAAGTTCCTCTTTAAAGCGGTTGTATACCCCTGTAGGTGATTTTTACCTACAGGTACATCTATAATAAGGCTTACCTGTAGGTAAAATTAATATCTCCTAAACTTGTATGATTTAGGAGATATTCACCGTGCATGCGGCACATGCGATCTGAAGGTCCGGCGGACGCTGCCGGAAAAATCAGAGCTCCTTGGTGGAAAAAGGACCTCCGCGATGCGGGGGCCTCGTTCTACGGTAAGTATTTGATATTGAGCTAGTATGCGATGCATACTAGCTCATTATGCCTTTGCCTTTTGTTTTTTTTATTTTTTTACGGGCATACAACTGCTTTAAGGACTGGTAATCTGCAATATATTACATTTTTGGTTTTAGGTTTAAATATGTTTTTACTTCACAATGCTAAAGTCATAAAGCACAGGTACCTCAGTTGAGTATAGACAATAAGCATGCTCAGCCTCAACGGTGTAATTATGACAGGTACACTTTAACTTCTTACACAACATCCATGAATGAAGCATGTATACAGTACAGCATATGATCTATAATGTTTATCGGGTACAGAGTATTGTGTAGAAAATAGTCTTTGGCGTCTGGTGAACGACATCTTATTCATGCACTAATTGTCTTACGTGTTGCGGCCGGCCATCTTGCACACTGCCCCCTTTGTTCCGCTGTGAGGTTTGACTTCCGGCAATTAAATTGCCTTTGATGAGAGCTGAGATCTGAGAGGTGACATCAGCACTTCCCTCCAGGCCAGCGTGCCTTTGCTGTCATTTCATGAATGGCGGTATTGAATTGTACAGTGTAAACACGTAGATGACCAAGGCCGACCCGCGGCTCTTAGAGGGTGAGAGGTCAGAAGTGAGTCGGGCATCTCTGGGATGAGCAGGAAGAAAAATACTTTTTTCCAACTTGTAAAAGTGAATGTCATCTAGAGATACTTACAGAACCCTCCCATATCCGACTGATATGTAGTAGAGTATTTGAAGTAATTGGTACAATAAATATTATTTGAGGGTGGTTATGGATTTATTGCATATATGTATTAACTTGTCTATTCCTATAGTTAGCTAGTCTATTAAAACTCTGATCACATGTTACTGTTGATACCACAATAATATAAGGTTAGCTATGAAAACAAGCACACTGCTTAATAAAACAACGTCTTATTTATTGCCCAAGAAAATAGGAAAACGCTAACATGAAAATACTAAAGAAAGATATTACAAAGCATATAGCAGAAAGCATATAGCAGAAAGCAGAACATATAATACAAGAACATCAAAGATACTTATTGCACGGTCTCCTCGGCTGGGCTCAAAATAGTAGAGAGAGCCATGAGGCTCAGGCACAAGCCAAGAGCAAAAAGGGGTAGAGAGAGAGCTCTCTGACTCGTTCAGCCCTTTATACTTCAATCATACACCATCCAGACCTAACCCCATTGCCGGCCCATATAGACCTTTGACGAATCAACGTATTTACTGGGCAGTCCTCCTCAATATATTATATTACTGTCCGTCCTGATGTATTGGCCTCTAGGGGCAGCATTGTGCATGTATCATGTCTATATATCTTCAATGCCTTTTGGTACTTTGATCTTCTGTAGCAGGACATTCATCAATCATCTTGTCAGCTATGGTCCCTTTCAAGCTTGTTTGCATAGCGTTATAACATCAGACGGTCCGGAGCCAAGCTTGTTCAGCCTTGATGGAGGCCTGATCTCTTCTTTCAAATATGCTACAAAGCTTTGATGTGCAACCTGTTACATTCCAGACCGTCCCCAATAAAGCAAAGGCTTGGTTGTATCAACCAGAAAGAAACTCCCGAAATATGATATTAAATCATGTTGCCTTCCAACAGTATTGTACCATGTTAGCTGTTGATTAATGCAAAACGTTTGGCATTTAAAGCGGAGCTCCACCCTAAAGTGGAACTTCAGCTTATTGGATTCCTCCCCCCCTCCGGTGCCACAATTGGCACCTTTCAGGGGGGAGGGGGGTGCAGATACCTGTATAATACAGGTATCTGCACCCACTTCCGTGACGAATTATCCGGACTGCCCCGCCCCTATCCGGAGATGCCCCGTTGTTTCTTGGGAAACACAGTTCCCAGGACACAGCGGGGACCAATAGAGACGCGCAGCGCGACTCGCGCATGCGCAGTAGGGAACCGGGCAGTGAAGACGTTGCGTCTTCACTTCCTGATTCCCTGACAGAGAATGGCGGCGGGGCAGCTGAAAGATGAGCGACCGCTCGTCACATTCTGCCGACACCGCTGGAACCTGGAACAGGTAAGTGTCCATTTATTAAAAGTCAGCAGCTGCAGTATTTGTAGCTGCTGACTTTTAATATTTTTGGTGCGGGTGCAGCTCCGCTTTAAAGTATACCCTTTATTGGTAAATTTAAAGCGATTGTAAACCCTAATTTGATTTTTTTAAAGAGGCGTTCAAACTAAAATTAAATAACGATTCTTCTTCTTTTAAATCTCCATTGGCCTTACTTCTCCTGTGGGTCACAGGAGTGCAGTTAGTTCCTTTCCTGTAGGTGAGTGAATATCTCCTAAACTGGCACTGTTTATTTAGGAGGAATTCACAAGGGATGCTGCCGGTCACTGCGGCCCCAGGCCATTCATACAGCCAAAGCACGTGAACTTGGATAGAAGACCGGCTGACCGTAGCGCCAGGGATCTGTGACAGCAATGCGCAGGAGGGATCTGTGGTGCATACTAGTATATTATGACTCAACCCCGCAGGGGCGGGGGGGGGGGGCTTTATTTTTATTGTAGTGGGGTTTACTACCATTTTAAGGATTTGGTTAAAGGCTGCTTCTTCCCACTGCTTTACTGTCGTGTGTGTGCTGAAGAATAGTACGTCGTACAGCATGAAATCCATCACATCGCACTTAGCTGT
This sequence comes from Lithobates sylvaticus, assembly GCA_028564925.1. Classification (NCBI taxonomy): domain Eukaryota; kingdom Metazoa; phylum Chordata; class Amphibia; order Anura; family Ranidae; genus Lithobates; species Lithobates sylvaticus. Next base: position 272,722,406 of record CM053032.1, read on the forward strand.
GGTAAATAGCGACATTTCCATAAGGCTACTTTCACACTGGGGCGTTGGGGGCGCTGGCGGTAAAGCGGCGCTATATTTAGCGCCGCTTTACCGTCGTTTTAGCTGCGCATTTCGGCCGCTAGCGGGGTGGTTTTACCCCCCGCGAGCGGCCGAAAAAAAAAAAAGGGTTAATACCGCCCACAAACCGCCGCTGCAGCGGCGTTTTGTGGGCGGGTTCGGAGCGCTGCCCCATTGTTTTCAATGGGAACGGGCGCTATAGGAGCGGTAAATATACCGCTCCTACAGCGAGCCAAAGATGCGGCTTGCAAGACATTTTCCAGCGTCCTGCAAGCGCACCGCTTCAGTGTGAAAGCCCTCGGGCTTTCACACTGAAGACACAGCAACAGCTGTTTTGGGTCGGTTTGCAGGCGCTATTTTTAGCGCAATAACGCCTGCAAACCGCCCCAGTGTGAAAGGGGCCTAAAGCTCAAAAAAAAAAAGTACACTGTGCAATGTGCCAGAATCAGTGCATTGGCGCTATTCCTCCCAACGTGCGTTCAATGCAGCTGCTGATGTGACCAGCCCTAAAGCAAATGAGTTATAATGTTTTGTCCCCCCCCACCCAGACTTACATAAGATGTGTCTGGTTCCCTCTGGCGGTTCTAGGTCGGTATGCGATGACCGGTACATACAGAGGCGGTCAGGTGTCGCGTTCACGGTGAGAACTTTGCACAGTTCGAATTCCGCACGGTGCCAGGAAACCTGTTCCAGCCGATTCAGAGCCGGTTGTATTCTTCTTGTCAAGAGGTACACCTGTAGGCATGCCGCCTCTGCACATGCCATTCATCTTACACATATCAATGGTTAAGAGAACTTTTCACCTTCATGTTTGTGAATGGGAAGGGAAATGAAGGGGGAAATGCTTGTCAGTAAAAAGTGCACATCGGGTAGAATTATAAATGAAGCCCTGGAAGACATACCAGGGACATGGCCTGCCCAGACTTCAGGATTATCACCTAGAACTAGCTGCGGAGATCCGAGCCACCTCACTGCTTAACCACTCAGGGACCGAACCTCTTTTTTTTAGATTTGTTGTTTACAAGTTAACAGTTTTTTTTGCTAGAAAATTACTTAGAACACCCAAATATTATAATTTTTTTTCTAACACCCTAGAGAATAAAATGGCGGTCGTTGCAATACTTTCTGTCACACCGTATTTGCGCAGCCGTCTTGCAAGCGCACTTTTTTTTTGAAAAAATACACATTTTTAAATTAAAAAAATAAGACAACAGTAAAGTTAGCCCAATTTTTTTTTATATTGTAAAAGATAATGATAATGCCGAGTAAATTGATACCCCAACATGTCGTGCTTTAAAATTGCGCCCGCTCGTGGAATGGCGACAAGCTTTTACCCTTTAAAAACCTCCATTTGGCGACGTTTAAAAAATTCTACAGGTTGTATGTTTTGAGTTACAGAGGAGGTCTAGTGCTAGAATTATTGCTCTCGCTCTACCGATCGCGGCGATACCTCACATTTGTCGTTTGAACACCGTTTTCATATGCAGGCGCTGCTCACGTATTCGCTCGCTTTTGCACGCAAGCTCGTTAGAAAGTAACAAGGGGAACTCTGGACAGCCGCACACCAGACGAAGATGAAAAATCAAATGGATTTATTTAAAAACAGGAATCACATCAAAGTCCAAAAACACAGCAAAACAGGGAAGGGGGGGGGGGGGGCACACAGCTGAGCACGCAAGCTCGGCGGGACACGGCACGTTTTTAACATTTTTTTTTTCCTTATTTATTTTACCTTTTATTTTTTATTTTTATACTGTTCTTTAAAAAAAATTGTGTCACTTTTATTCCTATTACAAGGAATGTAAATATCCCTTGTAATAGAAAAATAGCATGACAGGTCCTCTTAAATATGAGATCTGGGGGTCAAAAAGACATCAGATCTCATATTTACACTAAAATGCAATAAAAAAAATAATGTAATTTAAAAAAATAAAAATGGCCCTTTAAGAGCTATGGGTGGAAGTGAAGTTTCAACGTCGCTTCCGCCCTGCAATGGTATGGAGACAGGTGGGGGCCATCTTCCCCTCACTCGTCTCCATACTTAACATGAGAAAGAATCCGATCGCCTCCGCCGCTGCCGACGGCTCAGGTAAGTGGCGGAGCGGCGGAGGGCACCTGCCACCAATAAAAGTGATCTTGTGGCGAATACGCCGCAGAGACCACCATTATCGGAAACCGGACCTGCCAGCCGAAGAAGAGGATACCGGGGTTATGGTAGCTAGCTGCTGCCATTACAACGATATTCCTCTTCAAACTTAGGACGTATATCGGCGCGCGGCGGTCCGGAAGTGGTTTAAAGCTCTGTAGATGTTCACCCCAATTGGATAATATAAGGGTCCATTCACATGATATTCGTTGGACTGCACTGGGCCGCCTTATCAAATGCAGTCCCAACACACAGACATTTGTCTTGAGTCCTGTGCATTCAATTCACATCAGAGGTTTGTGCTAAAAAAAAGTAGATTATTCTCTACATTCTTTCACCACCGTACTTTGCCACGCAGTACACCGCATTGCTATGAATAAGGATGAAAGAAATGTCACTTTGTCACGTTTCAAAAGTAAAAAAGTAAACCACGTGATTCGCCATTTGTGAAGCATCTGCAGCACTCCTTTTACAGCCCGTAGTTTGCTGTGTGCACCGCACAGTATATCATAAACAATTGTCATTTGTTTCCTTTTTTTTTTCTATTTCAGTGGTTTTTATTGAAAGTTTTCAAAACATTTTTAACATTTACCGTATATACTCGAGTATAAGCCGACCCGAATAAAAGCCGAGGCACCTAATTTTACCACAAAAAAACGGGAAAACTTATTGACTCGAGTATAAGCCATGGGTGAGAAATGCGCAGCTACTGTAAGTGGAAAAGAGGGTCAACAATGCCCATTTGCAGCCTCACTGTGCCCATTTGCAGCCATAGGTCCCCCGAACTTCAAACTTGGTAGTTAAGGGTTCCTAAATGCCCCCTAGCTGCAGCCAAAGGGTCCCGAAATGACGTTGCTGCAGATGGACACAGTTGACTGAATTTGGGGCCCCGTATCTTGGGGTCACTTGGTGCTAGGAACCCCAAACTTGGTGTGCAAACCCAGTGGAACCAACACTACAACATATCCAGATGGGGTTCCTACCACTAAGGCTGCATTCACACCTGAGCGTTTTGTAGCTTGAAGCCTGAAGCTACAAAACGCTAGAGGGGAAAAAATACATTATTCTCTATGGAGATGGTTCACATCTCCACTCCAAAACGCCTGAAGCCCTACGCCTGAAGCTCAAACAAGAATTTGCGCGAATCGGGCAGATTTGGGCGTTTTTATTCTTTTTACATTGGTGACCTTTTGCTCTGCACAAAATTCACGGCAAATCGCGGTAAAAAAAGCTGCGAATCGCGGTAAAAAACGACGCGAATCGCGGTAAAAAACGCCACGAATCGCGGTAAAAAACGCCGCAATTCCTCCTCCACATCAGAAGTCCTCCCTTTACGTTAGAAGTCCTCCTCCACATCAGAAGCTCCCAATCATGGCAGAAGTCCTTGCTTCACATAAGAAGTCCTCCCTTCACATTAGACACCTCCCCCATCACTTTAGAAGTCCTCCTCCACATCAGTAGCTCCCAGTCATGGTAGAAATCCTTGCTTCACATAAGAAGCTCTTGATTACAAGTCCTCCTTTCACATCAGAAGTCCTCCCTCCACATAACAACTCCCCATCACATCAGAAGTCCTCCTCCACATCAGAAGTCCTCCTCCACATCAGAAGTCCTCCTCCACATCAGAAGCTCCCAATCATGGCAGAAGTCCTTGCTTCACATAAGAAGCCCTCCTTTCACATCAGAAGTCCTCCCTCCACATAAGACACCTCCCCCATCACATCAAAGGTCCTCCTCCACATCAGAAATCTTCCCTCCACATCAGAAGTCCTCCTCCACATCAGAAGCTCCCAATCATGGCAGAAGTTCTCGCTTTACATAAGAAGCCCTCCCTTCACATCAGAAGTCCTCCCTTCACATTAGAAGCCTCCCCATCATTTTCTTGTTAAAAAAGCCCCCCCCCCCCCCAATCACATAAGAAGTCTCCCTCCACATCAGAAGTCCCCCATCACATCAGAAGTCCCCCTCCAAATCACAAGTCCCCCTCCAAATCACAAGTCCCCCTCCAAATCAGAAGACCTCCCACCACATCAGAAGTCCTCCCTCCACATCAGAAGTCCTCCTCCACATAAGAAGTCCTCCTCCACATCAGAAGCTCCCAATCATGGCAGAAGTCCTCCCTCCACATCAGAAGTCCTCCCTCCACATCAGAAGTCCTCCCTCCACGTCAGAAGTCCTCCCTCCACATCAGAAGTCCTCCCCATCACATCAGAAGTCCTCCCTCCACATCAGAAGTCCTCCCCATCACATCAGAAGTCCTCCCATCACATCATAAGTCCTCCCCATCACATCAGAAGTCCTCCCTCCACATCAGAAGTCCTCCCTCCACATCAGAAGTCCTCCCTCCACGTCAGAAGTCCTCCCTCCACATCAGAAGTCCTCCCCATCACATCAGAAGTCCTCCCTCCACATCAGAAGTCCTCCCCATCACATCAGAAGTCCTCCCCATCACATCAGAAGTCCTCCCCATCACATCAGAAGTCCTCCCTCCACGTCAGAAGTCCTCCCTCCACGTCAGAAGTCCTCCCTCCACGTCAGAAGTCCTCCCTCCACATCAGAAGTCCTCCCTCCACGTCAGAAGTCCTCCCTCCACATCAGAAGTCCTCCCCATCACATCAGAAGTCCTCCCTCCACGTCAGAAGTCCTCCCTCCACATCATAAGTCCTCCCCATCACATCATAAGTCCTCCCTTTACATCAGAAGTCAATTACAGGACCAGGAGGATGATTTGTACCAGTAAACTGGCCTTATATAGTCAAATATACTCTTTAGAAATCTGTCAAACTATTTTGATGTTGAATTGTAAAAGCAGCGGTGTTCTGTCAGATTAGCAAACCTGTGAGGTCAGCAGGCTTGCCGATGCTTTTAAAATTCAACTTCAAAACAGTCACACGGACTTCCAAATCCTGTATTTCACTATATCAGCTCAATTTACTGGTAAAACTCAGTGTGAAATGCCAGACTTCGGTGGGTGTAAAAAGATAACCGCTTGGCGACTTCAGACTGTAGGCTTACTCTGGACGAGTGCGGGTGTACCAAGATGGCCACGACGGAACGTCCCTTCCGTTACATATTCTGATAGGTAGCGGCTTTCTGAAAGGGCACCGGCTCAGAGATGACAGAGTCCCGTAAATTCTGGTGTCTGTGCAGTTCTTGGCTTTGTTGACTAATGACTGACACCGATCTGCCCCTGCTGCAGCCTGTCACCATGGGGCTTGCTACAAAACTACAATGTACAGTCTGATCACCGTGGTAGAGGAGACTGAGGAAATGTTTCCTCCTGCCTGCCACAAATTTACAATGTACAGTCTGATCAGTGAGGGAGCGGAGACTGAGGAAATGCTTCCTCCTCCTTCTACAAAGTTACAATGTACAGTCTGATCAGTGAGGGAGGGGAGACTAGACATGTGCAATTCGTTTTGTTTTTCGTTTTTTTTTTCGTTATTTTCGTTCGTTCGTTTTCGTACGAATGAACGAATCATTCGAATCGAACGAATCCGAAAAACAACGAAAATCCGAAAAAAAAAACGAATTAGAAACAACGAATGTACTAATGAAGAAAATCCGAAAAACGAAAACGAACGAAAAAATTTGTACATTCGTAACTTTTTTTTTTTTGTTGAATTGGTAATTTTCCGTGTCTTTTACAATGGCGCTGCTAAACGTGCTTCGAATGGATTGAACAAAAAAATTTGTACATTCGTAACTTTTTTTTCGATTCGTAACTTTTTTTTTTTACGATTCGTAACTTTTTTATTTATTTTTTTTTCGATATGTAATTTTCCGTGTCTCTATTGAACAAAAAAATTCGTACATTCGTAACTTTTTTTTTTTGATTCGTAACTTTTTTTTTCGATTCGTAAATTATTAAAATGTAATAATAGCATACACATTACATAAAATTTAGAATTATGCTCCGATTACGAATCTACGAATGTTACGAATGTTACGAATGTATGAATAAATACGAATGCGTCCGAAAATTAAACTAACGAAAAAACGAATCAACGAAAAAATAACTCTTACGAATGTACGAATCGTTACGAATATGCTTCCTCCTCCTTCTACAAAGTTACAATGTACAGTCTGATCAGTGAGGGAGGGGAGACTAGACACGTGCAATTCGTTTTGTTTTTCGTTTTTTTTTTTTCGTTATTTTCGTTCGTTCGTTTTCGTACGAATGAACGAATCATTCGAATCGTACGAATCCGATTAACGAATCATTCGAATCGAACGAATCCGAAAAACAACGAAAATCCGAAAAAAAAAGCGAATTAGAAACAACGAATGTACTAATGAAGAAAATCCGAAAAACGAAAACGAACGAAAAAATTTGTACATTCGTAACTTTTTCTTTTTTGTTGAATTGGTAATTTTCCGTGTCTCTTACAATGGTGCTGCTAAACGTGCTTCCAATGGATTGAACGAAAAAATTTGTACATTCGTAACTTTTTTTTCGATTCGTAACTTTTTTTTCTATTCGTAACTTTTTTTTTTTTTTTTTTTCGATATGTAATTTTCCGTGTCTCTATTGAACAAAAAAATTCGTACATTCGTAACTTTTTTTTTTTCGATTCGTAACTTTTTTTTTCGATTCGTAAATTATTAAAATGTAATAATAGCATACACATTACATAAAATTATGAATTATGCTCCGATTACGAATCTACGAATGTTACGAATAAATACGAAATGCGTCCGAAAATTAAACTAACGAAAAAACGAATCAACGAAAAAATAACTCTTACGAATGTACGAATCGTTACGAATACGAACACCGACGACTTACGAATGTACGAATCGTTACGAATCAACGGAAACGAAAAAAACGAAACAAAACGTTTTTTTTTCGGAAACGAAAAAAACGAAACGAAAATAAACGAATTTTTTTGTTGTGCACATGTCTAGGGGAGACTGAGGAGATGCCTGCTACAAATTTACAATGTACAGTCTGACCAGTAGGGGAGAGGAGACTGAGGAAATGCCTCCTCCTGCCTGCAGCAGACAGATGACGTCTTACCCTAAGCCAACCTGGAGCTCAAGGACAGCTTTTTAATGATAAAAGGTGGCGCTCTTCTGAAAAATGTTCCTTATGCTGCAGATGATGTCGGGGGAATTTATTCACACGGACTTATAAAGTTACAGATCACCCGAAATGAAAACACGGGTGTAGCACTTTTTTATAGGTGGATTGATTTTTGTTTACGGCGGTTTGTGGTTGCGTTTGCCCGCGGGTGTATTTGGGATATAATGAGTCAGAAGATGAAAGCAGCGAGAACAAAGCTCGGAAAGGCGCTAGGAACGCTCACCTCCTCAGCGCCGCCTCTTACCACATCGGGGATTAAATCGGCTTTTTAAAAAGCTCTTACAAATTGAAGAAGGCTGTGAACTGAAAGTGTGAGAGAGCCGGCAGAATAAATACCGACATTCTACCAGCCGTGTTCCCAGCAGGCCGATCGTTTCCTTCCTTTTCATCGCCGATAAATTGCAGCGGATTAAAGGATTAAGGGGGAGACGCCCACAATGTCCGTCTCGCTTAACAACTTTGCTGAATCACCGCAGAACTGTGTATTAATTTACTTATCTGAGCTGAATATACAGGATAAAGCTGAACCCCAGGATTAGTAAATATTCCCTAAATCCATCCATCATGTGAGTTCTTCATTAATCTCGGAGAGCTTCGCGTATTTCTTCCCGATCTGTGCAGTAATCCAGTGTGAGACTTCCTGTAATAAAGACCGCTCACTGCTGCTCTCTCTCCTTGTGCAGGGTGGCTGGTCTTGTCTCCGCCCCCTCCTGTAGTTTTCTGCAAGCAGCCTGTAGTGGGTGGAGCCTACCGGGCCCCTCCCACAGTTCTGCTCTCTCTCTCTCTTGTGCAGGGTGACTGGTCTTGTCTCCGCCCCCTCCTGTAGTTTTCTGCAGGCAGTAGTGGGTGGAGCCTGCCGGCCCCTCCCACAGTTCTGCTCTCTCTCCTTGTGCTAGGGGACTGGTCTTGTCTCCACCCCCTCCTGTAGTTTTCTGCAAGCAGCCTGTAGTGGGTGGAGCCTGCCGGGCCCCTCCCACAGTTCCGCTCTCTCTCCTTGTGCAGGGTGACTGGTCTTGTCTCCGCCCCCTCCTGTAGTTTTCTGCAGGCAGCCTGTAGTGGGTGGAGCCTGCCGGGCCCCTCCCACAGTTCTGCTCTCTCTCCTTGTGCTAGGGGACTGGTCTTGCCTCCGCCCCCCTCCTGTAGTTTTCCTCAAGCAGCCTGTAGTGGATGGAGTCTGCCGAACCCCTCTCACAGTTTTGCTTTCTCTCCTTGTGCAGGGTGACTGGTCTTGTCTCCGCCCCTCCTGTAGTTTTCTGCAGGCAGCCTGTAGTTAGTGCAGCCTGCTGGGCCCCTCCCACAGTTCTACTCTCTCTCCTTGTGCTAGGGGACTGGTCTTGTCTCCGCCCCCTCCTGTAGTTTTCTGCAAGCAGCCTGTAGTGGGTGAAGCCTGCCGGGCCCCTCCCACAGTTCTGCTCTCTCTCCTTGTGCAGGGTGGCTGGTCTTGTCTCCGCCCCCTCCTGTAGTTTTCTACAGGTAGCCTGTAGTGGGTAGAGCCTACCGGGCCCCTCCCACAATTCTGCTCTCTCTCTTTGTGCAGGGTGGCTGATCTTGTCTCCGCCCCTCCTGTAGTTTTCTGCAGGCAGCCTGTAGTTAGTGCAGCCTGCTGGGCCCCTCCCACAGTTCTACTCTCTCTCCTTGTGCTAGGGGACTGGTCTTGTCTCCGCCCCCTCCTGTAGTTTTCTGCAAGCAGCCTGTAGTGGGTGAAGCCTGCCGGGCCCCTCCCACAGTTCTGCTCTCTCTCCTTGTGCAGGGTGGCTGGTCTTGTCTCCGCCCCCTCCTGTAGTTTTCTACAGGTAGCCTGTAGTGGGTAGAGCCTACCGGGCCCCTCCCACAATTCTGCTCTCTCTCTTTGTGCAGGGTGGCTGATCTTGTCTCCGCCCCCTCCTGTCGTTTTCTACAAGCAGCCTGTAGTGGGTGGAGCCTGCCGGGCCCCTCCTACAGTTCTGCTCTCTCTCCTTGTGCAGGGTGGCTGGTCTTGTCTCCGCCCCCTCCTGTAGTTTTTTGCAAGCAGCCTGTAGTGGGTGGAGCCTACCGGGCCCCTCCCACAATTCTGCTCTCTCTCTTTGTGCAGGGTGGCTGATCTTGTCTCCGCCCCCTCCTGTCGTTTTCTACAAGCAGCCTGTAGTGGGTGGAGCCTGCCGGGCCCCTCCTACAGTTCTGCTCTCTCTCCTTGTGCAGGGTGGCTGGTCTTGTCTCCGCCCCCTCCTGTAGTTTTTTGCAAGCAGCCTGTAGTGGGTGGAGCCTGCCGGGCCCCTCCCACAGTTCTACTCTCTCTCCTTGTGCTGGGTGGCTGGTCTTGTCTCCGCCCCCTCCTGTAGTTTTCTGCAGGCAGACTGTAGTGGGTGGAGCCTGCCGGGCCCCTCCCACATTTCTACTCTCTCTCCTTGTGCTGGGTGGCTGGTCTTGTCTCCGCCCCCTCCTGTAGTTTTCTGCAGGCGGACTGTAGTGGGTGGAGCCTGCTGGGCCCCTCCCACAGTTCTGCTCTCTCTCCTTGTGCAGGATGACTGGTATTGTCTCCACCCCTTTCTGTTTTTTTCTTCAGGCAGCCTGTAGTGGGTGAGTGTCACAAACCTGGTAGACAAGCCCAAGGGCTTTCACACTGGAGCGGTGCGCTTGCAGGACATTAAAAAAAGTCCTGCAATCAGCATCTTTGAGGCACTTTTAAAGTGCCCCTGCCCATTGAAATCAATGGGCAGCGCCGCTGAAGTGCCTGCAAAGCGACTCAGCAGTGGCGCTTTTTTCGGGCACTTTTAACCCTTTTTCGGCCACTAGCAGGGGTTAAAAGCTAAAACTATGGTAAAGCGACCCTTAAAAAAGCGGCGCTTTACCGCCGACGCCCCCAACGCCCCAGTGTGAAAGTGCTCTCAATATTATAGGACACATGGCTTGCAGGCCTTTTCAATAACCACCAGTGACCCCCAAATCTACTCAAACCAGTTGACTTTCCCTTCTACATAAACAGACAGTCCTGCCGCTGCTTCTCAATGTTTGCAGCACTTTGTTGTCTGGAAGTCATTTAGAAAGGTGAGAGAAATCGGGATGAAGCAGAGCTGATGGATTCTGGGCAATGTTGGCCGTTTGTCCCGTCGGGCCTTTTTCAGAAGATTGAGGTCATCTGCTTAGAATCCCATTCCAGCATCCTCCGAATCTTCTCTGTGGTGATCTGTACATCTCAGAATAGAGCTGGGCGCACGCGCCTGTCCAGGAAAGTGCTGGATGATGTGTTGAAAGATGACATGAAAGCATTCTGTGTACCGCGCACTGCGCCTCATGAACACGGGGTCACCCACCCGGGGCAGGCGACGAGAACAGCCATAAATCACTATTGTTCCCGATATCTGAGAGCTGTGATGGGTTTGCCATGGGGAGGTCATACAGCATTCAAGAAGTCAAACTGTTGCCTTTTGATAAGACACTCCTTGCAGTTGCAGAGAACAGATCCTTAAAGTGGAGCCCCAGGCCCCCCCCCCCCCCAAAAAAAAAAATGACATGTCAGCAGCTACAAATACTGCACTTACCTGTCCAGGGATCCAGCGGTGTCCTCATCCGAGCCGTTTCTTCAATCGGCTATTGGGTGCTGGCATCACCATCTTGACTAAGGGATAGCGGCAGTGAAGCCTTGCGTCTTCACAGCTGGTTTCCTGCTGCGCGTGCGCGAAGTGCGCTGCACTTTTAGTGAGTGGGGCGCAGTCTTCTGGAATCTGTGACGTGTCCCAGAAAGCTGCGGGGAAGGAGGGGGCGAACTTCTGGCTCAGTTTTCCCATTCCCCTACACCCAAAAGGTGCCAAATGGGCCAGCGGAGCTGGGGGGGGGACAGACAAGTGGACTTTCCCTTTTGGGTGGAAATCTACTTTAACCGCTTGCCGACCAGCCGCCGCCATACTGCGGCAGGTCGGCTCCATCACGCAAATCACCATAGCTGTATGTCGGTCCCTTTAACAGCTGCCCGGCGGTGGAGCTGTTGCATGTGGCCCGCGCTCGCTATGTCCGCTGGCCACCCGCAATGCCAATTCCTCTTCTGTTACTTAAAATCTTCTTCCATTTTGCCCCCCCCCCCCACCATAGTCTTCTGGTGTAGAAGGGGTTAATCAGTGGTGGCTGGTGTTTTGTTTTTTTGATGGGGGGGGGGGCGGCAAACATCCACCCCCCCAGTCGGTGAGCGGCACCCACGACGAATCCCTCAGACGGACATGTGGGGTAAGCCCGGCACTTACCCCATCTAGGTAGCGGATGGGCGGGCAGGCAGCGTGTCCTATGGGCAGCCGCAGTGTGTCCTAGCAATAGGATCACCTGTCCTTTTGACCAATCGGAAATCGGGTCTCACATCTGCTGATTGGCCAGATAGAGGATCAGTGTTTCAACAGCGAATATTCGTTTGCTGTTGTGACACACCTGAGTGGGCTCCGGTCACATCCTCTGCGACCCAAGCCCATCCTATTTTGAAGCCTATTAGAGCCTTTGGCCCTAATCAGGGTCTCAAAAAAAAAAAACCTGCCGCTGTCATCTATGCGCCCCGTGCCCTGAAATGGGGCCAGACGCATGAATAGGGGCCGGCCGCGGATAGATTGCATATAGGGGGTGGCCTGGAGAGTGGGGGTGGCGCCCTTAATGAGGCTGCCCCTGGGGTTAATATTAACACGACTACCAGGCTGACACAGACTTCAAGAGAGCCTGACTATGCCCACCCTTTCTGCCCAGCTGCTGCATTTTTTGAAGCCGTTCCAAAGCTTCTATGAATGGAGCTTGAGGCCTTATCAATCTTCCATCCATCCTCAACTTTTAGGTCCTGTTTCATTCATAGAAGCTGTAGTATGACTTTTATGAATGGAGCAACTGGGCAGAAAGGGCGGGCATAGAGATAGGGGCTCTGTTGATGAGAGTCTGTGACAGCCCGTTGAATGTATTACCCAAGCGGCATTGGAAGATTACAGTAGCAGGGGTGAGGGGGCAGAACAGAGGAAGATTTTCACTAACAGAAGAGGAATCAACACAAGGAAAACATCCTTTCTATGCCCCTTGTACTGATTTTTCTGTGTCTGATTTTGGCTGCAGTTTAAATATACCGCACGGTGTGTGGTTAGCTCCCTCCTTCCCATATACTCTGTCCTCGGCATATGTCTGGACTTAAGCCACACCCAACTATGCAATAAGCCCCACCCTTATAATGACCTAATCCAGTACCAAAGTCTCAGCAGCCAATGTAAACTCTTGTATTGGAGTGCTGCTTTGTGGGGGCGTGGCTTGGCATCAACAGGTAATAGGGCTTAGGTCCAAGTCTGACAAGATGAGACCCGGGCTGTGGAGAATGCCCAAGAATGCCCAATATTCCCCTAACTGGACTTTAAAGGCACTAAAATTCCAAAATATCTAGAAAAGTATACATTTTATTAATAACAGAAATTCTTGCGCGAGATACAGAATAAAAAAGCATAATGTTAGCGACAATGCATATATATATATATATATATATATATATATATATATATATATGTATATATACTGTCAGTCATGTAATAATTGACAGCATTACTGTATAGTTCACCCTACAAGTTACGGAATTTCCAAAATCTCCTTCTTCAGGGGTACGTAAAAGAGTCAATCATGTGTATATTTCTGAAACTGTCGTATGCATGAATATTCCGAAAATATTAAAAACAACAGGAAAATTGAGCGCAGTTGTGTCCTGGATCTGCCTGTCTGGGATTTTTTGAAATGTGGATGTGCTTGTTGAAAAGTGGTCGGATCAACCCAGGGAGGGGTAATCCCCCCCAACATGCTGAAGCCGAGAAGAGGCGTGACCCTTATGATGAAAAGATGGATACTATTCATTCACAGGCACTGATGGTGTGCCATCAAACATGTTGCCACTTGTAAATGTGAAAAGCGATGTGAGGACACAATCCGGCATCCAACCTGATGGTGGATGAGATGGGCACCCCAGAGTAACTCTTTCCTTTGCCAGTGTTTAGTGAAATTACTGCCAAATGTTATGTATTCAGCTTACTGACAACTCACCAGTCCTTATTAGACATGTGCACAACAGAAAAATTCGTTTATTTTCGTTTCGTTCTTTTCGTTTCCGTTGATTCGTAACGATTCGTAATTTCGTAAGTCGTCGGTGTTCGTATTCGTAACGATTCGTATTTTCGTAAGAGTATTTTTTCGTTGATTCGTTTTTCTGTTAGTTAAATTTTAGTTTATTCGAAATTCGGACGCATTCGTATTTTCGTAGATTTAGTTACATTCGTACTTTCGTTAGGTTGATTTATTCGTACTTTCGTAAGATTGTTTTCGTAGATTCGTAATCGGAGCATAATCATAATTTTATGTAATGTGTATGCTATTATTACATTTTAAGAGACACGGAAAATTATGAGTCGAAAAAAAAAAAGTTACGAATTTTTTCGTTCAATCCATTCGAAGCACCTTAAGCAGCGCCATTGTAAGGGACACGGAAAATTACCAATTCAACAAAAAAAAAAAGTTACGAATGTACGAATTTTTTCATTCAATCCATTCGAAGCACGTTAAGCAGCGCCATTGTAAGAGACACGGAAAATTACGAGTCGAAAAAAAAAAAGTTACGAATTTTTTCGTTCAATCCATTCGAAGCACGTTAAGCAGCGCCATTGTAAGGGACACGGAAAATTACAATTCAACAAAAAAAAAAAGTTACGAATGTACGAATTTTTTCGTTCATTTTGATTTTCGTTGTTCCCGTTTTCGTTTTTCGGATTTTCTTCTTTCGTAGTTTCGTTGTTTCTAATTTGGTTATTTCTGATTTTCGTTGTTTTTCGTATTCGTTCGATTCGAACGATTCGTTAAAATTTTTAGCGAATCGTTCGTTCATTTGTACGATTACGAATGAACGAATATAACGAAAAAAAAATAAAAACGAAAAAAAAACGAAACTAATTGCACATGTCTAGTCCTTAATGTAGTGAGCAACAACTCTGTTCCAGTCTAACCCCCATATAGCATCTCACACATTATAGAGAGTTGTTTGAGATGAAGACGAAAGCTTGGCTGTTGACCTTTGGTAAAAGTCATAAAATTAAAGATAGATTTCAGGAGGTTAAAATGTTCTGGTTTCATCCAATTTTTAAGGGAACTTTCTAAAGTCATGTGAAAATGCAGAAATGTAACATTCTAAATCTCGGGCATTAAATATATCTCTAGAGGACCGAATTCTCCAGAACATGGTGAGAAATTTTCATTTTACATGGAAGTCTAATGCCGCGTACACACGATCGGAATTCTCGTTGGAAAAAGCTCTGACGGTTTTTCCGACGGAATTCCGACGGAATTCCGCTCAAGCTGTGTTGCCTACACACGGTCACACCAAATTCCGACGGTCAATAACACAGCGGCATAAAACACGTTCCACAGCACTATAAAAGGGAAGTTTAATGCTTCCGAGCATGCGTCGAATTGTTTCCGAGCATGCGTCGGAATTTTGCGTGTCGGAATTGCATACACACGATCGGAAAATCCGATAGAAAGGTTTTCCGTCTGAAAAATTAAGAACAGGTTCTCAATTCAAAGTCCGTCGGAAATTCCGACAGAAAAAGACCGATGGGCGTACACACGGTCGGAAAATCCGATGAAAAGCTCCCATCAGACTGTTTCCATCAGAAATTCCGACCGTGTGTACGCCGCATTACACCCTTCCTTATTTAGGCTACAGGCTGAATCCCTCTCTAAAATCTATGATTTTATCTTTTGATCTTTGAGGACTGGATGGAAGGGAAAGAAATAAGGTATACCTGTGCTTAAACCCAAAAGCTTATATATATACTGTATTTATCGGCGTAAAACACGCACCCCAAGTTTAGGAGGGCATTTTAAGGAAAAAAAGTTTTAGGAGGGAAGTTTAGGGGGAAAAAAAACTTACATTTAAGCGTCATTTGCAGCTTGCCCAGCGCATTTGCAGCCTTGCCCAGCGTTATTTGCAGCTTGCCCAGTGTCATTTGCAGCTTGCCCAGTGTCATTTTCAGCTTGCCAGCGTCATTTGCAGCCTTGCCCAGCGTTATTTGCAGCTTGCCCAGCGTTATTTGCAGCTTGCCCAGTGTCATTTGCAGCTTGCCCAGTGTCATTTGCAGCTTGCCAGCGTCATTTGCAGCCTTGCCCAGCGTTATTTGCAGCTTGCCCAATGTCATTTGCAGCTTGCCCAGTGTCATTTTCAGCTTGCCAGCGTCATTTGCAGCCTTGCCCACGTTTAAATTTCCCGCCGCCGAGACAGACAGCGCGTGCCCCGCCAAAAAAGACCGAAGCCCCGCCGAAAAAGACTGAATTGCCGCCGGAAAAGACCGAAGCGCCGCCGGAAAAGACCGAGCCGACTGTTCGGCTCCGCTCGCGGTCCCGCCTCCCTGCTGTTTCAGGAGCGAGCGCAGGGAGGCGGGACTACGAGCGGAGCCGAACAGTCGGCTCTGTCTTTTCCGGCTGCGCTTCGGTCTTTTTCGTCGGGGATCAAATACTTATTTCGGTCACTGAACTGCAACTCCATTTATAACATTTGTATCGTGTTATTTTCTGGATTTTTGGATTATATTCTGACTCTATCATATAAAATACACCTATGATAAAAATTATAGACCTTTCATTTCTTTGTAAATGGGCAAACTTCCAAAATCTGTAGGGGATCAAATCATTATTTTCCCCCCACTGTACACATATACTGTATAACCCATAAGGTGCTAATCAGGTTTGACCACAGGTTAAAAAAAAATCGGAATGAACCCTCTGCATGGTGCTATATAGCCTTTCTAACAAACGTTACATTGCACTATATGTTTAAGCTGGCCAATTGCATCAAAGTAATCCTCCTCTTGTCAGTCTTGGTCTATCTCTAGATAGAAGGGAAACCCCCCGTCGTGGTTTGGCAGAATACATACCATAAAAATGAATACTCTCCCTAAAATGTTATATCTGTTCAGGGCTCTCCAAATTTGGATTTCTTATAATGATCTTAAAACATTTAAAAATTAAAATATTTAGGTCCATATGGGGAGATAGGTGGGGAATAAGCAAACTTAGGGAAGGTTTGGTGATACCAAAGTTACTCAGATACTGTCAATCAATAATCAATTATCATATCTTATCAAATTCCATATGCAACACCTAAACCCCTCTTGGATGTGGTTGGAGTCTTCTTCATGTGTTTCAAGATTTGTCAGTCACCTCATATGGTTACAAACCAAAAACAGACCCCCAATTATATACCCATTCTTGTCTATCTCTTCGAGCTTATGGGATCGATTGAAAAGGTTATACAGATTTCCATAACCCATTAGCCCTTATACTTAAAACACAGCTTTCACCCCGGGTCCTACCCCTAAAGATTTCATGTAGTGGACCAACAAGTGTTTTATGTGTATAGAAGACTTGTATCATAACCGGGGTATCATGTCGAGATTAATTTTACAAGATTAGTTCCAATTACCTACTATGGAACAATATCGATATACCCAACTATCACATTACCTACGTACTTTGGAACGTCCCTCAGATATCATGACTATGAAATCTACGGAACACCTTTGCAAAAATTTTCGACAAGTTCTCAGGTCATATTTCAGACATTTTTGTTTTCCTAACTTGAAACTCATCAAATTGCCTCATAATATGGTTAAGTGAGAGCGCGATTTGGGCGAAGAACTGGATTTTAACAATTGGTTTAAATTGGCTCTTAACTCGTCTAAAAAAACATGAACCAACACATCCATTCATCGAAGCAACCTACAAAGTGTTGCTCCAATTGTACCTACAGAGCTGCATTTTGTCATGGGAGCCTCCTCTAATTTCTTTAGAGGATGTGGGCAAAAGGGCACGGAGTACCATGTTTGGTGGACCAAAGGTCAACTACAAGGTGTTGCTCCAATGGTACCTACAGAGTAGCTACATTTTGTCATGGGAGCCTCCTCTAATTGCTTTAGAGGATGTGGGCAAAGGGGCACGGAGTACCATGTTTGGTGGACCAAAGGTCAACTACAAAGTGTTGCTCCAATGGTACCAACAGAGTAGCTGCATTTTGTCATGGGAGCCACCTCTAATTGCTTTAGAGGATGTGGGCAAAGGGGCACGGAGTACCATGTTTGGTGGACCAAAGGTCAACTACAAGGTGTTGCTCCAATGGTACCTACAGAGTAGCTGCATATTGTCATGGGAGCCTCCTCTAATTGCTTTAGAGGATGTGGGCAAAGGGGCACGGAGTACCATGTTTGGTGGACCAAAGGTCAACTACAAGGTGTTGCTCCAATGGTACCTACAGAGTAGCTACATTTTGTCATGGGAGCCTCCTCTAATTGCTTTAGAGGATGTGGGCAAAGGGGCACGGAGTACCATGTTTGGTGGACCAAAGGTCAACTACAAAGTGTTGCTCCAATGGTACCAACAGAGTAGCTGCATTTTGTCATGGGAGCCACCTCTAATTGCTTTAGAGGATGTGGGCAAAGGGGCACGGAGTACCATGTTTGGTGGACCAAAGGTCAACTACAAGGTGTTGCTCCAATGGTACCTACAGAGTAGCTACATTTTGTCATGGGAGCCACCTCTAATTGCTTTAGAGGATGTGGGCAAAGGGGCACGGAGTACCATGTTTGGTGGACCAAAGGTCAACTACAAGGTGTTGCTCCAATGGTACCTACAGAGTAGCTGCATATTGTCATGGGAGCCTCCTCTAATTGCTTTAGAGGATGTGGGCAAAGGGGCACGGAGTACCATGTTTGGTGGACCAAAGGTCAACTACAAGGTGTTGCTCCAATGGTACCTACAGAGTAGCTACATTTTGTCATGGGAGCCTCCTCTAATTGCTTTAGAGGATGTGGGCAAAGGGGCACGGAGTACCATGTTTGGTGGACCAAAGGTCAACTACAAGGTGTTGCGCCAATGGTTCCTACCGAGTAGCTGCATATTGTCATGGGAGCCTCCTCTAATTGCTTTAGAGGATGTGGGCAAAGGGGCACGGAGTACCATGTTTGGTGGACATCTCTAAAGGTCAAAAGATTTTGAAATAGACTATAATGTTTTATACATTCTTTGACCCAAATCAATCTAAAAAAAAAAAAAATCACCACTACGGGTCTTATTTAATCAACCGATAGAATAGGCCCCATAATGCACTAAAAAATTCATTTCAAACATATAGTTGCCAGAATAGCCAGATTCTAGGAGTCTTCATCCATCCCATTCACATTGATGTGCAATGGTTAATGATGATGAATGAAAAACTATCTGCCTCATTGAATGATAAAATGCATTTATTTGAAGAAAAAAAACATGGAACCCATGGATATGTTATATTTTTGGAGACACTCAGTAAGCCCTAACAAAGGACATGAGGAGAAAAAATCCAGTTATCTCACTTTCTTGTTTTCTTTTGGACTCATTGTGGCAGAGATCTGCTCAGGGTTCAAAAGACTGCAACAGATGACGTCACAATAAGCGGGACTGGTCGGTGCCGATACAGGCTGTAGTCCTGGTCCCACCAGTCTCCACCATGGAAAATGTGCTATGGGAGGGACTCTGGTGGTGAACTTGGGTGAATTTTGTAAAAAAAAAAAAAGACTGGAGTAGGTGGTGATGGGTGGTAGGAGGGTTGATCTTTCCCAAGAGATTGGCTATAAAGGCACAGCTCCAATGTCTGCATTGGCACAGATGTTTCTTAGCAAGCGGTCCAAAACCTGGACTGGAAAATTACATTTTGTACAATGAGCTTCAGCCTGATTAGCTGCTACAAATTTTTTTGACTTCGATTTTTCATATCCACCCTTCCATATGGGACGTGACTTGATTCACCTACGCTGCGTTCGCATGATGCTCTGTTTGCTTGTGGAAAGCGGCATCTACTCATTCCTGGAGCGAAGCCTCGTGTCGTATTAACAGGAGGCACTCAACAAGTCTTCACGAATAAAGTTTCATAAGCCAACTGTCTCACCAGTGACGCACCGTGAGTCATCGCGTAACCTTTTACACATTAGGAGCTGGGAGACTGTCTACAACCGTTCCCACCCTGCACCGATTAATCCAATTAAACTTGGTGGTTTGACGTACAATGAGGACGCTACACATATAAATCTCTTTGTCGTTGCGTAATTGTGTAACCAGGGCCATGTTGACAAAATATCATCAAATCAATAAGCACAATCTCGGTTTTATTTTTGTACTTAAATTGGAATTTTGGGGGATTTGGAGAAGTTGGACCACTTGTAAGTGTGGAAGCTCTCCTTTTTGTTTCTGGATGTCCCTAAACTATTTACAGACATGAGATGGTGGTCAGCTGTAAGGAAATAATCCATCCCTTAGACAAGCTTTTCTACCTTTTTATAAATTATTTTGCAGATGTTTTTTGCTCATAACACAAACGACTTTGGCTTATTCGCCCCCCTTAAGGTTGAAATTTAATTGAAGCTGCTTTTGGAGAAGAGCTAACCATGCAATTGGGGGGGGGGGGGGGGTGGTTGTGGGGCCGCGGCCAGGGAGGAGGAAGTGAAAAATGAATACAGCAGATATACAAAAAAAAAAAATAAAAAAATATCCAATTTGTTTACAACTGAATAAGTGGGTGGAACTCCACTTTAAGGGTGTGCAGAAGAGCTGTTGGGGGGGGGGGGGGAAAGGTCTGAAGCTATTTTAAATTCTGAATAGTTTGATGCTCAAATGTGCGTAAAGCATGCCAACGCCTTTCCATGGTGTTAAACTCCCCTCTTCTTCAAGGCTAGGCTTTGAAAACCAGGCAACCTGCCAAATCCCCCTGGATACAAGTGGCTTAGATCAAGTTGTGAAAGTTGGCTTGGATGAAGGCAGTTGATTCAGCCCTGGGGGGAGATCAGTGGCTGTTTAGTAAGTTTATAAACTTCACAGAAGCAATACATTGCCAGGCAGAATATACCAGGTAAACTCTACTTTTCCCCCCGAAAATTCTGTAACGTGTTTCTGCTGGGTTGGTGGACTCTCAAACACATCACACTGGAAGCCAAGCCCGACCAAACTGCAGACTTACATGACAGTCAACAACTCTTTATGGATGTCTTTAATCCAGGCATTGAAGTGGCCTCCTTTAATCCTTTGTATATGTTCTCAGATTTGGATCTCCTAAGGCCCCTTTCACACTGGGGCGGGAGCCGCAGTGACGGTAAAGCAGCGCTATATTTAGCGTGCCCGCCGCGTAGCTGGGGACCCGATGCGCGTGCCCGGCGGCCGCGATGTCCACCAGCCACCCGCGATTGCCCGGTAACTGAGCAGGACGTGGATCTGTGTGTGTAAACACACACAACCACGTCCTGTCAGAGGAGAGGAGACCGATGGTGTGTCCCTTGTACATAGGGACACCGATCGGTCCCCTCCCCCAGTCAGTCCCCTCCCCCCCACAGTTAGAATCACTCATATAGGGAACATATTAACCCCTGCAGTGCCCCCACTTTTTCGGATAATTCGTTATTATTCGTAGAGTGTCGATATTCGTTACAAAAAAAAAAAAAAAATTCGATATTTATTATAATAAAAAGTCAAAAATATTGCGTTTTTTCAAACTTGTCATTCGTTATATCCGCTATAATTTTTTTAATAATTATTTGAAATTCATCATTTGGTAGTTTGGATTCGCTACGAAAGCTGAAAAATGGCTTGGTCAGGAAGGGGGTGTTCGTACCTAATGGTCGTAAATTCGTTATATCCGCTATAATTTTTTTAATATTAGTTGAAATTCATCATTTGGTAGTTTGGATTCAGATAATTTGGATCCGAAATTCGTAAACTAAATTTCGTATTTCGTACAGAATTCGCATTCGTAAAAATTCGTAATTCGGATTCGTACGAATGTACGAATTTAGAAAAATTCGTACGAAACTAATCGCACATGTCTATTAAGGACTTGATGTAGGCAGCTCTTGCAAAGTGCAATATATGATAACTTTGTGTTGTTATTTGGGACAACTTTTGCTTGATCCTGATCTTCTGGTCCTAACTGTCTGCATAAGTTTTTAGCATTTGCAGTGTCCTTCAAGCACCAATACAATTTTGATATTGTTACATCTGGTCGTCCTGTAGAGAACTTGGGGTTTTATACCATGTGTGGTTTTTGGGTCCTTCTAAGGCTGACATCGATTCGTAACGATTCGTAACGATATTAACAATTTGTAACGATTCGTACGAAAATTCGTATTTCGTACGAATCCGAATTAAATTTCGTACACGAATTACGATTTTTTTTTTATACGAAACGGAATGGAACGAAACTAAACAAATATTTTGACGGCTCCCATGTCTAGTCCTTAAAAAGCTGGAATGTACTGCAACAAAACACCCCGCTAGTTTTGTAATACATTAGAACACATTGAGAAAACCCGATTTACATAAAGCTAATTATTTTCATATGTATATCTAAAAAAAAAAGAAGCAAAACAAAGGAAAACTTTGGAAGCACTTTAGTTTTCCTAGTTGGATGGGGGGGGGGGGGGGGGGGGGGGGGGGGGGGGGGTGCATAAAGGTAGGCAGATCCCACCTTTCCAGAAAGGAGACCGCTTTGGTGTTCGCTATTGGGTCCTCTGAATCAAAGGCAGAATAATATTCTTCTTCCTTTTATCTCTATGGGTTAAGAAGTAAGTCTACCTGATTTGTCTCGCTAAGGACATGATGTGAGTCAGTTGATATGGGCCTTGGCATTACCCAACAATTCCCCTTTAAACAACATGTGCTTTTGATTTCCTGTTTTCCTACAGAAGAACAGAGATTAAAGATCTAAAAGGGATATAAAAAAAAAAGTAATAAAAGTAATAAAATAAATAGAGAATGTCAGAGATGAGAACAATAACGCGGCCTCCATAATTGGACTATACGAGGTGTGTCTAAAAAGTTTGGTGAATGGAATCGGAAAACAAACAAAACAGAAGAGGCAAACAAATTACCTTTTATTGGCCTTCAAAACAATCCCCATCCTTCACAACACACTTTTGGCAACGTTCACAAAGCTTCTCAAAATTGTCAGCAAAAGCATCTTTAGGAATCAATCGCAGAACTGCTGTCGCTCATTTTTGGATTGTCGCCAGGTCCGCAAAATGTGCACCTTTCATGACGCTCTTCAGGCGGGGAAACAGAACTCTGCCGGCACCAGATCAGGGGAGTAGGGTGGATGATCGAGAACAGGTACGCCACTCTGAGCCAAGAATCGGCGCACACGGATTGCGCAGATGCAGGATGGATCCTGGTCACACATGATGAAATCTTCAGAGGTCTGCCGCACAAACCGGGAACAGATCAGCTTACCCAAATCTTGGCAGACGATGGAGCGCACCATGCCCAGTTTCTCCGCCATCAATCGTAGAGCCAGTCGCCGATCTCGTGTCGGCATTTGTTGCACTCGCTCGACCATATCTGGGGTTCTGCTTGTCGACGGCCGACCCGAACGTAGATTATAATTTACAGTGATCTTGCGCATATCCTAAAGTCTTCCATATACAAAGTGAATAATCAATGGTGACAAACTGATACAATATGTGAAATAAATAATATAATACATCCAATGTTTATTCAATCAATAGTGACAGAATTAATTAAATGAAATATGTGCAGTGAAGTCCATAAATATAGATAGTCCAATTGCTCAAAATGGTAAAGATGGAGGACCAGTGATAAATAACGTAATATTTGCTCCAATAAGTGAAACCACTGCCACCACACCAGTGTGCTCACAGAACTCTCACCTCGTAGGCTTAAGTCATATGCCTTGGATCATGATCCAATAGAAACCGATAAATTCCCCTTCCAGGATCCCGGATCCACAGTGTGCCTTTTTATATAGAAGAATTCCACCCCACATATACAATGTTTCATTCCACATGTAAGGTTGTCTTCAATAGTGTATTACCATAAAAAAGGAATTTATTACACTTAAAAATGCCTGCTAACATGAACAAAGTAAAAATTGCGCCAAAGAAAGACAGACAAACATTCCTCCGGCCATGCCCTACGCGTTACGTCATGTGACTTCCTCAGGTGGTTTCCTTCCTGTCATGAAAGCGCTTGAACCAGTCATTAACACATTTTCTGCTCACGGCTTCCCTCCCGTACACTTGCACCAACATTTCATGTCTATGTTTTCCCCAATTTGTAGCAGATCTTGATGTTCACTTGTGTGAACCTACCTCTCATACTCTGACTACGTTCGACTGCCCACAGCGGATTTACCCTGACGGTCACGTGTACTCCATGCTAGGTGGTGCTTCTTAACGTGTCTCTGGATGGCTCACAAAGCTCCTAATTCACTTCCTGGTCATCTCCCGCTCGACTACTGCAACTTCCTCCTCACGGGATTACCTTTACATAGGCTATCCCCCTTCAGTCCTTCATGAATTCTGCCAGACTCATCCACCTTACCAACGGTTCAGTGTCTGCTACCCCTCTCTGCCAATCCCTCCACTGGCTGCCACTCACCCAACTAATTCAATTCAAAATACTAACAACAACTTACAAAGACATCCCCAATCGGCCTCTAGCTACATCACTGACCTAGTCTCAAAATACCAACCTACTCGTTCCCTTCGTTCCTCCCAAGACCTCCTGCTCTATAGTTACTTCATCACCTCCTCCCATGCTCGCCACCTGGACTTTTCCCAAGCCTCTCCTATCCTATGGAACTCCCTACCCCAATCCGTCTGACTATCTCCTACTCTGCTTCCTTTTAGACGATCCCTGAAAAACCCTCCTCTTCAGAGAAGCCTATCCTGCCTTCACCCAACAACTGTACTTTTATTTTCTCCATCAGATCACCCCCCACAGTTACCGTATATACTCGAGTATAAGCCGAGTTTTTTCAGCACATTTTTTTGTGCTGAAAGTGCCCCCCTCGGCTTATACTGAGTCAAGCACTTTTCTGCAGCAAAAAAAAATTTCCGACCCGACTTTGGGGCCCCGTATCTCGGGGCCACTTGGGTCTAGGAGTCCCAAATTTGGTGTGCCAACCCAGTGGACCTAGCACTATAACATATATATATATACCAAATATGGGGTTCCTAGCACTAAGTGGCCCCGAGATACAGGGCCCCAAAGTCGGTTCGGAAAATGTCATTCTCTGCTGCAGAAAAGTGCTTGACATTTTCTGACCCGAATTTGGGGCCCCATATCTCGGGGACACTTGAAGCTAGGAACCCCAAATTTGGCATTCAAACCCAGTTAAACTAGCACTACAACATGGGTTCCTAGCACTAAGTGGCCCCGAGATACAGGGCCCCAAATCAGTCAACTGTGTCCATCTGCATGGGCACAGTGAGGCTGCAAATGGGCATTGTTGACCCTCTTTTCCACTTACAGTAGCTGCGCATTTCTCACCCTAGGCTTATACTCGAGTCAATAAGTTTTCCCAGTTGTTTGTGGTAAAATTAGGTGCCTCGGCTTATATTAGGGTCGGCCTATACTCGAGTATATACGGTATTACCTTTTTTGTATCACTTGATCCTCCCTCCTAGATTGTAAGCTCTAATGACCAGGGCCTTCTAAATCCTCCTGCATTGAATTGTATAGCAACTGTACTGGGTGCCCTCATGTTGTAAAGCGCTGCGCAAACTGTTGTCGCTGTATAAATCCTGTATAATAATAATAGCCACGTGCATGCACGCGCGCCTGGCCCATGTTGCCGCTGAGATATCGGACCAATCACCGAACACCTCGTATAAATGGACAAGCATCCGCGTGGTCTTGGCTGAGCAGAACTTCTACTTCCGGAAAGTCTCACGGGCGTGAACACGTTCCCAGTGTCGGGTTCTGCTCTGCCTCGTCTCCTCTGATTTTTTGGACATGCAGATAATGTTCTGTAAATCACCCAGTTCTGTGGCCTGGTGATTATCTACATCCTCTCCCTGACACGGTGAAATACAGCCGCTTATGTTGACGAGTTTATCGTTTCAACTTTGACAGACGCAAACCCGCGATGTTTGCTAGAAACTTTATTTTAATTGCAGTATATATTTAATTTAGCTGTGGGCGAATTCCTCAAGACAGCAGGATTAATCAAGCTGTCAGCCTGCTACATATCATCCGAATCTCCTCCACATACAGGAAGCCTGTAGGTGTTTTATTTCACCCAATGGCCAGATTTTATGCATCAATCGTGCCAGGATTGGGATGGTTGGTGATGATCTTTTGTTGTATCGGTTCTAGCAGTGGCGGCTGGTGCTCAAAATTTTTAGGGGGGCACAAATAAACTGAGAAAAAAAGCCCAGCAAATGCAGCCACTGTACCAAACACAGCCACTTTGCCATAAAAACGCAGCCACTTTGCCGTAAAAAACACAGCCACTTTGCAGTAAAAACACAGCCACTTTGCCGTAAAAACACAGCCACTTTGCCGTAAAAACACAGCCACTTTGCCGTAAAAACACAGCCACTTTGCCGTAAAAAACACAGCCACTTTGCCGTAAAAAACACAGCCACTTTGCCGTAAAAACACAGCCACTTTGCCGTAAAAAACACAGCCACTTTGCCGTAAAAACACAGCCACTTTGCCGTAAAAACACAGCCACTTTGCCGTAAAAACACAGCCACTTTGCCGTAAAAAACACAGCCACTTTGCCGTAAAAAACACAGCCACTTTGCCGTAAAAAACACAGCCACTTTGCCGTAAAAACACAGCCACTTTGCCGTAAAAACACAGCCACTTTGCCGTAAAAAACACAGCCACTTCGCCGTAAAAAACACAGCCACTTTGCCGTAAAAAACACAGCCACTTCGCCGTAAAAAACACAGCCACTTTGCCGTAAAAACACAGCCACTTTGCCGTAAAAAAACACAGCCACTTTGCCGTAAAAACACAGCCACTTTGCCGTAAAAACACAGCCACTTTGCCGTAAAAAACACAGCCACTTTGCCGTAAAAAACACAGCCACTTTGCCGTAAAAAACACAGCCACTTTGCCGTAAAAACACAGCCACTTTGCAGTAAAAACACAGCCACTTTGCCATAAAACAGTCCCTGCAAAGAAGGCTTCTGCAAAGAAGCTGCCACTGTGCCCCCCCCCCCCCTGCACTTACCTTGTCTCGGATGACGGCGGCATCGTGTCCTCCATTTCCTCTCCTGCCCGCTCCTCCTCTCATCCTCTCATCCTCTGCTATGATTGGACACCTGATAGGCGCCCAATCACAGCGCCTGTCGTTTCAGCCAATCAGGGCACAGGTAACACAGACCTGTGCTCCTGATTGGCTAAGGGGCCGTACAATGTTAGCAAACCGAATTCCTTCGGTTTGCTAACATACTGCTGAGTGACAAGGAACGCACAGCGCTGCGCCCGCTTGTCACCTTTTTGGACGCCTATTAGCGCCTACGGCGCTCATCAGGCATTTCCAAAAAACACCCCCACCGCTGTAATTCAGGCGCCCGGTGACCGAAAAGGGGCCGGACACCTGAATAGGGGGTGTCAGCAGCGACCATAGATAGATTCATGCAATGCATGAATCTATCTATGGTATATAGAGAGTGACAGGAGAGGGGGGGGGGGGGGCGGCGCTCCTGCGCCCTTTATGGATGCACCGCCCCTGGGTTCTAGAGATCTCCGTTCAAAGCAAATGAATATTCATGCTGGTGGTAGATTAGGCTTACAGTATTCCTTCAGTGTCACGGCATCACTGAAAAAACAGCTATGTATTAATTATTGCTCCTTCTTTGTTTGAAAGCAACCAGTTCCTTGACGCATTCGAATAAATTGAGCTGCCAGCGCCTCTACAAAGACATCATGTAATCCGCCAACTGATATCACAACCCTGCCGGGTGTTTTACAGTTGATATAAAAAGCTTGTACTACCCTGTAAAGATGCCAGGTTTCTGAGATGGGGGAAAAAAATCAGACTAAGATAAATCACTTCTGAATTTTTTCCACATTGAATGTGACCTATCATCTGTGCTATTCCGGCATAAACAAATTGAAATCCTTAAAGTGGTGGGACACCCTGAAAACAAAAACTTTAAAAAAAAATGTCAGTAACAATTTAAAATTAAAAAAAAAAAAAACATTTTTTTTTTTTACTTACCAGAAATGGCTGTTGCTAGGCAGATCGTCCTAATCTGCCCCCTTCAGCGCCGCGGTGATCTTCTCTCCTTCCGTCTTCTAGTGAATGGGGCGCGGTGTGTTATGGGAACTGTGTCCCGCAACACATCGCGTTCCCCATTCACAAATTAGACTCGCGCATGCGCAGTAGGAAACGGGAAGCCGTTTCCCTTACTGAGGATGGCGGCGCTGGATCCGGATCGCCGCGGGACATCTCGGCCTCCACGAACGACATCGCGGGCGCCCTGGGAGGGTAAGTGTACTTATTAAAAGTCAGCAGCTACTTTTTTTTTTAGCTGCTGACTTTTACATTTTCTTTTGATAAGGTGAAACACCGCTTTAAAGCGGGACTGTACCTGCAAATTTTTTTTTAAAAGCCAGCAGCTACAAATACTGCAGCTGCTGACTTTTAATAAATGGGCACTTACCTGTCTCCCAGTTCCAGCGATGTCAGCAGCAGAGGCCGATCGATCGCTCGGCTCTCTGCTGTTGCCGGCGCCATTCTCGGTGAGGGAATTAGGAAGTAAAGCTTGCGGCTTCACTTCCCGATTCCCTACTGCGCATGCGCGAGTCGCGCGGCGCAATGAGAATCTTTTGCGCTGTCTGCCGGGACACGTGTGTGTCCCGGCAGACAGCGTGCCGGGACAGCAAGTGACGTAAACTCCCGTGGGAGTTTATGCCCGGAAGTGGGTGCAAATACCTGTCTTAGACCCCCCTCCCCCCTGAAAGGTGCCAGATGTGACCCCGGCGGGGGGGGGAGGGTTTTCCAAAAAGCGGAAGTTCCACTTTAGGGTGGAATCCCGCTTTGACCACTTGCCAACCGTACAGTACATTTACTGCTGGCGGGGGACTCCCCCAGGCTCAGCAACACACCGGGGTGCACATGAGCCACTGAGGCCAGTGGCAGCTGGTGCTGTATATTGGGGGAGGGGGGGGCGGTCGCTCGTCCAGCACTTACCCTCATTTAGCAGCTTCGACTCCTTCCTGTGTCTCCTCCATAGCGGTGGCTTCCTCCTCGGCGGCTTCACGGTGGCTTCGTCCTTGGCAGCTTCCCTCCTCCTTCCCTCAGCGGCCAATATGATTCGCTTCATTGTTTACTACTGTGTGTACTGTGAGTAGAAAAAGGAAGTAGCTATGATTAAGCGCTGTTGAGGCGTGAAACGCGTTAGATATCCATGCTGTATTTTTGATGATATAACTGTATTTCTTGGATTTTACCCATTACCAATAAAGAAGCCTTTTTGAAGTGCGGCCATCCAGACTTCCTTTTTCTACTCTATTACAAGCAGAGCCAGCACCAGACAAGCCCAATTAGGGTGGATACTACCTCCTTTGTGGGACTACAGACTGGAGCGGTATCTTCACACTACTGTGTGTGTGACCCGGGATTTGTCACCAGTGATCACATGGTGCCTGGGCCAATCACAGGACCCTGGACCATGTGATAGCTGTGAGCCAATCACAGCGTCACAATAGTAAACAATGAATCATGAATGAAAGTCATTTATGACCATTCAAATGATTGCTAAACAGTGATCATCACTGTAACAAGTAATAACAGTGTAAAAAAAAAATCCCTAATCTATGGTGACAGTGAACTACTCTGATGAGAGCATGTAATAAAAAATGTATAATTATTATTATTTTTTTTTTTTTACATAATATCAGCAGTCACTGATCAATGCCACACCAGTCATATGATGATGCTGTACTGCACTTTTCAAAAAAATTGTGACAAAAAAACTTCACACTTAAAAAAACAAATCTTCATGTCTCTTACTAAATACTTTGGACTTGGACTGTCTGCTTTCAAAAAAAGGGTCATTTTGTTGTGGCTGTGGTGGTGGGCGGAGGGGTGATATTTGTACTATCCTGGCATTTTAGGGCTTCAAGCAATTAGGTGGGTCTTCAGTACATCAGGATTGATCAGTTTTCAAATATATATCCTGTAGTTTCTAAACTTTATAACTTTCACGCAGACTAAGCCTTGGTTTTACACGACCTGAAAGTTCAAAGTTGCATGACAAGTCGCGCCCCATTAACTGCAATGCAACCGCTCTAATCGGTGCGGCTCAAGTCGCTCCAACTTAGAAAAAGGTCCCTGTACTACTTTGGTGCGAAAACGAATGAACGAAAATAATGAAAAAAATAAAAAAATAAAACGAAACGAATTGCACATGTCTAGAGTTTTCTACGCTCACAACAAGCACGCCAGAGCCTCTCAAACCATAACTTTGCAAATTCTGGTGTCCTTTCCTCCTAAATTCCCATAGTGGCAGTGCCTCGCACTGTCACACTTATAACTAGGGGTGTGGCTGTGTTCAGAACTAACCATTCACATTCAAGCTGATGTTAAATAGTAGTCAGTACACACCTGCCATCAATGAAAGTGACTCTGATTAAGGCCCCTTTCACACGAGGCGGACCCCGCTTGCACGGAGCCCGCCTCTGTCCGCCGGCTCAGCGGGAGATCTCTCCGTTGATCTCCGCTGAGCCGGCGGATGACAAGCCTCTCTCCGCTCATTGAGCGGGGAGGGGCTGGCGAGCGCCGCTGGTCTCTATGGAGAGATCGGATGAAAACGGACAGTGTGTCCGTTTTCATCAGATCTCACCCGATCCGATCCGCCAGCGACGGATCTGGACGTGGGGCCATACGTCTGCTTTTGGCGGATCGGACTGGGTCTGATGTCAGCGGACATGTCTCCGCTGACATCCGACGCTCCATAGGCTAACGAAAATGTTGTGGTCTTGTGATAGAGTAAAACATGAAAAATAAGTAAACTTGTACCATCATCCAGGAATCTTTGAAATAGAGGGGTGGGAACCTGGTCCCCGACCAGGTCACCACGAAGGACTTGTGGGCAATGTTGGACTATCACGGTACGGTAAGACAGTAAGATATAAATGAGTAGCGAGTATATAGTAAATAATATAATATAATATAAATAAAATCATTTTATTAATACAGAAATATTAATTGATTACAAGTAAAAACATAGCAAGATTTCATATATGTCGCCAGAACAGTTAATCCCGGATTGGGGGGAGTCACAGTGGGACAATTCATCACAGATAACAATTCGACTAGTTTCGCGGACAGTAGCAGCTTCATCAGGAAAGTATCTGTGAAATGATTAACAAATAATCAAAGAACAATATACAATAAATGATGATGATATATCAAGACATTTGAACTAGATAAGTGGTGTATAAGGGGGAAGGGAAAAAATAGGCTAACATGGAGCGCCCGTTCAGATCCGCCGTCAAAACTGACAGGCGGATCTGAACGGTCCGTCCATGTGAAATGTCCATGTGGATTTTTCTGACATTTACTCAGTTGCCTCTTACAGCAAAATCCATGATCCATAAAGAGCTTACAAAGCATCAAAAGGCATCTCTGGAAGGTAGAAGGTACGAAAATCCTAGGAACACAGTGAAGACGGCCATCAATAAGTGGAGAAAATATGGCGCAACAGCGACATTACCAATAACTGGATGTTCCTTCAAAATTGATGAAAAAATAAAAAAGACTAATCCAGGAGGCTGTCAAGAGGCCTACAGCAACATAAAGAAGCTGAGGAATTTCTGGCAAGTACTGCTTGTGTACTACATGTGACAACAATCTCTCGTGTTCTTCATATGTCTTGGCCGCGGGCAAGGGTGTCAAGATGGAAGTCTTTTCTTACCAAGATAAACATCCGAGTTTGGTTTCAACGTCTCCCAAAAGCATGTGGAAAAATTAGTCACGGTGTTATGAGATCAAGATTGAACTGTTGGCCATAATTCCAAAAAGTATGTTTGGCGCAAAACCAACACCGCGCATCACCAAAAAACTCCATACCCACAGTGAAGCATGCCATGCTTTGAGGCTTTTTTTTCCAGCTGGATCTGGGGTTTGAGGCTGGGTTCACACATATATGAATTGTAATGCGGCTTTCCCCATCCAATTTGCATGACAAGACAGTGTGTCCGGCTCTCCATGGAGCCGCTTCACACAGCTCCAGGGCGGCCGCGGTCCGCATTTAAAAAGGGTCCTGTGAGTCTTTGGTTCCGATTCAGGTGTGAATTCAGACAAAAATTCAGACCTGATTCGAACCCGAATCGGTGTACAGGGAGGCAGCGGGCCCCATGCTGTGAGCTGCGGCCGCAGCATATGTGCAAGGAGCCTTAGGCCCCTTTCACACGGACGGACCGTCTATCTGTTTTTCTTCCATCCGTCGACGGACGACAATGCATTCCTATGGGCAGACGGATGAACATCTGTCACCATCAGTTAACATCCGCTTCCGTTTTATTATCCATTTTTTTTAACGTACAAGGCGTCGTCCAGATCCGTCAAAACGGATATTAAAGCGGAGTTCCACCCAAAAGTGGAACTTCCGCTTATCGGATTCCCCCCCCCCCCTCCGGTGCCACAATTGGCACCTTTCAGGGGGGAGGGGGGTGCAGATACCTGTATAATACAGGCATCTGCACCCACTTCCGTATAGCTGCCCCGCCCCTATCCGGAGGTGCCCCGTTGTGTCTTGGGAAACACAGTTCCCAGGACACAATGGGGACCAATAGAGGCACGCAGCGCATGCGCAGTGGGGAACCGGGCAGTGAAGACGTTGCGTCTTCGCTTCCTGATTCCCTGACAGAGGATGGCGGCGGGGCAGCGGTCTCTCGTCACATTCTGCCTACACCGCTGGAACCTGGGACAGGTAAGTGTCCATTTATTAACCACTTCAGCCCCGGACCAATTGGCAGCCAAAGGACCAGGCCCCTTTTTGCGATTCGGCACTGCGTCGCTTTAAACTGACAATTGCACGGTCGTGCGACGTGGCTCCCAAACAAAATTGGCGTCCTTTTTTTCCCACAAATAGAGCTTTCTTTTGGTGGTATTTGATCGCCCCCTGCGTTTTTTATTTTTTGCGCTATAAACAAAAATAGAGCGACAATTTTGAAAAAAATGCAATATTTTTTACTTTTTGCTATAATAAATATCCCCAAAAAAATATATAAAAAAACATTTTTTCCTCAGTTTAGGCCGATACGTATTCTTCTACATATTTTTGGAAAAAAAAATCGCAATTAGCGATTATTGATTAGTTTGCGCAAAAGTTATAGCGTTTACAAAATAGGGGATAGTTTTATAGCATTTTTTATTAATATTTTTTTTTTTTTTAGTAATGGCGGCGATCAGCGATTTTTATTGTGACTGCGACATTTTGGCGGACACATCGGACATTTTTGACACATTTTTGTGACATTTGTCATTTATACAGCAATCAATGCTATTTAAATAGCACTGATTCCTATGTAAATGACAGTTGTAGTGAAGAGGTTAACCACTAGGGGGCGGGGAGGAGTCAGTGTGACGTGTGTGTTTTTTTACAGTAGGGGGGCGTGGCTGTACGTCTGACGTCATTGATCGGCGTTCCCGATGACAGGGAACCGCCGATCACTGACAGGCAGAGTAGGAAGCGCGGGAGAGGTTTGTTTACACAGACCTCTCCCCGTTCTTCAGCTCCGTAACCCGATCGCGGGACACCAGCGGCGATCGTGTCCGCTGGTCCCGCGGCCGTGGTCACGGAGCTCCCGACCGCGCGCGCCCCCCGGGCAGGCAAATTAAAGGGGACGTACAGGTACGTGCTTTTGCCTGCCCGTGCCATTCTGTTGACGTATATCTACATGAGGCGGTCGGGAAGCGGTTAAAATGTAATAATAGCATACACATTACATAAAATTATGAATTATGCTCCGATTACGAATCTACGAATGTACGAATAAATACGAATGCGTCCGAATTTCGAATAAACGAATAAACGAAAATTAAACTAACGGAAAAACGAATCGCCGAAAAAATAACTCTTGCGAATGTACGAATCGTTACGAATACGAACACCGACGACTTACGAATTTACGAATCGTTACTAATCAACGGAAACGAAAAAAACAAAACGAAAATAAACAAATTTTTTTCGTAAACGAAAAAAAACGAAACGAAAATAAACAAATTTTTTTGTTGTGCACATGTCTAGAAAACTCTAAGTTTTCTCCGGGTTTTGTGGGCCTGGATCGGGGCCTCGGGTTTGAAGGTTACCAAAGTGCCTTGGCTGGGAAGGAACCTTCAATCCTGTGTCTGGACTTTGTGAGACCTCTGCTGCCTGTGTGAGGGCACAGGTGTGCAGGGTCATTATAAGCCTGGCCAGACCGTACAACAGTTGCAGTTGCTGCCCTTCGGATACAGAGCCCTGTCCGGAGGGCTGGTAATTCCTGCTGAAGACTGCATCCCTTGTGAGGGGGATTCCTTGCCCAAGGACTGGGAAAGTCAGGACAGTTATGCGGGTCTGGGAGGCCAAGGAAGCTGAGGCGAGTAGCAGGTCCAGTTGACTGGAGGGAATCTGGAAGTCTCCAGAGAGAGAGCAAGCTCAAGGGTCTGGAAAACCCTATGGGGGGGGGCCAGGAGTGGGCCCGTACAGCAAGTTGCTGTAACAGGAAAGCTAAGGGAGCCTAAGGAGCCTGTGGTCAGGAAGACAAATGCTAACAGGAGTGGTAGAAATCCATGTTTGTGAACTCTTGTGAAGAATAATGGGCAGCCACAGTTTGGACCGCCATGGACTCACTTTACAAACGCATCTACGACGAGAGCCAAACATCCACCATGTCACAGAGGGCATATACACTTATGCAGTCACATTATTTTAGTTTTTTTTCCGCAATCAACTATTCAGTTTGGGGAAAAAGGGGGTAAATAGTGCGCTCAACCAATAAGGGTTAAATTGAATAAATGGAGAGAGCAGCCAACATATAAGTGATCTCACACTGCAATAAAGTCAATATAATGGGGGGTATGTGGTGCTAACCCCTAAATAAATTAACTATAAAATCTCCTATGGGACGTATTTTCCAAGTGATGGGTAACCTTAGGCCCCTTTCACACTGGGGGCGGTGAGCCGCGGTGACGGTAAAGCAGCGCTATATTTAGCGCTGCTTTACCGTCGTTTTCACCGCGGTTTTCGGCCGCTCGCGGTGCGGTTTTACCCGCCGCGAGCGGCCGAAAAAGGGTTAACCACCCCCCGCAGAGCGCCGCCGTAGCCGCGGTATTGCCGCGGTAACCGCGGTATTGCCGCGGTTTTACCGCGGTCTCCCATTGTAATCAATGGGAAGGAGCGGTATAGGAGCGGTGAACACACCGCTCCTATCCCGCTCCAAAGATGCTGCTAGCAGGACTTTTTTTGTCATCCTGCTAGCGCACCGCTCCAGTGTGAAAGCCCGCCGGCTTTCACACTGGAGTTAAAGGGGCCGGATTTTTTCATGCGGTGAACAGGCGCTATTTTTAGCGCTGCACCGCATGAAAAACGCCCCGGTGTGAAAGGGGCCTTATGGTAATGTACTATCAAGTTTACATATAAAATGCAAACATCATAAATACATAGATAAATACATAAAATAACAATAAAATAATGAATGAAGTAGTGAATAAGTGCAATATTGTGACCAATATGACTAATAAAAGCGTGCTGAGATAAAATTGATGATAAAAGGTATTCCAATAAAAAAATATAATAAATAACGATAATTCCGCAAAATAAAATGTGAGGTCTATAATCAATAAGAAGGAAAATGCCTTCTGTGGACCAATATAATCAAAAGTGCACAGTGCAAAAACGTGAAAATAAAAGACCAAAATGAGGTCTATGAAAATAAAAGACCAAAATGAGGTATGGACCTCATTTTGGTCTTTTATTTTCATAGACCTCATTTTGGTCTTTTATTTTCACGTTTTTGCACTTTGCACTGTGCACTTTTGATTATATTGGTCCACAGAAGGCATTTTCCTTCTTATTGATTATAGACCTCACATTTTATTTTGCGGAATTATCGTTATTTATTATATTTTTTTTTATTGGAATACCTTTTATCATCAATTTTATCTCAGCACGTTTTTATTATGAGGCTCCTGCCCCACGCTGAGGAAGTCCCACCTGGACGTAACGCGTACGAGGGACAGGGTAGCACGAGTGACGTCACCCGCGGCCATTTTGGATTACATTGTCTACAGCGCCGGCACTCGGGAGTGCAGGCTAATGTGAGTGTGATTCATATGTTTCTACTTGTGCAATAAACTTACATTCAATACAGAGAGCACTAGGTTGTCCCCTTCTTTTCACCCTTATGTATGCTGGATACCATTGTGGACCTGGTTGTTTTTCCTTGCGTTTGAGAGCGATTCCTGACGGTTGGAGACCAGAGTTTTAACTTAAATGCATACTGCTTTGTGACCTATTGTAGGTCGAAGCAGGGAGGTGAGAGGCCATCTTTACTCTTTGTGAAGGGATCACCACCACAGAAATTTTCTGGATTGTGTCACCATTTTCCACTTGAAGCTGCTATTTTGCACTGGCACTTTATACTGGGATATGTTTGGATTCCTTCTTGGACTGATTTAATCTTATTTATTTATTTATTTATTCATTTTTATCATTTATTGCGCTGCACTATCCTATTGTATTAGCGCCACATACCCGCCATTATATTAACTATTCAGTTTGATTCTTAATTGAATTGTACAGCTTCTAGGTCGCATTAAAGGTGGAAAAAGTTCTGAAGTTATTCATCTTGGTCTGATTTTCTTACATCTCAAAAAACTGGCATTTCAACTGTATAACATTCATTGGTTGGCTTGGGTGTTATGTTGTGCCTTGTTCCTGCCAGCTCTGAAAAAAAAAATCATGGTGAGATTTGGTTGTGTCGATTCTGGAGAAAAAGATTAATTGCAAATATTCGTGCAGATTATTCATGCCAAGTCAAAGCACCTTTGACAAAATGAATCTTCTTTATTGGACTCATTAGTGTTTTGATATGGGGTGATTAGACTCAGGTGGTTGGTAGATGTGTTTTTTTAGCCAGTTCGAACTATGTTGTAAAGCAGGGATCCTCAAACTACGGCCCTCCAGCTGTTGCAGAACTACACATCCCATGAGGCATTGTAAAGCTCTGACATTCACAGACATGACTAGGCATGATGGGAATTGTAGTTCCTGAACAACTGGAGGGCCGTAGTTTGAAGACCCCTGTTGTAAAGGCTTGTCAGATCACTTTTACTTAAACAAAAATCAAAGTCTTTGCAAGGTTGCCCATGCAGGAGTTTCAGCTTCACAAAGCAACAATAGGCAATAGAAAATGTGGGCCCTCCTGGCTACGCTTCAGCAGCTCCCCCATTATTAGCAATGGTTTCCCTGACCACTGTTTTTTTTTTTCTAGGCTCCCTCAGCCTTCTTGTCCTAGCACCTTGCTGTACGGGACCACTCCTGGCCTCCTGATAGGGTTTGTCTAGCATCCCGGGTTCTCACACACTCCTTGGGAACTTAGACTTCCTCCAGCCTCCTATGTGGACTGGCCAGTCACCTTTGTTTTCTCAGTTTCACCAGAACCACGTAGCTGTATGGGCAAGAAGTCCCTGCAACACGGGATCTCATCTCCCAAGCAACTGACCCCTCCTGGCTAAGAGCACGTGGCTATCTCTATCTTCACACACTTGCTGTGTCCAAATGGCAGCAACTGCCCTGAGCTATTCTCAGACCTGGCTTATAACCTCAGACCTGGCTTGTTTACAATGACCCTGCACACCTGTGCAACCACACAGGCTACAGGCATCCAGCAAAGTCCATTCACAGGGGTGAAGGTTCTGCCCCACTCAAGACACCTTGGAACCTTTAAACTCCAGGTCCCGATCTGGGATTACAACCTGGAGAAAGCTCAGAACACAGCTTTCCCTGCTTACAATGCACACACTGGAGCCTCCCAAACTGTATCTGGTCTATAAACCAAAGGCTTTGGATGGACAGTTGGATAAATGACTCTATATTTAGGATGTATCTGGTCTATAAACCAGAGACTCTGGATGGACAGGTGGATAAATGGCTCTTTATTTAGGATGTATCTGGTCTATAAACCTGAGAATCTGGATGGACAGGTGGATAAATGGCTCTATATTTAGGATGTATCTGGCCTATAAACCAATGGCTTTGGATGGACAGTTGGATAAATGGTTCTATATTTAGGATGTATCTGGTCTATAAACCTGAGAATCTGGATGGACAGGTGGATAAATGGCTCTATATTTAGGATGTATCTGGTCTATAAACCAGAGAATCTGGATGGACAGTTGAATAAATGGTTCTATATTTAGGATGTATCTGGGCTATAAACAATGGCCTCCCATAAAAAAACAATGAGAGGAATTTACGAAGACTAGAATCTTAGAATCTGGAGCAGCTGTGGATGCCAACCAGTCAGCTTCTAGCTTTCATATTCAAAGCTTAACTGAACACGCCAAAGATAGAAGCTGATTGGTTATGTAGCGGCGACACTTTTGACAAGGTGTCCGCTATGTGAAAATTTTGTTTTTCTCCTCAGAATAGTAATGGGGTTCTGAGGGTTAATTGTGCAGGTTTAAACTTTGGCATCAGTTTTGCTGGGCTGTGCTGGGATTCTGCCTGGTCATGGGTACAGTGGGGTACACATGACGGGCTCAGAATCAGGCCTGGTTGGACGGTTTGGGTATCAACATTCCCCGGAGCCAATCAGTGGGTGCGTCTGGCCCTGCTGGGGAGTACTTAAGGTGCTGAAGTCACGTGTTCGGGGTTCGGCCGTAGCTGCCTGTTCCTGTATCTGGACCGGGGTAGCCCCGCGAGGGGTCCCGGGCCGGGGAGCGTTTGCCGTCCCGCAACATGGTTCTTCTGACTAGCCCCATAGACCCGCTTGGTCTGGGGCAAAGGGTCCGTCTGTTCCCGAGTCTCAGAACCGGCTGGTCCGAGGCGCAGTGACTGAGAAAGGATTCAAGGTGTCCGGGTGTTCTCTCAACTTGGAGGGGCATCACAGCCCGTGTAGGCGACCGGGGGAGGACTCTTCGGAGGAGGGCCAACAAGCTGGCATCCCAAGAAGTGCCTGGTTGCTGGGTTGTTAAGGACATCAACGAATCCACAGTTTCGCAGTACTGCCAAGGAGACAGAAAACGTTCCAGGTACTGAGAAAAGGTTCCTAATTCATTCTCGGTCGAGACTTTATTCATGATCAGAGACTTTGCAAGTTCCGGATCAAAGTGCTGACAGTCATAATCTCTGGCTAGAGATTACTCAGCTTTGAAGCGCCCAGCTGCCAGTGGCTACTCTCTGGGTTTTACATTAGAGACCTTTTAAGGGTCGGCAGTTCAAGGTGCCTGAGTTTCTTCACCCTTGCCCTCGAGACTGTGTTTGTTGGATGTTACCCCTGCAAATAAAAACCTTTCTAAAGGACTTTTATGGTGTCAGCCTCCAAGGTTGTTGGGTACTAACCCTGGGAACCCCTAGACCTGGAAGAACAAGCCAAGCAGAGGTAACCGGTAAGCCCAAAAGTCAAGGCCGCCCCATCGAGGGTTATGGCTGCTACAGTTACTACACACAGCTGCTTTAGATTCTGTCTGGTCCAGTTTAAGTAAATCCTCAGGACTTCTCAGTTATACCTTACTCCCCCTGCAAAGTCCCCAAAAGACCTGTTAGCTTGCCAATGATGTCCACCTCATGCAGCTCCTTTGTGGTGAGAATGCTGCTCCTGAATTCAGAGAAGAGTTGCCACTTTCATGTAGGTAGCGCCTGCTTGCGCTACAGCGGGATAGAAACTCGTTGAATTGTGAATCAGCATATTCACTGTCTGCCTGTTGATTTCTGGATAGACAACATTGCCTCTGCTGCTGGGCACATCGCCCAAACAGTGACGCGGCCACCCAAAGAAGGACCCAACACTCTTCAGTCCAGAAGATCGTAAACTTGGGACCCAGCGCACCAGACAATCATAGATTTAGGTGAATATCTAGAGCTTTTGTTGTAGTTAATATAGCTAATCCAGCAATTTGCTAGAGGAGAGGTAAACTTTGGCGGGGGGCCCTAGCTGGAATTCAAAGCTTCTTTGTTTATGTTAAGTCCTTGACCGCTGAGGTTCACGAATCTGGGAATATTTTTGATGCCCTCGTTGAATTGTGAATCGGCATATTCACTGTCTGCCTGTTGATTTCTGGATAGACAACATTGCCTCTGC
Source organism: Lithobates sylvaticus (assembly GCA_028564925.1). Classification (NCBI taxonomy): domain Eukaryota; kingdom Metazoa; phylum Chordata; class Amphibia; order Anura; family Ranidae; genus Lithobates; species Lithobates sylvaticus. The sequence continues at coordinate 272,761,783 of CM053032.1, forward strand.
TGCTGGGCACATTACCCAAACAGTGACGCAACAGAAGGACCCAACACTCTTCAGTCCAGAGGATCGTAAACTTGGGACCCAACGCACCAGACAATCCTAGATTTAGGTGAATATCTGGAGCTTTTGTTGTAGTTAGTGTAGCTAATCCAGCAATTTGCTAGAGGAGAGGTAAACCTTGGCGGGGGGCCCTAGCTGGAATTCAAAGCTTCTTTGTTTATGTTAAGTCCTTGACCACTGAGGTTCACGAATCTGGGAATATTTTTGATGCCCTGTAAAATGTCTGATATTGATAATAAATGAGTTCAGCTGCCCAGGATGTGATGATGGGTGGCTATATATCAGACCCCCGCAGATTATGGGAACCCTTTGGTCTTCGTTGATGGCGACTCGAAGCGTACAACCCTTCCATATCTTTCCACTCTGCGCTAACTAAACACTCATCAGACATTTATTGCTTTCCCACCAACGTCTATTTAAACATTCATCTTGGATAACTTGGTTTTTACATTTGTAACTGTCCAAATTCCAACTTGTGAGAAGAGCGGACGCGGTGTATGGAAACCCCCCGCTTCCCACGCTATGGCTGGCCAGTTGGGTGAGCGCGTTTGCGTTGGTCCTGAGGTTGCTCACAATGTATATCTCCCATATAACCCAACCAGCGGCGCAGGTCGTGGGGCCCAGGAAGTTTGTTCATTCCTGGTTTAATATACAGAATTAGTGGCCCTATTCTTAGTCTGCATGTGAAATGTACGTTTCATAAATGATGGGTAATGTTATCTCTACATAAACATTTATTGAGCGATATTTCCCAGAAAGCCATGACTGATGGGCAGACTGAGGAGGGGAATGTGACTCCGGGTTTTGTTATGCTTTCTGGGCCTTTTCAACCATTTTCTTCTTCAAAATGGCTCACGTTGGCTTCTCTAGGTGTCACATACGTGATTTCTCTCATCTATAGAGCAGAGCTCGGCCCTCCATTTGAGTTTGTTCGTTCTCCTTGTATCTGTGAGAGTCTTCTAAAGGTAGCGCTTTTTTTTGCAACCAAAAAAACATACTGGTAGGTTAGTTTATAAAATAAGAGATTATAAGACACAAATGAATGCAGCTTCTTATTCATTATTGCTTTAAAGCGGAGTTCCGGCCTTTTTATGTTTAAAAAAAGTCAGCAGCTACAAAAAGTGTAGTTGCTGACCTTTAATAAACAGACACTTACATGTTCCACGGTCCAGCGATGCGGCTGCCCAAAGCCTCGCTCCCCTCCCTCTGCGCGGCACCGGCATCACAAGTGTGGGCACCTGGCTGTGAGGCCGCAAGCTGTGCCCTCTTAGTGGCTGGGCAATCTTCTGGGATTTGTGACGTGTCCCAGAAGAATGCAGGGAGGGAGGGGGAGAGGAGGAGTCACCTAGGCGGCGAGAGCAGAAGCGGGAGCTGGGTACCTGTCAAAACTAGGTACCCACTCCCCCCCCCCCCCAAAAAAATATGACATGCCAAATATGGCATGTAAAGGGGCGAGGACTGCTTAAAGTGGAAGTTCCACTTTTGGGTGGAACTCCGCTTTAACTTAGAGGTTGGTAGAGGCCCAGTGTGCTCCGCAAATAAAACTTGCACGGGGAGATATTTTAACTAGATGCAGATTGTTACGTATTCCCTCTCTCTACGTGAATGGCTGCTTTTTCTTTTCCTCCTTTTTGACTCTACACGCCTTTGTTTTTCATAGACTGACAATATTAACATACAACTTTATGGCCAACCATACATGGCAACCCCCGAGAGACTGAATTCAGATGTGTCCGGTGAAGGATACCATTAGGGGTGCAGCTTATTTTAGACAATTGTACCCTTCCATCCTTGTGGCAGCAGTTTGGGGAAGACCCTTTTCTTTTCCAGCATGACTGTGCCCCTGTGTACAACGCCAGCTCCAGTATGGTGTGGAGGAACTGGAGTGTCCTGTACAGAGTCACTGGAGCCAGGCCTTTTCATCCAACATCAGTACCTGACCTCACAAATGGGCAATAATTCCCACCGTTTTGGAATGGGATGTCCAACGTCCAGTATAGTCCAGTGTACAGTATTTATATCTGATCACTGTATTAGTGTCAATAGCAACACCAGTGTTAGGCTACTTTCACACTGAGGCGCTGGGCGCGCTGGCGGTAAAGCGGTGCTATATTTAGCGGCACTTTACCATCGTTTTAGCGGTGCATTTCGGCCGCTAGCGGGGCAGTTTTAACCCCCGCTAGCGCCCGAAAAAGGGTTAAGACCGCCCGCAAAGCGCCACTGCTGCAGGCGGGTTTGGAGCATTGTTTTCAATGGGAAGGGGCGCTTTAGGAGCGGTAAATACACGGCTCCTACAGCGCTCCAAAGATGCGGCTTGCAGGACATTTTTCAGCGTCCTGCAAGCGCACCGCTCCAGTGTGAAAGCCCTCAGCCAGCGGCTGTTTGAGGGTGATTTGTAAGGCGCTATTTTTAGCACTTTAGCGCCTGCAAAGCGCCTCAGTGTGAAAGGGGCCCAAGTCAGTTAGTGTCCCGGCCAGTGTCTGTTAGGCCCCTTTCACACTGGGGCGGGAGCGGCGGTCGTTTTAGCCGTGGTATTCGGCTGCTAGCGGTGCAGTTTTAACCCCCGCTAGCGGCCGAAAAAGGATTAAAATCCCCCACAAAGCGCCGCCGTAGCGGTGCTTTGCGGCGGTATTACTGCGGTGTCCCATTGAAATCAATGGGTAGGAGCAGTGAATACACGGCTCCTATACCGCTCCAAAGATGCTGCTAGCAGGACTTTTTTGACCGTCCTGCTAGCGGCACCGCTCCAGTGTGAAAGCCCGCCGGCTTTCACACTGGAGTGAATAGGGCCGGATTTTTTCAGGCGCTGTACAGGTGCTTTTTTTAGCGCTGTACCGCCTGAAAAACGCCCCAGTGTGAAAGGGGCCTTAGCGGCAGATTGGCCGCCACCCTATCACAGCCCCACTTTAAGTGGCTGATCACTGCCATTAGTAGTATAGTGTCTATAGCTGTGTACATTCCAGTATATTCACCATAGTTTGTAAGCCCTATAACTTTCACACAAACCAATCAATACACACTTATTATGATATTTTTATTTATTTTTTATTTTTATTTTTTACCAAAAACTTGCAGATTACATTTTGGCCTAAATTCCTGAAGAAATTTGATTTTATTGGATATGTTTCATAACAAAGTAGAAAATTATTTTTTTCTTTCAAAACCTTCATTTATATTATTACTATAATAATAAATAATTAATATAATAATAAATAAATAATAATATTTATTATTAATATATATAAAAATTGCATGTGGCAAGTGTTCCATGGGGGGAATCATGGGGACCTGATTCACTTAAGCTGGAGGTGCACCAAACGACATCTCTATTGTGTGGAGTGATGGACATTATAAATACTGTTTCAGACCTCTATACCTCTTGACCCTAATCCATGCCTCTTGGGCATTTTAGATGACTTTCAAGTAGCGGCTCCTACGAAACAGGCGGTAGCCAGAGCTCTTTTTCTAGCCCGGAGGGTAAAACTTAGAAGCTGGAAGTCTACTAAGGCCCCTTTCACACATATACGACTTGTCCCACGATTTGGGACTGCAAAGTAGCATGACAAGTCGTTCCCCATGATTTCCAATGACAGCCATTCATATTAGTACGACTTCAAAGTAGTCCCTGCACTACTTTGGTCCGATTTTGATGCCACTTACACAGGCATTCCTTGAAATCGTGGCAAAATCGCGCGACTTTGAAGTCGCACATGTGTGAAAGGGGCCTGACTCTCCTTCTCACAAAGAATGGATACAATGCATGGGGGAAACCCTTAGGCCCCTAAAAATAGCGCCTGTATACCGCCTGAAAAAATCCGGCCCCTTTAACTCCAGTGTGAAAGCCGGCGGGCTTTCACACTGGAGCGGTGCGCTAGCAGGACGGTCAAAAAAGTCCTGCTAGCAGCATCTTTGGAGCAGTATAGGAGCCGTGTGTTCACCTCTCCTATACCGCTCCTACCCATTGATTAGAATGGGACACCGCAGTGATACCGCGGCAATACCGCCGCAAAGCGCTGCTACGGCGGCGCTCTGCGGGGGTCTTTAACCCTTTTTCGGCCGCTTGCGGGGGTAAACCCGAACCGCGAGCGGCCGAAAACCGCGGCTAAAACGACGGTAAAGCAGCGCTAAATATAGCGCTGCTTTACGGTCACTGCGGCTCCCGCCCCAGGCCTTAGATTAGAGAAATACATTTACCGTACCAGCATAGGGGACGTCCCTGTAAATGTGACAACTTATGGGGTCTCTGGTTGGATACCTCAGGCTTGAATCAGTTGGAACTGGTGATGGACAGACTACTCATTGTCTAGGTTAGACCTAATTGACTAATGAATGGAATTGTATGTTCGACTGCAGGTGCCAAAGGTGTGTGTGGGGGGGGTTTGCATCTTTAAATGTTTTTATCAAGGTGGTTTTTGTTTTTGTAGTGCCTTGAAAAAGTTTTCATACCCCTTGAAATTTTGTCATGTTAAAACCAAACACGTCAATGTATTTTATTGGGATTTTATGTGATAGACCAACACAAAGTGGCACGTACCATATATATACTTAAGTATAAGCCGACCCGAATATATGCCCAGGCACCTAATTTTACCACAAACATCTGGGAAAACTTATTTTATAAGCCTAGGGTGAGAAATGTGCAGCTACTGTAAGTGGAAAAAGAGGGTCAACAATGCCCATTTGCAGCCTCACTGCGCCCATCTGCATGCCCCATTGTGCCCATTTGCAGCCATAGGTTCCCCAAACTTCAAACTTGGTAGTTAAGGGTTCCTAGATGCCCCCTAGCTACAGCCAAAATTTGGGGTCTCTGGACCCAAAGGGTCCCGAAATGACATTGCTGCAAATGGACACAGTTGACCAACTTTGGGGCCCCGTATCTTGGGGTCACTTGGTGCTAGGAACCCCATCTTTGGATATGTTGTAGTGCTAGGTCCACTGGGTTCCTAGCACCAAGAATTTGGGGCCCCGTATCTCGGGGCCACTTAGAGGAACCCCATCTTTGGATATGTTGTAGTGCTAGGTCGACTGGGTTCCCAGCACCAAGAATTTGGGGCCCCGTATCTCGGGGCCTCTTAGAAGAACCCCATCTTTGGATATGTTGTAGTGCTAGGTCCACTGGGTTGGCATATCAAATTTGGGAGATACGGGGCCCCAAAGTCGTGTCGAAAAATGTGCTGAAAAACTCGGCTTATACTCGAGTATATACGGTAATTGTGAAGTGGAAGGAAAATGATAAATGGTTTTCAACATTTTTTACGAATAAATATGTGAAAAGTGTGGCGTGCATTTGTATTCAGCTAGTCTACCCTTCTTCTAGTTGCTAAACTACAAATTTCGAATACAAAAATTAATAAATAACAGAGCAAAAAAAAAACATAAAAAATGACTTAAAACTAATTCTAAAATAATTCCTCTTAGTACATTGTATTCTTTTGTATTCTTTTGTGTTGAGTATTATTGTCGAATGGAAGAATTGACACTTTGCTTTTCATTTCCTCTCAGACCTGTGAGATAAACATTGTGTTCTTTCTTCCTCCAGAATATGACCGCCTGGGATTCTTACTTAAATTGGACTCTAAACTGTAAGTAGCCGGAGACATTCTTCCCTTTATTTAGCCTTGTTATCGTTTTACACTGAATAGAAGTCTGTATATGAATATTTACATTGTGAATTCCACCTGAGCCATAACATTAAATAATATACTAATCTATAGAGCCCTTCTCTGTACAAACGTACTAGAACGTGGCAGCAATGAAATGGGATCATGTTTTCCATGCTGTAATTCTGTCTCCGCTTTTATCTCGCAGTCCGCCAAGGGACTTGTTATGAATCTGTAATCTGCTCCATATTTTTTGTGTTCTTTTAAATGAATACAAGCTGAATAGACTCATTCCTTCAAAGGGGCGAGTCCAATGGGCCACGGAGGAGGGTGCCGTGGCCAAGCAATGGATGTGATGTACTATACACGCTACATAGCTTATAAGGTTCAAAAAAGACACCAGTCCATCCAGTTCTACCTATGTATGTGTGTGTGTGTGTGTGTGTGTGTGTGTATGTGTGTGTGTGTGTGTGTGTGTGTGTGTGTGTGATTTCTTCTTTGTACATCACGGGACACAGAGCAGCTTTTGTGTAGCTCTCTACATGATTTACATACATGGCGTACAGGTAAGTCGATTTGCGCAGAAGAGCCGACCTGCCGCAGTATATCTGCGTGAGCTGGTCGACAAGTGGTTAAAGTGCAGTTGGTCTTCTTTGCAGCTATAACAGCCTCCACTCTTCTAAAAAAAAAGACTTTCTACAAGATTTTAGAGGGTGTCTGTGGGAATTTGGCCCATTTGTGAGGTCAAGTACTGATGTTGGATGAGAAGACCACTTGGTCCTTCAATCAAGGTCCAATTAATCCCAAGGGCATTCAGTAGGGTTAGAGTCAGGGCTCTGTCCCGAACACCCGAGTTCCTCCACACCAATCTGGTCACCCTAGGTCTTTATGGAGCTGGCTTTGAACATAGGGTATAGTCCTGCTGGAAGAGAAAAGATTCTTTCCCTAAGGCCCCTTTCACACTGGGGCGGGAGCCGCGGCGACGGTAAAGCAGCGCTATATTTAGCGGTGCGGTTTTAACCCCCACTAGTGGCCGAAAAAGGGTTAAAATCCCCCGCAAAGCGCCTCTGTAGCGGTGCTTTGCGGTGGTATTGCCGCGGTATTACCGCGGTGTTCCATTGAAATCAATGGGTAGGAGCGGTATAGGAGTGGTGAATACACGGCTTCTATACCGCTCCAAAGATGCTGCTAGCAGGACTTTTTTTTTCCCGAAATGACATTGCTGCAGATGGACACAGTTGACCGACTTTGGTGCCCCGTATCTCAGGGCCACTTACTGCTAGAAACCCCATCTGGATATGTTGTAGTGTTGGTTCCACTGGGTTTGCGCACCAAATTTGGGGCTCCTATCACCGAGTGGCCCCAAGATACGGGGCCCCAAATTCGGGTCGGAAAATGTCAAGCACTTTTCTGCAGCAGAGAATGACATTTTCCGAACCGACTTTGGGGCCCCGTATCTCTGGGCCACTTGGTGCTAGGAACCCCAAATTTGGTATGCAAACCCAGTGGAACCAACTCTACAACATATCCAAATTGGGGTTCCTAGCACCAAGTGGCCCCGAGAAACGAGGCCCCAAAGTCGGGTCGGGAAATGTAATTCTCTGCTGCATAAAAGTGCTTGACATTTTCCGACCTGAATTTGGGGCCCTGTATCTCGGGGCCACTTGGTGCTAGGAACCCCAAATTTGGTATGCAAACCCAGTGGAACTAGCACTACAACAACCAAAATGTGCAGCTACTGTAAGTGTAAAAGAGGGTCAACAATGCCCATTTGCATGCCTCACTGTGCCCATTTGCAGCCATAGGTCCCGAACTTCAAACTTGGTAGTTAAGGGTTCCTAGATGCCCCCTAGCTGCAGCCAAAATTTGGGGTCTCTGAACCCAAAGGGTCCCGAAATGACATTGCTGCAAATGGACACAGTTGACCGACTTTGGTGCCCTGTATCTCAGGGCCACTTACTGCTAGAAACTCCATCTGGATATGTTGTAGTGTTGGTTCCACTGGGTTTGCACACCAAATTTGGGGTTCCTAGCACCGAGTGGCCCCGAGATACGGGGGGCCCCAAATTCGGGTCGGAAAATTTCAAGAACTTTTCTGCAGCAGAGAATTACATTTTCCGAACCGAATTTGGGGCCCAGTATCTCGGGGACACTTGGTGCTAGGAACCCCAAATTTAGTGTGCAAACCCAGTGGAACTAGCACTACAACATATCCAAATTGGGGTTCCTAGCACCAAGTGGCCCACAAATACGGGGCCCCAAAGTCTGTTTGGAAAATGTCATTCTCTGCTGCAGAAAAGTGCTTGACATTTTCCGACCCGAATTTGGGGCCCCCGTATCTCGGGGCCACTTGGTGCTAGGAACCCCAAATTTGGTATGCAAACCCAGTGGAACCAACACTACAACATATCCAAAATGTGCAGCTACTATAAGTGTAAAAGAGGGTCAACAATGCCCATTTGCAGCCTCACTGTGCCCATTTGCAGCCATAGGTCCCCCGAACTTCAAACTTGGTAGTTAAGGGTTCCTAAATGCCCCCTAGCTGCAGCCAATTTGGGGTCTCTGGACTCAAAGGGTCCCGAAATGACATTGCTACAGATGGACACAGTTGACCGACTTTGGTGCCCTGTATCTCGGGGCCACTTGGTGGTAGTGACCCCAAATTTGGTGTGCAAACCCAGTGGAACTAGCACTACAACATATCCAACATATAAGATGGGGTTCCTAGCACCACGTGGCCCCAAGATACCGGCCCCAAAGTCTGTTCGGAAAATGTCAAGCACTTTTCTACAGCAGATCTTATACAGTATCTCAGGGCCACTTAGTGATAGAAATTTGGGGTTCCTAGCACCGAGTGGCCCCGAGATACGGGGGGCCCAAATTCGGGTCGGAAAATGTCAAGCACTTTTCTGCAGGAGAGAATGACATTTTTCGAACCGACTTTGGGGCCCCCGTATCTCAGGGCCACTTAGTGATAGAAACCCCAATTTGGATATGTTGTAGTGCTAGCCCCAAAGTCAGGTCAGAAAATGTCATTCTCTGCTGCAGAAAAGTGATCGACTCGAGTATAAGCCACGGGGGGAGGGGCACTTTCAGCGCAAAAAAATGTGCTGAAAAACTCGGCTTATACTCGAGTATATATACGGTAATTGCGTAGATTTGTATTGATGCTGCCATAGACATATGGTATAGGTGTTCCGGGTGTCGTGTGACTGGTGTCCACCATGATGCCTCCACTCCTCATCCATGGTTGACTTGCGGTAGAAGCAATGACTTCTCTCGGAGACTAATGAGGCGTGGGAATTCTATCCTCCGGTGATAGAAAGGTCTAGATTACAGAGATTGTGCTCTCCATACAGTAGTTCTATTAGGATTCAGTTGCTGACACATCGTGTCATCACATAGAGGAGGTGTTGATGGACGGCAAGAAACTTTCATGACCTGTTGAGACTCTAAACTTTCATTTTTATTATTTCTCCCTCTGGCTGTGCGGCTGCTCTCCAGGCCAGCGGCCCCTTGTCTCTTCTGCTTCCTGAATCTTCTCTCTGTGAATCTCACAGACAGGACTTTCCAGATTGGCCAAATAAAAGCCATACAGGGCTAATTCCTTAATGATTTATCCCGACTCTGACAGGGACCCCCCACCCCTCCATTCTAGGAGCCCCCCCCACCCCTCCATTCCAGGAGCCCTCCCCACCCCTCCACCCCCCCCCCACCCCTCCATTCCAGGACCCCCCCCCCCACCCCTCCATTCCAGGAGCCCTCCCCACCCCTCCACCCCCCCCCCACCCCTCCATTCCAGGAGCCCTCCCCACCCCTCCCCCCACCCCTCCATTCCAGGAGCCCCCCCCACCCCTCCATTCCAGGAGCCCTCCCTTCCGTGGTACCATGTACTTTACTGGCTATAAAACTGGTATTAATGTATTTTCCTGTCACCCGTAGCCGGCTGTAAATTCTGAGGAAATTCTGCAGCTTTCATGTGTTGGTCCTGAACATCCCAGGTGTTCCTTCCAAGTGTTTTCATTCTACTCCATAAGTATGGGCACCCTGAGTACAAAGTTACAGGAAACAAACTTAAAGAGTTAGTAAACCCCCATGAAAAAGAAAATGTAGCAGCATGCCTTCCATCATTACTGTTTCCTTTCCTTCGCATATTTTAATGCCTTTGCGGCATAATAAGGCCCCACGCACACGGGACGCTGTTAACCACTTTCAGCCCCGGACCAATTTGCAGCCAAAGGACCAGGCCCCTTTTTGCGATTCGGCACTGCGTCACTTTAACTGACAATTGCGCGGTCGCGCAACGTGGCTCCCAAACAAAATCGGCGTCCTTTTTTTCCCCACAAATAGATTTTTCCTTTGGTGGTATTTGATCAACTCTGCGGTTTTTATTTTTTGCGCTATAAACAAAAATAGAGCAAATTTTGAAAAAAATGCAATTTTTGCTTTTTGCTATAATAAATATCCCCAAAAAATATATAAAAAACATGATTTTTTCCTCAGTTTAGGCCGATACGTATTCTTCTACATATTTTTGGTAAAAAAAATAGCAATTAGCGATTATTTATTGGTTTGTGCAAAAGTTATAGCGTTTACAAAATATAGGGTAGTTTTATAGCATTTTTATTAATATTTTTTTTTTTACTAGTAATGGCGGCGATCAGCGATTTTTATTGTGACTGCGACATTATGGCGGACACATCGGACATTTTTGACACATTTTTGGGACCATTGTCATTTATACAGCAATCAGTGCTATTTAAATGCACTGATTCCTATGTAAATGACAGTGGCAGTGAAGGACTACAAGTGTGAACACAAAAAAGCCCGGTTACAATATGCCTGTCACGAGAGCCACGAACCTGATGTGAGACCGAAGTAGTGGGGAGGCCTCCCTTGCACCTTCGCTCCTTGAAGCCTCTGGAGATGGAGACAGAGTCTTGGTGCACACCGGGTGCCAGGGGTGCGAAGCACTGTGCAAGCCTTAGTCCGAGATCCGAGCTGAGGTCAAGTCCAGTTGGGCAACGAAGCATAAAAGGGTTAATCAGAAGAAGAATGGTTGAGATCCAAGCCGGAGTGGGTTCCAATCTGGCAGCTGAGTACAAAAGGGGCAAAGAAGTAGAATGGTTAAGGTACAAATCCAAGGTCAATGGCAAGCAGCAATCAAGAGTAATCAAATAAGTTTCCAGGTCACAACAAGTTCAGACAGATCACACACTAGCACAGGAACAAGGGGGGACTGAAGATAATCCAGCAATTTGGCAGTGCCTGGGCTGGGCTTATATAGGGAAGTTTGAGGTCACTCCCTGTGCGCCTCCTGGGCATTTTCCCGCCTTTTCCATCAGGTTGAGGTCACTTCCTGTGTGCCTCCTGGGCATTTTCCCGCCTTTTCCATCAGGTTGAGGTCACTTCCTGTGTGCCTCCTGGGCATTTTCCCGCCTTTTCCATCAGGTTGAGGTCACTTCCTGTGCGCGTCCTGGGCATTTTCCTACCTTTTTCTATCAAATCTTCTGCGCAGGTGTGGGTTAGTGCACTAAGGCATCTTTGGAGCATGCTCAGTTGGCACGGATTTCCTCTTGCGGCAACGCACCATTGGTGCATGCGTAGTAAGCCCTGGACTCTTACAATGCTTGACAAGACCTTGACATGCCTCACCGGGCTTTTTTGTGGCATTGGCGCAGTAAATACTTCTTTCTGGCAACTCAACCATGCAGATAATTTTTGTTCTATTACCTTAGTATTGTGCTCCTTGACCACACCATCTTTTTCCAGAGCAGCTTGTATTTCTCCTGAGGTTTTCTGTGTGTTTTTCTTTGTATCTCGAACAATTCCTCTGGCAGTTGTGGCTGCAATCTTTCTTGGTCTGCCTGAACTTGGTTTGGTATCAAGAGATCTATGAATTTTCCACTTCTTAGTAAGTAATTGAACAGCACTGACTGGCAAATTTAAGGCTTTTGATATTTTTTTATACCCTTTTCCACTTTTAAAAAGGTCAATTACCTTGTTATGCAGGCCTTTTGAAAGTTCTTTTCTATTCTTCATGGCTCAGCATCTAGCCTGCTCAGTGCATTTACGTGATTGCTAACTAACTTATTGACAATTTATACACAGACACTAATTGCAATTTAACCCTTTAATGCCTAAGCCTGTTTCTGACATGTGTTGCTTACAAGTTAAAATCCATATTTTTTGCTAGAAAATTAGAGAGAACCCCCAAACATTATATATATATATATATATATATATATATATATATATATATATATATATATATTTTTTTTTAGCAGAGACCCTAGAGAATAAAATGGCAATTTTTTACGTCACACGGTATTTGTGAAACGGTCTTTTAAACGCAATTTTTGGGGAAAAAAAATACACTTTCATAAAAATAAAAAGAAACAAAACAGTAAAGTTAGCCTGATTTTTTATTTTTTTTTATAATGTGAAAGATGATGTTACGCCGAGTAAATAGATCCCTAACATGTTATGCTTTGAAATTGCAGACTCTCGTGGAATGGCGACAAACTACGGTACTTACAAATTTCCATAAAAAAATTAACGGTTACCAGGTTAGACTTACAGAGGAGGTCTTTTGCTAGAATTATTGCTCTCGCTCTGACGATCGCGACGATACCTCACATGTGTGATTTGAACACTATTTACATTTGCGAGCGCAACTTTTTTTGCTACATGAGCTCGCGGGGACGGGGGTGCTTTTAAATGTATTTTATTTTTTTATTTTTTTTTAATTTCCCCCGTGGGCGCGCATCGCGGCGATCGTTGTTGCGGTGTGTCAGTCTGAAACCCCGCAACTATGATCTTGGTAAAGAGTCTCCGAAGCCAGCTTCTTAGTCCTCCCCTGGTCGCTTGTAAGAGTTGCCGCGTCCCTCCAATACCGAGAGCACACTGGCACACCTCCAAATCCTTCAGTTACTGGGCCTCGAACTAGCCAGTTCCGAGGCTTGGGAACGGACGGATCCCCACCTCAGACCATGAGGGCCTCTGAGGCTGGTCATCATGACCATGCTTGCGGGGACGGCAGACACTCCTGGGTCCGGGACCCCGCAAGCCAAACCCCGAGCACGTGACTTCAGCATCTTAAACAAACCTTTCCAGGCTACGCAGCGGGGCCAGACATACCCACTGATTGGCTACGAGAAAGATGGGTACCCAATACGTCCAACCAGGCTTGGTTCTCAGACCGTCACAGGTACCTCACTGCACCTATGACCAGGCAGAACTCCAGCACAGCCCAGCCAGACTGATGCCAAAGTAAAAATCCTGCACAATTAACCCCCAGAACTCTGTTACAGTTCTGGAAAACAAAATTTACATTGATAGCGCACACTTTAATAAAGTGTGGGCGCTACATATATATCTATATCTAGATATAGATATATATCTATATGGCGCCGGCAGAGAGATCAATCTCCCTGCCGGCACAGTGAAAGAGAAGTGCGTAAGCAGAGCCGGTAAGATGGAGATCTTTCCCATCTTCCTGCTGGCACACAGAGCGATGATGCTAATGTGCATGGGGTGATTAGGGTGTGCCCTGGCACACCCAGCGCACGCGCCTATGGGAGCACCTGAATCCAATGATTTGTAGGGGTGTCCCAATACTTTTGGCAATGCAGTGTATAAGTTAAACTTCAAATAAACTTCCAAAAAGGTTGTAAGACCTTCAAGAACTATTTCCAGACATAAGGTTAAACTTCAACCTTAAGTCTGGGAATCCAAGTTAATTATGTTGGATGGAATAAACTTCTCTGGCGTTTTTGTGCCATTTTGCAACGTTTCGGAATGGAGAAGGTCATGTGATCCTTCAACCAACACTCATAGTCTAAAAGGAGCCAAACAAATTTCATACATCAGCATTGCACCGTTCTGTTCTTCCAGCCCACACAGGCTGTTATAAGAATGCGGTGTACGAGGGATCTGTATAGAATGTATTGGAGAAGTCAATTGCGCTTTGCTGCTTGATTTTTGGTTCCCACGCTGTTATATAGGTTTCTATTTCATATATTCAGCTTTTTCCGGATCCATGTGACTAGAAATGACGGGCGATCTTACCAACACAGGGTTACAAAATATAGACTTTTATAAATATATCTAAATGTCTATATATATCTGATTTTTTAATCTGTTCCTTGTACTACAGTCACATAGGACAATAATGGCAAAACCTACAGAATTAAAGTGTAATTCAAGTTACCGTATATACTCGAGTATAAGCCGAGTTTTTCAGCACATTTTTTTGTGCTGAAAGTGCCCCCCTCCTTATACTCGAGTCAAGCACTTTTATGCAGCAGAGAATTATATTTTCTGACCCGACTTTGGGGCCATATCTAAATTAGGGGTTCCTAGCACCAAGTGACCCCGAGATACGGGGGCCCCAAAGTCGGTTCGGAAAATGTCATTCTCTGCTGCAGAAAAGTGCTTGACATTTTCCGACCCCAATTTGGGGCCCCCGTATCTCTGGGTTACTTGGTGCTAGGAACCCCAAATTTGGTGTGTAAACCCAGTGGAACCATCACTACAACTTTTTCCGAACAGACTTTGGGGCCCCTGTATCTCGGGGCCACTTGGTGCTAGGAACCCCAGCTTGGATATGTTGTAGTGCTTGTTCCACTGGGTTTGCACACCAAATTTGGGGTTCCTAGCACCAAGTGGCCCCGAGATACAGGGCCCCAAAGTCAGTCAACTGTGTCCAGCTGCAGCAATGTCATTTAGGGACCCTTTGGGTCCAGAGACTCCAAATTTTGGCTGCAGCTAGGGGGGCCTCTAGGAACCCTCAACTACCGAGTTTGAAGTTCGGGGGACCTATGGCTGAAAATGGGCACAGTGAGGCTGCAAATGGGCACAGTGAGGCTGCAAATGGGCATTGTTGACCGTCTTTTTCACTTACAGTAGCTGTGCATTTCTCACCCTAGGCTTATACTCAAGTCAATACGTTTTCCCAGTTTTTTGTGGTAAAATTAGGTGCCTCGACTTATATTCGGGTCGGCTTATACTCGAGTATATACGGTAAATACTAACTAAGCCTAAACCTACTCCCACCCCCATTCTAAGCCTAATCCAACTAACCTATGAAATGAAAGATGCCTATACTTGCCTATTCTGAGGGCGCTCCGGTCTGATCACATGATTAGGTCCCAGCGCCGGCTTCAGTGTAAAAAAGGGACAGCTGACAACGGATGCGCCATAGTAAGCCTATGGGTGACTTCACAGCCCAGCCATTGGCGGCGCTCTCTCCTCTTCATTGAAGGTGGCGGCTGGAGGGGTCATGTGACCGGATCAGATTGCCCTCAGCATAGGTAAGTATATACTTACCGTATATACTCGAGTATAAGCCAAGTTTTTCAGCACATTTTTTTGTGCTCAAAATGCCCCCCTCGGCTTATACTGGAGTCAAGCACTTTTCTGCAGTAGAGAATGACATTTACCGACCCGACTTTGGAGCCGCGTATCTCGGGGCCACTTGGTGCTTGGAGCCCCAAATTTGGTGTGCAAACCCAGTGGAACCAACACTACAACATATCCAAAGAGGGGGTTGACTCGAGTATAAGCCTAGGGTGAGAAATGCGCTGCTACTGTAAGTGGAAAAGAGGGTCAACAATGCCCATTTGCAGCCTCACTGTGCCCATTTGCAGCCTCACTGTGCCCATTTGCAGCCATAGGCCCCCCGAACTTCAAACTCGGTAGCTGCAGCCAAAATTTGGGGTCTCTTGACCCAAACGGTCCTGAAATGACATTGCTGCAGATGGACACAGTTGACTGACTTTGGGGCCCCGTATCTTGGGGCCACTTGGTTTTAGGAACCCCAAATTTGGTGTGCAAACCCAGTGGAACTAGCAATACAACATATCCAAGCAGGGGTTCCTAGCACCAAGTGGCCCCGAGATACGGGACCCCAAAGTCGGGTCGGAAAATTTCATTTTCTGCTGCAGAAAAGTGCTTGACTTTTTCCGAACAGATTTTGGGGCCACGTATCTCGGGACCACTTGGTGCTAGGAAAGCAGCCATTTTGTTGGCTAGTATAGGATCATTGTAACAATTTCCGCTCATAATATCGGGCACTGGACTCCACTGTGTCCAAACAGCAGTTCATCAAAATCTCCAATTACTAATGGTTTAAAGAAACTGGAAGTTAAAGCGGTTTAACACTGCCTCCTAGGTTTTTTTTTTCTTTGTACAATGTGCATGATTATGAGCTGTAAATGCATTACTCACGTGTTCCTTTTTTCAATGTAACTGCTGCCGGTTTTCTTCCCCAAATAAAACTTATATAAAATATTCCAGATGGCTTCCATCTTGCCTGTGGGCATCTGAAACCACACAGGCCCCTTTCTTCCTGGTTGCTGGCCCAGAATGCACCGCCGTATTTGCGCCGATCTCACGTTCTCCGAAATCTCGCGAGATTTCGGCCACATCTGCCGACATCTCGCGAGATTTCGGAAGATGTGTCCGAAATCCCACGAGATTTCGTCACATCTGCCGACATCTCGCGAGATTTCGTGCTGACGGCGTCCCCCGTGGCTTCATGGGAAGAATGCAAAACATTTCCCAGGGGTCTTTGCGGAGCCGGGGGAGAGCCGAAACCACGCCTACTCCCACGGGAGAACAGACCGGAAGTCATTCTAATGCCGCGTACACACGAAGGGACAATCCCGCGGGATTATCCGCTGGACTGAAGTCCAGCGGATAATCCCCTCGTGTGTGGGCGCCGGCGGACAAGAAGAAGGACAAGGCGCCGGCGGCGCGGAAGACGACGACCGCCGCAAGAACAGAAGAGACCCCCGGAAGACCCCCGAAGGCGGATCGAGACCCCCAGACGGCGACGACGAAGAAGGTAGCCGGACTTCCCCCGCTCGGTAAAAGAGCTTGGTAAATGGCGGGGGGAGTCCGGCGAGAAGACCCCCAAGACGGAAGAAGACCCCCGGAGCAGTGCAATAAACTATTTTTTCAAAAGTGTGGGTGTTTTTTTTTTTTACTTTACATTTTACACCTTAGGTGAATGGGTAGGGGTACATCGTACCCCATACTCATTCACATAGGGTGGGGGGCCGGTATCTGGGGGGCCCCTTATTAAAGGGGTCTCTCAGATTCCGATAAGCCCCCGCCCGCAGACCCCGACAACCAACGGCCAGGGTTGTCGGGAAGAGGGCCCTTGTCCTCATCAACATGGGGACAAGGTGCCTTGGGGTGGGGGGGCCGCGCGGCCCCCCTTTCCCCAGGGCACCCCCCATGTTGAGGGCCTGGTACGGCTCAGGGGGGGGGGGGCCAGGCTGCGTGCTCGGATGAGGGTCTGACATGGATTTGGGGGGAACCCCCACGCCGTTTTTTTCGGCGTGGGGATTCCCTTTAAATCCATGACAGGTGACGGAGCTAGCGCGCCGGCATTTACTGCCTACGCTAGCTACGTACCTGAAGTCACGTGCTAAATGAACGGACTGCCGATGAGCGGCAAGTCCGTTCATTTTCAAAAGTCCCGCAGACTTTGGCCGGCGGATTATCCGCCGGAGAAGTCCGTGCGTGTGTGGGCAAGTCCACACGCTCGGAAAGTCCAGCGGACCCAGCTGGAAAGTCCGGCGGGATTGTCCGCTGGACTAGGTCCGCCGGCAAAAGTCCGCACGTGTGTACGCGGCATAAGAATGACTACAGCAAGGTAAGTAATGCTTTTTTTTTTTTTAAATGCTCATTTGGGGATCTGTATGCATAACTGTTTTAAAAAAGATGAATGTGTATTTGTGAGTACCAAACCGCTTTAAGTAGTTGGAGTTTTTGACGAGTTGGCTGTTTTGACAGAACACCGGCAGGGAACTGCCAGAAGAGGAAGTAAGGGATCTTTTTTACCTCTTTTTTATTTAAAAAAAAGTTTTATCTTTTAGTATCACTTTAATGAATTCACAATAGAAAAAGTACTGCTCTAAGAAGTTGATCTTACTGCCCTTGTTGGGTTTAGGAAGTTGGCCCAGAGAATGAGGTTGATTTACTAGGATGGAAAAGGACCTGGGGGTCCTAGTAGATGATGGGCTCAGCAATGCCAAGCTGCTGCTAACAAAGCAAACAGAATATTGGCATTAAAAAGGGGATCAACTCCAGAGATAAAACGATAATTCTCCCGCTCTACAAGACTCTGGTCTGGCCGCACCTGGAGTATGCCGTCCAGTTCTGGGCACCAGTCCTCAGGAAGGATGTACTGGAAATGGAGCGAGTACAAAGAAGGGCAACAAAGCTAATAAAGGGTCTGGAGAGGCCTTTCTCAACCTTTTCAACACAGAGGAACCCTCAAAATAGCTCTCCAGTCTCGGGGAACCCCTGATAAAAATTAGAAATCTACAACTCATGATACATTAGAAGAAAGGTCCTCACACTTGTGGTCATTGGGAAGAATTACCTCCTTACAGATAGCTAAAAAGATCAATGGTGTCGGTGGGAACTTATCCAAGAGGCAAAAATGGCCCAATGCTGAAGGAACCCCTAGTAACCTCTGGAGGAATCCTGGATGAGAATCACTGGTCTGGAGGATATTAGTTATGAGGAAAGGTTGTGAGCACTGAACTTATTCTCTCTGGAGAAGAGACACTGGAGAGGGGATATGATTTCAATATACAAATACCGGACTGGTGACCCCACAATAGGGAGAAAACTTTTTTGCGGAAGGGAGTTTAACAAAACTCGTGGCCACTCATTAAAATTAGAAGAAAAGAGGTTTAACCTTAAACTACGCAGAGGGTTCTTTACTGTAATGCCGCGTACACACGGTCGGATATTCCGATGGAAACATTATGAATTATGTTGTCGGAAAATCGGATCGTGTGTGGGCTCTAGCAGGATCTCAAATTTTCCGACAACAAAATCCGATCTGACTTTTTCCGATTGTGTATAGGGAATTCCGACGGACAAAGTGCCACGCATGCTCAGATCAAATTACGAGACACCAAAGCTATTGGCTACTAGCCTCTACGTAGTTCTGTAGTACACAACGAACGTCAACACGTTCGGAAGGATCGGATTTTCCGTCAACTTTGTCCGACCGTGTGTATGCAACACCAGTTTCGGACAAAATCCGTCGGAAAAAATCGGACGGATTTTGTGGTCGGAATTTCCGACCGTGTGTACGGGGGCTAAGAGCGGCAAGGATGTGGAATTCCCTTCCACAGGCGGTGGTCTCAGCGGGGGGCATCGATAGTTTCAAGAAACTTTTACATAAGCACCTGAACGACCGCAACATACAGGAATATACAATGTAATACTGACACATAATCACACACAGAGGTTGGACTTAACCCCTTGCTTACTGGGCACTTAAACCCTCCTCCTATCCAGACCAATTTTCAGCTTTCAGCTGAATGACAATTGCGCAGTCATACAACACTTTACCCAAATTAAATTTTTATCATTTTGTTCCTCCAAATAGAGCTTTCTTTTGGTGGTATTTGATCACCTCTGCGATTTTAATTTTTTGTTAAAAAAAATGGAAAAGACCGAATTAAAAAAAAAAAAAATGGGTAATTTTTGTCTGTCATTGATGTACGCTGATGAGACGGCAGTGACGGGCACCGATAGGTGGCAGTGATGGGCACTGATGGGTGGCAGTGATGGGCACTGATGGGTTACACTGATAGGCGGCACTTTTAGGTGGCACTGATTGGCAGCACTGGTGGGCATTGATAGGTGGCACTTGTGGGCATTGACAGGTGGCACTTGTGGGCATTGACAGGTGGCACTTGTGGGCATTACATGAGGCATAATTGCCTCTGACTTTTCGGGACCGATGTCCCTTTAAAATGAGCCGGTGATCGGAGGAGAAAAAAAAAACGATCACCGAGCTTTTGTTTTCATCGTGTGATCAGCTGTCATTGGCTGACAGCTGATCACATGGTAAGGCCCTTACTCGGATCGCTGATTACACGAGTCTTAGTGACCCAGTCATCACAGTGCACTCCGCGCGCGCAGGGTTGCGTGCACAGGGGAGGCCGTCATATGACGGCCTCCCGGGTATTGAGATCTGCGCTGTGGCCGTCATTCGGCCATCGCGCGGATGTAAAGTGGTTAATGGAGTTGTCTTTTTTTCAACCTCACCTACTATGTAACTATGTAGCATTGGAGAGTGCAAAATCTGGTGCAGCTCTGCAAAGTAACCAATCAGCTTCCAGGTTTTATTGCCAAAGCTCAATGGAACTTGCTAAAGTTAGAAGCTGATTGACTACCACGCGAGTGCTCCAGTTTTAGTCCACCTTTCACACTTTCATACGACTTGTCCCACGATTTGGGACTGCAAAGTAGCATGACAAGTCGTTCCCCCATGATTTCCAATGACAGCCATTCATATTAGTACGACTTCAAAGTAGTCCCTGCACTACTTTGGTCCGATTTTGATGCCACTTAGGCCCCTTTCACACTGGGGCGGTGAGCCGCGGTGACGGTAAAGCAGCGCTATATTTAGCGCTGCTTTACCGTCGTTTTCACCGCGGTTTTCGGCCGCTCGCGGTGCGGTTTTACCCCCCGCGAGCGGCCGAAAAAGGGTTAAACACCCCCCGCAGAGCGCCGCCGTAGCAGCGCTTTGCGGCGGTATTGCCGCGGTTTCACCGCGGTGTCCCATTCTAATCAATGGGAAGGAGCAGTATAGGAGCGGTGAACACACCCGCTCCTATCCCGCTCCAAAGATGCTGCTAGCAGGACTTTTTCTACCGTCCTGCTAGCGCACCGCTCCAGCGTGAAAGCCCGCCGGCTTTCACACTGGAGTTAAAGGGGCCGGATTTTTTCATGCGGTGAACAGGCGCTATTTTTAGCGCTGCACCGCATGAAAAACGCCCCGGTGGGAAAGGGGCCTAACACAGGCATTCCTTGAAATCGCGGCCGCGAATCGCAGCGAAATAAAATCGCGCGACTTTGAAGTCTCACAAATATGAAAGGGGCCTTAGTAAATTTTGCTCAATGTGTTTTGCCTCCTCTGTAATCCCAGCCGGGGGTTGATTAGAGGCTGGTGGATTTGGGTATTTTTTTAGATACATACCTATTAGTCCATTTTTACTTCTGCTGAGGTTTGAGACGTTTGCATGGAGATGAAAGGTCTTGGTCCATTAACGCTATAGGATTTCTGAGTGCCGCCATTATGTACAACAGACTATACATTTCAGATAAGAGAGGAGGGTGAACAGAAGGGGTATTATGGAGTAGCTGGAGGAGACCCGATAATTGCAACCCGTATTGACGGCGGAACAACCTGCAGAGACAGACCTTTGGGCTGTATTGCGTTACTATTATACTTGCAGCACAATGGAGCTGCCGCACTCACCGCCACAGACCAACGACTTTTCATCCGCTCTCATCTCCATCACAATTCAGGAATTCTCATTCCAAGGGTCCCGCGTAAAGGAAAAGGCGGCAATGGGGGGAACAGAAGACGGCCGGATACTCTGACACAGTGCAATAAACTCGCAGAATTCTCATTAAAAATCTGTTTTCTGTTAGGATAACATGAAGCGGGGGTTGACTCATGCCAGATGCGCAAATTTTCATCGTGTGATTAAATGCAGCAAGTCGAGTAATAAATGTGGACAGATACACATTGAGGGCAAGGCGAGCCGTCCTTCACCACTAATATCTTACAGCACTTGTAGAGATTCTCAATGGACGTCTTTTCAGCAGATCAATCAATGTGTTTAGTACAGGTAATGATATATTGGCCTTTGTGAGCCCATCAATTCCTAATGGCATTGCGTTCTATGTTGTCCGCTGTAGTCGTATTGTAGAGCGCTCCCCATGTATGGGGGGGTGGAGGGGTCTGCGCTCCCCATGTATGGGGTGGAGGGGTCTGCGCTCCTCATGTATGGGGGGGTGGAGGGTCTGCGCTCCCCATGTATGGGGGGGTGGAGGGTCTGCGCTCCCCATGTATGGGGGGGTGGAGGGGTCTGCGCTCCCCATGTATGGGGGGGTGGAGGGGTCTGCGCTCCTGATGTATGGGGTGGAGGGGTCTGCGCTCCTCATGTATGGGGGGGTGGAGGGGTCTGCGCTCCCCATGTATGGGGGGGTGGAGGGGTCTGTGCTCCCCATGTATGGGGTGGAGGGGTCTGCGCTCCCCATTTATGGGGGGGTGGAGGGGTCTGCGCTCCCCATGTATGGGGGGGTGGAGGGGTCTGCGCTCCCCATGTATGGGGGGGGTGGAGGGGTCTGCGCTCCCCATGTATGGGGGGGTGGAGGGGTCTGCCCTCCCCATGTATGGGGGGGTGGAGGGGTCTGCGCTCCCCATGTATGGGGGGTGGAGGGGTCTGCGCTCCCATGTATGGGGTGGAGGGGTCTGCGCTCCTCATGTATGGGGGGGTGGAGGGGTCTGCGCTCCTCATGTATGGGGGGGTGGAGGGGTCTGCGCTCCTCATGTATGGGGGGGTGGAGGGGTCTGCGCTCCTCATGTATGGGGGGGTGGAGGGGTCTGCGCTCCCCATGTATGGGGGGGGTGGAGGGGTCTGCGCTCCCCATGTATGGGGGGGGGTGGAGGGGTCTGCGCTCCCCATGTATGGGGGGTGGAAGGGTCTGCGCTCCCCATGTATGGGGGGGTGGAGGGGTCTGCGCTCCCCATGTATGGGGGGGTGGAGGGGTCTGCGCTCCCCATGTATGGGGGGGTGAAGGGGTCTGCGCTCCCCATGTATGGGGGGGTGGAGGGGTCTGCGCTCCCCATGTATGGGGGGGTGGAGGGGTCTGCGCTCCCCATGTATGGGGGGGTGGAGGGGTCTGCGCTCCCCATGTATGGGGGGGTGGAGGGGTCTGCGCTCCCCATGTATGGGGGGGTGGAGGGGTCTGCGCTCCCCATGTATGGGGGGTGGAGGGGTCTGCGCTCCCCATGTATGGGGGGGGTGGAGGGGTCTGCGCTCCCCATGTATGGGGGGGTGGAGGGGTCTGCGCTCCCCATGTATGGGGGGGGTGGAGAGGTCTGCGCTCCCCATGTATGGAGGGGTGGAGGGGTCTGCGCTCCCCATGTATGGGGGGGTGGAGGGGTCTGCGCTCCCCATGTATGGGGGGGTGGAGGGGTCTGCGCTCCCCATGTATGGGGGGGTGGAGGGGTCTGCGCTCCCCATGTATGGGGGGTGGAGGGGTCTGCGCTCCCCATGTATGGGGGGGTGGAGGGGTCTGCGCTCCCCATGTATGGGGTGGAGGGGTCTGCGCTCCCCATGTATGGGGTGGAGGGGTCTGCGCTCCCCATGTATGGGGTGGAGGGGTCTGCGCTCCCCATGTATGGGGTGGAGGGGTCTGCGCTCCTCATGTATGGGGGGGTGGATGGGGGGGTGGAGGGGTCTGCGCTCCTCATGTATGGGGGGGTGGAGGGGTCTGCGCTCCTCATGTATGGGGGGGTGGAGGGGTCTGCACTCCCCATGTATGGGGGGGGGTGGAGGGGTCTGCGCTCCCCATGTATGGGGGGGTGGAGGGGTCTGCGCTCCCCATGTATGGGGGGGTGGAGGGGTCTGCGCTCCCCATGTATGGGGGGGTGGAGGGGTCTGCGCTCCCCATGGATGGGGGGGTGGAGGGGTCTGCGCTCCCCATGTATGGGGTGGAGGGGTCTGCGCTCCCCATGTATGGGGTGGAGGGGTCTGCGCTCCCCATGTATGGGGGGGTGGAGGGGTCTGCGCTCCCCATGTATGGGGGGGTGGAGGGGTCTGCGCTCCCCATGTATGGGGGGGTGGAGGGGTCTGCGCTCCCCATGTATGGGGGGGTGGAGGGGTCTGCGCTCCCCATGTATGGGGTGGAGGGGTCTGCGCTCCCCATGTATGGGGTGGAGGGGTCTGCGCTCCCCATGTATGGGGGGGTGGAGGGGTCTGCGCTCCCCATGTATGGGGGGGTGGAGGGGTCTGCGCTCCCCATGTATGGGGGGGTGGAGGGGTCTGCGCTCCCCATGTATGGGGTGGAGGGGTCTGCGCTCCCCATGTATGGGGTGGAGGGGTCTGCGCTCCCCATGTATGGGGTGGAGGGGTCTGCGCTCCTCATGTATGGGGGGTGGAGGGGTCTGCGCTCCTCATGTATGGGGGGGTGGAGGGGTCTGCGCTCCTCATGTATGGGGGGGTGGAGGGTCTGCGCTCCCCATGTATGGGGGGTGGAGGGGTCTGCGCTCCCCATGTATGGGGGGGTGGAGGGGTCTGCGCTCCCCATGTATGGGGGGTGGAGGGGTCTGCGCTCCCCATGTATGGGGTGGAGGGGTCTGCGCTCCCCATGTATGGGGTGGAGGGGTCTGCGCTCCCCATGTATGGGGGGGTGGAGGGGTCTGCGCTCCCCATGTATGGGGGGGTGGAGGGGTCTGCGCTCCCCATGTATGGGGGGGTGGAGGGGTCTGCGCTCCCCATGTATGGGGGGGTGGAGGGGTCTGCGCTCCCCAAAACTTGCGCTCTACAACCGCCATTACCACCCGCACACCAGCAATAAATCGGGACGCTCGATATCAGTGACTTTTACAGCTTTAGAACTTTTGTGTGATTCTGAACAGACGTGTTTAGTTTCAAGGCTGCAGCTAACAACAAATCTCCAGTGTACAATTATTCTGGTAGCTTTGTTTACGGACCGAGCTCCAGTTCAGGCACCTTTTATGCATTTGATAGAGACCTTGTATAATTCAAAATACACCCCTCCCCTCCCCCCTTCTATATTTCCATGTCTTTTGCAGTTTGTAGAGTTAAAAAAGAACAAACCCTCAATTACCGGTAAATTGATATTAAAGGCATTTACATTTTTTTTTTTAAATAATTAACAAACATGTCATACTTACCTGCTCTGTGCAGTGGTCCTCTTCTCGGGTCCCCCATTGGCGCTCCTGGACCCTCCCTCCTGCCCCCAGAGCAAGCAGCCTGCTATGGGGGGCACCCAAGCAGGCTCGCTCCGAAGCCACAGCTGTGTATGTCTATTAACATACAAGACCTTGGCTCTTCCCTGCCCCCTCTCTCATGTTCTCCAGGGAGATCGCCACCTCTTTAAGGTTGCCTACCCCTGATCTAAGGCCACTTTAAGGCACTGCGGCCTCTGACTGGTAATCTCCCCAGATTCGGAGTGATATTTGGTCATCTCACTACTGTGCTGCTCATTTTTCTTGCTGGAGAGGAATCCTTAACTGAGGACCTGCATTCCTCAGAAGCAATCTCCCCGCTTCTGCTTCGTCTTTTTTCTGTGGATCCATGTTTCCTCTATTATTATTATTACTATTATACAGGATTTATATAGCGCCAACAGTTTGCGCAGCGCTTTACAACATGAGGGCAGACCGTACAATTACAATACAAATCAATACAGGAGGGATCAGAGGGCCCTGCTCGTTGGAGCTTACAATCTAGAAGGGAGGGTCAATTGGAACAAAAGGTGATGCTGTGGGGGATGAGCTGATGGAGAAAATGAAAATACAGTTGTTGTTAGGTGTGGGTAGGATATGCTTCTCTGAAGAGAAGGGTTTTCAGGGATCGTCTAAAAGCTAATAAATTAGGAGATAGGCGGACAGATTGGGGTAGGGCATTCCATAGGATTGGAGAGGCTCTGGAAAAGTCCTGGAGGCGAGCATGGGAGGAGGTGATGAGGGAGCTAGAGAGTAGGCGGTCTTGAGAGGAATGAAGAGAATGAGTAGGTAGGTATTTAGAGACTAGGCATGTAGCTGGGGGCGAAATTGTGGATGGCTTTGTACAAAGTTGTTAGTATTTTGAATTTAATTCTTTGGCCGAGTGGTTCTATGAATCCACCAGTAATCAGATCACCATTTATCAGGGGAGCAGCTCTGACACGAGGAAGCAAAGCCCTGTTCTTCCACCAAGGGAGCCACCTTCATACAGAGACCCAACCAGGGCTCAAGTCCTGCGGGAACGCATGGGAACGGAGTTCCTGTACTTTTTCCACAACAGGAACTCAGTTCCCGTTAGCAGCCGTGTCCTGCAAGACTTTGAAGTATGCGAGCTGTGTGGCAGGTGCTACACCAGCAGCTGCCGACACAGCTCGCAATAGTAAGTGCCGCACACCTGACCATTCAGGCATTGCCAGTAGGGGGCCCCATGACAGCTTCCGCTTTGATCTACCTGTCAATCACAGCTAGCTGACAGGTAGATCAGGTCCCTGCTGCTAAGAGATTGTATTTAGTCAGACCTCTAGTGATGCGCTCCTCCCTGCCGGCCTTCCTGGTTTTCTGTCTCCTCATCCCCCCCCCCCCCAGTCTCCTGCATACTTGCTCTGTGTATCCCGCTGAATCCCCCCCTCCTCTATCTTCAGTGCCATATGATGAGAGAACCCAGAGGAGGAGCACAGCTATTCTGCTCACAGGACATGCAGGGAGAGAGGTGAGCTGAGGGAGGAACATCAGTTTGGGGTGGTTGGATAAAAAATACCACTTTTGAAGCATTCTTTTTTTGGTGGGCGAGTGGATCTTGGGTGGGAGTTCCCACACTTTTTTCCCCAGGACTTGACCCCTGGACACAACCATCTCTACGTCATGAGGAACCCTTCCAGACCCCCATAATCTATGTCTTTTTTTACTTTTTTTTTTGCATCAATAAAGTTTTCATTAGCCCTGCCATCCGGAGTTCTCAGTTCTTAGTAGCTGGTAGACATGTGCACAACAGAAAAATTTGTTTATTTTCGTTTCGTTTCTTTCGTTTCCGTTGATTCGTAACGATTCGGAAATTCGTAAGTCGTCGGTGTTCGTATTCCTAACGATTCGTATTTTCGTAAGAGTTATTTTTTCGTTGATTTGTTTTTCTGTTGGTTTAATTTTCGTTTATTCGAAATTCGGACGCATTCGTATTTTCGTAGATTTAGTTACATTCGTACTTTCATTAGATTGATTTATTCGTACTTTCGTAACATTGTTTTCGTAGATTCGTAATCGGAGCGTAATTCATAATTTTATGTAATGTGTATGCTATTATTACATTGTAAGAGACACGGAAAAGTACGAATCGAAAAAAAAAAAGTTACGAATGTACGCATTTTTTCGTTCAATCCATTCGAAGCACGTTAAGCAGCGCCATTGTAAGAGACACGGAAAATTACGAATCGAAAAAAAAAAAAGTTACGAATGTACAAATTTTTTCGTTTAATCCATTTGAAGCATGTTAAGCAGCGCCATTGTAAGAGACATTGAAAATTACGAATCGCAAAAAAAAAAAAAGTTACGAATGTACGAATTTTTTCGTTTAATCCATTTGAAGCACGTTAAGCAGCGCCATTGTAAGAGACACGGAAAATTACGAATCGAAAAAACAAAAAAAAAAAGTTACGAATGTACGAATTTTTTCGTTCAATCCATTCGAGGCACGTTAAGCAGCGCCATTGTAAGAGACATGGAAAATTACCAATTCAACAAAAAAAAAAAAGTTACGAATGTACGAATTTTTTTTCGTTCATTTTGATTTTCGTTGTTCCTGTTTTAGTTTTTCGGATTTTCTTCTTTCGTAGATTCATTGTTTCTAATTTGTTTTTTTTTCAGATTTTCGTTGTTTTTCGGATTCGTTCGAATCGTAACGAATGATCGAATATAACGAAAAAAAACAAAAAACGAAAAAAAAAAACGAAACTAATTGCACATGTCTAGTAGATGGAGCAATTATTCGAGTCAGGAGAGGGAAGTTCTAGCAAGTTTTGTCTCTGCAGACATCGCAATAGTGGAAAGGTCTTAATATCGCAACGGTTCCCTTTACATTCATGAGGCTACTGTAGGATCGACCCAGAGCTGTGAGCTCTCCTATCTGTTCAAATTCGTACGGCTCCCTGTTAATGTGCGATCGTATCTTTCTTCAGCGTGATTAAAGCCCCATGCTGCTGTCCAAACTCCGGGCAGGACATGAAATGGACGGGTTATGTTTCCTTTGGCAGATGTGAGTGAGAGGAAAACGCAGCGGCTGAAATGCAATCGTTCAGCTCCACGGTACAGAACATCTGTAAGACCCGATATTCCAGCGCCAAACTGACCATCTCTATTATTTTCCAGACCTGTCTAATGAAACCTGACCCGCGGGCCTGGAACCTCGTAAAATATACAAAGGATGTGTGCGGGGGCACGAGGATTACATTCCTCCCGCTACTTTTTTATTGTTTTACGATAAAAGCGGAAAACCAAAACACTTTATCAGGGAGTCCCTTGTGTGTGTGTGTGTGCCGCAGCTGGAAAGGCCTGAAATATATTTATTCATCTTTCATTGGACAGCAGAGAGTTCACATGGGGGGATTTCCTCTACAACTCCTCCGTGCTGAGAACAGCTGGAGGGCTACGCAGGAGGGCCCGGCCTTTATGTGGCCCTTATATTTCACCGTATACAATCTGTCTGTGCCACCAAATTCATGTACACTACCCCCCCCACCCCCATTCCCCACTCTCCCCCTCCATTCCCCACTTCCCCCCCTCCATTCCCCACTTCCCCCCCTCCATTCCCCACTCCCCCCCCCCCCACTCCCCACTCCCCCTCCATTCCCCACTTCCCCCCCCCCACTCCCCACTCCCCCCCCCCCACTCCCCACTCCCCCTCCATTCCCCACTTTCCCCAAGCACAGTCAGGCCTGTGTTAAATGGTCTGTCCACACAATTGGTATTTCAGTATTTGGTGGATGCTGAAATGTTAACCCAACTGAACACCTCTTCTATCCATGAGAGACTCAGATTGTGAAACCTACAAAAGTTTTAGGCAGGTGTGAAGAAATGCTGTAAATAAAGAATGCTTTCTGAAATAAATAATAAAAAAATAAAAAACGAATAAAAAACCCTGCAGGTTTAAAGGGGAGTTTCAGGCATTTTGAAAGTCAGCAGCTACAAAAAGTGTAGTTGCTGACTTTTAATAAACAGACACTTACCTGTTCCACGGTCCAGCGATGCGGCCGAACGGGGTGTCGCTCCTCTCCCCCTCCTCTTCTCTGGCGCCTCCATTGCCACTCAGGGCACCCGGCCGTGACAGCTTTCGTCTTCACAGCCGGGCACGCACGGCGCTTGCGCGAGTCGCGCTGCACACCCGGAGTGGATAGGCGATCTCCTGGGACCTGTCACGTGTCCCAGGAAATCGCCTAGAGGGAGGAGTCGCCTAGGCGGTTCCTGGGCGGAAGGAGGAAGTGGGACAGGAAGTCCCCCTCCTAATGAAGCCCCCACTCCCCCCCCCCCAAAAAAAAATGACATGCCAAATGTGGCATGTAAGGGGGCATGTAAGGGGGTGAGGAGTGCTTAAAACAGAAGTTCCATTTTTCAGTGGAACTCCGCTTTAATGTACTAGTATGCATTAAAGCGGAGTTCCACCCAAAAATGTAACTTCCGCTTTTCCAAATCCTCCCCTTTCAGGGGGGAGCAGATACCTGTCTAATCCAAGTATTTGCTCCCACTTCCGGACATAAATAGCCGCAGTGTCCGCGGATATCTACACCATGTACGGCGCCTGTTACGAGGGCCACATGATGTGAGACCGAAGTAGTGGGGAGGCCTCCCTTGCACCTCGGGTCCTTGAAGCCTCTGGAGATGGAGACTTGGTGGACACTGAGTGGCATGGGTGCCAGAAGTGCGGAGCACTGTGCAAGTCTTATGCCCCATACACACGGTCGGAAAATCCGACCACAAAATCCATCAGATTTTTTCCGACGGATTTAGTCCGACACTGGTGTTGCATACACACGGTCGGACAAAGTTGTCGGAAAATCCGATCATTCTGAACGTGGTGACGTTCGTTGCCTACAAAGGGACTACGTAGAGGCTAGTAGCCAATAGCTTTGGTCTTGTAATGTGATCTGAGCATGCGTGTCACTTTGTCCGTCGGAATTCGCTACACACGATCGGAAAAAGTCCGATAGGACTTTGTTGTGGGAAAATTTGAGAGCAGGAGATGGAACTTTGTCCGTCTGAAAATCCGACGGAAAAAGTCCGATGGAGCCCACACACAGTCGGAATTTCCGACAACATTGTCCGATAGGACATTTTCTGTCGGAAAATCCGACCGTGTGTACGGGGCATTAGTCCGAGATCCGAGGTCAAGTCCAGTTTGGCAACGAAGTATAAAAGGGTTAATCAGAAGAAGAATGGTTGAGATCCAAGCTGGGGTGGGTTCCAATCTGGCAGCTGAGTACAAAAGGGACAAAGAAGTAGAATGGTTAAGGTACAAATCTGAGGTCAATGGCAAGCAGCAATCAAGAGTAGTCAAAAAAATAGGTTTCCAGGTCACAAGTTCAGACAGATCACACATTAGCAAAGGAACAAGGGGGGACTGAAGATAATCCAGCCATTTGGCAGTGTCTGGGCTGGGCTTATATAGGGATGTATGAGGTCACTTCCTGTGCACCTCCTGGGCATTTTCCTGCCTTTTTCCATCAGGTTGAGGTCACTTCCTGTGTGCCTCCTGGGCATTTTCCTGCCTTTTTCCATCAGGTTGAGGTCACTTCCTGTGCCCCTCCTGGGCATTTTCCTGCCTTGTTCCATCAGGTTGAGGTCACTTCCTGTGCGCCTCCTGGGCATTTTCCTGCCTTGTTCCATCAGGTTGAGGTCACTTCCTGTGCGCCTCCTGGGCATTTTCCTGCCTTGTTCCATCAGGTTGAGGTCACTTCCTGTGCGCCTCCTGGGCATTTTCCTGCCTTTTTCCATCAGGTTAAGGTCACTTCCTGTGCGCCTCCTGGGCATTTTCCTGCCTTGTTCCATCAGGTTGAGGTCACTTCCTGTGCGCCTCCTGGGCATTTTCCTGCCTTGTTCCATCAGGTTGAGGTCACTTCCTGTGCGCCTCCTGGGCATTTTCCTGCCTTGTTCCATCAGGTTGAGGTCACTTCCTGTGCGCCTCCTGGGCATTTTCCTGCCTTTTTCCATCAGGTTGAGGTCACTTCCTGTGCGCCTCCTGGGCATTTTCCTGCCTTGTTCCATCAGGTTTAGGTCACTTCCTGTGCGCCTCCTGGGCATTTTCCTGCCTTGTTCCATCAGGTTGAGGTCACTTCCTGTGCGCCCCCTGGGCATTTTCCTGCCTTGTTCCATCAGGTCTTCTGCGCAGGTGCGGGTTGGCGCACTGAGGCTCAGTTGGCACGGATTTTCTCTTGCGGCAATGCGCCATTGGTGCATGCGTAGTAAGTCCTGGACTCTTACAGTCCCCCTTGCTGTCTTCTGGGAGACTCACAGGTCCCAGTGGGATCGCGCAGTAGGGAACCAGGCTGTGATGCCGCAAGGCTTCCCTTTCTGATTCCCTTAGAGAAGATGGCGGCACCTCCACTCGAGAGCCGAGGGACAGATCGGCTTCGGGTGCCGACATCACGGGCGCCCTGGACAGGTAAGTGGCCATATTTTAAAAGTTAGCAGCTGCAGTATTTGTAGCTGCTGACTTAAAAAAAAAAAATTAGGCAGAACTCCGCTTTAAGCACTATGACAGACTTACCCAGACACAGAGCCCTCCAGTGCAGCGCTGACAAGGCTCCCAGGCGTTCCCATCTTCACCTGGCCTTCCTTCTGGGTTTGCAGACTCCAGCTCGATGATTGGGCCCGCAATTACCTCACGCCTAACGCATGCGCGCAGGAGCACAGGCTCCGGCACAAAGCTCTAATGGTACGGCACGGGTATGCCGTCCCTTCAGAACGCATGCGCTGCTGAGGTCACCGGCTGCATGCTGTGTTAATATATCCTAAACGGCGCACGTTTAGGAGATATTCACTGTACCTAAAGTAAAGCCTTACTATAACCTTACCTGTAGGTACGAGTTAAAAAGTGGACTTTACTTCCACTTTAACAAAATGGAAAGTAAATAAACAGAAGAGAAATCCAAATCCAATCAATATTTGGTGTGACCGCCCTTTGTCTTCTTCTTTTCCACATCTTGTCATGTTACAACCAAAAACATAAATGTGTTTTGTTGGGATTTTATGTGATAGACCAACACAAAGTGGCACATAATTGTGAAGTGGAAGGAAAATTATAAATGGATTTCATTTTTTTTTATGAATAAATATGTGAAAATTGTGGGGGGGGGGGAATTGGTACACAGCCCCCTTTACTCTGATACCCCTAACTAAAATCTAGTGGAACCAATTGCCTTCAGAAGTCACCTAATTAGTAAATAGAGTCCACCTGTGTGTAATTTAATCTCAGTATAAATACAGCTGTTCTGTGAAGCCCTCAGAGGTTTGTTAACTACCTGAGATCCGCGCTATAGCCGAATGACGGCTACAGCGCGGATCTAAGATGCCGGGACGACGTCTATTGACATCGTCCCAGCCACGAGCTGCCTGCGCGCCCCCTGAAGGGCGCGCGCGGCGCGCCCCCTGAAGGGCGCGCGCGGCGCGCTCTGTGATCAGCGAGTCTGTGAGATCCCGACCCCTTACTACGTGATCAGCTGTCAGCCAATGACAGCTGATCATGTGATAATAACAGAGTCGGTAATCGGCTTTTTTTCCTGTCAGCGTGAGGAGAAAAAAAAAAAGCCGATCACCGGCGGCAGTGAGAGGGACATCAGTCCCTCTCACTGCAATGTGCCCAGCAATGTGCCCAATCAATGGTGCCCACCTTTGCCTAATTAAAGTGCCGCCTACCAGTGCCCACAGTGCCATCTGTCAGTGCCCACAGTGCCATCTGTCAGTGCCCACAGTGCCAGTGCTGCACATCAGTGTCCCCTACCAGTGCTCATCAGTGTCCCCTATCAGTGCCACCTATCAGTGCCACCTATCAGTGCCATCCATCAGTGCCACCCATCGGTGTCATCCATCGGTGCCACCCATCCGTGCCACCCATCCATGCCACCCATCCGTGCCCATCAGTGCCATCTTTGCTGTCCCCATCAGTACCGACTTATCTGTCCCCACCAGTGCAGCCTATCAGTGCCCACCAGTGCCGCCTATCAGTGCCCACCTGTGCCGCCTCATCAGCGCATAACAATGAAGCAGAAAAATTACCTGTTTGCAAAATTTATAACAAACTATTAAACATGATTTTTTTTTTTTTTTTTTTTATTTTCCATCATTTTTTGTTTGTTTAGCAAAAAATAAAAACCCCAGCTGTGATTAAATACCACCAAAAGAAATCTCTATTTGTGGGGAAAAAATTGTGAAAATGTCATTTGGGTACAGTGTAGTATGACCGCGCAATTGTCATTCCAAGTGCGTCAGCGCCAAAAGCTGAAAATTGGTCTGGTCACGAGGGGTGTTTAAGTGCCCAGTAATCAGGTGGTTAAAGAACCTTAGTGAACAAACAGCATCATGAAGGCCAAGAAACACACCAGACAGGTCAGGGATAAAGTTGCGGAAAAGTTTAAAGCAGGGTTAGGTTATAAAAAAATTATCCCGAGCACATCTCACGGAGCTCTGTTCAATCCATCATCGGAAAATGGAAAGAGTATGGCACAACTGCAAACCTACCAAGACATGCCGGGCAAGGAGAGAATTAGAGAATTAGAGAAGCGATGATATATTGCTCTTTCTGGGAGATATGGATCACTCGTTGGAGGAAGCAATGAAAGTTGTGGAGAGGTTTGGTAGTTTTACGGGCCTAGAAATCAACTGGGCAAAGTCAGAGCTCTTTCCGATAGCTAAGATGAGGGAAGGGAGGACATGGGATAATCCTAAACTAGCAGTTGTAGACTCCCTTAAATACCTAGGGATTAGGATAACAAGAGACCCCAATCAATACGTGCATAGTAATTTAATACCATTACTGGGGAAGTTCAAGGAGAAAATTACAATTTGGAAATCCCTTCCATTGTCCAGAGCTGGTAGATGCTCATTGATAAAAATGATCTGGCTACCCCAGCTGCTGTATGTGCTTCATAATGCTCCCATATGGATCCCAAGAAAATGGTTTGACAAGGTAGAGAGCCTCTTTAGGGAACTGGTATGGAAGGGGGGACAGGCAAGGATACGACTCCGCACATTGCAGCTCCCGGTGGGGGAAGGGGGACTTGCACTGCCCAATCCCGAGATGTATTACTTGGCCTCTCAATTACAACAACTAGCCGGATGCTGTGCCCAAGAGGGTGGGTCGCCTAATGGAAAAATTCTTTTAACAGGCGCCCTGCATGAGACTATAATAGAGACCCTAGAGGCAGGATCGTTTAGATTTAAGAACCCAACAATAAAAATGGTCAGTAAAATATGGAAAGCTGTAAAAAAAAAAGTTGAAATATAGAGAGATTAACATATATACCCCAATCTGGAATAATAGTAACCTACAGGAATTAAGCATAATGGGAAAAATCAGGGAGTGGGAAAACCGGGGAATAAAAAGAGTGAGTCAACTTTATGAGGGTCAGGCTATTAAAAAATTTGAGGTGCTAAAAAGGGAATTTAATATTCCCCAGAATACATATTTTAAGTACCTCCAAATTAACCATGCTCTAGAAGCCCAGTTTAGAAACCAGCCTCTGATATGGGAGGATTTACCAGTGATACAACTTATCGGGGAGCTAGGATCCACTAAAGGATTAATTTCAGTAATATATAAACTAATGAATAGAGAAACTTTAGGAGAAGAAAAGTTACCGGAGGTGAAAGAAAAATGGGAACAGGACATAGGGGCTATACCTCAGGGACAATGGAAGAGAATATTGGAACTAAGCCCGATGATATCAGTCTCGCCCGTACAGAGATTCTCGCATTTAATGCTATTAAATAGAGCGTATTACACCCCAAAGAGGTTATGCAAGTTTGGTAAAAGACCCGATGACAGCTGCCCGAGGTGCCAGGGGTCGGGGGACCTTATCCACATGTGGAGATGCCCCAAGCTCTTTCGGTACTGGGAAGGGGTGATAGAAGTATTGAAGGGAATATTCAAAAAGGAACTGGAAAATGAAGCTAAGCTTTGCATTTTGGGGTATAGGCAGGAACAGCGAGAAATGAAAAGCACAACTGTGGCAATACTAAGGGGCATACATCAAGCCAGGAAGATGATAATGATGAGATGGCAATCACAGGCGCCACCCACAGTAAAAAACTGGATTGATACAGTGAATGAAACCCTCCCGAAGGAGAGACCCGCGTATACAAGGAGACACAATATAAAGGAATTTGATAGGATGTGGAGACCTTGGATAGAGGGAATACACCGGATATAGATAAAGTGAGAAGAGAGTAGAGTGGGGTGGGGGGGGTGGTAGGGGAAATACAGTAGGGACAGGGGGGGACATCGATTCAGGACTACTGTGTGAAGTGTCTCCTTGTGGACCGGCTCCCTCTTTCTCAGCTCAGGGTGTATGGATAGCACTTTATTAAAGGGGTAGGTGTTTGTGTCAGAATAACATGTAAGTAAATAAGAAATTTTTTACTTTGCTAAATATTGTAATGGGATGTAAACATTGTTTAGCGATGGAAAAAGAAATAAAGATTATAATTAAAAAAAAAAAACTGCAAAAAAAAAAAAGAGAGGCGAAGAAAAGAAAGGGGGGTTTTGGAGACCTTTAAATGAGGTGAGTACACATGGCTAGAAGATGAGTTGGTATCAAAGACATGTTTTTATTGGTGAAACAAGGAACATGGCAAAATTACATGACGTTGCAGCAATAAGTACAATTATCAGTCACATATTACAGACCATATATAGAAATATAGAAATAATAATATAGAAATAAACATTGGTAGCAACCAGCCAACCACTCTGTGGTATGGAACGAATCCTAGATGTAACAAAAACACCTTAAAAATACACGGTAGTTGGTGAACTCAAGATAATGTATTAAGTAGGGGCGTCTGCATGAGAATAAGTGCATCCAAATTAGTCCGACGCGTTTCGTAGATAATACCACTCTTCAGGGGAAGGCAAATCTGTAAAACAAAACATGAGTAGACCAATATGATTCAATGCTGTACACCTCAACGGCGAGGATATGTACAAAAAGAAAGAAAGAGAGTTACTCATCCCTATAAGTACTTACATCGTAATAAGTCTGGAAAATGGGGGGACGAAGAGTCAGAGGCTGTCCAAATTGTCTGTATCGGGAGCTGTGGAAGGGACCCGCAGAAGAGGGACCGGGTGCATAAACATGATCCCCAAGAAGATGAAAGACAAAGATCCAGCTAGTAATGTGAGTGGGCTTCATATCTAAAAATTATATATTGGGTATACTGTAAATATTGTGGGAAGTCGCTAGAGCCCAACACCAAGGTGCAGGTGAACAAGTGAATGGAAAGGAAAATAGTGCGGAGGAAAGAGCAGATCAGAGATAAGAAAAAAAAAGAGAAAACCACGAAACAGCTATAGATGACAAAAATAAGTGTGAGCCTCTGCGAGTATGAACAGGAGAAGAATGACCATGTAATTACCTGTTACTGATGTAGAAAAGTGAATTCCAAATAGTGTGCACAAAAAGGTGCTGCCATGAGGACTGGCTACTACAGAGGGAGGATGTTAAATACACTCGGCACACCCCACGGGCTCCTCCCAACATCACTCAGGTGCATCAAGAGAGGAAGAGAGACGTCCATGCCCGAGCAGCAGCCGCCGCCCATGAAGGCTGGAGATGCCCTCCTCCATACGGTGACACCAGATGGAAAAATTCAAACACGCCAGCACCAGTTAGCCCTGTGGGGACATCATGCACATGGCGTGGAAGTGTGACGCCGATTTGCATCTTAATTAGAGAAGCAGCCAAGAGGCCCATAACTATCAGACAAACTATTGAGCGCTCCCGAGATACAAAGGACATCCGGCTCTGTATCTCGGCGGCGCCATTTTTAAATTCTGCAAATGACAATGGGGCAAGGCTGCAGGTGGAACTGGGGCAAGGCTGCAGGTGGAACTGGGGCAGGGCTGCAGGTGGAACTGGGGCAAGGCTGCAGGTGGAACTGGGGCAAGGCTGCAGGTGGAACTGGGGCAAGGCTGCAGGTGGAACTGGGGCAAGGCTGCAGGTGGAACTGATAAGGCTGCAGGTGGAACTGGGACAAGGCTGCAGGTGGAACTGGGACAAGGCTGCATGTGGAACTGGGGCAAGGCTGCATGTGGAACTGGGGCACGGCTGCAGGTGGAACTGGGGCAAGGCTGCATGTGGAACTGACAAGGCTGCAGGTTGAACTGGGGCAAGACTGCAGGTGGAACTGGGGCAAGGCTGCAGGTGGAACTGGGGCAAGGCTGCAGGTGGAACTGGGGCAAGGCTGCAGGTGGAACTGGGGCAAGGCTGCAGGTGGAACTGGGGCAAGGCTGCATGTGGAACTGGGGCAAAGCTGCATGTGGAACTGGGACAAGGCTGCAGGTGGAACTGGGACAAGGCTGCAGGTGGAACTGGGGCAAGGCTGCAGGTGGAACTGGGGCAAGGCTGCAGGTGGAACTGGGGCAAGGCTGCAGGTGGAACTGGGACAAGGCTGCAGGTGGAACTGGGGCAGGGCTGCAGGTGGAACTGGGACAAGGCTGCAGGTGGAACTGGGGCAAGGCTGCAGGTGGAACTGACAAGGCTGCAGGTGGAACTGGGACAAGGCTGCAGGTGGAACTGACAAGGCTGCAGGTGGAACTGGGACAAGGCTGCAGGTGGAACTGACAAGGCTGCAGGTGGAACTGGGGCAAGGCTGCAGGTGGAACTGGGGCAAGGCTGCAGGTGGAACTGACAAGGCTGCAGGTGGAACTGGGGCAAGGCTGCAGGTGGAACTGACAAGGCTGCAGGTGGAACTGGGGCAAGGCTGCAGGTGGAACTGGGCAAGGCTGCAGGTGGAACTGGGGCAAGGCTGCAGGTGGAACTGACAAGGCTGCAGGTGGAACTGGGGCAAGGCTGCAGGTGGAACTGGGGCAAGGCTGCGGGTGGAACTGACAAGGCTGCATTGATGGGCATTTAAATGTAAGTTGTTTTTCCTTAAACTTCCCTCCTAAAAGTTTTTTACCTTAAAATTCCCTCCTAAACTTGGGGTGAGTGTTATACGCCGGTGCGTGTTATACGCCGATAAATACGGTATTTTCCACTAGAATTTGCAAATAAATTCTTTCAAAAATCAGACAATGTGATTGTCTGGATTTGTTTCCACATTTTGTCTCTCATAGTACCTATGATGACAATTACAGGCCTCTCTCATCTTTTTAAGTGGGAGAACAATTGGTGGCTGACTAAATACTTTTTTGCCCCACTGTAAGTGTCCTTATTAAAAGTCAGCAGCTACAGTGTTTGTAGTTGCTGACTTTTAAAAAAAAAAAAAAATAATTTGCAGCTGGAACACCGCTTTAAAATTAAATTGTAGTTGGGGAAGAAGGGGATTATTGCGGTGCCTGGTTAGTAATAGAGTATAAAGATTTGTATAAAAAAAATATATTAACAAATATAGCAAAAATATAACAATATACAAGATCACATTGGTTTCTGAAAAATTGATTCAATAACAGGTATTCAAAAGCACATCCAATATCAACATGGGGCCAGAGTTTTCTAAGCCTTGGTGTGCTGGTAGGTCAAATCCTCCCTACATGTTTCGCCATGAGGATGGCTTCATCAGGGAAAAATGGAATGAGACCAGTGTAAAAAGACGATTCTATAAAAGAAAAGAAAACTGTTATGCCGCGTACACACGATCGGAATTCTCGTCTGAAAAAACTCTGACGGTTTTTTTCCGACGGAATTTCGCTCAAACTGTCTTGCCTACACACGGTCACACCAAATTCCGACGTTCTGTAACACAGCGGCATAAAACGCGTTCGACAGCACTATAAAAGGGAAGTTTAATGCTTCCGAGCATGCGTCCAATTGTTTCCGAGCATGCGTCGGAATTTTGCGTGTCGGAATTGCATACACACGATCGGAAAATCCGATAGAAAGGTTTTCCGTCGGAAAAAGGTTCTCAATCCAAAGTCCGTCGGAAATTCCGACAGATAAAGACCGTTGGGCGTACACACGGTCGGAAAATCCGATGAAAAGCTCCCATCAGACTGTTTCCATCGGAAATTCCGACCGTGTGTACGCCGCATTACATTATAAATACAAAAATTGAGCCTCAGAATATGCTGTGTAGATCAACAAGTTCCCAACAATGCAAAAGATTACAAAAGGTCCTTCAACCCTATCCCAGATGGATAATAAACATTCCCCGAGAGGGGCCGAATACATACCCCCCAATGTCAGTGCGAGATGGCAAACACGGCATAGACCACGCGGACGCCCCCCCCAGAAAAATCCACCTTAGTGCAACTGTAGGGGGCAAGGGGCAGTCTGAAGAAACTGAAAAAAATCAAAAAAGGGAGGATTTTATGTGAAAGGTGTGCCCAGTTATATCCAAATTGGGGTACATCCACGAAGGGAACCCCAGAAATAAGAGGATATAGTGGGGGCATAACATGAGGGCCTTCCAAATATACATACCCAGTAAAAACAAAAGATATTGTAAAGTACGGAGGCGCTAGTAGATTGCAAACTCTTTCTTTTTCTAATCATTTGGGGATGAGGTGCCATATCTGAAAAGGACCCCCCCCCACTGCCACATTTGTCCCTTTAAAATTAAATATTTTAAATGAAATTCTACTCGTCTTTGACCAGCTTTATGTGGGCTTTGCTGCACTGCGCCCGCTGTACCACGTGGGCCCACAATAAGGTTTGTGTGGCGCTCCCCTCGCCCATTGTGTGTCATTCAGTGAGAAGAGAGTCGGATATATTACTGCCATAGGAGATGGAAGTCATCGCACGTTTTCCCGTAATATGACATTTATATATTCCCGCTGCCTGCGGTTCTGTCATGTCGGCTCCGCAGTGCCTTAATCCCTCCATTGTATTCAGATGTCACGGCTTATCCCACGAGCCGGCAGGATTTATATACATGTCACATGAGAGTGTGAACACATGGCAGCTCTATAGGAAGGCAACATGTGAGTACCTGTGCAGAGGAAGCCCGCTTTATATTCTCTACAATGCAAAGCGTTTCTTTCTTTACGTGTTTAACTTTTATGGATTTTTTTTTTTTTAAATTAAAGCAGAGCTACAATTTTAGCTGTCGGAAGGTTTTTAGGTTGTGAAGAGGAAATGGGGCATCCAGAGAAATCTATACAAAGGGACAGCAGACAAACTTTATACAGAGTCCCTGAACTCGGGGGCCCGAACCCTGCAAGACATTCACCCATCAGCCACTAAGAGCACATCCATGTGACAGGGGAAAGAGAAGAGTGAACTAGTAATAGCACCGTGCTGAAATTGACTTTACCTTTAAAGCTCAATTGAAGCTTAAAGCGTGACTGTACCTGAACATTTATTTTTAAATTTTGCTGACTTTTAACCACTTCAGCCCCGACCAATTGGCAGCCAAAGGACCAGACCCCTTTTTGCGATTCGGCACTGCGTCGCTTTAACTGACAATTGCGCGGTCGTGCGACGTGGCTCCAAAACAAAATTGGCGTCCTTTTTTCCCCACAAATAGAGCTTTCTTTTGGTGGTATTTGATCGCCCCTGCGGTTTTTATTTTTTGCGCTATAAACAAAAATAGAGCGACAATTTTGAAAAAAATGCAATATTTTTTGCTTTTTGCTATAATAAATATCCCCAAAAAACATATAAAAATTTTTTTTTTTCCTCAGTTTAGGCCGATACGTATTCTTCTACATATTTTTGGTAAAAAAAATCGCAATTAGCGATTATTGATTGGTTTGCGCAAAAGTTATAGCGTTGACAAAATAGGGGATAGTTTTATAGCATTTTTATTAATATTTTTTTTTTTACTAGTAATGGCGGCGATCAGCGATTCTTATTGTGACTGCGACATTATGGCGGACACATCGGACATTTTTGACACATTTTTGGGACCATTGTCATTTATACAGCAATCAATGCTATTTAAATGCATTGATTCCTGTATAAATGACAGTTGTAGTGAAAGAGTTAACCACTAGGGGGAGGGGAGGGGTTATGGGCTGTGACGTGTGTGTGTTTTTTTACATTAGGGGGCGGGGCTGACGTCTGACGTCATTGATCGGCTTTCCCGATGACAGGGAACAGCCAATCAATGACAGGCAGAGTAGGAAGCGCGGGGAGAGGTTTGTTTACACAGACCTCTCCCTGTTCTTCAGCTCCGTGACCCGATCGCGGGACACGATCGGGTCCGCTGGTCCCGCGGCAGGGGTCACGGAGCTCCCGACCGGTCGCGAGCGCGCCGCTGGCGGCGCGCACGCGACCCAAGGGGAGGCATTTAAAGGGCCACGTACAGGTACGTGGTTTTGCCTGCCCGTGCCATTCTGCTGACGTATATATGCAGTGAGCGGTCGGGAAGCGGTTAAAAAATGGACACTTACCTGTCGCAGGTTCCAGCGATGTCGGCAGCAGAGGCCGATCAATCGATCGGCTCTCTGCTGCTGCCGGCACCATTCTCAGTGAGGGAATCAGGAAGTGTTGCCTTAGCGGCTTCACTTCCCGGTTCCCTACTGCGCATGCGAAAGTCGTGCAGTGCAATGAGAATCGTCAGCGCTGTCTGCCGGGACACGTGTGTGTGTCCCGGCAGACAGCGCGCCGGGACAGGAAGTTGCGTAAACTCCCGTGGGAGTCTATGCCCGGAAGTGGGTGCAGATACCTGTCTTATGCCCCGTACACACGGTCGGAAATTCCGACCACAAAATTTGTTGGATTTTTTTCAGACGGATTTTGTCCGACACTGGTGTTGCATACACGCGGTCGGACAAAGTTGTCGGAAAATCCGATCATTCTGAACGTGGTGACGTTCGTTGCGTACGACGGGACTACGTAGAGGCTAGTAGCCAATAGCTTTGGTCTTGTAATGTGATCTGAGCATGCGTGGCACTTTGTCCGTCGGAATTCGCTACACACGATCGGAAAAAGTCCGATAGGACTTTGTTGTCGGAAAATTTGAGAGCAGGATCTCAAACTTTTTCCGTCGGAAATTCCGACGGAAAAAGTCAGATGGAGCCCACACACGGGCGGAATTTCCGACAACATGGTCCGATAGGACATTTTCCGTCGGAAAATCCGACCGTGTGTACGGGGCATTAGACAGGTATCTGCACCCCCCCCCCCCCCCTGAAAGGTGCCAAATGTGACACCGGAGGGGGGGAGGGTTCCGAAAAGCGGAAGTTCCACTTTAGGGTGGAATACCGCTTTAACCACTTGCTTACTTGGCACCTAAACCCCCCCTCCTGCCCAGACCAATTTTCAGCTTTTATCGCTGTCACTCTTTGAATGACAGTTGCACGGTCATACAACACTGTACCCAAATAGAGCTTTCTTTTGGTGTTATTTGGTCACCTCTGGGTTGTTTATTAAAAAAAAATTAAAAAAGGTCGACATTAAAAAAAAAAAATACAAAATACCGTATATACTCGAGTATAAGCCGAGTTTTTCAACACATTTTTTTTTGTGCTGAAAATGCCCCCCTCGGATTATACTCGAGTCAAGCACTTTTCTGCAGCAGACATTTTCCGACCCGACTTTGGGCCCCCTTATCTCGGGGCCACTTGGGGCTAGGAATCCCAAATTTTGGTGTGTAAACCCAGTGGAACCATCACTACAACATATCCAATTATTTTGTTATTTTGACAATTTACTATGGAGGCGAGCCAGGGCTAGCAAGCACTCAGGTGTGTGTTCCAGTGGGCGTATCAGTTGAAAGCGGTGAGTTCTTTTCATTTGTACCTTCAGGGGATTGGGCATTGGAAAAGCTTTTTGAGGACACAACCCCTGGCTACCACCCTCTTCCCTTTAAGTCTACCTCACTCCATGAGTCTTCAGTTATTTGCTAGTGTCCTACAGTGATGGACCTCTGAGTTCTTTTCATTTGTACCTTCAGGAGATTGGACATTGGCAAAACTTTTTGAAGACACAACCCCTGGCCACCACCCTCTTCCCTTTAAGTCTACCTCACTCCATGAGTCTTCAGTTATTTGCTAGTGTCCTACAGTGATGGACCTCTGAGTTCTTTTCATTTGTACCTTCAGGAGATTGGACATTGGCAAAACTTTTTGAAGACACAACCCCTGGCCACCACCCTCTTCCCTTTAAGTCTACCTCACTCCATGAGTCTTCAGTTATTTGCTAGTGTCCTACAGTGATGGACCTCTTCACCCCTCTGGAGAACTTTGGATTCTTCAACCAACTCTTCACTATCTTCTAGCAAAACGATAGAAGCAGTGCATCCAGATTGGTGAAAACTTGAGAGTCGTACTTGGACCCCACACTATTTTTTTTTTTTTTATGACTAAATTTTTTGCAATAGTATTTGGCCAGAATTATATAGTTGTTCTTCTCTGCCTTCTGTGTCTTGTATGGGACTGATAGGGTTGCTAAAGCAGAGCTGATGTTGGGTGACACCAGTCGCAGCCTCTGATATGCTTTCTGCGTTGAGCACGGCGTCCAGATTAGGCAGGTGGCAGAGCCCGTGTCACTGATCGCTGTATCGCCTTGTAATGGAAACTTCCTTATCAGCTCCGAGCTGCTATCTCACTTGTTCCATTGTATGGATGTGACACAGCAGCCTAATAGTGAGACGTATATATAGTTGTTTGCCAGGCTTTATAAACCATTTCATCACTGTGATTGGTCGGATGGCACTGAAAGGACAAAAGGGAGATGACCCCCCAAACTGAAATTTCAGTGCTTTTACCTCCTGGCAGAGTCTGCCGATGAGCAAATGAGCTTCTAGTAAAACTGTCTTTCAAATGTCTCATGTAATCCTTGTCAGATGAGACGATCCGTCTGATATCATTGTGTCATGTCATTTATTCAGTTAATTTGACATTTTTAATCCAAATAATGTTTTCATTCCAGTTTATATTCTGGCTGAGGTACCAGACATGATCCATGCTTTGTTTTCAAACTTCTGCATTCTTTACCGGTTTTTACATGAAATTGTTATGTAACAGTGTGACTACATTGGAAGATGGATGTTTATTGTAATAAGATAATACAAATACATCAGAAATTCTGAATGTTTATCATTCCCAAGAAGTTGTGATAAAAATATGAATATATTAAATGTTCTTGTCACGGTCAGGGGTCAGGTTCGGACGCCAGTAGCTATAGCAGTAGAGATATTCCCACCGACCAGCAGGATAGGTATAAAATTGGGTTACCTTAGAAAATGACACAGGCTCACCCGAGGTGGAGGGTCTAAGCACTAACCAGGATTCACCAGAGCTCCTGATGGTGAAGA
This sequence comes from Lithobates sylvaticus, assembly GCA_028564925.1. Classification (NCBI taxonomy): domain Eukaryota; kingdom Metazoa; phylum Chordata; class Amphibia; order Anura; family Ranidae; genus Lithobates; species Lithobates sylvaticus. The sequence continues at coordinate 272,805,430 of CM053032.1, forward strand.
TGGGTTTTGCTGCATGTTGGTAGCAGGCCGCAGTCCTTAGGATCGCCCCACCAATAGGTGAGTGAGCCGGTGTCCAGTAGCAGATATAGTAGGTAGGGATCAAGCAGAAGCATAGTCAGTAGAAATGCCAAAGGTAACAAGTGGTTGCAGGTAGGGATCAAGCAGAAGCGTATTTAGTAAATAAGACAAAGGTCTGTAATGAATCATTGCAGGTAGGGATCAAGCAGAAGCATAGTTAAGGAACAAACCGAAGGTCAGAAACGAGTGGGTGCAGGTTGGGATCATGTAGAAGCTTAGTCAGTAAACAAGCCAAAGTTCTGTAACGAATGGTGTCAGGTAGGGATAAGCAGAAGCATAGTAGAGGTACAAACCAAAGGTCAGTAACCAGTGATTGCAGGTTGGGATCATGCAGAAGCGTAGTCAAGGAACAAACCAAAGGTCAGTAACGAGTGGTTGCAGGTAGGGATAAGCAGAAGCATAGTAGAGGTACAAACCAAAGGTCAGTAACCAGTGATTGCAGGTTGGGATCATGCAGAAGCGTAGTCAAGGAACAAACCAAAGGTCAGTAATGAGTGGTTGCAGGTTGAGATCATGCAGAAGCTTAGTCAATGAACAAACCAAAGGTCTGTAATGAGTGGCAGTGAAGATACGAATGGCAGCAGGAGTAACAAGAGCAAGATACTGGCTGGAGAGTGCAATATAATCTAGCAAACAGAAAGTGCAAAGGCAGGGCTTAAATAGGAAGTTCAAGTTTTTTAAAGAGGAAGTAAACCCTCTTAAAAAAAAAAAAAAAAAAAAAAAAAAACCTGCAAGACAAAGGCATAATTAGCTAGTATGCATAGCATACTAGCTAATTATGTATCACTTACCTGAGATCGAAGCCCCGGCATCGGTCCTCTTCTCCCCCTCCGACCGCCGACATGTTCTCCCGGAGTGACTTCCGGGTATCGCTGCTCCGGCGCTGTGATTTGCCAGAGCCGCGATGACGTCACGCGCATGCGCACGAGAGCGGCATAGTACAACTGAAGCATCGGCATGTAGCGCCGTTGCTTCAGTTGTCGCAAGTGCGCATGTGCCGCATGACGTCGGAACATGCAAATACAGGTATATCTCCTAAACCGTGCAGGTTAGCTACAGGTAAGCCTTAATATAGGCTTACCTGTAAGCTAAAGTTGTAAACGAGGGTTTACTTCCTCTTTAAAGCCTATTGGCTCTAATCAGGTGCTTCAAACACACCCCGCCACTGTAATTCAGGTGCCCGGCATCCGAAAGGGGGCCGGATGCCTGAATTAGGGGGTGGCAGCGGCGGCAGCCATGGATAGATTCATACAATGCATGAATCTATCCATCTACATGAGAGGGAGGGGCGCCCCCCCCCGTGTGCCCTTAATGGACTCACCGCCACTCTGAGTCCCCGCTGCCACTCTGCAAACTGACCAACACGTGGTGGACCCAGCCCAGGACACGATGGGCTGCACACAGAACGCCAGCGGGCCGCATGTTGGGCACCAGGGCTGTACACGCACTCTTATCATCTGTGTCGGGCACAGCGCTCTTGTCTGGGTTGTATCACTGCAACCACCATGTTAGAATGAGAAGAAGTTATTTCTCTCTTATCCGGAAGGCTTCGTGCGGACATAGGACTTGGCCCTCTTCCCCCCATTGTCATGTGCCATGGCCAGATGTTAAGAGTTTAGCACCAGCCCAGCTTTGACATTACTTAAAATGAAGTGGGTTTACCCGCAGCGACCACACAAGAAGAGGAACAAAAAAAAATAAAAATCACATTACACAAGAAGCACATAGTACGGAAAGGCACGCTATTGTTCCCTTCATATGTAAACACCGTGGCGCTTGTCAGGAAGGTGGAACGTGATGGAATATGATTACAGGTGCAGTAATACAGCTGTATCTATATCTCCTGTGACTCCATAAATCAAATCCACAACGGCCTGTTCATTCCCCTGGCAGAGCAGCAGACTTGGCTCAAATTAGAATGGCTCCTTCGGAGGACTTTACTTATAAAGATAAATATTTCTCTGTTGCGACATGATGAACATTGTTAATTCTTCCCGTTAATGATCTTCCTACCTCCATCCATCACTGTCTGTTCCCCAGTTATGCCCCGTACACACGGTCGGAAATTCCGACCACAAAATCCGTCGGATTTTTTCCAACGGATTTAGTCCGACACTGGTGTTGCGTACACACGGTCGGACAAAGTTGTCGGAAAATCCGATCATCCTGAACGTGGTGACGTTCGTTGCGTACGACGGGACTACGTAGAGGCTAGTAGCCGATAGCTTTGGTCTTGTAATGTGATCTGAGCATGCGTGGCACTTTGTCCGTCGGAATTCGCTACACACGATCGGAAAGGGTTAGGACTTTGTTGTCGGAAAATTTGAGAGCAGGAGATAAAACTTTGTCCATCGGAAAATCTGACGGAAAAAGTCCGATGGAGCCTACACACGGTCGGAATTTCCGACAACATTGTCCGATAGGACATTTTCCGTCGGAAAATCCGACCGTGTGTATGGGGCATTAGATTAGCAACAGGCTATTGGGCATTGGGCATACGGAGATGCAGAAAAGGCTCACAAAATGACTACAATACCCTTGTCAACATGCAACAGAAAACACACTACTCTTCCACTCACATTTAGATACAATGCTTGAAAAGATGAAAAGATGAACAGCAGGTAACCTAGGGTTGCCAACTCATCCCTTTTAAACCCGAACACATATGAATTACCAGGGCCGTCTTTAATATTGATTGGACCCTGGGCAAAACTTTTCTTGGGGGGCCCCCCATGCAGTTTTGCGCTCCACCTGCTCTGAGACATATAATAAATAGCAGCTAGACTCAAAATCAGTTTACTGAATCAGATGAGGCAGCTATTGCGTTTGTTTACCAGAGGTTACAGTGTATCATTACCGCTCACTGACTGGTTTCTAGAGGTTACAGTGTATCATTACCGCTCACTGACTGGTTTCTAGAGGTTACAGTGTATCATTACTGCTCACTGACTGGTTGCTAGAGGTTACAGTGTATCATTACCGCTCACTGACTGGTTTCTAGAGGTTACAGCACACATTACGGCTCACTGATTAGTTGCTAGAGGTCACAGCACATGATTTCTGCTTGTTGATTGGTTGCTAGAGATTACTGTGGATATGACCTCAGGGGGGCATGATATACATATCAATGCCGCCGGCTGCCGCTATTTACATATGAATGCCACCGCTATTTACATAGGAATGCCGGTAATTTACATGTAAACACAGGGTCTGCAGGTGAGTCATCTGTACACAACAATAGGGCAGAGCTGGGCAGCATTAGTAGCAGCACTTCACAGTGAGATATCGGGACACAGCACAGGACTAAAACCTCAAGGGACGAGGGAATTTAAACCAGGATAGTTGGCAAGTATGAGGCAGCTGTTTTGGACCCCACAACAATGACAGGGCCCAGGGCAGATGCCCCTTTTGCCCTGCCTTAAAAACGGCCCTGTGAATTACACAGGTTCTGGGGCTAATTTAATGCAGATAAGGCACCAAGTGAGTTTAATTACCACCTTAATCAGCCACAGAACCTGTGTAATTAATACGTTTTCGGTTTTAAAGGGATAAGGTGGCAACCCTAATGCCACGTACACACGAGCAGACTTTTCGACGGACTAGGTCCCACAGTCTTTCCGGCGGACTTTCGACGGAGTTCCAACGAACTTTCCGAATGAACGGACTTGGCCACACACAATCACACTAAAGTCCGACGGATTCGAACGTGATGACGTATGACTGGACTAGAATAAGAAAGTTCGTAGCCAGTAGCCAATAGCTGCCCAAGCGTTGTTGTTTGTCCGTCGGACTAGCATACAGATGAGCGGGTTTTTCGATAGGAACTGAGTCCGGTGGAGTTCCGGCAGAAAAATTTGAAGCACGTTCACCATCACTGTCCTAGGGCAAGGATATAAGGGTTAAGCCCAATTCTGTCCTTTTTAGACAATTGGTACATTGGCAGTCTCTCTCCTTGAAAATCCCCAGGTGTGCTGATGTTCCCACTCTGTCCTCCTTGCTCCCACTGCTCTAAGGCAAGATTCCAAGTCAAACTGCTATGCTTGATGGATCTTCCTGAGCCAGACCCGAGCCCAGCCTGGAGATGGGGTCTCCCCTAAACCTAGGAGACCCCTCCTAGGCCACTGACAGCCTCATCCGCACTCCATCTTCCACCTGACTCTGCTAGCATGACTCATCCGCTTTTAGGGGCTGGCCTAGCCATCCTGCCAGGACAGTACGCCTGGGGATTAGCCAGGTTCCCCCTAAGTAGATCAACACTCCTGGCCTCCGCCCACTAACTTCAAGAGGTTTCTCCAAACTTCCAGAACCAGGGAGAGGTTCCAGAGACCTGCCTCTGTGAGTCATCCTGCCTGACCTGAAGTAAACCCTGACCCAGATTCAGACTCATTTTTACAATGACTCAATAAATTTGCTACACAACGTTCTTCTTGTACCAAAAGAGGCCACTGTACAATGATGCTTCATTATAACACCATCAGACTCTGAGAAGATAATCTTCTACTGCTTTATGTCTTCTGATCCCCCAATCTGTCAGAAGGTCCACCTCTGTTTCTTCTCTTGTGTCTGTGAAGGTTTTTCGTTATCCGGTCATGATATATCTTGTAGTAATTACTCATATTTCAACTGGACTTGTTCTGTAATGATGAAAACGTTTTGTGAGCTTTTCCAAGCCTTCACGTTCTAATGAGTCCTGGAACATACCCCAGTGTTTATATCCACACATGCGGCACTTAAATTCAATCACCATGGAGCATGTCAAAGCAGATGTCGATTTTCCAAGAACTTGTTGGGAGATCTAATGCTCACATTAATATTTGGTATTTTTTATGTCTTGGGTTTATGTTGATTCTTGCTCTTTCTAGGGAAGGAAAAATGCAATATTGAATTATTTATCAGTAAACAGATGAGGTGCAATGCACGTGATTACATATGAGACTGCTTAGCGTGAATGTCTTCTAATGGGAAGAGTGTCTATCTGTTGTGATTTTCTGTATATTTTATTTTCTAGGCAAGCGGAAATTGCAACAAGGTACGCAAACTTCTCTGACGGTGTCTGCAAACCGGGCTACTCTTCCGCAATGATGTCCGCCATCTTCCCAAAGTAAGCAGCGCAGCAGATTTCTTTTCGTTGTTGGGTGGCGTCCAGGCTCTCCATTTTTAGCTGTGTTTTATTTTGATGTGATACATCTGTGGTTTTGTTCAAACTCTTCTGGAACGTCCTTATAAATATAAGCCCAAATATAGTCTATAGTTGGCTTTTCATCTCTTTTTTTTATAGCCTGTACCCCTGCATGTTATGAATGGTGACTGTTTTTAGTTTGGGGTTGTCTTAACTTTTTTTTTTTTCTCAGTGAAAAAGCTGCTTCTTGCTATCCCCATTCAGTGCCCTGTGCTTGTAGGTGGGCTGCAGTGGGGTGCGGTGGCAATGACGCAGGCAGTCCAAGTGCGATGAAAGAACTTGTATTGAAATAATGCAAAGACCGTTCACAATAAACCCGGCGGGAAGACAACCCAACCGGGAACACTCACAGTTCCAACAGCATGTAGAGAGCAGGTTTCAGCCAAACTGTCAGTGCCTGGTAGGAGGGGTACAGTGCCGCCTGGCCATCTCGTGCCCAGAGAAGTTGCGAGCCCTACACTTTCTCTCCTCGACAGGAACCTTTCCCTGACTCTAGTGCTGTCCCTACCAGGCTGGGTATCTGTCCCTACTCTATCCACTCGCAAAATGCACAGATTGCCCCGGAGCCAGGGCCTTAAAGGTTTTACCTTTTGTGTGTAGCAGGCCCCCCAGCACCCCCTAATACTTACCCCGAGCCCCTTCTCTATCCAGCAATGTCCGCGTTTCCATCGGTCGTCCAGGACTCTCCTCCTGACTGGATGGGGCACAGCCGCGGTTCCATTGGATCCCGCGGCTGTCAATCAAAGTCAGTTAACCAATCACGGGAGAGAGGGGGTGGGGCCGGGGTCAGGGCTCTGTGTCTGAAAGGGAACACGGAGCTCTGACTTGGCTCGGGTGCCACCATAGCAAGCTGCTGGTCTATGGGGGCACCCGTCAGGAGGGAGGGGCCAGGAACAGGTTACTGGTGGTTAGATGTGGTGGCTGCATTTGTTTTTGTTGTTCAAGAAATTTTTCAGCAAGTTCAGAAAACACTTGTTGATTTTGCCAGAAGTACAGTGACCTTGGCACTTCCTGTGAGTCGAGCCTTAAAGTGGTGTGTCCCCCCCCCCCCCCCGCCCCCCCCCCCCCCCCCCCCCCCCCCCCCCCCCCCCCTACCCCCCCCCCCCCCCACCCCCCCCCTCCCCCCCCCCCCCAAAAAATAGCTTAAAATTCCTAAAAAAATAAATAAAAATTGGAAATAATTTTTTTTTTAACTCGCCTCTAAATGCCTGTTGCTAGGGGGTCCCTCGTAGTCTGCCTCCTTCAGTGCCCGGGCTGGTGACATCACTTCCCCTCGGCGCAGTCAGTCATCTGGGACACGTGACAGGTCCCAGATGACTGCGCGGCGTATCATGGCGCACGCGGCAGCTCGCGCATGCGCAGTGGGTGCCCGGCTGTGAAGCCACAGCCAGGTGCCCACAGTAAGAATGCCGGCGCAGCCAAGCGGAGCGGGGAATGAGCGGGGCTTCGTTCCCCCGCATCGCTGGACCCTGGGACAGGTAAGTGTCCGATTATTAAAAGTCAGCAGCTGCAGTATTTGTAGCTGCTGATTTTTACATTTTTTTTTTTAAGGGGCACATCTCTTTAAAGCACTGAAAATGTTATCTTATCTGTAAGCTGTTTTATGTAAACTACAAGTCCCCAAGTAAAGGGGATGGGCAGAGGAGGACGTGTTTGTAGTCCAGATCAGGAGAACAGCCTGGGTGACAACTATGGATGAACTTAATATTGGTCCAAACTTTGGTTCAGAGCGAATCTGGAAGGATGATGTCACTCCCAGCCACTACCACTGAATCAACTATGCCATAGCATTTCCCGTCCCACAGCTGTACGTACAAGGAGGGCAAGGGATGCTCCTGACATCATTTGCCTAATATGGCCACATGGTCATTTTGAGCCAATGGCATTTTAGGTACACTGCAAAAGAGCAAATGCCTAGCGCTGTGGTCTGCAAACTGTGGCCCGTTATTGGAATTTATGTGGCCCTTGGGCACTATTCCTCCCACTGACACCAATGATGGGGCACTATTCCTCCCACTGACACCAATGAAGAGGAACTATTCCTCCCACTGAATACCAATGGTTGGGCACTATTCCTCCCACTGATACCAATGGTTGGCCACCATTCTTCCCACTGATACCAATGGTTGGCCACCATTCTTCCCACTGATACCAATGGTTGGCCACCATTCTTCCCACTGATACCAATGGTTGGCCACCATTCTTCCCACTGATACCAATGGTTGGCCACCATTCTTCTTATTGACGCCATCAATGGGGCACTGTTCTTTCCACTAATATCATTCTCTACTTCCAGTGGCCAGTTGGGCCCCCCTAAAGTTTAAATGGCAGTGAATTGACCCTTTATTTAGAATGTTTGGAGACCCCTGACCTAGTGCATTACCCAAGATTTATTAAAAGAAACCAAATGGCCTATAGACTACGCACAAAGGACAGAAGTAACATTCATAACAACAGACTCCGATGGTCGACCAGTGTGGCATTAAGTGACCAGACTGTGGCGATGCCGGCAAGCTGACGCGGTTCGGGGACACATCCTCTACCTCACAGCTCTGAGGAACCCTCAACCCTGGATTCCCTGTCTGAGGAGGGCTTCACCACTATAGCATTCCCACTGGAGGGAATATAGACCCCACACACTACCCTGGTCTGGTGAATGCCCCTCTGAGCGCTGCAGTAGTTGTTTGTTATTTTAGATTTTACTGTAAGCACGCTTTAGTTGGCAGGCAGTTCAAGTACAGCTGTGTCCCTTCGATGCTGTTAAACTGCAGATAATAAGCAATAACTGTCATCGATCGTGATGATCCCTCTGGTGCTGAAGCAATAAATCCATATTTCTGCCCCACGAGTTTTTATGGTAATCTTTGAAGAGCTCTGGCTGATGGATAGTGTGGATAATTGGCCTGCAGAAAATATTACAAATTGGTCCCTCGTGTGTATCCCATCTAACATCAGATTTACAGCTTCAATGGCTTCACATATATTACTAAGTGGTCATTTTTTGGCATTTCAGTTTTGTTTATAAACATTGCGGTCTAGGCGAGAATTTCCCCCGTAATGAAATGTTTAATTTGCATTTGGCAACTTCAGACATCCCACACGTGGTTTCTTAACGAATAATTGCATTCAGCCTTGTGGTTTCCATTAAACGCACATAAAGAAATACTCATGACTTCTCATGCAGTTCCATACTGCTTGGGGTGGCTGAGATTAATTTGCTGTCCCTCCCTTGTAAACAGCCCAGCGGTGTTACCTCTGTGTGCCCCTCTTGGATATTATCTTTTCTTTTGTTACAGAATGACCACATGTTGGATCTCCGTAGACAGGTAATGGCTTCAAAGCAAGGGATGAGTTGGCCGTAAATCATGACATTCCACCATTAACCACTTACCCACTGGGCACTTAAACCCCCTTCCTAACCAGACCAATTTTCAGCTTTCGGTGCTCTCACACTTTGAATGACAATTACTCAGTCATGCAACACTGTACCCAAATGAATTTTGTGTCCTTTTTTTCACACAAATAGAGCTTTATTTTGGTGGTATTTAATCACCGCTGGGTTTTTTTAATTTTTGCGCTATAAATCAAAATATACTGAAAATTCTGTAAAAAAAAATTAATAAAAATTCTTTGTTTCTATTAAAATTTATTGCAGAGTATTGACGAGTATTGGCGAGTATTGGCGGAGTATTGGCAGAGTATTTCAGTTTTGGCAGAGTATTGGCAGAGTATTGCACAGTGGGGGCAGAGTATTGCACAGTATGGCAGTGTTGCACAGTGTTGGCACAGTATTGCACAGTGGGGGCAGAGTATTGCACAGTGGTTGCAGAGAATTGCACAGTGGTGGCAGAGCGTTGCACAGTGGTGGCAGAGCGTTGCACAGTGGTGGCAGAGCGTTGCACAGTGGTGGCAGAGCGTTGCACAGTGGTGGCAGAGCGTTGCACAGTGGGGGCAGAGTGTTGCTGTCACTGACCAGCGCTGTGGGCACTACACATCCAGCCCACAGCGCTGGTCCCATCTCCCCCCCTTTCCGCTTCTCCCTCTCACTGTACCGATCGGTACAGAGAGGGGAGGGAGGAACCGGCGTCATGACGTGACGCCGGTTTGTGTACATGTGATCGCTCCGTCATTTGACGGAGCCATCACGTGGTAAACGGCCGCTATCAGCGGCCATTTACCGTGATCCGTGATGCGCCGGGTCCTCGGGACCCGTCGGTCACGGATGTTCCCGAGTGCGGTAGGGCGTCCACCCAGGATAAGCCGACCGCGCTGTAGCCGTCTTTTGGCTATGGCCCGGTCGGCATGTGGTTAAAGGAGAAGTACAGCCAAAGCCTGTATGGCTGTACTTCTCCTGTGAATCACAGGAGTGCAGTTTGTTCTGCACTCCTGTGACCCGTTTTCAGCTGACAGCAGGCTGAACCCTGCTGTCGGCTGATGTCACAGAGCCAGTCCAGGCTTGGGCAAGATCGCGATAATATGGTTGGGATCCACCCACAACCCTGGACTGGCACCTGGCTCAGGCTCTCAGCAAGCCGCTGAGAGCCTGAGTGCATGCAGACAGGAAGGATGTTGCAGCAACATTGAGATAGTTTAAAAAAGGATTTTATGGGAAATTATAAAATGCCACTAGTTTAACCACTTGCTTACCGGGCACTTAAATCCCCCTCCTATCCAGACCAATTTTCAGCTTTCGGTGCTCTCACACTTTGAATGACAATTACTCAGTCATGCAACACTGTACCCAAATGAATTTTTTGTCCTTTTTTTCCCACAAATAGAGCTTTCTTTTGGTGGTATTTGATCACCTCTGGGTTTTTTTTTTTTGCGCTATAAATGAAAAAAGACAGAAAATTTGGAAAAAAAGCGCATTTTCTTTGTTTCTGTGATAAAATTTAGGAAATTATTCATTTTTCTTCATAAATTTTGGCCACAATTTATACTGCCACATATCTTTAGTAAAAAAAACCCAAATTAGTGGATATTATTTGGTCTTGTGAAAGTTAGAGAGTCCACAAACCGTGGTGCGAATCATACAAAATTTATCACACCTGATGTAATGGCGGCGATCTGCGATTTTTTTCGTGACTGCGACCTTGCGGCAGACATATCGGACACTTTTGACACATTTTTGGGACCATTCACATTTACACAGCGATCGTTGCTATAAAATTGCACTGATTACTGTGTAAATGTGACTGGCAGGGAAGGGGTTAACACTAGGGGGCGCTGCAGGGGTTAATATATGTTCCTTCCAAGTGATTCTAACTGTGGGGGAAGGGGACTCACTAAGGGAGGAGACCGATCGGTGTTCCTCTGTTCTGGGAACACAGCATCGGTCTCCTCTCCAGTGACAGGACGTGGGGCTGTGTGTTTACACACACAGCTCCACGGTCCCGCTGTTTTCACGGGCAATCGCGGGTGCCCGGCGGACGACGCGGCCGCCGGGCACGGGTCATATGCCGTGAATAGGAGGACGTCATGTGACGCCTACCCAGGATGGGTAAAACGGACATCAATGCTTCTCTATGGGATAGCGGACGTTAGCAGATGATCATCCGTTTTTCTGGACGGAAGAAAACCCTATTTGTACTTCCGTAAAAAAAAAACGGATGTTAGCGGACGATCCGTTCACATGCGATCCGCTGACATCCGTTTTTCATCAAAATATGTAATTTAATATGCATACATTACAAATAACCTATGACCCAAAACGGATAAAAAAAAATGAAAAACGGACATAAAAAAAAATAAAACGGATAAAAAACGGATGACAACGGAAATGAAAATGGATGAAAACTGATGTTTACTGACAACAACTGATGATAAAAAAAACGTGACTGAACTGATCTAATGTACGGTCCGCATGTATGAAATGGGCCTAAAATAAGTATTTGATCCCCTATCAATCAGCAAGATTTCTGGCTCCCAGGTGTCTTCTATACAGGTAACGAGCTGAGATTAGGAGCACTCTCTTCTCTTCTCTCTTAAAGGGAGTGCTCCTAATCTCAGCTTGTTACCTGTATAAAAGACACCTGTCCAGAAGCAATCAATCAGATTCCAATCTCTCCACCATGGACAAAGAGCTGTCCAAGGATGTCGGGGACAAGATTGTAGGACTTACACAAGGCTGGAATGGGCTACAAGACCATCGCCAAGCAGCTTGGTGAGAGGGTGACAACAGTGGGGACAGGTGGCACTGGGGACACATGTCACTGGGGAAAGGGGCACTGGAAGGTGGCACTGGTGGACAATGATCATGAGAACGATGAGGAATCAGCCCAGAACTACACGGGAGGATCTCGTCAATGATGTCAGCTGGGACCAGAGTCACCAAGAAAACAATTGGTATCACACTACATCGTGGAGGACTGAAATCCTGCAGCCCCCACAAGGTCCCCCTGCTCAGGAAATCACATGTACAGACCAGTCTGAAGATTACTTATGAACATCTGAATGATTCAGAGGAGAATTGGGGGAAAGTGTTGTGGTCAGAGGAGACCAAAATCGAGCTCTTTAGCATCAACTCAACTCGCCGTGTTTGGAGGAGGAGGAATGCTGCCTATGACCTCAAGAACACCATCCCCCAACATCATACATGGAGGTCCTATGACCCCAAGAACACCATCCCCCAACGTCATACATGGAGGTCCTATGACCCCAAGAACACCATCCCCCAACGTCATACATGGAGGTCCTATGACCCCAAGAACACCATTATGCTTTATTTTATTTTTTTTTTTGCTAAGTGGACAGGACAACTGCACCGCAGCCGCATCAAAGAGACGATGGACGGGGGCCTTGTACCATCAAATCCTGGGTGAGAACCTCCTTCCCTCAGCCAGGTCCTGGAGTGGCCTAGCCAGTCTCCATAGAAAATATGTGGAGGGAGCTGAAGGTCCTGGAGTGGCCTAGCCAGTCTCCATAGAAAATATGTGGAGGGAGCTGAAGGTTCGACTTACCAAACGTCAGCCTTGAAACCTTAATGACTTGGAGAGGATCTGCAAAGAGGACAAAATCCCTCCTGAGATGTGTGCGAACCTGGGGGCCAACTCCAAGAAACGTCTGACCTCTGTGATCGCCAACAAGGGTTTTGCCACCAAATACTAAGTCATGTTTTACGAAGGGATCAAATACTTGGTTCACTCATTAAAATGCAAATCGATTTATAACTTTTTTTTTCTGGATATTTTTGTTGTTATTCCGTCTCTCACTGTTATAATAAACCAACCATTAAAATTATAGACCGATCGTTTCTTTGTCGGTGGGCAAACGTACAAAATCAGCAGGGGGGTCAAATACTTTTTCCTCCTCACTGTAATACACAGTACACAGAGCAAACAAAATATACATGTTGGGGTTTAACGTACAAAATCAGCAGGGGGTCAAATACTTTTTTCTCCTCACTGTAATACGCAGTACACAGAGCAAACAAAATATACATGTTGGGGTTTGCTGTATAAATGACAATGGTCCGAAAAATGTCCGATGTGTCCGCCATAATGTCTGAAAAAAAAAAAAAAATCTTATTTTGTAAACGCTATAACTTTTGCAAACCAATCAATAATCGCTAATTGTGATTTTCTTTACCAAAAACATGTAGAAGAATACGTATCGGCCTAAAATGTTTTTTTATATATTTTTTGGGAGATATTTATTATAGCAAAAAGCAAAAAATATGCAGTTTTCAAAATTGTCGCTCTTTTTTTCTTTAGCGCAAAAAATAAAAACCGCAGGGGCGATCAAATGCCAATTGCTTCCTGTAATCGCTGTCTATGGATTGCACTGGACAGTGAAATGGGATATCAGATTCACCGTCTAATGGAATGTGTGAATGAGGGATCCCTCTTGTATTTATTGCCAGACAATATATGAAGGGGATTATTTTTCAGGTAGTGTGTGACCTCTGTCGGATGCCCCCCAGGCAGATGGGTTTCTCCCCACAATACAAGGGAGCGGGTGGGTCACTTCCCCCCCCCCCCTGGTATGTGTAATCCCATCCCAGGCACCATAGTAGATATGGATCAGGCCACAAACATTATGGTTCTGGGGTCTCTTTATGCAGCGGCAGACAAAGGCCTTCTGTCATGTAGAGAGCGTTCTCCCCACAATGAGCGCGGCATGGGAATGGCGGCCGATGAAGCTGATTACATCTCTCCTTACAGTTACGGTCGGAAAGGGGATCTGACACTGTAAAGAAATACAGCTTTGTGTGCTGGAATGCTTTCCATACAAGATGTACATGAATGCGTCATATTACATAAAAGGATGTTATAGAGGAGATTTTTTAGTATTAAAACATGTATAATCATTTTTGTTTAGTAACTTTTTTTCATTGACATTCTTATTGATCCAATGGCAGCTGTCTGTCAGACCAGTGAGATTGTCGTCTTTGCTTGAAGTCCAACTCTGAACTCCGTCATCCACTCCCAGTACACCCCGCTTCTCCACTTACCAGAGTTTTATGTCAGGTACAGTGGCGGCTGGTGCTCAAAATTTTTGGGGGGGGGGGGGCGCAAACAAACAGCCTCACTGTGCCCCAAACGCTGCCACTTTGCCCATTAAACGCTGCCACTGTGCCCATTAAACGCTGCCACTGTGCCATCAAACGCTGCCACTGTGCCCATTAAACGCTGCCACTGTGCCCATTAAACGCTGCCACTGTGCCCCAAATGCTGCCACTGTGCCCATTAAACGCTGCCACTGTGCCCATTAATTGCTTCCACTGTGCCCATCTAATGCTGCCACTGTGCCCATCTAATGCTGCCACTGTGCCCCTAATGCTGCCACTGTGCCCCAAGTGCTGCCACTGTGCCCCTCTAACGCTGCCACTGTGCCCCAAGTGCTGCCATTGTGCCTCAAATGCTGCCACTGTGCCCATTAAATGCTTCCACTATGCTCCAAACACTGCCACTGTGCCCCAAGTGCTGCCACTGTGCCCAAGTGCTGCCACTGTGCCCAAAGTGCTGCCACTGTGCCCATCTAACGCTGCCACTGTGCCCCAGGTGCTGCCATTGTGCCTCAAATGCTGCCACTGTGCCCATTAAATGCTTCCACTGTGCTCCAAACACCGCCACTGTGCCCCAAGTGCTGCCACTGTGCCCATCTAACGCTGCCACCGTGCCCCAAGTGCTGTAACTGTGCCCAATAAATGCTGCATCATATAAAATCGCATGGTGTGGCTAAATGATAATCAATCCAATAAAATAGTGATGAGATATATAAAGAACGTGATAAAAATCTTAGAGCGCATAGATAGTGCATCCAAAGAGCTGTGTAAAAGGTGGTGATCCAAACGGCTAAAAGCAATATATCATAAAAGTGATATAAAAGATGAGGTAATATATGGTGCAAATAAGCAAGGGAGACTAGAAGAGTCTCATAACAAAAGAACCAAATGGTAGCGAATACGTGTGAGCTAAATCAAAAAAAAACGAAACTGAAGTGAAAGAAAAAGTGAGTAGCGATTAATAAATCGCAGAATATGAAAGTCCAAATGAAAAGTCCATATGTGACATATATGCAGGGTGATAGTAAAATCTTCTATCCGACAGGTGGCAGGCTATCAGTGCTGGGGTTTCCAATAGTGATCGTGGAAGATATATAGATCCTGTGCAGTATTCTGTATATTTCTCTCGTAGAATCCTAAAGGAAGTGCGGGTGGCCCCTTACCTTACAGCTGTAAGGTTACAGCAATGTGGTCTGGGTCTTTATGGTCAAGGGAGACCGTCCTCTCTGGGATGTCTTTCTGGTTCTCTCAGTGGTAAATCCCTTTCAGTTTTCCTCCTTAATCCAGGCAGGGGCAGGTGGGGGGGGGTTGTTTGGGGGGCGTTTTCACCTCAATGTGCATATAAGATAAATATCCTCATAGTGTAGTATGTAAGGTTTAAAGCGTATTTTATTACAGTAAAAACAGGTATACAGTGGAAGAATTGGGTACTCACATTAAGCAAGTGAAAAGCAGGCAGGATATAAACGAGCCTCGAGCTCGTCGGCGTCACTTCCGGTAAGGTAAGGTCACGTGACCTTACCTTACCGGAAGTGACGCCGACGAGCTCGAGGCTCGTTTATATCCTGCCTGCTTTTCACTTGCTTAATGTGAGTACCCAATTCTTCCACTGTATACCTGTTTTTACTGTAATAAAATACGCTTTAAACCTTACATACTACACTATGAGGATATTTATCTTATATGCACATTGAGGTGAAAACGCCCCCCAAACAACCCCCCCCCACCTGCCCCTGCCTGGATTAAGGAGGAAAACTGAAAGGGATTTACCACTGAGAGAACCAGAAAGACATCCCAGAGAGGACGGTCTCCCTTGACCATAAAGACCCAGACCACATTGCTGTAACCTTACAGCTGTAAGGTAAGGGGCCACCCGCACTTCCTTTAGGATTCTACGAGAGAAATATACAGAATACTGCACAGGATCTATATATCTTCCACGATCACTATTGGAAACCCCAGCACTGATAGCCTGCCACCTGTCGGATAGAAGATTTTACTATCACCCTGCATATATGTCACATATGGACTTTTCATTTGGACTTTCATATTCTGCGATTTATTAATCGCTACTCACTTTTTCTTTCACTTCAGTTTCGTTTTTTTTGATTTAGCTCACACGTATTCGCTACCATTTGGTTCTTTTGTTATGAGACTCTTCTAGTCTCCCTTGCTTATTTGCACCATATATTACCTCATCTTTTATATCACTTTTATGATATATTGCTTTTAGCCGTTTGGATCACCACCTTTTACACAGCTCTTTGGATGCACTATCTATGCGCTCTAAGATTTTTATCACGTTCTTTATATATCTCATCACTATTTTATTGGATTGATTATCATTTAGCCACACCATGCGATTTTATATGATGCAGCTTTTATTCGGATTGCCCATTAAATGCTGCCAATGTGCCCTCTGCCCGCCATCTACCGGCACTTACCTTGTCTCGGCGTGCAGCTAGTGACAGCGTCAGGCGGCGAGCAGTGTCTCCTCATCGACCCGATATCTTCTCCCACGCTCCTCCTGTCTTCTGCAATGATTGGACGCCTCGGCGTCCAATCACAGCGCCTGTGACTTCAGCCAATCAGGTGACAGGTAACACAGACCCGGCAACCTGATTGGCTGAGAGGCGGGTCTGTGTTAGGGAAGCGATGTATTCGCTTCTCTAACACAATACTGTGTAAACAGCGAACGCACAGCATTGCGCCCGCTGTTTACACTTATGGAAGCCTATTAGAGCCCACCGCTCTAATCAGGTCGCCTATTACAGCTTACAGCTCTAATAGGGCGCTTCCAAAACCCCCCCCCCCCACTGTAATTCAGATGCCCGGCGCCCGACAAGGAGCCGGACACCTGAATAGGGGGCGGCAGCGGTGACAATAGATAGATTCATGCAATGCATGAATCTATCTATTGGTGATTGAGCGGTGCAGGAGAGAGGGGGCGGCGCTCCTGCGCCCTCTATGCACGCACCGCCACTGATCAGGTATAGGAGGCACAGCGTCACAGAATAGATGAAGCAGATGCACGGGGATCCTTGCACTACACATCCTCAGGTGCAGCTTCCTCTCCAGCAAGGAGAACACATAACGGCACAGTAGTGACATCACCAAATCTCACTCCAGATCTGATGAGAATAGCAGTGCCTTAGATGATCTCATCCTGCAGATGTACAGCTGTGAGGTTGTAGGTACAGAAGTGCCCAGACACCCTCATATATACCAGGAAGTACACTGCTATTTTTTTTTCGACAAGTTCAAGACAAAATAAGAGTTTTCAGATTACTGCTTAGGCATATCAACATTTCTCAATGTTCCTATTACATAGCAAGTCCCTTAGTTACTTAGATCCACTTTACTTTTGATTGACGTGTAACTACAGTATATTCAGGGTGCAGTACCCCTGCCCATCAATTACCATCCCTTACACTTCCCAATAGTCTAAAGTGAGCTTAAAGTGGTTGTAAACCCTTAAAAATAATCCCCCCCCCCCCCCAAAAAAAAAAAAAAAAACATGCAAGACAAAGGCATAATGAGCTTGTATGCATAGCAATAAGTGAACCTATTCGTGAAACATAAAGGGGATTCCGTGACGACCTCCACCAATGAAGATGCTAGCAGCTCACCTCAATGAATGGACCCCCTGATTTAACAGGTCACAAAAGCTTTTCCCTCACAAGGGTAATGAAAGCTGGATCAGTAGATGTGATGGCCGCTGGGAGGAAGCAATCACTGATCTGAGTAGGACACTCGCTCTGAGCTTTGCACAAGAACTCCGATTCACCTCTGAGCTCTCCTCTCAGCCGGGCGGACGGTCACTTGTGATACCTGGAATTCTTCTTCAAAGTCGCTGAGATAGAGAACTGAAATTTAAATGATTCACAGGACAAAGCAAGACTGGTATAGTGTGCTCAGTGTCCCTGAAATATGTGTACTGTTTATTTTTGTATGGAGGCACGATAACACATGTGGCTTCAGTTTATTATGTAAATGTACTTTGTCTTGTATATTTGATCTAAATTATATTTATACATAAGTTGCTGAGAGATGAAGCCGCTTCCTTATGTCTGGGAAAACAAGTTATGCCTCGTACACATGACCGGACTTTCCGGCAGACTAGATCTGACGGGATTAGTCCGTCGGACAATCCAAACGGGTGTAGGCTCACCCGCTCGTTTTTCGAAAAAAAAAAAAATAATCAGACGGACCTAGAAATAGAACATGTTTTAAATCTATCCAACGGACTCAATTCCAACGGACTAAAATCGGGAAAACCGTTCGTCTGTGTGCTGGTCCGACGGACCAAATACGACGCAAGGGAAGCTATTGGCTACTGGCTATTGAACTTCCTTTTTTAGTCCCGTTTACGTCATCACGTTCAAAACAGACTTTCAAAACGGACTAAGCCCACAGTACACACAGTCGGAAATTCCGACGGAAAAATGTCCGATCGGACCATGTTGTCGGAAAATCCGCCCGTGTGTGGGCTCCATCTGACTTTTTCCGTCGGATCCTGCTCTCAAATTTTCCGACAACAAAATCCGATCGGTCTTTTTCCGATCGTGTGTAGAGAATTCCGACGGACAAAGTGCCACGCATGCTCAGATCAAATTACGAGACCAAAGCTATTGGCTACTAGCGTCTACGTAGTTTCGTCGTACGCAACAAACGTCACCACGTTCAGAATGATCGGATTTTCCGACAACTTTGTCCGACCGCGTGTATGCAACACCAGTGTCGGAAAAAATCCGGCGGATGTTGTGGTCGGAATTTCCGTTCGTGTGCGGCCAAGTCCGTTCGCTTGGAAAGTCCGTCGGGAAGACCGTCGGACCTAGTTTGCCGGAAAGTCCGGTCGTGTGTACGCGGCATAACACATAGACAGAAAGAGAACCTCCATCAGGTCTAAATAGGAATGGGCTAGTGCTACAAAGTGACTTCAAAAATTACCACAATATGACATTCAGACAAGAAATCGATGGTCTGTTCTGACAATTTAGGGTTGGATGGGCTGGAAGGTTATGATTAATTGTGCTACATGTGATTCCAGAACTAGGCAGAAGTCCAGGGGGGCAAAGCATTGACACCTTGTGGACATGGGGCCTCTTTTGCATTATAAAAGATTTGGTTTTAGCCCAATCTGACCTGTTTTTAAAAGTGAAAGGCGAAGTCTCCACCTTAAAGAAAAATGGTGAAATGTAGACAGGTTGAGTTGTCCGGAGAAGACATTCTTCAAGGTTGTCGGGATGGAACGAGATGGAGAAGCTGCATCTAAAGTGGGTTTACTTTCAAGGTTTACTTTCAATTTACTTGAATACACAGAGAAAAGGTAGGGACTCGGGTTAGACTGCTCTCATGCACGAAGGAGCCTCTAGAACAGCCTTTCTCAACTGTTTCAATGCAAAGGAACCCCTGAAATAACTTTCTGGTCTCAAGGAACCCCTTCTAAAAATGACTAGATCTACAACTCATGAAACATTAGTGTGATGGTCAGTGTGAAAGAATTCTCCGTATGCCGCGTACACACAACCGGACTTTTCGACCAAACTGGTCCGACGGAACGAATCCGTTGAAGAATTCGACCATGTGCGGGCTTCATCGAACCTTCAGCGGACTTTTCTGTCGAAAATTAGACGGACTTCAGATTTAGAACATGTTTCAAATCCGTTCATGTTTATGCTAGTCAGACGGACGAAAACCGACGCTATTGGCTACTGGCTATGAACTTCCTTATTCTAGTCCGGTCGTACGTCATCACGGTCGAATCCGTCTGACGTTGGTGTGATTGTGTGTAGACAAGTCCGATTCTACGGAAGTCCGTGGTAACTGCGTCGAAAGGTCCGACGGAATTCAGTCCGTCGAAAAAGTCCGGTCGTGTGTACACGGCATTACACTTGTGGTCATTGAGAAGAATTTTCCTTCCCACATATAGCTAAAAAAGATCAATGGTGTCAGTGGGAACTTCTCTGGGAGGCAGACATTGCTCATTGCTTAAGAAACCCCCAGCAACCTGTGGAGCAGTGGCGGTGCGTGCATAGAGGGCGCAGGAGCGCCGCCCCCCCTCTCCTGCACCGCTCTATCACCAATAGATAGATTCATGCATTGCATGAATCTATCTATTGTCACCGCTGCCGCCCCCTATTCAGGTGTCCGGCCCCTGATCGGGCGCCGGGCATCTGAATTACAGTGGGGGGGGTGTTGCTGGAAGCGCCCCTATTAGAGCTGTAAGCTCTAATAGGGGACCCTATTAGAGCGGTGTGCTCTAATAGGCTTCCCTAAGTGTAAACAGCGGGCGCACGGCTGTGCGTTCGCTGATTACACAGTATTGTGTTAGGGAAGCGAATACATCGCTTCCCTAACACAGACCCGCCTCTCAGCCAATCAGGTTGCCAGGTCTGTTACCTGTCACCTGATTGGCTGAAGTCACAGGCGCTGTGATTGGACGCTAGGCGTCCAATCACCTAGCGTCCAATCACAGCAGAAGAAGACAGGAGGAGCGCGGGAGAAGACATCCGACGGAGACACCGCTCGTCGCCTGACGCCGTCACCAGCTGCACACCGGGACAAGGTAAGTGCAGAGGGCAGGCAGGGGGCACAGTGGCAGCACTTTAGGGGCACAGTGGCAGCACTTTAGGGGCACAGTGGCAGCACTTTAGGGGCACAGTGGCAGCACTTTAGGGGCACAGTGGCAGCACTTAAGGGGCACAGTGGCAGAACTTGGGGCACAATGGCAGCACTTAAGGGGCACAATGGCAGAACTTGGGGCACAATGGCAGCACTTAAGGGGCACAATGGCAGAACTTGGGGCACAATGGCAGCACTTAAGGGGCACAATGGCAGCACTTAAGGGGCACAATGGCAGAACTTGGGGCACAATGGCAGCACTTAAGGGGCACAATGGCAGAACTTGGGGCACAATGGCAGCACTTGGGGCACAGTGGCAGAACTTGGGGCACAGTGGCAGAACTTGGGGCACAATGGCAGAACTTGGGGCACAGTGGCAGAACTTGGGGCACAGTGGCAGCACTTGGGGCACAGTGGCAGCACTTGGGGCACAGTGGCAGCGTTTGATGGGCACAGTGGCAGCGTTTGATGGGCACAGTGGCAGCGTTTGATGGGCACAGTGGCAGCGTTTAATGGGCACAGTAGCAGCGTTTGATGGCACAGTGAGGCTGTTTGTTTGCGCCCCCCCAAAAATTTTGAGCACCAGCCGCCACTGCTGTGGAGGAACCCTGTGCTAGAAGTTGCTTCAGACAAAAAACAAGGGATTTGGAAGTGGAGGAGCTCCTCACCAGTGGCTGAGATTTCAAATACAGTAGTTTTATGTAATTTTTGTGAAAATGAAACAAGCAAGCCAACAGTTTGCTTATATTGGGTCTTGATATACAAGTAAAAATTGCACTGTAGAGATTCCAGATTCAAAAGGGGTTAAAAGGTTCAACAAATACAGTACAAGTATCTTTAACCACTTCAGCCCCGGACCAATTTGCCGCCAAAGGACCAGGCCCCTTTTTGCGTTTCGGCACTTCGTCGCTTTAACTGACAATTGCGCGGTCGTGCGACGTGGCTCCCAAACAAAATTGGTGTCCTTTTTTTCCCACAAATAGAGCTTTCTTTTGGTGGTATTTGATCGCCCCTGCGGTTTAAATTTTTTGCGCTATAAACAAAAATAGAGCGACAATTTTGAAAAAAAATGCAATATTTTTTACTTTTGGCTATAATAAATATCCCCAAAAAATATATAAAAAAACATTTTTTTTCCTCAGTTTAGACCGATACGTATTCTTCTACATATTTTTGGTAAAAAAAAATCGCAATTAGCGATTATTGATTTGTTTGCGCAAAAGTTATAGCGTTTACAAAATAGGGGACAGTTTTATAACATTTTTATTAATATTCTTTTTTTTTTACTAATAATGGCGACGATCAGCGATTTTTATTGTGACTGCGACATTATGGCGGACACATCGGACATTTTTGACACATTTTTGGGACCATTGTCATTTATATAGAAATCAGTGCTATTTAAATGCACTAATTCCTATGTAAATGACACTGGCAGTGAAGGAGTTAACCACTAGGGGGCGGGGAGGGGCTAAGTGTGACGTGTTGTGTTTTTTTTTTTTACAGTAGGGGGGCGTGGCTGTACGTCTGACGTCATTGATCGGCTTTCCCGATGACAGGGAACAGCCGATCAGTGACAGGCAGTGTAGGAAGCGCGGGGAGAGGTTTGTTTACACAGACCTCTCCCCGTTCTTCAGCTCTGTGACCCGATCGCGGGACACCAGCGCCAATTGGGTCCGCTGGTCCCGCGGCCGTGGTCACGGAGCTCCCGACCGGGTCACAAGCGCGCCGCCGGCGGCGCACGTGTGACACCACGGCTAGGCAATTAAAGAGGACGTACCTGTACGTGCTTTTGCCTAGCCGTGCCATTCTGCCAACGTATATGTGCAGAAGGCGGTCGGGGAAGCAGGCCACAGCATCTGGTTCAAATTTCTTCCTGTGCTTTTTTAGTGTCAGACACGATTGGCTTGAGTTAGTTGTTGAAGCCTGCTTTACAGATACTCGTATTCTGTTTCTGGACCTATTAGTGTAGAATTAGACCACTAATTTGGACTTACCTCCTGGGTTTGACTTCTCCAGGTCCGCACTCTGCCACCGCCATCTTCTCAGGCACATCTTCCAAGGATGATATTTTCCATTCTTGACCACTGGGTGGCCATTGATAATACTATATATATATATATATATATATATATATATATATATATACACACACACACACACACACACACACACACACACACAGTATATATATATAACAACATGCACACTGGATTTTTTAAAAGTGTGATATAGGTATGTACTGTATCTAGCAACGACAATTTACATAACGCTTTACATATTCACATCACGTACATTCACATCAGTCTCTTCCCTCAAGGACAGCGGTTCTCAACTCCTGTCCCCAGGAGGACCCACTAACGGGCCAGATTTTAAGTATTACCTTAGGGAGATGCAGACTAGAACACTGCAATCACTGAGCAGCAAATGATATCACCTGTGACGTATTTTAGTTATCATGTAAACCTGGTCTGTTAGTGGGTCCTGAGGACAGGAGTTGAGAACCACTGTTCAAGGAGCTTGCAGTCTAAGGTCCCTATCTCACATGCACACTTATGCCGCGTACACACGTACGGACTTTTCCCGGCGGACCTAAGTCCAGCGGACAATCCGCTGGACTTTCCAGCTGGGTACGCTGGACTAAAAAGCGAACGGACTTGACCACACACGATCACGCAAAAAGTCCGACGGTTCACGCGATGACGTACAGCACGTACGACGGGACTAGAAAACGAAAAATACTAGAAAAATACTTGCTACTGAGCATGCGTCCTTTTTGGTACGCCGGACCATACTACACACGACCGGATTATCCGCTGGACTGCCAAGTCCAGCGGATAATTTGAAAACAAAACCTGAAACTTTAGTCCGCCGTACCTTGGCCAAAAAAAGTCCGCCGGCGCCCACACACGAGGGGATTATCCGCTGGACTTCGGTCCAGCGGATAATCCCGCGGGATAGTCCCTTCGTGTGTACGCGGCAATACAGATACTAGGTGTCAGAAACCAGGCCGAGACAGAAGTACAGTTAAATCACACTTGTTTAATAATAAAAGTAAATAGAAAAAACATAGTCAAAACATAGCCAAAGTTCAGTAACCGGAAAGTCAGCCAAGCCAGAAGTCAGGGATCAATGTAGTGGAACAGCAAGCAGGATCAGGAGCCAGAAGGGATGTCAGCACAGCAAGTCTTGAACAGGATCGCAGGCGATAGTTTCTTTGATGTTAACCAAGGCGAAGGCAGACCTCCTTTGGACTGGATGGCTTAAGTAAGCAGGACTGACGAGCAGGATCATCAACAGCTGAATAACTGTGGAGAGATAGGAGCTGGCAATTAGCCGAGAGCTGAGCGGCCAGCTCAGTGAAGGAAGGGCTGAGCCCAGCCCTGACACTAGGGCTAAATTAGACAGGAGCCAATTCACCCACCAGCATGACTTTGGTGTGTTGGAGGAGACCGGAGTTCCCAGAAGAAGCCCACGCAGGCACAGGAGTTCCATTTTCCCAGCTTTATTTTTGTCACCACAGACAGGAGTAAAAAGGGGAAGAACGTCTTTGATGGAAGACACTCGTTCTTCCAAAAAACTCTACCTCCTTGCAATTTTTTTTAAGATTTAGTTTTGTTGGACCCTTTTGAGTCTGGTATCACTCCAGTCCGGTGTACACCAGTATATTAGGCCCTGATGAAGGACTCAAAACCCATTGGCTTGATTCTTTTTCATATACTATGATGACACAAAATTATTCAGGCTCTCAACTATTGGTGTGCTGCTCATTATTTTGTAAACTTGTTGAAATTGCAAAGACAGGATCACCATGTAGTCTATGGTCACAATTTTTTCCCTTTACTTTATCCTAACTTTCTAAATGTACTTCTATAATTTGGGTGAAATTTGATGAAGTCCTCGGAGATCAGAAACAATTATTTAGCTGATCTTAAAAAAGAGACTGCAAATAAATACTAGAGTATAAATAGTGCGCAATATCAACCTTTAGATCAGCAGGTGAGGTTAAAAGACAAATGTCGTGGTATAGTAAAATATATAAGTGCCTGCGTGACAATCCCAGGTGCACAAAAATATATATAAACCTCAAGTTACAATGAGGTTGTAACCAATTTAATAAATACATAAATACACAATGTGTTAAAAGTAGATACAATGTGTTTTAAATAAATAAAGTGCTTCAAAATGTGAATAAAAACAAGTATGTGTTATAATGTATCAAAGAAAGGAAATATCCAGTTTATGCCAATGATGCATATGGGGATATATAAATTCCAAAAGCCAATACAGGCTAGACCTGATGGATTAGCCAATTAATTGATGAATTAATGGGTAAACGGCCGCCAATTAAATATTATATTAATCCCATAGATGATAACAGTCCTTTAGATAATTAATGAAATAACTCTTCACATCCACTAATGATATCCGGGACACAATTAGAAATGCTAGAACTGAAAAAAAAAAATAGAAAAAAAGAAACTTCCCTTTATGCTGGGAATGTGGGGCTTTTTTCCTTTTGGTTCCTCCTGATATCTTGCTCCGGTATGATATAAAAGAGAAAAAGACACAAACAAAAAAAAATTGCGCAGCGCTCTATTCAACCATCAAACAAAGAAGATCTTTTAGGGGGTTGCCTACAGCTATACAACTCACATGTACCCAGTAGGTGTTTGCGGGCTCAAATCCCACTAATGGTCAGGCTCAGATAGGGGGCTGTCAGCCCTTTCCTCCTCACTGTGCTGTGCTGTGCTTAGCACCGTCACTTGGGCTCCTCCTCCCTCTAAAAAAGAGACGCTGCTGTTCTTGAGGCCCCCTTGAGAGATCCACGCCGACATTTCATACCGAGGACTGACATTCCTTCAGCTTCATTTCCATGTTGGATTTTTCGAGTTGGCTGCTGAGACCTACCTTGGGGATCCTTGTGAGGAACTTCTCGAGCCTAGAGGATTTCTCATTTATTTGGTCACCTTTTCTATTTCTGGATATGTGTCTTTCTACACGTTCAGCTCCATCTTAACAATTCTTTTTTTATAAACATTTGATCTCATGAATATAATACTGAGTATCTCCAATTATCATCTCCTCCATGTTCCTGAAGAAGGGATTCACCCCGAAATTCCCGAAAGGCTTTGGGCTGTAGGAGAAGTGTTTCTCTCACACTACCGTATATACTCGAGTATAAGCCGAGTTTTTCAGCAAATTTTTTTGTGCTGAAAATGCCCCCCCTCGGCTTATACTCGCGTCAAGCATTTTTCTGCTGCTTAAATTTTTCCGAACTGAATTTGGGGCCCCGTATCTCGGGGACCACTTGGTGCTAGGAACCCCAAATTTGGTGTGCAAACCCAGTGGAACTAGCACTACAACATATCCAAAGCTAGGGGTTCCTAGCACCGAGATACGGGGGACCCAAAGTCGGTTCAGAAAATGTCATTCTCTGCTGCAGAAGAGTACTTGACATTTTCCGAACCAATTTTGGGCCCCCGTATCTCTGGGCCACTTAGTGCTAGGAACCCCAGCTTTGGATATGTTGTAGTGATAGTTCCACTGGGTTTGGTTCCTAGCACTAAGTGGCCCCGGGATACAGGGCCCCAAAGTCGGTCAACTGTGTCCATCTGCAGCAATGTCATTTCGGGACCCTTTCGGTCCAGAAACCCCACATTTTGGCTGCAGCTAGGGGGCATCTAAGAACCCTTAACTACCGAGTTTGAAGTTCAGGGGACCCTATGGCTGCAAATGGGCACAGTGAGGCTGCAAATGGGCACAGTGAGGCTACAAATGGACATTGTTGACCATCTTTTCCACTTACAGTAGCTGCGCATTCCTCACCCTAGGCTTATACTTGAGTCAATACGTTTTCCCATTTTTTGTGGTAAAATTAGCTGCCTCGGCTTATATTCGGGTCGGCTTATACTCGAGTAAATACGGTATATGTATACCATGTACTGTTTTATGTATGGTTTTGTTTCACACCACTACACTTTTTAACTTATAAACCAATATGTTTCAAAATACAGTGTTTTCAAAGGTTCGCCCTTAAAGCGGAGCTCCACCCGCACCAAAAATATTAAAAGTCAGCAGCTACAAATACTGCAACTGCTGACTTTTAATAAATGGACACTTACCTGTTCCAGGTTCCAGCGATGTTGGCAGAATGTGACGAGCGAGCGCTCGTCTCTCGGCTGCCCCGCCGCCATCCTCTGTCAGGGAATCAGGAAGTGAAGACGCAACGTCTTCACTGCCCGGTTCCCTACTGCGCATGCGCGAGTCGCGCTGCGCTTCTCTATTGGTCCCCGTTGTGTCCTGGGAACTGTGTTTCCCAAGACACAATGGGGCATCCTCGAATATGGGCGGGACAGCTCCGGATATCTCGTCCCGGAAGTGGGTGCAGATACCTGTATTATACAGGTATCCGCACCCCCCTCCCCCCTGAAAGGTGCCAATTGTGGCACCGGAGGGGGGGAGGAATCCGATAAGCGGAAGTTCCACTTTAGGGTGGAGCTCCGCTTTAAAGTCCCATATTACCGGGGGGGTTCTTCCTCTCTTTAACTTTACAATATATTTGGGATGTTGGCAACAAAAAATGGAGTTTGTTCATTCTCCATAGTGGTTCCTTTTCTATCATTTAAAAAAGAGACACCTCTGTTTGTGTCTGCATGGCGTTGTGTCCATTGACCGGCTGGCAGTGTTCCCCCTCCGCCTCTCCGCTCTACATCTTGCCATGCTGTATTGATGTCTGGAATGTATGTTGTATTAATCAAAGCAGAGTTCCATCTAACAAGACATTACAGGGAAACACACATTGATTTAATAGAACCATGACACACGCGTGACGGGCAGGTTGAGTTAATTCAGTTACATGCTTAATTAAAGGCATAGCCCTTTGACATGGCAATTTCCTGACGCTGTAACAATTCCATTTCACTGAAGAGAATAAACAGACCATATTCTAGTCGCAGCAGCTCTAACGGCTAAATCGTTAAACGGAAATAAATAAAAACCAAATGTGCTGTTACAGAATCGCCCCGCATCCCACGCGAGATGGATGGCCACTAATGAGCGCGGGGGAGGCCGGGAATTTGGACATGTATCATCCCAGGATTTGCTGACACATCTGCAGGCCCCTGGCTCTTCTCCGTCAATGAAGGAATGACATTAGGTCTCCAATATGTAGGATAAAGGCCCAGGAGATGGCCAGTAGTCTATATTCCCATCACCATCTCCAGAATGGCCATTCACGGTGAATAATGAAGGTCAATAGTTCACCAAGGCACCTTTACTAATTTAATTTAGAAAGACCTCCAATAGATATATCAATATCATCCTGGTAATATATCCCAGGACTCCTACAACAGTATGATAGCTCCTCTGGGGAAAGAAAGACACAGACATCGATACGCTTGTAAAAGAAAGATCATCTATTAAATGGTCTTTATTGATACGCCAAGGCTTACTGTTTCTGTAGAAGGCATCTGTCAGGCTTGAGAATCATTAAATACGAGATCGTAAACACCCGTAAGCACTTTGGCGCACTGCGTGGTGAGAAGTTCTTTTTTTATTGATTGTTCCCTACATCTTTGTGTATTTCCTTGAGCTTTTTTCACCACCTCTTCCTACCTACATCTTCCACTTACCGTATTTATCGGCGTATAACAGGCACCCCAAGTTTAGGAGGCAATTTTAAGGAAAAAACCTTTTAGGAGGGAATTTTAAGGAAAAAAAAAAACTTACATTTAAATGCCCATCAATGCAGCCTTATCAGTGTCCATCTGCAGCCTTGTCCATCAATGCAGCCTTGTCAGTGTCATTTGCAGCCTTGTCAGTTTTTTTTTTTCAGCTTTGCCTTTTAAAAATGGTCCTGCCGAGATACAGAGGCGAATGTCCTGTGTATCTCGGCGGTGCTCGGTAGTTCTCGGCCGCCTTCGGCTGTTCTCAGCAGCTTTCGCCCGCCTTCGGCCTTTCTCTGCAGCTTTTGGCCGCCTTCAGCCGTTCTCTGTAGCTTTCGGCCGACATTGACCGTTCTCGGCAGCATTCGGCTGCGGAGAGCGGACGAAAGCTGCAGAGGAAGGCCGAAGGCGGCCGAAAGCCGCTGAGAAGGGCCGAAGGTGGCTGAAAGCCGCCCAGAGGCTCACAACGGCGGAGGATCGGCGTATAACACCCACCCCTGATTTCCCCTGATTTCCCCAGGTACTTGTTTCTTGTCTGTTCATGGTCTCAGATTTTTCTGAACCCCCCCAATCATGAGTTGCCCAATCAAGGGCTACTGCCCTTTTCTTATAACGTTATTATAACAATAAATTAATAAACAATAAATTAATATGCGTTATCTGTTTTTAGCAATAAAACTTTGAATTCTTTGTAACTTAAAGTGGTGTTGCTACCAAAAAAAAATAAATTATTGGAAAAAAAATGTTTTACTCACCTCTAAATGCCTGTTGCTAGGGGGTCCCCCGTAGTCTGCCACCTTCAGTGCCCGGGCACTGACATCACTTCTCCTGGGCGCCACACAGTCATCTGGGACCTGTCACGTGTCCCAGATGGCTGAGCGTCGTATCACGGCGCACGGCACCGCTCGCGCATGCGTGCCCACAGAAAGAGTGCCGGCGCCGCGAGCGGAGCGGGGAACGATGGGGGGGGCTTTGTTCCCCCACATCGCTGGACCCTGGGACAGGTAAGTGTCCGATTATTAAAAGTCAGCAGCTGCAGTATTTGTAGCTGCTGACTTTTAAAAACAATTTTTTTAGGGGGCACATCACTTTAAAGTCTTCTGACTACT
Source organism: Lithobates sylvaticus (assembly GCA_028564925.1). Lineage (NCBI taxonomy): Eukaryota > Metazoa > Chordata > Amphibia > Anura > Ranidae > Lithobates > Lithobates sylvaticus. Next base: position 272,834,593 of record CM053032.1, read on the forward strand.
CATTAAGCTGCTCCTCATTCACCTACACACTCCACTATACTGCTCCAGACCCATGCCGTTCACCATTCATGGACAGCCAGGGTGCTGGCTAAAACCCGTCTTCGCTCACCACTGAAGAATACAGATGGAAGCCACACTCCAGTAAAATCTTGTCCAAGTACTTTATTCAGCCGTCAATGATACGGCTACATCTAAGATGTCTCCACGCCCTTGTGGTGAAGCACATTTTGGAGAGGTGGTTTTCCTGTGTGGAGACATCTAATGCCGCGTACACGCGACCGGACTTTCCGGCAGACTAGGTCCGACGGTTTTTCCAACGGACTTTCGGCGGAATTCCAACGGACTTTCCGAACAAACGGACTTGGACACACACAATCACACCAAAGTCCGACGGATTCGAACGACCGGACTAGAATAAGAAAGTTCATAGCCAGTAGCCAATAGCTGCCCTAGCGTCGGTTTTCGTCCGTCGGACTAGCATACAGACGAACGGATTTCTCAATGGGAACTGGTTTTAAACATGTTCTATTTCTAAAGTCTGTCTGATTTTTCGACGGCAAAGGTCCGATAAAGCCCAAACACGATCGAACTGTGCGGCGGATTCGTTCCGTCAAAGTCCGGTCGTGTGTACACGGCATAAGATGTACCTGTGTCGTTAATAGCTGAATAAAGTGCTTGGACAAGCTTTTACTGGAGATTGGCTTTTTTTAGCTGTACACACCAGGAAACGTGTTAACTCAAACTTTCATTACACAAGTCCGTTTTACGTCACACAACTTTTCTTCGATGTTTCTGATCTATCCGTTGGTACTGTACTTCACTTGGTATCTGCTACAACTTGCCACCAGTGCCATCATCCTGTCCAGCCTGTTGTGATCCTTGGCCACTTTATTTCCCTTCCTCTTTTTCTTATTCTCTATCAGCTTTCCAACCAATGAGTGCTGATGGAGAGATATTTACTAAGACAAAGTGCAGTGTGAACATCTAGTTACCCACATCAGCCAGTCGCCGGTCTTCCAAAGGCATTCTGCGGTCACTCTATTGGCCCACCAGTGAAGCACTTCGAAGTATTGTATATCATAAAACAATTGTTGGGTTAGTTATGGCTTTATGTCCCTGATGACCCAAGTCTGTGCACTGCTCTATAGCTGGCAAATTGGTTTTATTCCCAGACTGGATTGGTCAGCCTGGCAGGCTTCCATAGCCCAGAAGGGGAGATTGTGGGACACGTTTTTGTTTTTTACTCTTGGGATGGGCGCAGCAATGTGAACGTCGTAATTAGAGTTTTTCTAATGACTTCTCCAAGAAAAACAGACATGGAGTTCAACAGTGTCAAAGCAGTAAAAGTTCTTTGAGCGTTTGCAGGTCTACGCGAAATCAAATTAGTTAAGTATTTTACAATGTCAAGACCGTATGGCTGCATCTTGGACATTGCGACTGAAAATACTATGAAGATTTTAGCCAAAAAAATCAATAAAGTGAACCACCAGGTAAGCATAAATCCACCTTTCAGTCCAGTTATATACCTATCACCAGTGTTGGTCATCTTACTTTAAAAAAGTAATTAGTTAAGTTACAAATTACTTCTCCCAAAAAGTAATTGCGTTAGTAACTCTGTTACTACATTGGAAAAGTAATTAGTTACGCAGCAAAGTAACTGACTTTTTTTAAAATATTCTATACGTGTAACTAAGGGGCGGGTCTAGTATTACTGTAAGCAAGGGGCGCATTTATTATTATTGTTATGAATGAATGAATGAATGAATGATTTGTATAGCGCTGCAACTGCGAACTGAATCGCCTCGAGGCGCTTGACTGCTCATGTTGGGATGCCATGTATTAGAAGAGGTGGGTCTTGAGTTTTTTCCTGAAGGCCTGATGGTTTTCTTCCATGCGGATGTTGTTTGGTAGAGCATTCCATAGCCGGGGTCCCTGTACTGCGAATCTTCGTTCTCCCTTCGATTTGTAGCGGGCTTTGGGGATGAGTTATATATCGTGTAACCAAGGGGCTGCTCTATTACTACTCTAACCAAGGAGCAGATCTGTTATAGCGTGTAAGCAAGGGGCGGGTCTACTATTATTATATCGTGTAAGGGGCGGGTCTACTATTATTATATCGTGTAAGGGGCGGGTCTATTATTATTATTATATTGTGTAAGGGGCGGGTGGCTACAGAAGAGGGCGAATGTTAAATTAATGGGCAGAGCTCGATATATAACAATAATAAATGCGCCCCTTGGTTACAGTAATACTAGACCCGCCCCTTACTTACACAATAGACGCCCTTTGCTGAGTAGCACGAGCATCAGGAGCGTGCGGGATTGCCTCGTGCAATTACATGTTAACTGCGCCTGCGCGGTGTAGAGTTCACTCAGGGCTGTTTAGGTTCGGCAATTTTCGGAAGCTCCGTAGTCCTTCGTACTGCGCAATCGCTGCGCCTGCACAGTACAGGGGGTCCTTATCCGGCGGGGGAACTTTTTCGGCAGGACACCGGAATTACACTACTGCCATCTAGTGGCGGTAGATGTAATTGGGGTAACTAAGCCAAAGTAATGGGAACTGAGTTACCATGAGGGGAAAAGTAATCAGTTAGATTACTCGTTACCCTCTAAAGTAACTGCGTTAGGTAACTCAGTTTATTTTAACTCAGTTACTTACATCACTGCCTATCACAAACGCTAAAATGTGCTTTAAGGTACAACTGCCTCAATGATGTCTTGACTTTGCCAGAATCGCCTACATGGCAGAAATCAAGCTATACATTAATATACATGGCTGGGGTTAAGGATGTCACAGCAGTTTAAATGACTGTCTTCTGTTAAAGAGGCCCCAACTCTGACTCTTAAACCCCATACACACTATTAGATTCTCTGCAGATTTTTGTCTTCAGATTTACCAAAACCATATAATATGAGGTCAAACCTTAAAGGGGTTGTAAACCCTCGTGTTTTTCCCCCTTAATGCATCCTATGCATTAAGGGGAAAAAGCACCTGGCAGTGATCGGCCCCCCAGCACCCCCCCCCCCCCCCCCCTCGTTTTACTTACCCGAGCCCTGGAATTTCCTCTAGCACGTTGAGTAGCCAGTGTTTTGGGTCTGCGGGGAGCAAGACTTGAAATACCCTGTTTATGGCGTCCACCACCCCCGTCCAGTAGGGGTGGAGTTTCGGGCACCTCCACAGAAGGTGGATCAAGTCTCCATGGTCCCTCTTGCACCTAGTACACAGTGGGGTAGGTCGCAGACCCATGACAAACAGTCTGTGGGGCACTTTTCTTATCTCTAATATGACATCTCTATTATCTCTAATAGGCCTGAACAGTGTTCAGGCCTACTGATTGGTGGGTCAAACCTGAGCACTGAATGCTGGGGAGCAAGAGGGACAGAGAACACCGACTCTGGCCTTCCCTAGAAGGTCTGGGTATTTCCAAGGACTCTGAAGGAGAAACGATGCAGGGAGAGAGCATGGCGTCAATGGGTTAAGGGGGCTTCCTAGAAGAGAACCTATCATTTTGTCCTGCATTGGCAAACACACAGGTTCACTTTAAGGCATGATGATGTCCTCAGAATCATTTCCTGTGCCAGACATGTTGTGGAGATAAAACAAGAACAGAAAGGCAAACACTTTGAGGGGAAGGAAAGCTTGCAGATACCCAAATATTATCATTTTGGTCAGGTTTATCTAACATTTGTCTGTGTATTGATGCGCATGTGACAGGAAGAGAATGTGTAAATTCCAGATGTGCCCGCTTTCTTCCCAGACTCGGTGACTCACTGCTGCGGGTTTTCCAGTGGTATTGTTTATTGCTAGAAGGGAAAATAATGGACATCGCTAAGTCCGACTGAGCAGCATGTGCACACATGTGTTTATACATCGGGGATAAGTGGAATTAATACACAGTCACAAGTTTCACATGGAGGGTTAGAGTGGACCTGTACTCTAAGAAATGTCTGGGTTGCTATCCCTGACCTCTCCTCAAAATGATATCTGCTGGGCTGCTAGACCGATTCAATGACTTTATTAGTAACTTCACGTTTGGACCAGTGCGCAAAGCATGGCGGCAAGACTGATAACAGGAAAAAAAACACTGGGAATCCATCTCCCCTTCCCTGAGGAGCCTACATTGGCTAACCGTAAAGAATCGGGTCACATTCAAGACCCTCTGCCTCACCCACAAATGCACCCATGGAAACGCTCCTCAATACCTTCTCGAGAAAATAAAACACTACACACCCAATCGCAGCCTTCGATCATCTAACCAAAACCTCCTCCTCATTCCCAAATCCCGCTACAAATCAAAAGGGAGAACGGAGATTCGCAGTCCAAGGACCACGGCTATGGAACGCTCTACCGACTTGCATCCGCATTGAAGAAAACCATCAGGCCTTCAGGAAAAAACTCAAGACCTACCTCTTCTAAGAAGCTTGACAACACCGGATGAATCCAGCGCCTTGAGGTGATTCAATTCGCATTGTAGCGCTATACAAATTATTCATTCAAAGGCAATGTGCGTGTAAGGGCAGATATCCCAATACTTTTGGTAATATAGGGTATTTCTACTCAGGGCAACCAAACCAACATTTTATTAGTATTGACCTGGCTGGGGGAATATGCCTTCTACACCCTCCAGCCCACTTCTCCCCTGGTAAGAACTGTCCTACATTTGTGTGAACCCATGAACAAACCTACAAAGTTGACCTTGGTTTCTAGGCCCAGTAATTGCACCGTAATCCTTCTTCCTCTATAGTGGATCGGCATGAATCAGCATTGTGTTCGAGTCTGGGACAGCAGTTCATACAGCAGCTGGATCCAGCAATAACATTGACCAGCAAAGGTCACCGCGGACCAGTGCAGGAATGTGGGAAACCTCCCTACAGACTCATCGCAGGGAAAATACCTCGCCTCTCGTAGAAGCATGACAAATTAGGATACGAAAAAGTAGAAAAATGCCTAAACTAAACAGGGAACAAAAATGTTTACTAAACATTGGAGATGGAAGAAAGCATAGGATTTGTAGGTTGTCTACGCCCGGGCCTTGCACCATCTTGGCTTCCTTTCCACATATTTCGGAGCTTGGAGTGTACTCACCGCTTGCCTTACAGCAGCAGAGGATACATCTTCGTTTTAGAGATTTACGTGCCGCACAAAACAAACAAAAAAGTGGCAGTAAAATGGAAATTTCTAAAATAAGAGAAGGGATGTGCTTTGAGTCTCTTGGGTGCAAGGGTCCTTCATACAGTCTGTTTTTACTTATGAATAAAGCAGAATGGAGTATCAGTATTACGTTTTAAACATTGATTCTTTTCTATAGTGATCCCTGTAGGGTGCTCTAATGCCGTGTACACACGGTCGGACGTTCCGGCAGAAAAGGTCAGACGGAATCATTTCATCCAATAATCCGATCGTGTGTGGGCTTCATCGGACTTTTTCTTAAGATTTAAATTCTGACGGACCTAGAAATAGAACATGTTTTAACCACTTCCCGACCGGCGCACACAGATATACGTCGGCAGAATGGCACGTACAGGCAGGAGGGCGTATATATAAGTCCCTCCTTAATGCCTGTCCGTGCCATCGGGAGCGCGCCGGGAGCGGCGCGCTCCCGCGCCGGTCGGGACCCCCGTGAGTCCGGTCGCGGACCCCCGTGAGTCCGGTCGCGGACTCGATCGCCGCGGGGCCACCCGCGATCGTCTCACGGGAAGGCTGAACGGGGAGATGCCGAGATAAACAGCATCTCCCCGTTCTGCCTAGCAACTAGTGACGCCGATCTCTGCTCCCTGTGATTGGAGCAGAGATCAGCATTCACTAGCTGACAGCCACGCCCCCCCCACAGTAAGAAACACACCCCTAGGCATACTTAACCCCTTCACTGCCAGTGTCATTTATACAGGAATCAATGCATTTAAATAGCATTGATTGCTGTATAAATGACAATGGTCCCAAAAATGTGTCAAAAATGTCCGATGTGTCCGCCATAATGTCGCAGTCACAATAAAAATCGCTGATCGCCGCCATTACTAATAAAAAAAAATTATTAATAAAAATGCTATAAAACTATCCCCTATCTTGTAAACGCTATAACTTCTGCGCAAACCAATCAATAATCGCTTATTGCAATTTTTTAAACCAAAAATATGTAGAAGAATCCGTATCGGCCTAAACTGAGGAAAAAAAAAAGTTTTTTTATATATTTTTGGGGGATATTTATTATAGCAAAAAATAAAAAATAATGCGTTTTTTTTTTTCAAAATTGTCGCTCTATTTTTGTTTATAGCGCAAAAAATAAAAACCGCAGGGGCGATCAAATACCACCAAAAGAAAGCTCTATTTGTGGGGAAAAAAGGACGCCAATTTTGTTTGGGAACCACGTCGCACGACCGCGCAATTGTCAGTTAAAGCGACGCAGTGCCGAATCGCAAAAAGGGGGCCTGGTCCTTTGGCTGCCAATTGGTCCGGGGCTGAAAGTGGTTAAACATACAGCTAAAATGTGGAAAACGTCAAGGAGTATGAATACTTTTTCAAGGCGCTGTATCATGGTTGGCTTCCAAAGTTATTACTGCAAGAACTGAAACTTGAGAGAACGCTCAGAAGGCTTTCATTGGTATCAATGTGCCTGGAAAAGTCATACGATTCCCGTTGAACACGGCTATGAACACACGCTGGAAGTCCGCACAATGCCTCAACCTATTATGATTACAAGGAATGACTCGCAGAGGAAACCATTGAGCGACGCGCATGTAAACATTACTTAGCAATGATTTCCGGGCGCCAGGCTGATGTGTTTTTCTTTTTGAAAATCACCGAATTCTTAACATTACACCGTTCTTATCGCCAGTCACTTTTATTTCCTCCGTCGTGTTTTTGGAATTTTTATTACTCCATAGTTGGCCTCGATCTCCTCGCGTGACGCAAAATCTGCAAAAATCTGTTATTGAAGTGCCTTCTTCTTTTGACCTTGTGTTTCTTATTCATCATATTATCTAATTGTATAAGCTGGTAAAGCAAAGATAACCTGTCATTATCTCTCGCACGGTGATGAAACGGTTCTTCGAGAATAAAGGTGACTCAGGTGCTGATTCAGAGTTCGGATTTAGATAACCGTTGACGTATTTGGGGAAATGACTGGCTGTCGGTGGATCACATTTTCCTCTTTATTTATTTTTCTGGTTGGCAGATGACTATTCGTGTTTTGGCACGCTACAAAAGGCTGTGGGATTTCCCGTATTCTAGGTGGAAATGTTAGAGAAGGCAGTTAGCGGCGGTACCAAACCGCGAACACTTTGTGAGTGATGCCTTGGCCAGCGCATGCCTCCTGCATCACCCCGTACTCACATCTGCAAAGGTTATATAACCTCTAAAATAATATGAGGATTGCTACCGGCCATTGAAGACCGAAGCTGGACAAACAGAGGCATTTTCTGTATTGCAACACAAGTGTATTCCTTCTTCAATTTAACCTCTTCAGCCCCGGACCAATTGGCAGCCAAAGGACCAGGCCCCTTTTTGCGATTCGGCACTGCGTCGCTTTAACTGACAATTGCGCGGTCGTGCGACGTGGCTCCAAAACAAAATTGGCGTCCTTTTTTTCCCACAAATAGAGCTTTCTTTTGGTGGTATTTGATCGCCCCTGCGGTTTTTATTTTTTGCGCTATAAACAAAAAAAGAGCCACAATTTTGAAAAAAATGCAATATTTTTTGCTTTTTGCTATAATAAATATCCCCAAAAAATATATAAAAAAACATTTTTTTTTTCCTCAGGTATTCTTCTACATATTTTTGGTAAAAAAAATCGCAATTAGCGATTATTGATTGGTTTGCGCAAAAGTTATAGCGTTTACAAAATAGGGGATAGTTTTATAGCATTTTTATTAATATTTTTTTTTTTTTTACTAGTAATGGTGGCGATCAGCGATTTTTATTGTGACTGCGACATTATGGCGGACACATCGGACATTTTTGACACATTTTTGGGACCATTGTCATTTATACAGCAATCAATGCTATTTAAATGCATTGATTCCTGTATAAATGACAGTTGTAGTGAAAGAGTTAACCACTAGGGGGAGGGGAGGGGTTATGGGCTGTGACGTGTTGTGTTTTTTTACATTAGGGGGCGGGGCTGACGTCTGACATCATTGATCGGCGTTCCCGATGACAGGGAACAGCCAATCAATGGCAGGCAGAGTAGGAAGCGCGGGGAGAGGTTTGTTTACACAAACCTCTCCCCGTTCTTCAGCTCCGTAACCCGATCGCGGGACACCAGCGGCGATCGGGTCCGCTGGTCCCGCGGCCGGGGTCACGGAGCTCCCGACCGGGTCGCGAGCGCGACCCACGGGCAGGCATTTAAAGGGTACGTGGTTTTGCCTGCCCGTGCCATTCTGTAGACGTATATCTACATGAGGCGGTCGGGAAGCGGTTAAATAATCACCATTTATTTACCGTATATACTCGAGTATAAGCCGAGTTTTTCAGCACATTTTTTTGTGCTGAAAATGCCCCCCCCCCCCCCCCCCCTCGGCTTATACTCGAGTGAAGTATTTTTCTGCTGCAGAAAATGACATTTTCCGAAACCGACTTTGGGGCCCCGTATCTCGGGGCCACTTGGTGCTAGGAACCCCCAAATTTGGTGTGCAAACCCAGTGGAACTAGCACTACAACATAGCTGGGGTTCCTAGCACCAAGTGGCCCCGAGATACGGGGCCCCAAAGTCGGTTCGGCAAATGTCATTATCTGCAGCAGAAAAATGCTTCACTCCAGTATAAGCCGAGGGGGGCATTTTCAGCACAAAAAAATGTGCCGAAAAACTCGGCTTATACTCGAGTATATACGGTAAATAAGTGGTGATTATTTAAATTGAAGAAGGAATACACTTCTGTTGCAATACAGAAAATGCCTCTGTTTGTCCAGCTTCAGTCTTCAACTTTGGGGCCCCGTATCTCTGGGCCACTTAGTACTAGGAACCCCAGCTAGTTCCACTGGGTTTGCACACCAAATTTGGGGTTCCTAGCACTAAGTGGCCCCGAGATACGGGGCCCCAAAGTCAGTCAACTGTGTCCATCTGCAGCAATGTCATTTCGGGACCCTTTGACCCATTTCACACTGGGGGGTTTTTCAGGCGCTTTAGCGTTAAAAAAAAGCACATGTAAAGCGCTTGAAAGAAGCCACATCTGCAATTTCAATGTGAAAACCCAATGTGAAAAGCACCAAGTGGCCCCCGAGATACGGGGCCCCAAAGTCGGTTCGGCAAATGTCATTATCTGCTGCAGAAAAGTGCTTGACATTTTCCGAACCAACTTTGGGGCCCCGTATCTCGGGGCCACTTAGTGCTAGGAACCCCAGCTAGTTCCACTGGGTTTGCACACCAATTTTGGGGTTCCTAGCACTAAGTGGCCCCGAGATACGGGGCCCCAAAGTCGGTCAACTGTGTCCATCTGCAGCAATGTCATTTCGGGACCCTTTGACCCCTTTCACACTGGGGCATTTTTCAGGCATTTTCAGGCGCTTTAGCATATAAAAAAAAAAAGGGAATGTAAAGCGATTGAAAGAAGCCTCATCTGCAATCCCAATGTGAAAACCCGAGTGCTTTAAGAGCCCTTTCACGCTGCCAGCGCCCGAAAAACGATCGTAAAGCGCCGCTTAAACTAGCGGTGCTTTACCAGCGTTTTTCGAGCGCTAGTGGGGCGCTTTTAACCCCTGCTAGTGGCCAAATAAAGGGTTAAAAGCGTACACAAATCGCCGCTGCTAAAAGCTCTTAGCAGGCGCTTTGCAGGCGTTTTGCAGGAGCTTCCCGTTGATTTCAATGGGAAGGGGCGCTTTAGCAGCGGTGTACTCACTGCTCCAAAAGCGATGCAAAGAAGCTGCTTGCAGGACTTTTTTTGACGCCCCGCCAGCGCAGCGCCCTCAGTGTGAAAACACTCGGGCTTTCACATTGGGATTGCAGTTGCAGCTTCTTTCAGGCGCTTTGCAGGCGCTTTTTTTTTTACACTAAAGCACCTGAAAAACGCCTAAAAAACGCCCCAGTGTGAAAGGGGTCTTAGGGTCCAGAAACCCCAAATTTTGGCTGCAGCTAAGGGGCGTTTGCAAATGGACACAGTGAGGCTGCAAATTGGCATAGTTGACCCTCTTTTCCACTTACAGTAGCTGCGCATTTCTCACCCTAGGCTTATACTTATGTCAATACGTTTTCCCAGTTTTTTGTGGTAAAATTGTGGTATATTCGGGTCGGCTTATACTCGAGTATATACGGTATACTGATCTTTGTGAAATATATAAAATCTATGTGCTAATGTGACTGATATAAATAAGGAGTGTAAGCTCCTCTGGTACAGAGACTGATGTGACTTGCTCAGTGATCTCTGTACAGCACAGCGGTATATGTCAGAGCTATACAAGCATAGCTCCTACCCGGGACAGATGGCACAGAATTAAGGGTTTCAGACATATTTAGTGGCTGCCTAGGAACCTCTGCAATCAGGTTTGGTAAATTACCCACCACCTGATCCTCCCTCCTCCCCTCCAGCACAGCAGTCCCACTCACCATAGTCTCAGAAGCACCACAATTACCAGCAGTCCTGTTATTAGGTAAAGTCTTCTGTTTAGTAAAAACACCATACGGCACTCCTTCTCTGCAGTTTTAGTGTCCATGTGGGATTCCTTTCCCTTGTCCTCACAGCCAGCAGGAACGTTTTTGTCTGGATTCCCAGCATCTGCCAATTGCAAGGATCCATTGACAGATGCAGTCTCTCTGTCTGTAGCAGTAATCGCAGGAATGGCATCCATACACTGATAGAGATTCTCAGCAAGCACTCCTTTACCCAGATCTTCATCTGATGAGTCAATGCCACTCAAGGGAGATTCCATTTCTGTAATGGCCTGCAGAAATCCACTATTTTCCTCAACCTCCTCTTGAGATGACCCAGACTGCTGGGGGGGGGGGGGGGGGCAGATACGAACTCAGACACGACAGATCCTGAGTCAAGCGTAGTACTGGGGCCACCATGTGGAGCCACTTACTTACCCCCCATCCATACTGTTGCCGTTGCTGTGGTATCCACCCTCCAGCTGGTACTCGCAACAGGCACTCTCATTCATCTGTTGGAATTTCTCCTCATTCTCATATTTCTCCTTGAACACACCGCTGCTTCCCTTCAGAGAGGCGACCAACTTCTCCTGCCTTTTCAATGCCTCTTGCAGAGACTTCAGCTTAGAGTCTTCCCTCTTACTGCTCCCGCTCTTACTGTGCAGAGATTTATTTTTCCTGAAATCTGCTTTCAGGACAGCAAGCTTCTGTTCCCCCTTTAGTAATGCAGCAAAGTCTATTCACCACTCTATCCTGGAAGGCTGGTAAGGACTCCCCTTGCATAGGGGCAAGCCCAGGATCCACTGCAGCATGAGCACATGGTGTAGGCCTCAATGCCTCTGGAGAGCCTCCACCTTCGTCTTCCCCAGCCCAGTTCATGATAGCTAGGGAAAAGCCTGCAGGAGAGGCCCCAGGCTTGCTGCTTCTCCCAGCTGAGATCACAGCAGAGTGAGCCAGCAGCACCTTGCAAAACAGCAACACCTGGTGGAGAGAGAACGTAAGCTCCTCTGGTACAGAGACTGATGTGATTGGTTCAGTGTTTCCTGTACAGCACTGCGGTATATATCAAGGCTATATAATTGTATAATAATAATAGTAGTGTGTGACTGTGGGGGGGGGGGGGGGGCATTGGATTGTAAGCTCCTCTGGTACAGAGACCAATGTGACTGGCTCAGTGTTCTCTGTACAGCACTGCGGTATATGTCAAAGCTATATAAATGTATAATAATAGCGTTTGACTGTGGTAGGGCATTAGAGTGTAAGCTCCTCTCATGCAATTATTATAATAACAAGGTTACAGTTTTTAGTTTCAGCTTCGAATTTGAACCAATACGCCCTGATTAATTCACTTTTGTTCCTTTGCCGCATTCTAATTTTTTGCCTGCGCAAAGACGTCATACAGATATGGTGAGTCAGGGTCTGACATGTTTGATCCTTGCACTCCCAGCGTCCACAATGAGGTGACACTGCCCACATCTGCCTCCTCTGTGTCATACTTCTACGTGGAAGAGTGTGTTCCATGTTATAGCAACAGGGAATGCCTGCCTTACAATCATTCCTAATTGTTATATCGCTAATTACCGGGCTTAGAGCCCTTAATGGCTTTGCACAGACCCGTGACTGTATTGACTTATGCAATGCTAGGCATATTTAAGTAAATTCCTGTTTGGTTAAGCACCAAAATCATTTCATTATTGTGTAGTATTTGCTGGATTACTAATACTGGATGACTGTTTGGTTATACACTATATTGGCAAAAGTATTGGGACGCCTGCCTTTACACGCACATGAACTTTAATGGCATCCCAGTCTTATGCCTCATACACACGGTCGGAAAATCCGACCACAAAATCCATCGGATTTTTTCCGACGGATTTTGTCCGACACTGGTGTTGCATACACACGGTCGGACAAAGTTGTCGGAAAATCCGATCATTCTGAACGTGGTGACGTTCGTTGCGTACGACGGGACTACGTAGAGGCTAGTAGCCAATAGCTTTGGTCTTGTAATGTGATCTGAGCATGCGTGGCACTTTGTCCGTCGGAATTCGCTACACACGATCGGAAAAAGTCCGAGAGGACTTTGTTGTCGGAAAATTTAAGAGCAGGAGATAAAACTTTGTCCGTCGAACAATCCGATGGAAAAAGTCCGATAGGACTTTGTTGTCGGAATATTTATAGAGCAGGAGATAGAACTTTGTCCGTCGGACAATCCGATGGAAACTGTCCGATGGAGCCTACACACGGTCGGAATTTCCGACAACATTGTCCGATAGGACAGAATCCATCGGAAAATCCGACCGTGTGTATGGGGCTTTAGTCCGTAGGGTTCATTATTAAATTGGCCCACCCTTTGCAGCTAGAACAGCTTCAACTCTTCTGGGAAGGCCGTCCACAGGGTTTAGGAGGGTGTCTATGGGAATGTTTGACCATTCTTCCAGAAGAGCATTTGTGAGGTCAGGCACTGATGTTGGGCGAGAAGGGCTGGCTTGCAGTCTCCGCTCTTATTCATTCCAAAGGTGTTCTATCAGGTTGAAGTCAGGACTCTGTGCATGCCAGTCAAGTTCCTCTACCCCAAACTCGCTCATCGTGTTGAGACAAGGCACAGAACGATCTCTTAATTGTATAGAATTCTATATCATGGCAAGAAGTGACCTCCTGCAGTAACAGCAGTGCATTAGAATTACAGCCCTCCGCCACTCCTGAAAGCAAAGAACAAGGAGCTATAGGCCTTGGCCGGAGCAGTCAGATCTTTATACTGTATGTGCTGGAGGAAGCCACACTGCCTCGTCAAGGCCCCTCTGTGTAGTGGGGTCCTTTACTCTAATACAGGGGTCCCCAACTTTGTTAATCAAAGGGCACCGCATGGATCAATGTAGTGGAACAGCAAGCATGATCTGGAGCCAGAAGGGATGTCAGCGAAGCAAGTCTTGAACAGGATCGCAGGAGATCGTTTCTGTGATGTGACCAAGGTGAAGGCAGAGATCCTCTGGACTGGACGGCTTAAGTAGAGACAGGACTGACGAGCAGGATATCATCAACAGGTGAGTAACTGTGGAGAGATAGGAGCTGTCAATTAGCCGACAGCTAAGCAGCCAGCTCAGAGAAGGCCTGACACCGAGACACCGTCTGGAGCTTGTGTGCTCATCCCCGTCACGCGGGAAAGACCAGGTTCCGGTAGGTGAAAGGGGGGCTCTGGGGCGCAGCTGCAGCACAGGAGGTTTTTAACCTTAATGCATTGAATGCTTTAAGGTGAAAAAACTTGAGGGTTTACAACCCCTTTAACCCCCTGCACAAGCCCAGTGCTGCAAGAAATATCCATGACTATGGTTTCAATGCAGGTGGCTGTGTAACATACCATTGAAGTAGCCGAGCACCCATCACTTCCTATCATGTTCCCATCATTCAAGCAGCAGCTGCACAACAGGAGAGGAGGGCCATTATTTTTTTTAAAACAGAACTCCATTAAAACACCCCACCCCCCCCCCCCCCCATGCAGTGGGACTGTTGCGGCACTACATGAGTTAACTGCTCGTTTTATCTAGGGGCGCACTGTTATGCCCCATACACACGGTCGGATTTTCCGACGGAAAATGTCCTATCGGACAATGTTGTCGGAAATTCCGACCGTGTGTGGCTCCATCGGACTTTTTCCGTCGGATTTTCCGACGGACAAAGTTTTATCTCCTGCTCTCGAATTTTCCGACAACAAAGTCCTATCGGACTTTTTCCGATCGTGTGTAGCGAATTCCGATGGACAAAGTGCCACGCATGCTCAGATCACATTACAAGACCAAAGCTATTGGCTACTAGCCTCTACGTAGTCCCGTCATACGCAACGAACGTCACCACGTTCAGGATGATCGGATTTTCCGACAACTTTGTCCGACCGTGTGTATGCAACGTGTCGGACAAAATCCGTCGGAAAAATTTTTTCGACAGATTTTGTGGTCGGAATTTCCGACCGTGTGTACGGGGCATTAGTCTGTACTTACCCGATCCTTCGATCCTCCAGAAAACAGCGCCCCCCCCCCACGTCCAATGGTGGACTGCTCCTGCCATCCTCACGTCCAGAGCCAGCCTGTGGGCGTGATGACGTCAGGAACTGTCCATGCACAAGACCGCTAGCGCGCAGGGGGCAGGAGCGGCAGAGACCGGTCTTGTGCTTGGAGGATCGGCGGATTAGGTAAGTATACCTCCGCTTTTCTCACCCCTAGACAAAAAAGTGAGCCCCACTGCATGGGAAAAAAAATGTATTCCTGGAATTCTTTAAGGTTATCTTTTTTTCTTGTTCTGTTGGCATTGTACACTTCCATTCTGTGCTAAGTCTGGGGATACAGTTCTGCCCGGAGTTCTGCCCTAATCGCCCCCTTATATTTCTCTGTATGATCCACAAACCCAGCGAGGGGTTAAGCGGAGGGCCCCTAGGTACGCAGCGTTGTGTCATCACGCCCGGATCACCTCCTCTAATAACAGTAACATTTTACGGTAAGTGGAGATTTCTGAGGAGCCAGAGGGGATAGTGAGTGCTTAGTGGAGTAAATCCTTGCAGTGAAAGTAGAGTTGTGTTGATGTTTGGATCAAACTTTGAGTAGCAACAAATCTGCGGGCGTGATTAATTCGTATGTCACCGAGGATCCACCCAACTCGCCTTCTGTCATCTACACACATCTACTGTATACATACTATTCTACACACATCTACTGTATACATACTATTCTACACACATCTACTGTATACATACTATTCCAACAACATGGTAGTATATGGTATGAACTTAGAACAAAAATGCTGTACAAACTTGAAATTTCTTTAAAAGTGTACCAAAGTATTTTCTTTCCTAGCAAATTATATAACCCCTTTTTTGTTTGTTCTGATTTTTTTTTTTAAAGTGGTGGGACACCCTAAAAACAAAAACTTTTAAAAATGTTAGTAACAATTTCAAATGAAAAAAAAAAAAAAAAAAAAAAAAAAATTTTACTTACCAGAAATGGCTGTTGCTAGGCAGATTGTCCTAATCTGCCTCCTCCAGCTCCGCGGTGATCTTCTCTTCTTCCGTCTTCAGGTGAATGGGGCGCGGTGTGTTATGGGAACTGTGTCCCACAACACACCGCGTTCCCCATTCCCAAATCCCACTCGCGCATGCGCAGTAGGCCGCGCGCCGACTGCAGTAGGCCGCGCGAAGCCGTTTCCCTTACTGAGGATGGCGGCGCTGGATCCGGAACGCCGAGGGACATCTCGGCCTCCACGAACAGCATCGCAGGCGCCCTGGGAGGGTAAGTGTACTTATTAAAAGTCAGCAGCGACTTTTTTTTTTAGCTGCTGACTTTTACATTTTTTTTTTTTTTTTTTAGCTGACACACCGCTTTAAGTAAAATTATTTATTAAACAAATTCTGCAAAGATAAAAACAACATTAACAGCGCTAACAAATATCTAAAAATATCGAGTGTGATAGTAAGGCGTTCAGTGGACTATAAACATTGCACACATGCAAAGTGAGCTACGTCTAAAGTCCATGCAATAATCCTTAAAAAAAGTGTATGGTGCCACGTCCCATCAGAAATATGAAACAGCAAAATTCCTGTCCTGAATGCCGTCACTAGGAACGAGCTTCGAGTTCAAGTCGAACTCATGTTAGACTCGAACATTGCCTGTTCGCCCGTTCAGGCTCTCAATTGAAAGTCCGTCGGAAATTCCGACAGAAAAAGACCGATGGGCGTACACACGGTCGGAAAATCCGATGAAAAGCTCCCATCGGACTGTTTCCATCGGAAATCCTGACCGTGTGTACGCCGCATTAGGGAGAAAGAAGATTCGCAGTCCAAGGACCTCGGCTATGGAACGCTCTACCCACTGACATTCGCAGCCTTCAGGAAAAAACTCAAGACCTTCCTCTTCTAACAAGCAGGAAGCACGGGACGGTTCCAGCGCCTCAAGGCGATTCAGTTTGCAGTTGCAGCGCTATATAAGTCTTTCATTCATTCATTCATTCATTCACTGCAAGCACCGTACTGGGAAGAGAAGACAAATTTTTTTTCTTTTGTGGATCTTCATCACTTTATGAGCACTTATCACTTTATTTTTTAAGCACTTTGATGCTTTAGAAGATGGACGTTTATTTATTTTTTATTTATTGTGGTATCAGTTGCATCATATTTTTGTATTATTAAAATATATTGGTAGGGCATTTAACCCTCACAGCACCTTATACATCTAGCATTAAATATATCTAACACACTTATTTAACACACTTTTAATTATTTTTTCTATTTCTCTACTTCCCTCAAGTGTCAGTATACTGTATGGACTGCAGTTCTCTCCTCTTTTCACTGCTCTGTACTTTTTTCACTGCGCGGAATCGCCCCTCTTTTTTCCCAGCATCTAGGAGTTGCTCTGCCTTTGTGACTACAACAGCCTTCCCTCTTCTGGGAAGGCTTTCCACAAAAATCTTGGAGAGTGTCTGTGGGAATGTGTGCCCATTCATCCAAAAGAGAATTTGTGAGGTCAGATATACTGATGTTGGAGGAGAAGACCTTTCTCACACTAAGCACTCCAATTCATGTGGGCAGCACAGTGGCCAGGTGGTTAGCACTTTCCGCCTACCAGCACTAGGGTCATCAGTCATCCCAACTACAGCACTATCTGCCTTGAGTTTGCATGGTCTTCCCTGTGCCTGTGTGGGTTTCCTCTGGGACCCTCCGGTTTCCTCCCACACTCCAAAGAACCTGCTGTTTATTGGCTGCTGTCTAAAGTCTAGTACACATGGGCCGAATGTTGGGCGACATCGGCGGGTTCAATAAAAATTGTGTGTATGGGCCTCCCCCTGTCAGAACACAAAAGAACAGCAGGGGATCTTGCTGCACTAAAACCGTCAGGGAAGCCTTGCAGCGAGTCGCGCTGCGCTTTCTGATTGGTCCTTCAGTCTTCTGGAATGTGTGTGTCCCAGAAGGCAGCGGGGGAAGGAGGAGGGGCCAGAAATACTCAGAGATCACCGCAGCGATCTTACCCAGAAGTCAAAAAACAGGTACCCACTCCCACCCCCCCAACAAAAAAGGGGGCCTGTGTGGCAGTGAAGGGGGGGAAGGTGTGAAAAGGCGGCGCGTCCATTTTGGGTGGAGCTCCGCTTTAAGGGATTGAGACAAACCATTTAAAACTGACAGGGGTGCTTGGAATGGTCAACTTTTATTTATTTATGTAAATCCTTTACCCAAAAAAAATAACGGTTGCTGTAACTGCTTAAAAAGTGTTAGGCCGCGTACACACGATCGGAAATCCGCTCAAGCTGTGTTGCCTACACACGGTCACACCAAATTCCGACGGTCAATAACACAGCGGCATAAAACACGTTCGACTGCACTATAAAAGGGAAGTTTAATGCTTCGGAGCATGCGTCAAATTGTTTACGAGCATGCGTCGGAATTTTGCGTGTCGGAATTGCATACACACGATCGGAAAATCCGATAGAAAGGTTTTCAATCCAAAGTCCGTCGGAAATTCCGACAGAAAAAGACCGATGGGCGTACACACGGTCGGAAAATCTGATGAAAAGCTCCCATCGGACTGTTTCCATCGGAAATTCCGACCGTGTGTACGCGGCATTAGTTGGAGCTGGACTTTAACTTGTTAGTCCAAAGGAGTCCAAAGGAGCCCACCCTAAGACAGGAAGTGTTATTGGCAGGATCACCACGTGAAAATAAGGAAAACAAAAGCCTAAAAAAAGAAAACCAATGCAGCCACCACATGTAAGCATTGGTATGCTACAATATATAAATTTTAGTTTTTTAGGGTTGATTTCAGTTTTAAATATCAATGTGTGTACTCCTAACCCTTCCCCCCGACCCAAGGAACACTGCAGGGTTGTCCACTTTTAGCAGTGGAATTCTTATCCGCATTACTGCCTACACAACCTGAAATAAACGGTCTATAAAGTAACAATAAATGTATACTCGGTAGGACTATACACAGAGGACATGCTTCTTTATTTGGCAGATTAGGGGCCCTCATTACAATCGGCGGCCTGTCCATTAATTGGTCTGAATCTCAGATATGGCCATTAGGCAGTTTCCCACCCACTCCAGAACAAACCTCCCTTCCACTCACCAGCACTATAAAATATTTAGAAATCCTGGTATACAAATATCCATCAGACTACCTTGCACTTAAAGTGGGGTTCCAGTCAAAAAAAAAAAAAAAAGGGGCTTAAAAAATCATAAAAAAAATCAAAAAAAAATTATTGGAAAAAAAAAAAATTTTTACTCACCTCCAAATGCCTGTTGCTAGGGGGTCCCTCGTAGTCTGCCACCTTCAGTGCCCGGGCTAAACGTCACTTCCCCCTCGGCGCCGCACAGTCATCTGGGACCTGTCACGTGTCCCAGATGACTGAGCGTCAAATCACGGCGCACGGTGCCGCTCGCGCATGCGCAGTGGGTGCCCGGCTGTGAAGCCACAGCCGGGTTCCCACATTAGGAATGCCGGCGCCGCGAGCGGCTCGTGGAACGAGGGGGGGTCTCGTTCCCCCGCATCGCTGGACCCTGGGACAGGTAAGTGTCCGATTTTTAAAAGTCAGCAGCTGCAGTATTTGTAGCTGCTGACTTTTAAAAAAAATGTTTTTTTTTTCCCCAGGACGGAGCTCCACTTTAACATGGAACCTTTACTAAATAATATTGAAACCCGAGTCTAGATTTAGTCCAAACTACCCTTTTGCCCCGTACACCCCGACGGAAAATGTTCGATGGGAGCTTTTTGTCGGAAATTCCGACCGTGTGTCGGCTCCATTGGACATCGGAATTTCCGTCATACAAAATTTGAGATCTGGATCTCAAATAGACATGTGCACAATAGAAAAATTTGTTTAGTTTCGTTTAGTTTCTGTTCGTTTCCGTTGATTCGTAACGATTCGTAATTTCGTAAGTCGTCGGTGTTCGTATTCGTAACGATTCGTATTTTCGTAAGAGTTATTTTTTCGTTGATTCGTTTTTCCGTTCGGATGCATTCGTATTTTCGTAGATTTAGTTACATTCGTACTTTCGTAAGATTGATTTATCCGTACTTCCGGAACATTGTTTTCGTAGATTCGTAGTCGGAGCGTAATTCATAATTTTATGTAATGTGTATGCTATTATTACATTGTAAGAGACACGGAAAATTACGAATCGGAAAAAAAAAGTTACGAATGTACGAATTTTTTCGTTCAATCCATTCGAAGCACGTTAAGCAGCGCCATTGTAAGAGACACAGAAAATTACGAATCAAAAAAAAAAAAAAAAAAGTTACGAATGTACGAATATAACGAATTTTTACGGAAAATAAAAACAAAATGAATTGCACATGTCTAATCTCAAATTTTCCGTCAACAAAATTAGTTGTCGGAAATTCCGATCTTGTGTACACAATACCGATGCACAAAGTTCCACGCATAGAAAAAAAGCAAAAAATACCGCGCTAAAAAAATTGTGAAATAAAAAATTTAAATCAAACCCTACCAGCAGCAGCTCTTAATTGTGAGATATACACAACAACAGAATACGGTAACAGAAAAAATCCACGCTAAATTATACAAATGTGATATATATGTATAACCCATATTCCTCATGCATAAAATGAAAAACAATGCATCACATATATTGATAAAGAAAAAATTATTATAAAGTCCAATGAAGTCCAACCACATTCAGCCCCGGACCAATTTGCAGCCAAAGGACCAGGCCCCTTTTTGCGATTCGGCACTGCGTCGCTTTAACTGACAATTGCGCGGTCGTGCGACGTGGCTCCCAAACAAAATTGACGTCCTTTTTTTCCCACAAATAGAGCTTTCTTTTGGTGGTATTTAATCGCCCCTGCGGTTTTTATTTTTTGCGCTATAAACAAAAAAGAGCGACAATTTTGAAAAAAAACGCATTCTTTTTTATTTTTTGCTATAATAAATATCCCCCAAAAATATATAAAAAATTTTTTTTCCTCAGTTTAGGTCGATACGTATTCTTCTACATATTTTTGGTAAAAAAAATAGCAATAAGCGATTATTGATTGGGTTGCGCAGAAGTTACAGCGTTCACAAGATAGGGGATAGTTTTATAGCATTTTTATTAATATTTTTTTTTTTATTAGTAATGGCGGCGATCAGCGATTTTTATTGTGACTGCGACATTATGGCGGACACATCGGACATTTTTGACACATTTTTGGGACCATTGTCATTTATACAGCAATCAATGCTATTTAAATGCATTGATTCCTGTATAAATGACACTGGCAGTGAAGGAGTTAACCACTAGGGGGAGGGGAGGGGTTAAGTATGCCTAGAGGTGTGTTTTTTACTGTGGGTGGGGCGTGGCTGTCAGCTAGTGAATGCTGATCTCTGCTCCAATCACAGGGACCAGAGATCGGCGTCACTAGTTGCTAGGCAGAACGGGGAGATGCTGTTTATTTCCGCATCTCCCCGTCCAGCCTTCCCGTGAAACGATCGCGGGTGTCCCCGCGGCGATCTAGTCTGCGGGACCTGCGACCAGCCTCACGGGGGTCCCGACCGGCAAGAGCGCCCGATGGCGTGGCGGCATCTTAAAGGGGACGTATATATACGCCCTTATGCCTGTCCGTGCCATTCTGTCGACGTATATCGTCGTGCGCCAGTCGGGAAACGGTTAAGTAGAGAGTGGATGGAAATTATGAATGTGGACACACCACCAACACGTGATCCGCCACCACATAGATAACGCGCTTACCAGAGGGCAAGCTGAATAGAGCCTGTATGATGGATATCTATCCAGGTAACACCAGCAAAGGAACCTCCGCACACCACCTTGGTGTAGCATGTGTATCAGGACACTCGACAGGTATCAAAGCAGTAGCGACCCTTCTCCTTGGACAAGCACCAATGATAAATCCAGGATAGCAAACACCCACACGGACCACGCCTCAGTCATAGATTCATAAGGATAAGAGAAAGACTGGCCATAGTGTAAATCCGTAGGGTAACATTTATTTAGTATTTAAAATTGCACTTACATATATTCAGTAAAAAATACACATCTGTAAAAAATGTCGCCGGCCGGCTAGCATACACCCATTCACAGACAGGTCGCGATGCTCGGAATCAAGCAGAAGAGCCGCACTGGCTATTAAACTTCATTTTAGTCTGCTTGTACGTCACCGAGTTCTTGACGTTCACAATTTCCGACCAATTTTGTGTGACCGTTTGTATACAAGACAAGTTTGAGGCAACATCCGTCGGAGAAAATCCATGGATTTTGTTGTCGGAATGTCCGCTCAATGTCCGATCGTGTGTACGGGGCATAAGAGTCAAGATGATCCTTCTTCCAAAGATGGCAAATCAGGGACCTCTCGTTACAATTCGCTTTGAACATCATTAATACATTTGGTGGCATGTCCAAATATCAAATACTGCCATTGGACAGTTTCCAATCTACTCCGAAACAAGAGTCCCTTTCCACTCACCAAAACTAGCACTAAAAAGTCTTTGGGAATCCTAGCATCCAAAGATCTATCGGACTACTTTGCATTTAACATGGAACCCTTGCTTAATATTTTTAAAACCCAACGATGGGTCTGGTCTAAATGACCCCTATGGGATGTACACGCCTAAAGGCCCATACACACGATCGGACTTTTTGACAACCAACATGCAAATTAGCTGGTTTGGACCAACATCCGACCGTGTGTACGCTCCATCGGACCACCTTTTTCCACGTTTCATCAGACTTTTGTTGCCTGTGTGAACGGACCAACTTTCTGCCAACAAAAGTCCGACTGTGTGTACACAAAACCAACGGACTTTTGTACAAACCAATGCAGAACCAATGCAAAAGATCAAACAATACAGAAGTTGACCAAAGGTGGCGGTAAAGAGCAAAAAAAACAAGTGATTTGGTGAAAGTTGGCTGAAAAAGTCCTGCCGTGTGTATGCAATACCAACTTGGGGCCAACGCCCTTTGGACAAAAATCCACAGGAAAGTTGGTCCACGGTCCGATCGTGTGTATGAGGCTTTAAGCTGATCCTTTCCCCAAAAATATTTTATATAATCTGGTGCTTGCAACACTACCTCTCAAATATTTTAAAATTGTAGATTCCCCTTGCTCATATCCTTTGTATGGGGAAAACATAGATACAGATTGGATTGGTCCATACATAAAAGACATGTAAGACAAAGACCTTGGAGGACTAGCAGTGCCCAGTAGACATGTGCAATTCATTTCGTTTTTTTTCGTTTTTGGTTAAAATTCGTTATATTCGTTCATTCGTTATCGTACGAATGAACGAACGATTCGCTAAAAATTTTTTAACGAATGTTCGAATCGAACGAATACGAAAAACAACGAAAATCCGAAATAACCAAATTAGAAACAACGAATCTACGAAAGAAGAAAATCCGAAAAACGAAACATTCGTAACTTTTTTTTTTTTTTTTTGATTCGTAATTTTCCGTGTCTCTTACAATGGCGCTGCTTAACGTGCTTTGAATGGATTGAACGAAAAAATTTGTACCTTTTTTTTTTCGACTCGTAATTTTCCGGGTCTCTTACAATGGCGCTTCTTAACGTGCTTCGAATGGATTGAACGAAAAAATTTCTACATTTGTAACTTTTTTTTTCGATTCGTAATTTTCCGTGTCTCTTACAATGTAATAATAGCATACACATTACATAAAATTATGAATTATGCTCCGATTACGAATCTACGAAAACAATGTTACGAAAGTACGAATAAATCAATCTAACGAAAGTACGAATGTAACTAAATCTACGAAAATACGAATGCGTCCGAATTTCGAATAAACGAAAATTAAACTAACGGAAAAACGAATCAACGAAAAAATAACTCTTACGAAAATACGAATCGTTACGAATACGAACACCGACGACTTACGAATTTACGAATCGTTACGAATCAACGGAAACGAAAGAAACGAAAATAAGCAATTTTTCTCTATTGTGCACATGTCTAGTGCCCAGTCCTAATTTATACCACATATCTTCACAAATACATCATTGGAGGGGCACTGCAATTCCCAGATTCCTACATCTGCTTTCAATGCCTGATGCCTTTGATTTTCCTGACCCTGTTTACCTTATCTTCTGAGGTTTCAAGAGTACCACCTCTAACCTGCTAATTTATCTTAAACTTGACTAATATTGTAGTATCTTCCTATATGACATTATGTGGTTAAAAAAAAAAAAAAAATAGTGGCCAAAACTTGAATGCAGGCTTCCACATTGACCAAATGTTTGAAAAATATTAATGACATTACCCTATAAGAAAGCTATTTCCAAATTTAGAGGATGCCCCATTAAATACAATACAACTTGGGGAAGATGGATCTCATCCTCCTCTACAAGCACTATCTGATCACTGATCCCTTTCTTTAGTATCTTACAAGCCGGCCTCAAACAAACCTTCTGTAAGTCACTGTTTGGCAAACCATTGGTGGCAGAGCTATTAGCCACCACCTAATTCATAGAATACTTAGATATGAAGCTTTAGGAGCACTCTTTATAAGGTCAAACACAGGTACTTAACCACTTTGCGCCCGTAGGGCGTCCAGGGACGTCTTTGACTTCCCCGGGGGTATATCTGAATGATGCCTGCAGCTACAGACGTCATTCAGATATTGCCGTTTTCAGCCAGCGATTCCCTGCACCATAAGAACGATCATAGCAGCTGTTCCGCCGCTTGATCGATCTTACGGGCCCCCCCTCCCGCTGCCCTCCGGTGCTTCTACCGACTCACCCCTTCCATCGGTGAGTCGGACACAGGATCCGCCGGCCCCCGGATGATGATCATAGAGATTTCCGGTGGACCAGATGGTCGCCGGAGTCTCTATGATCGTTCGGAGGCCGGGCGCAATGTTATGACGTCACGCCCGGCCTCTGCATTCAAATAATGGCGCCACCTTGGCTGGGAAGCCGTGATCGTTTTTTTTTTTTTTTTTATTTTAGGCTTTCCAGCCTAGAGGTGAGATGTGGGGTCTTATTGACCCCATATGTCACTGTAAATAGGTCCGATCATGTAATATTCCTATTACAAGGGATGTTTACATTCCTTGTAATAGGAATAAAAGTAATCAAATTTTTTTATTTTTTTTTTACAGTGTCAAACTAAAAAAATAAAAGTAAAATTAACAGTTAGAAAAAAATTTTTTTTTTTTTTTAAAGAGCCCTGTCCTCGTGAGCTCGTACGCAGAAGTGAACGCATATGTAAGCCCCGCCCACATATGAAAACGGTGTTCCAACCACACAAGCAATAATTCTAGCCCTAGACCTCCTCTGTAACTTAAAACATGTAACCAGTAAAACATTTTAAAGTGTCGCCTATGGGGATTTTTAAATACCAAAGTTTGGCGCCATTCCACGAGCGCGTGCAATTTTGAAGCGTGACATGTTGGGTATCTATTTACTCGGCGTATCTTCATCTTTCACATTATGCAAAAAAAATTGGGCTAACTTTACTGTTTTGTTTTTTTTTAAGCATGAAATTGTGGGTTCGAAAAATTGCTGCGCAAATACCGTGCGGAAAAAAACGTTGCAACGACCGCCATTGTATTCTCTAGGGTCTTTGCTAAAAAAAAACATATATAATGTTTGGGGGTTCTATGTAATTTTCGAGCAAAAAAATTATGAATTTTACATGTAGGAGAGAAATGTCTTTTCTCAAATCCAGGCAGTCGTGCAGAATGATTCGTTTGTTTCCCCTAAAATATGAAAGTTATTTTTATGGATAAAGGGATTATATAAACCAATGTGAAATAATATGCAGAATTATTGGGTGTTCTGAGATGTGATAAGACCTCTGCAATGTTTTCTTACTTTCAGTTCAGTTACTGATGTGGTCTCGTCGTAAATTGCGTTCCAGTATTGTATTATTTTAGGATAAGACCACCGCGAGTGAATGACATATTTCCAATTTTCAGGCTTGGAAACGTTTTGGGCTGTAATGTGAAATACATTTCTAATATGTTATTTCTGGTAGAACAAAAAGCATTTCCTGGAAACAAGTTAAACCAAGACAGATACCAATGCCATGTATTCTGGTCTCTGCAGTCCAGGCCTTGTGCCCGAATGGCTGCTCTGCTGCCTACTGAGCAGAGGAGGTCGCCCACTTGGCATGGGCGGCATTCAAAGAAGGCTTTGCATTTGCTCAATTAATGCAAAACCTTCTCTGATTGGATGAGGTAGAGATTGTGATGTCACTGCCCCTCCTCTCCACCTCGTGCAATCAAAGAATGCTTTGCATTTATTGATAAAATGCAGAGCAGGCGACCTTCTGTGTTCAGTAAGCAGCAGGCCAGCCTCTTGGCATGGGACCCGGAAGCTAGTGGAGATCACTGGGATAGTGGTGTAGCAGTGGAGTCTGTTACAGTGATTTCCAGCTTTTAGAGGGATCCCACAGGTATGCTATATACATACAGTATCTCACAAAAGTGAGATGCTGAGAAATTCCTCACATTTTTGTCAATTTTTTATTATATCTTTTCATGTGACAACACTGAAGCTCGGTTCACACTACCGCGACTTGGGATCCGACTTGTCAGACCTCAAGTCGCCCCAAGTCGATTGACATTAGGAATTACATTATAATCAATGAGAGCCATCTTAATGTCTACTACTGAAGTCGCTCCGACTTCAGAAAAGGTTCCTGTACTACTTCAAGGCGACTTCTAGGTGACTTGTACCCATAGAATTCAATGGAAGTCACCTCCAAGTCGGATCTCCATCTATATTGAAGCGACTTTACAGGAAAAGAAATTTGTTTACTCAGGCAAACCCCACCCTCCCAGGGAGCTGATTATTCTGTGATTGGCCACAGCCAAAGTCGCCTGGCCTGGGGGCGACTTGAAGTTGTGTTGTAAATAACTCAAAGTCACGTTGAAGTTGCGTTGAAGTTGCTTCCAAGTTGCCTTGCTAAGTCGCGCTGTAAGTCGTGTTGCCCCAGTGTGAACCGGCACTGAAGAAATTACACTTTTCTACAATGTAAAGTTGTGAGCTTGTATAACAGTGTAAATTTTCCCTCAAAAAAACTCAACACACAGCCATTAATGTCTAAAACGCTGGCAACAAAAGTCAGTACACCCCTAAGTGAAAATGTCCAAATTGGGCCCAAAGCGTCAATATATTGTGTGGCCACCATTATTTTCCAGCACTGCCTTAACCCTCTTGGGCATGGAGTTCACCAGAGCTTCACAGGTTGACACTGGAGTCCTCTTCCCCTCCTCCATGACGACATCACGGAGCTGATGAATGTTAGAGACCTTGCGCTCCTCCTACTTCCATTTGAGGATGTCCCACAGATGCTCAATAGGGTTTAGGTCTGGAGACATGCTTGGCCAGTCCATCACCTTTACCCTCAGCTTCTTTAGCAAGGCAGTGGTCATCTTGGAGGTGTGTTTGGGGTCGTTATAATGTTGGAATACTGCCCTGCGGCCCAGTCTCTGAAGGGAGGGGATCATGCTCTGCTTCAGTATGTCACAGTAGATGTTGGCATTCATGGTTCCCTCAATGATCTGTAGCTCCCCAGTGCCGGCAGCACTCATGTAGCCCCAGACCATGACACTCCCACCACCATGCTTGACTGTAGACAAGACACACTTGTCTTTGTCCTCCTCACCTGGTTGCCCCCACACACGCTTGTCACCATCTGACACCAAATAAGTTCATCTTGGTCTCAGACCACAGGACATTGTTCCAGTAATCCATGTTTTCAGTCTGCTTGTCTTCAGTAAACTGTTTGCGGGCTTTCTCGTGCATCATCTTTAGAAGAGGCTTCCTTCTGGGATGACCAATTTGATGCAGTGTGTGGCGTATGGTCTGGGCACTGACAGGCTGACCCCCCCACTCCTTTAACCTCTGCAGCAATGCTGGCAGCACTAATACCTTTATTTCCCAAAGACAACCTCTGGATTTGACACTTCTTTGGTGGACCATGGCGAGGTCTGTTCTGAGTGGAACCTGTCCTGTTAAACCGCTGTATGGTCTTGGCCACTGTGCTGCAGCTCAGTTTCAGGGTCTTAGCAATCTTCTTATAGCCTCGGCCATCTTTATGTAGAGCAACAATTCTTTTTTTCAATCCTCAGAGAGTTCTTTGCCATGAGGTGCCATGTTGAAATTCCAGTAACCAGTATTGCTAGGCGAAAGTGCTATCCACTACACCACTGTGTCGCCCCAACTTAGGGGTGTACTCCTTTTTGTTGCCAGAGGTTTAGACATTAATGGCTGTGTGTTGAGTTATTTTGAGGGGACAGCAAATTTACACTGTTATACACGCTGTACACTCACTACTTTACATTGTAGACAAGTGTCATTTCTTCAGTGTTGTCACATGAAAAAATAGAATAAAATATTTACACAAATGTGAGGGGCGCACTCACTTTTGTGAGATACTGTATGTAAAGTAAATAAAAACAAACATTATTGAAAGTAATACATGTGAAACAAAGAAATCTAAAATAATAATAATAATAAGTGCTCAGTCCAATATATTAATAAATGCTCAGTCCAAAGTAATGCTGTTCAAAAATTCCTCAAACAACAGTGTCCGTCCATAGAGGAGTGAAGGACATACTTGTGTCTCGACACCAGAAAGGTAATCCCTGGTAATGCTATATCACCACGTGCTCATATAAAACAATCCGCACTCATCAGATTGCATTGACCTCCTTGTTATACAACAAGAAAGTCAGCCTCCTTGATCCATAGGCTCAGATGGCAGGGATCCAGGATCACATATAAGGGAGGGATCCTCTCAGTGTAAAAATTGCTTATTTATTTATAAAAAGCCATTCGCTCCCAAAGCAAACACTTAAAAACATACAAACTGTATATACCCTTACCCAATCTATCCGGTCATTTAGGAAGCCGCTGGGCAGTTTGCGTACCTAGACGAGAAGTGGCGCACCGAGAGTTTTTCTCATGACGCGTTTTGTCACCATGTGACGTCCTCAGAAGCTGCAATCTGAGCCAATGAATCACAGACCCATCTAACCATGAGGAGAGGATATCCATCCCAGGCATCAACCTAATGGCATTATCCAGTCCTTGATTGATCAAAAAGCGAGGCTGACTTTTCTTGTTGTATAACAAGGAGGACAATGCAATCTTGTTTTATATGAGCACGTAGTGATATAGCATTACTAAGGGTTACTTTTCTGGTGTCAAGACACAAGTATCTCCTTCGCTCCTCTATGGATGGACACTGTCGTTTTGTAGAATTTTTGAACAGCATTACTTTGGACTGAGCACTTATTGTTATTTTATATTTCTTTGTTTCACATTCATTCATTTCAATAATGCTATATACATAGTTACATTGGTCCTAGCTGGATCAATGTAACTACGTCAAAATATCTGTACTTGGAATACGTCTTTAACCGCTTCTCGACCGCCTCACGCAGATATACTGCGGCAAAATGGCACGGGCAGGCAAAATCATGTACCTGTACGTGACCCTTTAATTGCCTGCCCGTGGGTCGCGCGCGCGCTGCCAGCGGCGCGCTCGTGACCCGGTCGGGAGCTCCGTGACCCCGGCCGCGGGACCAGTGGACCCGATCGCCGCTGGTGTCACAGAGCTGAAGAACGGGGAGAGGTCTGTGTAAACAAACCTCTCCCCGCGCTTCCTACTCTGCCTGTCATTGATTGGATGTTCCCGGTCATCGGGAAAGCCGATCAATGACGTCAGTTGTCAGCCCCGCCCCCTAATGTAAAAAAACACACACCCCTCAGAGCCCATAACCCCTCCCCTCCACCTAGTGGTTAACTCTTTCACTACAACTGTCATTTATACAGGAATCAATGCATTTAAATAGCATTGATTGCTGTATAAATGACAATGGTCCCAAAAATGTGTCAAAAATGTCCGATGTGTCCGCCATAATGTCGCAGTCACAATAAAAATCGCTGATCGCCGCCATTACTAGTAAAAAAAAATATATTAATAAAAATGCTATAAAACTATCCCCTATTTTGTAAACGCTATAACTTTTGCGCAAACCAATCAATAATCGCTAATTGCGATTTTTTTTTTAACAAAAATATGTAGAAGAATACGTATCGGCCTAAACTGGGGAAAAAAAATGTTTTTTTATATATTTTTTGGGGATATTTATTATAGCAAAAAGCTAAAAATATTGCATTGTTTTCAAAATTGTCGCTCTATTTTTGTTAATAGCGCAAAAAATAAAAACCGCAGGGGCGATCAAATACCACCAAAAGAAAGCTCTATTTGTGGGAAAAAAAGGACGCCAATTTTGTTTTGGAGCCACGTCGCACGACCGCGCAATTGTCAGTTAAAGCGACGCAGTGCCGAAACGCAAAAAAGGGGCCTGGTCCTTTGGCTGCCAATTGGTCCGGGGCTGAAGTGGTTAAGGAACTGTCCCAAGTCATCTAACTTTTTTATCCTTTAATAAATATAACCTCTAATCCTTTATAACACTCAACCAGATTCCTGGAGATGTAATAGAGAGTCCCATTTGTTTAGTCGTTTATCAAATAAGCCCGTTGCAGGAAGATTAGGGGTAAATCCGCTTTGATGAATGTTCCCCCTCCATAGTCCTGGAATGTGAGAAACATGTAATTCTCATTGTGTCGTCACACACGTGTGCTTCATGTTGTAGGTGAATAGATGGGGGGAAATGGTGTCATCTGTGTAGGTGTAGAAGGGGGGGGGGGAGGTTGGCCGCCCTGAGTTTCTGTGTATTTTCGCTCATCCATAACTAGTCAATTGCTTCAGCTTTGGTCTCTTTAGTTTAACATCCAAACTTTTCAGTCTGCCAGGAAACCCGTGTATCACTGTCTTGTCTCAGTGACTTGCTTTATTCTTTGTGTACAGAGAGAAAATCCGACATGAAAACAATACAAGTACCATGTCCCTAAAGCAAACAAGAGCTGTCCCTAGCAGCCATAGATCTCTCCCAGCCTCCCAGGAGGAACATAGATGGTGCCTGGGAGGAAGGCATGTGTGTACAGCTCCCGGGATATTCCCTGTCACCAGCCCGTGACGTGCTGATGTCATATTTAATGGCTGGAAAATTGTTATTGAGTGAAACCCAACCAACCTTGGCACCCTGAGAAGATGTAATCAGCTTTGTTGATAAACAGGGGGAATAATCACAGCACATTGAGA
The DNA here is from genome assembly GCA_028564925.1 of Lithobates sylvaticus. Taxonomy (NCBI): domain Eukaryota; kingdom Metazoa; phylum Chordata; class Amphibia; order Anura; family Ranidae; genus Lithobates; species Lithobates sylvaticus. Next base: position 272,865,299 of record CM053032.1, read on the forward strand.
TCCATCGAAGGTGTTAATTTTTTCCACAGGTCTGCCATGAAATTTATTCAAATGAAAAGAAAAAATTTAAAAAATGTTCTTTTCATTTGAATTAGTTTCATGACAGACCTCGGGAAAAAATTTTTGTTAGACTATGGCGAGGCGTGTTCTGAGTGGAACCATGATGAGAAGGTCTGGGTCAAGAAATGTGGATGTAGTAGATGTAAAATATGGAGTTGACCCTCCCATGACCAATCATGTGGATTTGCTTCAAATGTGGCTATAAGGCCCCTTTCACATGGACGGACCGGTCAAAACTGACAGGCGGATCTGAACCGGCGCTCCATGTTAGTCTAAGGAGCGTCGGATGTCAGCAGAGACATGTCCGCTGACATCCGACCCGATCCGCCAAAAGCAGACGTATGGCTCTACGTCCAGATCCGTCGCTATCGGATCGGGTGAGATCTGATGAAAACGGACACGCTGTCCGTTTTCATCCGATCTCTCCATAGAGACCAGCGGCGCTCGCAAGCCCCTCCCCCGCTCAGTGAGCAGAGAGGGACTTGTCATCCGCCGGCTCAGCGGAGATCTACGGAGAGATCTCCCGCTGAGCCGGCGGACAGAGGCGGGCTCCGTGGAAGCGGAGTCCGCCTCGTGTGAAAGGGGCCTTACAGCTTCCACTCTACTGGGAAGACTTTCCACAAGATAAGTTGCGCTGATGTGAAAATTACAGTGCATTTAAAACTGAGTATCTAATAATCAATATGATTATATATGGAACTAAATTAGTGACACTTTATAACAGCAATTGATAAGTGGCATCTAATGGTAAAATGACTTAATCCCGATGTAATTAGCAAGGGGCTAAACCAAAGACCAGAAAGGAATCCCTAATAAAAAAGTCCCAAATCAAAGTCCATAAATGAGATTGGATCACAAGAATCGCTTCCCATCCAAGATGGCCAAAGTACAAGAAAGTGGCTACTTCCAAATTGCATGTAGAGGCGAATACTTAAAATGTCCAAATAGTATGCTTACCAGAGGATAAGCAAGCATGCGCAGTTGGCTTATACCCAGCCTGGGCCTTTTGATGGAAATTCCAGCTGCCTTGCATTCATTCAATCACCTCAGAAATATTTGATTCCGTGTATTTGTGGCAAAGCAGAAAAAAATAAAAAACATAGCGTAATACTGCTAAAACACTAAATTTGTTTTCAAAAAACAAGATAATCACTTAAAAGTGAAAAAATCGTGAAAAAGATTTTATGAAAAAAATTAAGAAAATATATAAAAAATAAAAAAGAGAAAAAGTAAAAGCACCCAGTGGTCAACTCAAACGACTTAGAGTGATCAAATGAAAAAAACACACCTCCACCTTCCAAATAGTAGGCTTACCAGATGGTATTTTAAATATGCACCAGTGAAAATGGCAAACTGCTATTTGTGACCCAACACCACACAGCGGGGCTTCTTACCAGATGTACATCAGATGTACTTACCAAAAGATTTTTGGAAAAGGGATATGCTTTGAATTCACTCTTACCTGTTCTCAATGAGGTGGAGGGGATGAACAGGGAGTCCCTACTTAAAGAAAAAAACTCAAAAAATAAGTTCTGTAACTCAATGGTACCCTTTGTGACTACCTATTCTCTCCAACATAAGAGCATCAAACAAATTATCTCCAAACATTGGCATATTGTTAGTAATGATAGGATTCTAAATGAAGTCTTACCCGATAGGCCTCAGATAGTTTTTAGGGGAGCTCCTTCACTTCGAAACCGAGTGGCTCCTAATATTTTTGATCCACCAACTAAAAAATTAACTTTCTTTGACCAACTAACTGGGTTCTATCAATGTAGAAAATGTAGGGTATGCTCGCTCAATAGTTGTAAAAACAGAAGGACACAAAAATTTCTGTCCACTAGTACACAAATACAACACACTATAACCCCCTTCATTACATGTTCTACAGTAGGGGTAGTGTACTTATTGCAGTGCCCCTGTGGCCTACAATATATTGGGCGGACCAAACGCCCACTACAGGTAAGGTTAAATGAGCACATTACCAATATTAAGGCTGGATTTCGGAACCACTCGGTTTCAAAGCACTATTTGTTTAAACATAAGAGAGACCCCTCAAATACACTTTTTTTGGGTATCGACAAATTTAGTGCCAACTGGAGGGGTAGTTCCCTTGTACGTGAGATCTCAAAGTCAGAAATGTCTTGGATACATAGGGTTAAAACTTATGTACCTTATGGCCTAAACATAGACGTAGATGTTAATGCGTTTATTGACAATTCTTAATGTTCTAGAAATGCTGAATCTATGTGAACTGGTTCTGAGTCACGTGCAGCGAGTACATACCAACATACCAAAAAATAAAAATAAAAAATTTTTTTTGAACGAAGGTTCAGCCCTGTATAATCAATAGCTCTATGGTTTTTTCTATCCTAATCCTTGTCAAAAGATTCTCAACCCCAAAAAGTAAATAAGTCTAAAATATATTTTTTACATTTCATTAGCCACAGTATTTTTTATAGATTATTTTGAATATCTGTTTACAGATTTTTTTCATTATTTGTAATTTTATTTTTTTATAATTTTTATTATTTTTCATTTCCATATCTCGTAATTTTTCATGATTTTACCATGGTTCATCCTATGGATTAGATCTGTGCTAGATAAAGGCCAAATATGTAAATAGGTTTTTCCTCCAAATAAAAATGGGATAAGAACAAAAAATATTTGCCAAAAACGTCATTATTATGTTTTTTTAGTTTAGTGCTTTTTTAATATGTTTTATATAAAAACAAGATTTTTGTAACTTCTTCATATTGGCGCTTTATGTATTAACAGAAAGGTTTTTGGTGTAAGTAACAATCTACCCAATCCCCTAATTGAATCGCTTTATGATTTAGCCCATAATAGCGTTGCCATGCCCAGTTTCAAAATGGTGGTCTGTGCCTCGTTAGTCCGGGACTCAGAACGAGGCTTGGATATCTATAAATAGAGTGGTGGTTCAGCACGCTACCCGTTCCCATTGAAAACGTCAACTTATGACGAAACGCGTCTGGGACGTACGTGCTGACGTCACCACGCCGTCAACGAGGACGGGAGTTTGTTTTATGTAGCCGGCCCGGCAATTTTTATTCTATACGCTCGATGTTATCTACATTTGTGTAAGTGTAACCTTTAATTTATTTGATTAAACTTGTCAAGATGTACTCCACTATGGTCTGCTTTTTTCTCTTTTTGGGGGCATATGAGTTGCTGCAGTAAAGAGAAAAACGGACCGATCGTTTGCTTTAAACTGGGAGCAGTTAGCGTTCTCATCTCTAGCACATACCATCTGCAATCTTATCCGAGATCCACTATGCAATATTTGATGTACATCTGGTAAGAAGCCCCGCTGTGTGGTGTTGGGTCACAAATAGCAGTTTGCCATTTTCACTGGTGCATATTTAAAATACCATCTGGTAAGCCTACTATTTGGAAGGTGGAGGTGTGTTTTTTTCATTTGATCACTCTAAGTCGTTTGAGTTGACCACTGGGTGCTTTTACTTTTTCTCTTTTTTTATTTTTTATATATTTTCTTAATTTTTTTCATAAAATCTTTTTCACGATTTTTTCACTTTTAAGTGATTATCTTGTTTTTTGAAAACAAATTTAGTGTTTTAGCAGTATTACGCTATGTTTTTTATTTTTTTCTGCTTTGCCACAAATACACGGAATCAAATATTTCTGAGGTGATTGAATGAATGCAAGGCAGCTGGAATTTCCATCAAAAGGCCCAGGCTGGGTATAAGCCAACTGCGCATGCTTGCTTATCCTCTGGTAAGCATACTATTTGGACATTTTAAGTATTCGCCTCTACATGCAATTTGGAAGTAGCCACTTTCTTGTACTTTGGCCATCTTGGATGGGAAGCGATTCTTGTGATCCAATCTCATTTATGGACTTTGATTTGGGACTTTTTTATTAGGGATTCCTTTCTGGTCTTTGGTTTAGCCCCTTGCTAATTACATCGGGATTAAGTCATTTTACCATTAGATGCCACTTATCAATTGCTGTTATAAAGTGTCACTAATTTAGTTCCATATATAATCATATTGATTATTAGATACTCAGTTTTAAATGCACTGTAATTTTCACATCAGCGCAACTTCTCTTTTTTATTGTCTATTTTGTGCATATCCCACAATAAGTTGCAGCTTTTATATTTCTTTTTAGGTTTATTTTCACCATACCAAGCGCAGTTTTTGCATTTTCCACTTTCCACAAGATGTTTGAGGGCCTGGGGGATATGTGTCCATACGTGAGGTGGCGTTCCGATTCATCCCATACATTTTCAGTAGTGTTGAGGTCGGGGCTCTGCGCAGAACACTTGAGATCCTCCACACCAGTCTGGACATACCATGTCTTTATGTATTTATTTATTTATTTATTTATTTATTTACAGGATTTATATAGCGCCAACAGTTTACGCAGCGCTTTACAATATAAAAGGGAGACAATACAGTTATAATACAATAAAATACAAGAGGATTAAGGGGGCCCTGCTCAGAAGAGCTTACAATCTAATAGGGTGGGGGAGGTGATACAAAAGGTTGTAACTGTGGGGAATGAGCTGATGGAAGTGGTAGAAGATTAGTTGGAGACGTGATCGGCTTCCCTGAAGAGATGAGTTTTCAGGGATCGCCTGAAGGTAGCTAGAGTAGGGGATAGCCGGACAGGTTGAGGCAGCGAGTTCCAGAGGATGGGAGAGGCTCTGAAGAAATCCTGGAGACGAGCATGGGAGGAGGAAACAAGAGAGCTTGACAGGAGGAGATCTTGAGAAAAGCGGAGAGGACGGTTTGGGATATGTTTGGAGACAAGATTGGTGATGTAGCTCGGGGCAGAGTTGTGGATGGCTTTGTAAGTTGTGGTTAGTATTTTGAATTTAATTCGCTGGGCGATTGGGAGCCAGTGTAGGGATTGGAGGAAAGGGGTGACAGACACTGATTGGGAGCCAGTGTAGGGATTGGAGGAGAGGGGTGGCAGACACTGATTGGGAGCCAGTGTAGGGATTGGAGGAGAGGGGTGGCAGACACTGATTGGGAGCCAGTGTAGGGATTGGAGGAGAGGGTTGGCAGACACTGATTGGGAGCCAGTGTAGGGATTGGAGGAGTGGGTTGGCAGACACTGATTGGGAGCCAGTGTAGGGATTGGAGGAGAGGGTTGGCAGACACTGATTGGGAGCCAGTGTAGGGATTGGAGGAGAGGGTTGGCAGACACTGAACGGTTGGTAAGGTGGATAAGTCTGGCAGCAGCATTCATGATAGACTGAAGAGGGGAGGAGCCTATGGAGAGGCAGGCCAATGAGAAGGGAGTTGCAATAGTCAAGGCGGGAGATAACAAGGGAGTGAATGAGGAGCTCGGTGGTGTCATTTGTTAAAAAGGGGTGAATTTTAGAGATGTTACGGAGGTGAAGTCTACAAACTTTTGACAGCGATTGGACTTGAGGCTGAAATGACAAGTCCGAGTCAAGGATTACACGAGTACCCTGGCGTGAGAGGAGGGACTGATGGTTGCATTGTTGATGGAAAAGTCATATAGGTGGGCACGGGCGGGGGGGGAATATTAATAGCTCAGTTTTAGAGAGATTTCATTTAAGGAAGTGGTGCGACATCCATGCTGAGATGTCAGTTAGTAAGTTAGTAATGCGAGAGGAGACTGAAGGAGTGAGGTGAGGAGTAGACAGATAGATTTGGGTGTCATCGGCGTATAAGTGGTATTGGAAGCCGTGGGCGGGTTATCAAGTGACCAAGGGAGGAGGTGTAGATAGAGAAGAGAAGGGGTCCAAGAACAGAGCCTTGGGGGACCCCCACAATAAGGGGCAACGGAGAGGAGGAGACAGAGTTGTAGGTAACACTGAAGGAGCGCTGTGATAGATATGCAGAGAACCTGGTTGTGGTTGAACTGGATGGACTTTTTCAACCTAACTAATGTAAGGCTTGACCGCAGGTCAGCCTGTTATTGTAGGCGGAGTCAGGCTGCATATAAGCCTGCCCTCGCCTCCTCCTCTCAGGGTTGGAGGATCTCGTGTCCCACCCACCCATTCCCTTTTTCTTTTCTTTCATTCCATTTCATTTCATTCTTGGGTATGCCCCCTTTTAGGCATACTGACCACGTGACCCTGGCACACCTCAGGTCAATGTTCTCTGTTGCCCTTTTGTTCCTTTCTTACACTATCCACAGACTGACTCTGAGTACAAACTATGTAACTATGTAACCAGGATAGAGAAGAATCTTTATGGAGTTGGCTTTGTACACAGGGACACCGTCATGCTGGAGCAGAAAAGGGTCTTCACCAAACTGTTACCACAAGGATGGAAGAGCACAATTGTCTAAAATGTCTTTGGTGTAGTATTAACAGAACCCTTCACTGGAGACACCTGAACTATATTATTTGGACAAGGTTCGCGTGCTTTTGGCCATAAACCTGGTGGGGTGGCCAGGTGACCACAAGCATTTGGCCATATCATGTATATCTCATTGCAGAGATTAAAATTTTCCAGAATTAAAATATTGGCCGTTGGCTCAGTAATAATCCAGCACAGTAGCTGGGGTTTGTTTCTGAGAAGTTACCTTTATATCTTCAGATGGAAGATCGGGCAGCTGGTGCACATTTAACGGTTCTCTCTCTCGTTCCAGAGACAAGATAAGGAGTAATGTGAATCCTGTGCAGATACTTCATCAGCCTCAGCTTTGTAGTGTGTGGCAGGTCTACGTGCTGCTGGCCACTAATTACATTGACTGGATGTGATATACAGCTGCCTCTGACCTCAGGATTGCTCCTTGTAACTAAATATATCCATCAACGGCCCATTATATGGAAGTCTGCTGACCTCCCGCCACTATATAATGTAGATAAGACCTGCCTGCAACACAGACGCCACCAACACAAACTTGGTACCCTTCCAATCCATACACTACTCAACATACAAATATAAAGTGACATATCTTAGAATGTATAGTAGAATGTGTGCCAGTCCTGGTCACAGGAGAGATTGGGATGGTGAAAGCAGTCCAGATAAGGATGACAGACGGGCATATGTAGTGCACATAGGTTTTGCAATGTCCTTTTAGTGTAGCGTTCACCCCTGCCAGGGCCGCTGATGTTGTCACCGGTTATTATTTCTAGTAGTGTAGTGGCAGCCAGGAAAACAGCAACAATAACTCCTCTGGCTCAGTAAACAGTCTAGGGCAGTGATGGCGAACCTATGGCACGCGTGCCACAGCTGGCACGCAGAGCCATCTCTGTGGGCACACGAGAGGGTCCAGGACAGAGCTAGAGGTCTCTCTCTCCTCTCAGCCCCCATCCCTCTCTTTCAGCCCCCCCTCTTTGTGTCCCCCCCTCTTTGTGTCCCCTCTCTCTCAGCTCACCCTTCTCTCAGCATCTCTCTCTGCCCCTCTTCTCTCTCTCTCTCTGTCCCTCTTCTCTCTCTCTGTCCCCCTTCCCTTTCTCTGTTCCCCCTCCCTCTCTCTGTTCCCTCTCTCTTTCAGCATATCTCTCACACCCCCCTCTCTCTCTGCCCCCTCTCTCTCAGCCGCCCTCCATCTCAACATCTCTCACACCCCTCTCTCTCAGCCCCCCCTCCTTCTCTCTCAGCCCCCCTCCTTCTCTCTCAGCCCCCCTCCCTCTCTCTGTTTCCCCCTCTCTCAGCATCTCTCTCACACCCCCCTCTCTCTCTCTCTCTGTCCCCCCCCTCCCTCTCTCTCAGCCCCTCTCCCTCTCTCTGTTCCCTCTCTTTCAGCATATCTCTGCCCCCCAGCTCTCTCTGCCACCCGACTCTCTCTCTCGAATTGCTGTGTTGGCACTTTGCAACACAAAACCAATGTATTTATTTCAGTTTGGGGCACTCTGGTTAAAAAAGGTTCGCCATCACTGGTCTAGGGGTTGCCTTTTTAAAGTTTATTGCAGATTAACTTGGATGGGCTAAGGGAGTTGTGGGATACACCTGTCAGGAACCATGAATCAGACAGAGACAGAAAATGCAGTAAAAATCACACCTTTTAATATAGTGGTAAAAATGGTGCAAATAGTAAACGTAGTCAAAACATAGCCAGGGTTCAGTAATCAAAGTGGGTAGTCAGTGCAAGCCAGTAAAGTTGAAGGGGTTCCCCTTCAAGATCCTTTAGCACACGCAAGTAGGATCCCAGCCTGTGCCAACCTCTGGATGACCTACCGTGTGTCTACTCCTGGACGGTCTGGTGATACTCCAAGGCTGCGTGTCTACGTCTACAAGGTGTGCCCTTAGGATCCGGAATCGCCTTCCCTCATCCAACTGGAGAAAAACACAAGCGTATCTGACCCACTGCCGTATGGTATGTGTGTCCATCCCTTCTGGTAAGAAGTACCTTATCAAGTGTCTATAGTTTCCTGGGATCACATTCACACATTTCTGTGTGCACAGTACTACTACAATAACAGATTGTACCCACGTCCGTGTCTGGATAGAGAAATCTCCACCCATTTGCTTCATCACTGTTCATCTTGAACAGAGAGACTTTACTACTAGTTTTATCACTATTTATTATACTTTAGCATTTTTGCACACCATTTTTTCGCACCTTCATATATATTTATATATTTTATATATACATTTTTTACTTTGCATTTATGCATAATTTTAAGTGTTTTAGCGCTACACATATTATCTCCATGTCTGTATAACTTTGTTTGAGTGTAAGCAGCTTTAGAAAAGCAATTTTCTTATCACTTTTGTTTGGGTATAGCGCAGTGATATTCCCCCCTAGCAGTAAATCAGGAAGCCAGAGATCAGCGTAGACGGAGACAGCAAACAGGATCAGGAACCAGAAGAGATGTCAGCCAGGCAAGTCTTTAACAGGAACACAGCAGAGACTGTTCAGATATGTTGACCACGGCGTAGGCATGGGAGATATGAACCAGGCAGTCTAAATAGCCAGAAGGAGCTGGCTGACGAGCAGGAAATGATCACCAGGTGAGGAACGATGAGTGCTGGCAATTAACCGACAGCTGAGCACTGAAAAGGGAGGGCTGAGCCCAGCCCTAACAACACCAGATTAGGGATGAGCTCAGGCGTGTTCGCATGGTCCACGTGCAGAGCCCACCAGGAAGTTGGCGCAGCGCTAATCACAGGCAGTGAGACATTGCCCCGATGCGCGGCTGCAGAGATCGGCCAATGTCTCACTGCCTGTGATTAGCGCAGCAATGCGCCGACTTCCTGGCGGGCTCTGCACGTGGACCATGCGAACACGCCTGAGCTCATCCCTACACCAGATACTGAACAGTAATGAGAGGACACTCATCTCTTTGCAGCTACTTCCTAGAGCAGTCCCTTCAGTAATAGGACAGAAAGTGGACAACTCTGGAACACGAAAAGCAATGTTCCAGGTCAGGCAAGTCTTAGTATTGGTGCACCAGCAGTTAACAGCAATGACATAGGCTCACTAGGATCCTTCACTCAGGTCTGTACTCACAGTGTCCCTAGATATTTGGATGCCCCCCTCCAGACTCCAGGCAGGCCGTCTCCTCAGTGGATCTTCCAGTCCAGATCTTCAGTGAAACCCCTCTCTTAGCCCTGATATACATTTGCAACAGGCTGCCCCCCCCCCCCCCCCCCAGCCGGGACCTTGTTGATCACAAGCAAAATCTTCAGGTGAGCTGCCTAATAGGGCAGTAGTCCTTCTGGCTGGTAATCTCACCTCCTGGGAAAGAACACTGCTGTCTGAGGTTCCAAACTATTTATGCACTCTCCCAGCCACCTTCTGAGCACCTTCCCCTGGCTTAGGTGGCTGGATCCACATAAATATTTAGGCTGCTCATCTGATTCTCCCACACACTATATTTTGGAAGCCTCCAGAAAACAGGGGGAAGCAATCAAGCATGCAGAGCCCAAAGCAATCTAATGCCCCGTACACATGGTCGTAAATTCCGAAGGAAAATGTCCGATCGGACCATGTTGTCGGAAAATCCGACCGTGTGTGGGCTCCATCGGACTTTTTCGGTCGGAAATTCGGACGGAAAAAATTTGAGATCCTGCTCTCAAATTTTCCGACAACAAAATCCGATCTGACTTTTTCCGATCGTGTGTAGAGAATTCCGACGGACAAAGTGCCATGCATGCTCAGATCAAATTACGAGACCAAAGCTATTAGCTACTAGCCTCTACGTAGTTCCGTCGTAGGCAACAAACGTCACCACGTTCAGAATGATCGGATTTTCCGACAACTTTGTCCGACAGTGTGTATGCAACACCAATGTCGGACAGAATCCGTTGGAAAAAATCCGACGGCTTTTGTGGTCAGAATTTCCGACCGTGTGTACGGTGCATTAAGCAATCACAAGCTGCTCTACTGATTACAGGAGAGCCACAAGAACTACATTTACCTATCCTAACTAGCAACCTATCTGGGAGGGTGCTGCATCAGTATATATCCTTTTAGGTTGGTCAAGGTTTACGGCGTGCCCAAGGTGAGGGTCACCTAACATTAAAGCTGTGATCCAGCCGAGGGCCTTCAACATCTACTCTCTGCCATAAACAGAACCCTCCACCACCATTCTCTTTGCAGCAAAAACTAAAAGAGTATCTAAACCCCCAAAATTTTATATATTGCACCGTCCTTAAATGTGGTGTCTGGATTTGTTTTCTGGGAACACCTGAACAGTAGTTGAGGGGAAATATTCCAATGGGGACCCTGGATTTACCCTCATTTTGGGAAGACTTCCTCTAATTTTCTGTTGCGTCTCTGAGACAAGCAGTGAAGGGGAAAATCTGAGAGGGGTTGTCCTCCAGCTATCTCTTCAGTCTTGAGTCTACAGTTGTACCAGTTCCTTGCCTATACTAAAAATGCTTACTCTGATTTCACTGCACACTGCAAGCTTCTTGCATAGAAAATTGCAGCTGACCGCTAAGGTAGAAGTGAACCCAATCAAAAGTCATCTTCAGTATTTTTAAATGGGCAGATTTGTGTAAAACAATCCATGGTGATCCTGCTATGATGGTCCTTCGGGGACTTCCTGTTCTAGGGCGATAACAAATTGTGCTTCAGCTGTGTCACCCTATCACAATGATGGTGAACCTTGGCACCCCAGATATTTTGGAACTACATTTCCCATGATGCTCAACTACACTGCAGTTTGGGTGAGCATCAGAGGAAATGTAGTTCCAAAACATCTGGGGTGCCAAGGTTCACCATCACTGCCCTATCACATTGGGCTTCTGATGGAGACTACATGTGGCCCTTTTAGCACACATTACACAGGCATGTTCCATTGTTGTCACCATCGGGAAACCCACCCTGACCATCCCAGGAGTACACCACGTTCTTTTCCGTGTTCCTCACGCATAGTGCCGTCCATTGAAACAAATGCCCTACATGGAATGCATGGGAGAAAGACGTCAATAGACGAAACGGACGTAGGGAGGCTGACGCACTGACGTCATCACGTTCCACATTGAGAGCGGGTGGATTGATAGCCGGCCGGCAAATTTTATTTTATCTTCTGCTAGTGCACATTTTTCCTGTGTAAGTAGAACTTTTATTTCTGTTTAATAAATTTTTATCTGGTGTCACACTATGGGAGCATCCCTTGTCTTCATATAATTACATGCTGATGCTGAGCGGTTCCTGGCTTTACATCCCTGGAGAGGTCCACTGTTAAGGCAGTTTCTAAGGGGAAATACTGCTCTGATCCTGGTCTGTGGTCAATCATATCCGTGGAGATTTGGATTCGGTGCTGAGGTCTGACGGTCCAGGTTATATCCCGATATCATTGAGTGACAGGCTTATCCAAGCTTGCCTTCTGGTAAGCACATCATTTGAGTGGTGGCGGATCACGGTTCTTATGGTGGATTTCTCATAGTCACCGTTTTGGACTTTATATTGTTACTTATATGATTTTTTAGCTACACAAGATTTCACTGGTCACTTCAGTTTCACGTGGACTTTAAGTTGTGGTTTTTATTAGCTAATTGACTTTGCACATAGACTGTATAGACCAGGGATCCTCAAACTACGGCCCTCCAGCTGTTGTGGAACTACACATCCCATGAGGCATTGTAAAACTCTAACATTCACAGACATGACTAGGCATGATGGGAATTGTAGTTCCTGAACAACTGGAGGGCCATAGTTTGAAGACCCCTGGTATAGACCAATATCGTCTGTTTATTTTTCATTCAATTTTTCACTTTTTGGTATTTTATTCATATTTAATACTTAGCGCGGCTTTTTGTATCATATAATGCATGGGAAGACTCTGAAACCACATGGAAACGCGTGTGCGCACTTCGTCACGTTCACAAGTGTGAACCAAGCCTTACAAAGGAAAGAAACAGGACAATGGTTTGATACACAGTACATCGAGCAAACTAAATGCATTCAGATAGGGCTGACATCTCCTTTAAATAATTGCATTCTCTCCATGTTTTGATGGAACTCCACACATCTGGAGCGGGCTCGTACACACTCCCGGCAAGCTGTGACTATCTCCCGAGGTCCCTGATGATGATAAGATCTATCGCAACTGCTCAATAAAATAACACTAATAGCCCATCGTAGAGCTCAGGCTATGGCTGCCAAAACTCTTGGCATAAATTTAAAAAAAGAAGCGAGGAGAGCGCCAAAAAATCTTTTAAGCGGCGATGTGTTTGTACTCTGGATCGTGTCTGCTTCCCCTCCGCAGATGTGCAGAACAAGGTACAAACACCGCACAGCTGCAGATGGGCCCTCGATAAGAAAGGGATGTGAGCCATGGGAATGCCCAGAGCCCTGCTGGGAAATGTGGGGGCTCTGGAGGGGAGAAGTCCATACGATAAGAGATGAATAAGAGATAAGAGATTCATTTTATCAAATGGATCAAAGTGAAATGTCTGCAGCCTATAGCGAGAAATTCCCCCCCCCCCCCCCTTTTTTTTTTTGTGTGTGCCAAAAATCGTTTTTTTAGGTTTGTCATACTACAAGAGATGGTTGTGATTGATGATGTTACAAGAGACTGTTGTGTTTTGTTGCTCTAACATTATTAGAGATGGTTGCGATCCACTGTTGTCATACTACGTGAGATGTTTTTTATCGACTGATGTCATGTTACACGAGATAGTCGTGGTTGACTGATGCCATGTTACACAAGATAGTCGTGTTTGACTGATGCCACGTTACAGGAGATAGTCATGTTTGACTGATGCCATGTTACACGAGATAGTCGTGTTTGACTGATGCCATGTTACATGAGATAGTGGTGTTTGACTGATGCCATGTTAAAGGAGATAGTCGTGTTTGACTGATGCCATGTTACACAAGATAGTCGTACTGGACTGATGCCATGTTACACGAGATAGTCATTTTTGACTGATGCCATGTTACATGAGAAAGTCGTGTTTAACTGATGCCATGTTACAGGAGATAGTCGTGTTTGACTGATGTCATTTTACCCGAGATAGTCGTGTTTGACTGATGTCATGTTACCCGAGATAGTCGTGTTTGACTGATGCCATGTTACACAAGATAGTCGTGTTTGACTGATGCCATGTTACACAAGATAGTCGTGTTTGACTGATGCCATGTTACACAAGATAGTCGTACTGGACTGATGCCATGTTACACAAGATAGTCGTACTGGACTGATGCCATGTTACACGAGATAGTTGTACTTGACTGATGCCATGCTACATGAGATCGTTGTGTTTGACTGATGCCATGTTACATGAGATCGTTGTGTTTGACTGATGCCATGTTAAAGGAGATAGTCGTGTTTGACTGATGCCATGCTACATGAGATAGTCGTGCTTGATTAATGTCATGTTACACGAGATAGTCGTGTTTGACTGATGCCATGTTACACAAGATAGTCGTTGATGCCATGTTACACGAGATAGTCGTACTGTACTGATGCCATATTACACAAGATAGTTGTACTGGACTGATGCCATGTTACACGAGATAGTTGTACTTGACTGATGCCATGCTACATGAGATCGTTGTGTTTGACTGATGCCATGTTACATGAGATCGTTGTGTTTGACTGATGCCATGTTAAAGGAGATAGTCGTGTTTGACTGATGCCATGCTACATGAGATAGTCGTGCTTGATTAATGTCATGTTACACGAGATAGTCGTGTTTGACTGATGCCATGTTACACAAGATAGTCGTTGATGCCATGTTACACGAGATAGTCGTACTGTACTGATGCCATATTACACAAGATAGTTGTACTGGACTGATGCCATGTTACACGAGATAGTCGTGCTTGATGCCATGTTACATGAGATAGTCATGTTTGATGCCATGTTACATGAGATAGTCGTGGTTGACTGATGTCATGTTACACGAGATAGTCGTGTTTCACTGATGCCATGTTACATGAGATAGTCGCGTTTGATGCCATGTTACATGAGATAGTAGTGTTTCACTGATGCCATGTTACACGTGTTTCACTGATGCCATGTTACGTGAGATAGTCGTGTTTGACTGATGCCATCACAAGAGACTGTTGTGATCGAGTGACAATACACTACAAAAGACTGTGAGCACTCACCCCTGAAGGAGCCGCTGTTTTCTCGAGTCCCCTGTTCTCATTGCACACAACTCAAGCAAGCGACAACACACCTGGGTTTATGGGGGAATATTGATTACAAGTATATACAGCACCCCAGAAACGTAAAGGCATTAAAACAGCAACGAATGCACAACAAATATGTAAAACAACGGCCAACGTAATATATGGTTGGTGACAAACAAGTGAAATAGAGAGGAACCCCTAATCACTATACTGGGGGTTATCTTGCTTAAAGTGGTTGTAAACCCTTACAATCCACTTTTTGCTACAGGTAAGCCTATAATAAGGCTTACCTGTAGCTACCCCGGATATCTCCTAAACCTGCAAAAATTGGGCTTCTCAATCTAAAATGCCCGGGCCTATTTTTTTGTACCAGCAGCAGAGACCGTGAAAACTGACAGCAAGGTGCGGTCAAATCAGCCTGCGCTCTTCATATGTCAGAGCTGTGAACCGGGGCTACACAACATACTGTTGGGTTTGACCAATGACCAATGTCGTGTTACAAGACTAATTCAGTGTCACAAATGACTGTTGTCATGTTACAAGAGAGTGTACGGACTTCATCCAAGCTATAGTAGACTGCCACCATGATATAAGAGATTGCTACCCTGACATGACTCACGTGCCTTGATAAAGTTTTAATACCCCTTGAAATTTTCCCCATTTTGTCACAACCCAAAAAAACGTAAATTTATTTTATTGGGATTTTATGTGATAGACCAACACAAAGTGGCACATAATTGTGAAGTGGAAGGAAAACGATAAATGGTTTTCGAAATGTATACAAATAAATATATGAAAAGTGTGGGGGGCATTTGTATGGCGCCCCCCTGAGTAAATACTTTGTAGAACCCCCTTTCGCTGCAATTACAGCTGCAAGTCTTTTTGGGGGTGTCTCTACCAGCTTTGCACATCTAGAGAGGACATTTTTGCCCATTCTTCTTCTTTGTAAAATATCTCAAGCTCTGTCAGATTGGATGGAGAGCGTCTGTGAACAGCAATTTTCAAGTCTTGCCACAGATTCTCAATTGGATTTAGGTCTGGACTGTGACTGGGCCATTCTAGCACATGAATATGCTTTGATCTAAATCATTCCATTGTAGCTCTGGCTGTATGTTTCGGGTCGTTGTCCTGCTGAAATGTGAACCCCCCCCCAGTCTCAAGTCTTTTGGAGACTCTAACAGGTTTTCTTCTAAGATTGCCCTGTATTTGTCTCTATCCATCTTCCCATCAACTCTGACCAGCTTCTCTGTCCCTGCTGAAAAAAGCATCCCCAAAACATGATGCTTCCACCACCATGCTTCACGGTGGGATGGTGTGTTCAGGGTGATGTGCAGTGTTAGTTTTCCGCCACACATAGCGTTTTGCTTTTAGGCCAAAGTGTTCAATTTTTGTCTCATCTGACCAGATCACCTTCTTCCACATGTTTGCTGTGTCCCCCTCATGGCTTCTTGCAAACTGCAAACAGGACTTCTTATGACTTTCTTTCTCCAATGTCTTTCTTCTTGTCACTCTTCCATAAAGGGCAGATTTGTGGAGAACACGACTAATAGTTGTCCTGTGGACAGATTCTCCCCCCTGAGCTGTGGATCTCTGCAGCTCCTCCAGAGTTACCATGGACCTCTTGGCTCTTTTCTGATGAATGCTCTCCTTGCCCGGTGTCACGTACCTTAAGGCAGAGCCCGTATTGCAGGGAGCGGCCACTCGTAAACCCCTGGTTCGGGAACCCCTGATAGGGAAGACAGGAGCTCGGGAGCACAGGGGAGCACAAGTGCCTGGCTGATAAGCTGGGTAGAGGGCTGGAGATCTGTGCAGACGGGAACCAGGAGGGATCCTGTAGTCCAGCAGCAGGAGGCAAGCAGGTAATGTGCAGCAGACACAAGGAGGTGTCCTGTAGTCCAGCAGCAGGAAGCAGGCAGGTAATGTGCAGCAGACACAAGGAGGTGTCCTTTAGTCCAGCAGCAGGAAGCAAGCAGGTAATGTGCAGCAGACACAAGGAGGTGTCCTGTAGTCCAGCAGCAGGAAGCAAGCAGGTAATGTGCAGGCGGGTCTCAAACAGGCAGGGTCAAACACAGACGGGCAGATCAGGTACAAGGGAGCATCCAAAGGGGTAGTCAAGTCCAGAACCGGGATCGGGGCAGGCAGAAGTCAGAAGAGTCAGAGACAAGCCAGGTTTCAGCAGGGATCAGGTGAATCAGGTTTTGCAGGTAGACAAGGCACATACAGGGAACGCTGTTGATCGGGCAGCAAGGCAACAAGGACTGGGTTGGGTTTAAATAGCGCTCTTGGCGCCAAACAGCGTCAAGGCCGCCGCGCGTGCACCCGCGCGCTCCCGCGTGCCCGCGCGCACCGACAGCCGCGCTATTGCGCATGTGTGGGCGCAGCAGGCCCGTTCTGAGCCGGGGAATCCTTCTCCTCCTGGGGATGTTGGGACGCCCGCTGGAGGGGCTTTCCTGACATTGCCCCCCTCCAATGGGCAGCCTCCGGATGCCCAACTGGGCCCACTTACTTGGATTGGCTCTCTTGAAGGCCGAAATTAGCCTCTGGGCATGGATGTTAGCCTCTGGCTCCCAAGAATTCTCTTCCGGCCCGTAGCCCTTCCACTTTACAAGGTATTGAACCTGGCCATATCTCTTCCTGCAGTCCACAATAGTTTCCACTTCAAATTCCTCCTCGCCATCGATAAGCACAGGTTCAGGAGGGCCGGTGTTCCGGCTAGCAAAGGGATCCGGAGTTGAAGGTTTTAGAAGGGCAACGTGGAAGACTGGGTGGATTCTGAATGAGTCAGGCAGTTTTAACTCGTACGCCACATTATTGATTTTTCTAGTTACAGGAAAAGGACCCACAAACTTTGGCCCCAACTTCTTGGAGGGACACGCCAGTTTCAGGTTTTGGGTGGACAGCCAAACCAAGTCTCCCGGTCTTAGGTTGAGGTCCCCTCTCCTCCTCTTGTCAAATATCGCCTTGTTTCGTTCCTGGGTCTTCAGTATCGTCTCCTGAAGTAACTTGTTATTGGTGCTGAAAAAATTCAGGGTTTCCTGGGCTGCTGGCACGGAGCACTCTGGGATGCTGTTGGACAAGAACAGGGGGTGAAACCCGTAATTTGAAAAAAATGGAGACTGGTTGGTTGCAGAATGAACAGAGTTATTGTATGCAAACTCGGCAAGAGGTAGGAGGGGGACCCAGTTATCTTGAGAAAAACATGAGTAGCATCGCAGGTACTGTTCCAAGGTCTGGTTGGTACGTTCGGTCTGACCGTTGGTCTGGGGATGGTAAGCGGAGGAGAATAGGAGGTTGATCTTCAGGGCCGCACATAATGCCCTCCAGAACCTGGACGTAAATTGCACCCCTCGGTCAGATACGATATTGGCGGGGATTCCGTGGAGCCTTACAATCTCCTTGATGAAGACTCTTGCGGTCTCAGGAGCTGAGGGGGTGCCTTTCATGGGTAAGAAGTGGGCCATCTTGGAGAACCTGTCTACTACCACAAAAATGGTCGTGAAGTCTTCAGAAGGGGGTAATTCGACAATGAAGTCCATGGAGATCATCCTCCATGGCTTCTCCGGGACTGGAAGGGGGTTCAACAAGCCCCAGGCTCTTGTCTTGCTGCCCTTATTCTGGTTACACGTGGTACATGACTCGACGTATGCCCTGCAGTCCTTTAGAAGGTTGGGCCACCAAAAGGTGCGCAGGAGAAGATCAGCGGTCTTGCGGGCACCAAAGTGGCCGGCCAATTCGTGGTCGTGGCAGGATTTCAGGGCGGCCACCCGTGACTGTTGAGGAACGAAGATCTTCTCCTCATGCCACAGCAGACCGTCTCTAGGCTGCAAGGAACTGCCCGGCTGGTGAGGGATCAAAGCGGAGGCTTGTTTAATTTCGGATAGAAGATCCTCATGCAGAAGAAGGAAGTTACCTGGGGTAAGTATGGTGTCTGGAGGTGGCGGAACTGTGGACTCACTGAACATTCGTGATAGAGCATCAGGTTTGGTATTCTTGGATCCGGGCCTGAAGGTGATGTGAAATGAAAATCTGGTGAAGAAAAGTGCCCATCTAGCCTGGCGGGGTCTCAACCTCTTGGCTACTTTTAAGTATTCCAGATTCTTATGGTCCGTGTAGACCAGGATAGGATGGGCGGCTCCTTCCAGGAGATAACGCCACTCCTCGAGCGCGGCCTTGATGGCCAGTAGCTCTCTATCCCCGACATCGTAATTTCTCTCTGCTTCGGACAGCTTACGGGAGAAGAAGGCCACCGGGTGGAGGAGCGCCTTAGGGCCTTATCTCTGGGAGAGGACTGCCCCTACCGCCACTTCAGAGGCGTCGACCTCCAAGATGTAAGGGAGTGCAGGATCCGGGTGTTTTAAGACAGAGGCCGACACGAACTGGTCCTTTAATGTTGAAAAGGCAGACTGAGCTTCAGGAGACCACTGGAACTTGGTACCTTGCTTGGTCAGTCTCGTGATGGGGGCAATGATGTTGGAAAACCCCTTAATAAATTTGCGATAGAAATTCGCGAATCCTACGAATCGCTGAATTCCCTTCTTGTCCGTGGGGGCAGGCCAATCCAAGATGGCAGACACCTTTTGCGGATCCATCTTAATCCCATCTACTGAAATGACCAAGCCTAAGAACTGGATACTTTGACGTTCGAACTCACACTTTTCAGGCTTCGCATACAGGCCATGCTGGCGAAGACGGGTCAAGACCTTCCTGACGTGTTCCCTGTGAGTAGGCAGAGAGGGAGAGAAAATCAAGATGTCATCCAAGTAGACAATAACAAATAAGTCAAGATAGTCTCTAAAAATGTCATTTACAAAATGTTGAAACGTAGCAGGGGCGTTGCAGAGCCCAAATGGCATCACCAGGTATTCATAGTGTCCGAAGCGGGTGCGAAAGGCAGTCTTCCATTCGTCCCCGCTTCGGATACGGACCAGGTTATATGCCCCACGGAGATCTAATTTGGTAAACACCACAGCTGTACCAAGCCTCTGGAATAGTTCCGGCACCAGGGGCAGAGGGTACCGATTCTTAATTGTAATTTTGTTCAAGTCCCGGTAGTCTACGCAGGGGCGTAGAGAGTGATCCTTCTTCTCTACAAAGAAAATCCCTGCCCCGGCTGGGGAGGTAGAAGGTTGTATAAACCCCTTTCGCAGGTTATCATCGATGTATGCTTTGAGAGTCTCCAACTCCAGTCCTGTTAAAGGGAAGATTCTCCCGAAGGGAATTTCTGCACCTGGTAAAAGTTCAATTGGGCAGTCATAGGGTCTGTGTGGAGGGAGTGTCTCTGCCCCTTTTTGACTGAACACGTCCAAAAAGCTGTGGTATTCTTCCGGGACAGCCCTACGGGCCTCAACGTCAACCTCTAGACAGAGCAGAGAGGGTGAGACGTTGGTGGTCCCTTGCAGGCAGTGCTGACAGCAGTAGGGAGAGAGGAAGCTGATACTCCCCGTGGGCCAGTCGATTTGAGGATTATGGGCCTTGAGCCAGGGTATGCCCAGGATAACAGGGAACAGAGGGGACTCAATGATGTCCAGGCGGAGTAGTTCACTGTGGTTACCCGCAATGGTAGCGTGTAGAGGAACCGTCTCTTGGGTCACAGGTCCAGATCTGATAGCCGATCCATCGGCTAGATGTACCGACAGTCCTCTGGCTCGGGGACGTAAAGGAACTCGAAATTTGCGGGCAAAAGTCTGGTCCATGAACCCACTACAGGCTCCAGAGTCAATTATGGCGGGGACCAGAGTATTCCCTCCTGGGAGCTGTAGGGAAAGGGAAACAGTCAGGTGAGACGCATTATTAAGTACTGCAGGCAGAACAGTGGAAAACAGAGAGGAGTGCTTACAGGACTTCGCGGGACAGGCCCTTACGTAATGTCCGGGTTCCCCACAGTAGAGGCAAAGGTTCTGGATTCGCCTGCGTTGTCGCTCCTCTGGGGTCAGGGAAGGACGAAGGACGCCCAGTTGCATAGGCTCAGGGGGTGCAGTTGCGGTGCGGCCAGAAGGGTAGGGTACCCAGGGTAGCATCCACACCGGACGGGAAGAACCGGCCGTACGCTCAGTCCTACGCTTCCTCAGACGCCTATCTATCTGAGTGGACAGGTTGATTAGGTCTTCGAGAGTCTCAGGGATGCCCACTCTGGCCAACTCGTCCTTCAAAGACTCGGAGAGGCCCATACGAAATTGATGACGCAGAGCTGCGTCATTCCAACTCGTATCGGCGCTCCAGCGCCTAAACTCGGATGCATAGTCTTCTGCCGCCCTACGGCCCTGTTGTAGGGAAAATAAAGCTGCTTCGGCAGTTGCTGCCTGTTGTGGGTCTTCGTAGAGGACGCCCATGGCCTGGAAAAAGGTGTTCAGATTGCTGAGGCATTCGTGCTTCTGTTCCACCAGGCGGTGGGCCCAGGCCTGGGGCTCCCCTTGTAGCAGGGAGACCACAAACCCCACCTTGGTGGACTCAAGGGAAAAGGTTCGGGGTTGGAGTACAAAAAAGAGTTCACAGGCGTTGCGGAATGCCCTATATCTGTTCCGGGCCCCGGAGAATCTATCCGGAGTGGGGACCTTGGGCTCAGGAGGCAGCATAACCACCGAGGGTGCAGGTGATGCGCTGAGCGCTGTTGGGCCTGAGGTGGCTAGGGTCTGCACGCGTTCCTCTAGGCGGGAGTACCCCTCCTGTAGGGAGTTGACGGCCTGTGTCAGTCCGGCCAGGTGACGGCATAAGTCCTCCCTAGCCGTGGCTCCCTGCATAGGCTCAGTCATGGCTGCCCGATACTGTCACGTACCTTAAGGCAGAGCCCGTATTGCAGGGAGCGGCCACTCGTAAACCCCTGGTTCGGGAACCCCTGATAGGGAAGACAGGAGCTCGGGAGCACAGGGGAGCACAAGTGCCTGGCTGATAAGCTGGGTAGAGGGCTGGAGATCTGTGCAGACGGGAACCAGGAGGGATCCTGTAGTCCAGCAGCAGGAGGCAAGCAGGTAATGTGCAGCAGACACAAGGAAGTGTCCTGTAGTCCAGCAGCAGGAAGCAGGCAGGTAATGTGCAGCAGACACAAGGAGGTGTCCTGTAGTCCAGCAGCAGGAAGCAAGCAGGTAATGTGCAGCAGACACAAGGAGGTGTCCTGTAGTCCAGCAGCAGGAAGCAAGCAGGTAATGTGCAGGCGGGTCTCAAACAGGCAGGGTCAAACACAGACGGGCAGATCAGGTACAAGGGAGCATCCAAAGGGGTAGTCAAGTCCAGAACCGGGATCGGGGCAGGCAGAAGTCAGAAGAGTCAGAGACAAGCCAGGTTTCAGCAGGGATCAGGTGAATCAGGTTTTGCAGGTAGACAAGGCACATACAGGGAACGCTGTTGATCGGGCAGCAAGGCAACAAGGACTGGGTTGGGTTTAAATAGCGCTCTTGGCGCCAAACAGCGTCAAGGCCGCCGCGCGTGCACGCGCGCGCTCCCGCGCGCCCGTGCGCACCGACAGCCGCGCTATTGCGCATGTGTGGGCGCAGCAGGCCCGTTCTGAGCCGGGGAATCCTTCTCCTCCTGGGGATGTTGGGACGCCCGCTGGAGGGGCTTTCCTGACACCCGGCCCGGTCAGTTTAGGTGGACGGCCATGTCTTGGTAGGCTTGCAGTTGTGCCATACTCTTTCCATTTTCAGATGATGGATTGAACAGAGCTCCGTGAAGATGTTCAAAGCTTGGGATATTTTTTTATAACCTAACCCTGCTTTATACTTCTCCACAACTTTATCCCTGACCTGTCTGGTGTGTTCCTTGGCCTTCATGATGCTGTTTGTTCACTAAGGTTCTCTAATAAATCTCTGAGGGCTTCACAGAACAGCTGTATTTATACTGAGATTAAATCACACACAGGTGGACTCTATTTACTAATTAGGTGACTTCTGAAGGCAATTGGTTCCACTAGATTTTAGTTAGGGGTATCGGAGTAAAGGGGGGCTGAATACAAATCCACACTTTTCACATATTTATTTGTAAAAAATTTGGAAAACTATTTATCATTTTCCTTCCACTTCACAGTGATGTGCCACTTTGTGTTGGTCCATCACATAAAATCCCAATAAGATACATTTAGGTTTTTGGTTGTAAATTTCAAGGGGTGTAAATACTTTTTCAAGGCACTGTAACTTCTGTGTACACTCTGCCTGTTGTGTGACCCAAGTACTGAATGCATTGTACCGCAGCAGTAGGGTACCACATCTTCACCCACCATCCAATCCCTCTTCCTTTCTCCACCCAGTACTCCCGCACACTGTTGGGGCTCATTCTGCCGCATACATAACCCTCTCCATGTTTCTCCATAACTGACCGGCACAAAGGGAGTATAACAACCGTGCTTAACGTGCTCCTAAATCTGCTTAGTAGAGTGACCTGCGTGTCTCCCATTGTACTCTGCTCTCAAGTTAATCTATGGCTGTTCATGTTACACGGAGTATAATAAAGAGATGAATTATGCAGGACGTTCGGCTCTCGGCTCCTGCCAGAAGCAATGAAACGCCATCAGATTACGTTTCTGTGAAATCTCGATCCGGGTCCCCGAGGGGGGAAATACACTGGAAGGATAACATTTACACATGGAAAGCAAATCATCCAATAGCCGGGGACTGCGAGCGGTTGTGCGCCGCGTTCCCAGTCGTAGCCGGGCCTCATGAATAACGCAGCTTCGTGTCCCCACAATCCCTCGTTGTGACGTCGGCTTGTCACAGTCTGCTCTCTATCTGCACCACAACTTGACAGATCTACGCGCTGTGTGCAAGTTGCTAAAACCCCCGTAGACCTGTTCCCCCGAGACGGTTCAATGTAGTAGATGAGGCTTTCATTTAGCATGACCCGGGGGACCTCCCTACTGTCATCACACAAGGAACATCTGGCCAGAATTCGGCCAACTTCCTTGTGTGAGACTAATTCAGAAAGTTTTAGAGATCCTCGGTAAACTATGTAACTATGTAACATTGAAAAATGTAAAGTAATGCACTTGGGGGTTAAAAATATAAATACAGTTTACTTACTAAGGGGAGAAGCTTGGGGGGATTCCAGGATGGAGAAGAATCTGGGGGTCCTAGTAGATGACAGACTTAGTAATTGAATGCACCGTCAAGCTGCGGCATGCAAAGCCAGCAGAATATTAGCATGCATTAACCACTTCAGCCCCGGACCAATTGGCAGCCAAAGGACCAGGCCCCTGTTTTGCGATTCGGCACTGCGTCGCTTTAACTGACAATTGCGCGGTCGTGCGACGTGGCTCCCAAAAAAAATTGCCGTCCTTTTTTCCCACAAATAGAGCTTTCTTTTGGTGGTATTTGATCACCCCTGCGGTTTTTATTTTTTGCGCTTTAAACAAAAATAGAGCGACAATTTTGAAAAAAATGCTATATTTTTTGCTTTTTGCTATAATAAATATCCCTAAAAAATATATATAAAAAAACTTTTTTTTTCCTCAGTTTTTGGCCGATACGTATTCTTCTACATATTTTTGGTAAAAATTATAGCGTTTACAAAATAGGGGATAGTTTTATAGCATTTTTATTAATATCTTTTTTTTTCTAGTAATGGCGGCGATCAGCGATTTTTATTGTGACTGCAACATTATGGCGGACACATCAGACATTTTTGGCACATTTTTGGGACCATTGTCATTTATACAGCAATCAGTGCTATTTAAATGCATTGATTCCTGTGTAAATGACACTGGCAGTGAAAAAGTTAACCACTAGGGGGAGGGGAGGGGTTATGGGCTGTGACGTGTGTGTGTTTTTTTACCATTAGGGGGCGGGGCTGACGTCTGAAGTCATTGATCGGCTTTCCCGATGACAGGGAACAGCCGATCAGTGACAGGCAGTGTAGGAAGCCCGGGGAGAGGTTTGTTTACACAGACCTCTCCCCGTTCTTCAGCTCTGTGACCCGATTGCGGGACACCAGCGGCGATCGGGTCCGCTGGTTCCGCGGCCATGGTCACGAAGCTCCCGACCAGGTCACGAGCCCGCCACCCACGGCTAGGCTCATAAAGGGCCACGTACCTGTACGTGGTTCTGCCTAGCCGTGCCATTCTGCCGACGTACATCGGCGTTAGGCGGCCGGGAAGCGGTTAAAAAAGGGATTTAATCCAGAGGTAAAACGATAATTCTACCACTTTATAAAACTTTCGTTTGATCACATCTGGAGTATTTCGTCCAGTTCTGGTCACCGATCCTCAGAAAGGATGTGCTGGAGAGAAGGGCAACAAAATGAATAAGGGGGCTAGAGGACCTCAAATACGAGTAATGACTGCAAGCTCTAAATTTATTCTCCCTTTGAGAAAAAGATGCTTGAGAGGCGATATGATAGCGATATATACCGTATATATGTAGCTGGTTCCACTGGGTTTGCACACCAAATTTGGGGTTCCTAGCACCAAGTGGCCCAGAGATTCGGGTCCCCAAAGTCGGGTCAGAACATGTAATTTTCTGCTGCAGAAAATGAGTATGCCGTATATACTCGAGTATAAGCCGACCCGAATATAAGCCGAGGCACCTAATTTTACCACAAAAAAACTGGGAAAACTTATTGACTCGAGTATAAGCCTAGGGTGAGAAATGCGCAGCTACTGTAAGTGGAAAAGAGGGTCAACAATGCCCATTTGCAGCCTCACTGTGCCCATTTTCAGCCATAGGTCCCCCGAACTTCAAACTTGGTAGTTAAGGGTTCCTAGCAGCCAAAATTTGGGGTCTCTGGACCCAAAGGGTCCCGAAATGACATTGCTGCAGATGGACACAGTTGACCGACTTTGGGGCCCCGTATCTCGCTGGTTCCACTGGGTTTGCACACCAAATTTGGGGTTCCTAGCACCGAGTGGCCCCGAGATACGGGTCTCCAAACTCGGGTCAGACTATGTAATTTTCTGCTGCAGAAAAGTGCTTGACTCCAGTATAATCCGAGGGGGGGGGGGGGGGTATTTTCAGCACAAAATAAATGTGATGAAAAACTCAGCTTATACTCGAGTATATACGGTAAATGTCTCAATGGTAATCCCTGTTTAGGTAGGAAACTATTCAGTCTCGGGGAGTGTTATGCCCCGTACACACGGTCGGAAAATCCGACCACAAAATCCATCGGATTTGGTCCGACGGATTTAGTCCGACACTGGTGTTGCGTACACACGGTCGGACAAAGTTGTCAGAAAATCCGATCATTCTGAACGTGGTGACGTTTGTTGCGTACGACGGGACTACGTAGAGGCTAGTAGCCAATAGCTTTGGTCTTGTAATGTGATCTGAGCATGCGTGGCACTTTGTCCGTCGGAATTCGCTACACACGATCGGAATTGGTGTGATCGGACTTTGTTGTCGGAAAATTTGAGAGCAGGAGATAAAACTTTGTCCGTCGGACAATCCGATGGAAAATGTCCGATGGTGCCTACACACGGTCGGAATTTCCGACAACATTGTCCGATAGGACAGAATCCATCGGAAAATCCGACCGTGTGTATGGGGCTTAAGAGGACATGGGGCCACACATTGAGATTGGAAGAGAAGCAAGCGATTTAAACTTAAGCTGCGTAGGGTTTTTTTTTTCACTGTCAGGGCGGTAAGGATGTGGAACCCTCTTCCACAATCTGTGGTGTCAACAGGAAGTATTTATCGTTTCAAAAGACTCTTGGGATGTGCATCTTATAGAACACAATATACAGGGATATGGGAAATAATTGTCTACACAAACACACACCAACATAGGTTGAACTGGATGGACTATTGTCTTTATTCAACCTTACTAACTATGTAACTAGTAAAGGGGACTCATATCCTCTATATGTAAATGTATAAGAAACCTTCACCAACCTATAGAACTTGGTCCAGATGTGCAAATAACTATTATGCCCCGTATACACGGTCGGAATTTGAGATCCTGCTCTCAAATTTTCCGACAACAAAGTCCGATCGGACTTTTTCCGATCGTGTGTAGTGAATTCCGACGGACAAAGTGCCACGCATGCTCAGATCAAATTACAAGACCAAAGCTATTGGCTACTAGCCTCTACGTAGTCCCGTCGTGCGCAACGAACGTCACCACGTTCAGAATGATCGGATTTTCCGACAACTTTGTCCGACCGCGTGTATGCAACACCAGTGTCGGACAAAATCAGTCGGAAAAAATCTGACGGATTTTGTGGTCGGTATTTCCGACCGTGTGTACGGGGCATTAAAGAGCTATAGAGCTATGTTCAATATGTAAAATCATATATTCACCTCTACATTGTACAAGGGTAGTACCAAAATGCAAAACTGTGCAAATGGTATAACGTTTTAAAAAAGAAGTATGTGTTTTTTTGTTAGTTTTTTGCAGAATCGTACTTACCTAGGGGGATGCAGCATCTGTCCCCTGTTGGCTCTAACACTGAGAACCAAGTGATCGAACACCGCCGATCACTCAGTTCTCAGGGCTCCCTGAGCAGAGAGCTTGTGACTGTCAGTCACCGTTTTCTGCTTTGCCCCCCCCCCCCCACACTCACTGGAGCACTGGGCTGTGGAGGGGGCGGGAGTGCCCGGCTCAGGCTCTCAGTGGCTCCCAGAGAGGCTGAGCCGGGTGCCAGTCCAGGCATGTGGGCGGATCCCGACTTCATTGTCACGATCTTACCAGATCTGGACTGGCTCTGTGACATCAGCCGACAGCGGGCTTCAGCTGTCTGCCTAAAACAGGTCACAGAAGTGCAGAAAGAACTGCACTCTTGTGATCCACAGGAGAAGTACAGCCAAACTAGCTTTTTGTTTGTACTTCTCCTTTTAATTAACTTACATGGGATGTTCAAATTTCACATTGATAGAGTAATGCCGCATACACACGATCGGAATTCTCGTCGGAAAAAACTCTGCCGGTCTTTCCGACGGAATTCCGCTCAAACTGTCTTGCCTACACACGATCACAGCAAATTCCGACGGTCAATAACACAGCGGCATAAAACACGTTCGACAGCACTATAAAAGGGAAGTTTAATGCTTCCGAGCATGCGTCAAATTGTTTCCGAGCATGCGTCGGAATTTTGCGTGTCGGAATTGCATACACACGATCGGAAAATCCGATAGAAAGGTTTTCCGATAGAACAGGTTCTCAATTCAAAGTCCGTCGGAAATTCCGACAGAAAAAGACCGTTGGGCATACACACAGACGGAAAATCCGATGAAAAGCTCCCATCGGACTGTTTCCATCGGAAATTCCGACCGTGTGTACGCCGCATTACTCTTCCTCTATATGAAGGTACTGCTCAACATGGTCTCCTGGTTTTGACTGGTACCCACTCCCTCTTCCAGGTGACTCTGCCACGGCAAATTTTAGAGAAGATTCATTGTATAAATGGATCTTGCCTAAAATTAGCAAACAGCCACCAATATTCATACTCAATCACATTGTGGGGTTCATTGATATACACTATATTACCAAAAGTATTGGGACACCTGCCTTTACACGCAGTCAGTTTTTATTGCTGACTGTGCCCCTGTTCAGGAGATTCATCCTCTCTATTTGTCCTGTTTATCATTATCATGGAAAGTGAAAGTGAAGGAAAATCCCAAATTTTGGTTTGTCCCCAGAAAAGTAATAAAGGGGAACTCTTCCAATGGGGACACTAGTTCTGGTGACCTGTCAGGTCCCCAAGGAATTTTCTTTATTTGCAGAGATTTTCTCTCTCTTTCAGTTTGGCTATGGGACAGGAAGTGAAGATAAATCTCAGCAATGGGACACAGATGGGGAAAAAAAAATCAGACTGGGGTTATAACCCGCTCTTACACTATCCAAAATGGAAAAAAAAAAAGTTTTGCCTATAGTTCTACTTTAACCACATGCCGACCGGGCCATAGCCGCAAAGACGGCTACAGCGCGGTTGGCTTATACTGGGTGGACGTCCGTGGGACATCCTCCCAGAACCTTGCTCCCGCGCACCCCCTGGGGAGCGCACTCGGGAACATCCGTGACCGCCGGGTCAGGAGGTCCCAGCGCATCACGGATCACGGTAAACGGCCGCTGATAGCAGCCGTTTACCACGTGATCGCTCCATCAAATGACGAAGAGATCACATGTAAACAAACCGGCGTCACGTCATGATGCCTGTTTCTCCCTCCCCTCTCTGTACCGATCGGTACAGTGAGAGGGGAGAAGCGTAGAGGGGGAGAGATGGCAGCAGCGCTGTGGGCTGGATGTGTAGTGCCCACACCGCTGCTCTTTGACAGTACTCTGCCAACACTGTGCAATACTCTACCAATACTCTGCCAATACTCGCCAATACTCTGCCAATACTCGCCAATACTCTGCCAATACTCGCCAATACTCTGCCAATACTCGCCAATACTCTGCCATTACTCGCCAATACTCTGCCATTACTCGCCAATTCTCTGCCAATACTTGCCAATACTCTGCAAATACTCTGCAATAAATTTTAATAGAAACAAATAATTTTCTTTTTTTTTTTTTACCGAATTTTCTGTATTTTTTTATTTATAGCGCAAAAAAATAAAAAACCCAGTGGTGATTAAATACCACCAAAAGAAAGCTGTATTTGTGTGAAAAAAAGGACAAAAAATTCATTTGGGTCCAGTGTTGCATCACTGAGTAATTGTCATTCAAAGGGTGAGAGCACCGAAAGCTGAAAATTGGTCTGGTTAGGAAGGGGGTTTAAGTGCCAAGTGGGTAAGTGGTTAAATGATTCAGATCATCAAACACATTTTAATATTACAAAAAAATAACCTGAGTAAATACAAAATGCAGTTTTTAAATGACCAGGGGAAAAAAAAAGGTTCAAACCTGCCTGGCCCTATGTGAAAAAGTAATTGCCCCCTAAGCCTAATATCTGCTTGTGCCACCCTTGGCGGCAAAAACTGCAATCAAGTGTTTGCGATAACTGGCAATGAGTCTTTCACATCGCTGTGGAGGAATTTTGGCCGACTCTTCTTTGCAGAATTGTTCTAATTCAGCCACATTGGAGGGTTTTCCAGCATGAAGGGCCTGTTTAAGGTCATGCCCCAGCATCTCAATCAGATTTAAGTCCAGACTTTGATTGGCCACTCCAAAACCTACATTTTTTTATTCAGAGGCGGACTTGCTGGTCTGTTTCGGAACTGATGGCCGGACATTCTCCTTCAGGATCCTCTGGTAGAGCGCAGAATTTATGGTTCCATCAATTATGGCAAGTCGTCCAGCCCCAGACCATCACACTACTACCACCCTGTGTGACTGTTGCTATGATGTTCTTGTTATGAAATGCTGTGTTCGTTTTACACCAGATGTAACGGGACGCACACCTTCCAAAAAGTTTGAATATTTGCCCAAAAGTCTTGGGGATAATGGAGATGTTTTTGGGCAAATGTGAGACAAGCCTTTGTGTTCTTTTTGGTCAGTAGTGGCTTTGGCCTTGGAACCAGTGGCGTAACTACCGCCATAGCAACCCACGCGGGTGCTATGGGGCCCAGAGCCAAGTGGGGCCCTTGGGGAGGATGAGCAATGCATACTGTGGGGGGCGCACGGTCCCCCAGTCAGGGGAAGTGAGGAGAGGAAGAGGCAAGCTATCCGTACGAGCAGAGGGCTGTAATAGCTTTCATTAGCATTTCCTGTGTTCCCGGGGCTCACCGTCACATAGCCCACCTCTTTGCCCGGCGCCATTGGGCACTGGTCATGCTGCATTGGGCACAAGTGAGGATGATTGAAGCGCTAACACCAGGTGTTTGAAGTATATTTATCTGTTGATTGTTAAACTTTCTGGAATACATATATTGCTATTGTGGTGTAGGATCTGGGCCTGTTGTCCCTCCATCCCTTCTCTCTCCTTCCCTCCCTATCTTTCTTTCCTTCTTTTCTTCCATCCCTCATTCATCTCAGAGTTGAACCACAACCCTTTGAGTCACGCCCTTTAAGCCACGCCCACTATTTAATTTAAGCCCGACACTTTTTTTGCGGGGGGGGGGGGGGGGCATACAACATTTTGCTATGTGGCCCTGTGATTTCTAGTTACGCCCCTGCTTGGAACTTTCTCATGGATGCCATTTTTGCCTCGTCTCTTTCTTATTGTTGAATCATGAACACTGACCTTACCCGAGGTAAGTAGGGGTGCAACGGATCGTCGCCGATCCGTGATCCGAACGGGCCACCCCGTTCGGATCGGCACACCCCGCGATCCGCGGAGCGCTCCGCGGCCTCGGCCTTAGGAAAGGCCGCGGCTTCGGCCTAGCTCCGGAGCGGCGGCGGCCATCTTTGTACACCCGGCGGCCTTAGGAAAGGCCGCGGCTTCGGCCTAGCTCCGGAGCGGCGGCCATCTTGGTACACCCGGCCACTGTTTACAATGTGATCGCTCCGTCAAATTTGACGGAGCGATCACTTGTAAACATACCCTGCATTACCCAGCCAATATCCTGCTTTAACCCTGCATATACTCTGCATTAACCCTGCATATACTCTGCATTAACCCTGCATATACTCTGCATTAACCCTGCATATACTTTGCATTAACCCTGCATATACTCTGCGATACTCTGCATTACCCAGCCAATACTCTGCGATACTCTGCATTACCCAGCCAATACTCTGCAATACTCTGCATTACCCAGCCAATACTCTGCGATACTCTGCATTACCCAGCCAATACTCTGCGATACTCTGCATTACCCAGCCAATACTCTGCGATACTCTGCATTACCCAGCCAAATTCAATACTCTGCGATACTCTGCATTACCCAGCCAATACTCTGCGATACTCTGCATTACCCAGCCAATACTCTGCGATACTCTGCATTACCCAGCCAATACTCTGCGATACTCTGCATTAACCCTGCATATACTCTGCGATACCCAGCCAATACTCTGCGACACCCAGCCAATACTCTGCGACACCCAGCCAATACTACAGTGGGGGAGATGACGTGGATATTACAGTGGGAGAGATGACGTGGATATTACAGTGGGGGAGATGACGTGGATATTACAGTGGGGGAGATGACGTGGATATTACAGTGGGGGAGATGACGTGGATATTACAGTGGGGGAGATGACGTGGATATTACAGTGGGGACTATATGGTGGCGGAATTTTCACAGGTTTTTGCAAATTCAATTATTATTTGCTGATCCGAAAAATGATCCGATCCGTGACTCCTGATCCGAGGATCGATCCGATCCGTGGGTTTTTTGATCCGTTGCACCCCTAGAGGTAAGTGAGGCCTCCAGTTCTTTAGTTCTGGGTCCCTACTGGCACGGAATGGTGCCCGTTCTACTACTATTTTGAATGTGTAATAAATATATTGATAATGAAAACCTAGCACACAATTATACACCTTGTAGAATGACGCTTTGTTTTTTTTGTAGGTTCTCAAAACCAGCTCCAATGTTCCTCGATGACTCTTTCAAGAAGTGGGGAAAGATCAGGGAATTTGTGCCTCCATTTGGAATCAAAGGACAAGGTAGGAAAACAAAGAACTCAATGAATGTGTTCCGCCCTGCAGGTTTTCCTCGGCTTCGTATCTTTTTAAAATAAAACTTTAGACAAAATAAAAAGATACATATATGATGTAGTCTGTCATCAGCAGTCTTTGGTTTTCCTGTAATTATAGGTTTGTTACCTGTTGATCCTGGGAATAGCTCTGTTTTTGTTCAATTTATGACAACGCTGTTTTTTCTGCAGTGAAATTGTGCAGCATCGTTGTCACCCCATGTTGGCCTTAGTGCCCAGACAAGCTCATCTGGTGCTCAGGGCTAAGATTCTACACTGCACCCCAACCCTCCTCCCCTGTGCCCGCTTATAGGGCAGTACAAGCAGTCCCTTTTTACTGGGCCCCATCAGCTCAACAGGGGGGTCCCAGCAGTTTTCCTGGAACGTTCCCCAGAAGACGTCATTGGACGAAACGGACGCACTGACGTCATCGCGTTCCGCGTTGTGAGCGGGTGTACGATTTGCCGGCCGTCACATGTTTTTATCCTTTGTTCCTGCTTATTTATTTACGCCTTGATATAAGTAGGAGTGTTTTTACTGAATAAAATTTTATACTCTGATATCACACTATGGGAGCATCCTTCTCTTTCCTATATGTTCGTACTGGCCATTAAGAGATTACTGGTTCGGCATTACTGTAGACTGCTCATACTACCATTGGTCCCAAGGAAAATTGGTATTCGATTATCCGTCCCTGGTTGACCCTATGAAGGAGATCGTATTTGGGGTTCATCTGGTTGAGATTTATCCTGATATCAACATATGGGCTTATTTGAGCTTGCCCTCTGGTAAGCGCATTCTACTAACGGTGGTGGATCACGGTGTTCCTGATTTTCACAGGCACTATTTATTGGATTTCACCTTGTCACTTCTTTATTCATTTTCTTCCTCACTGGACTTTTATGGATATTTATTACATTGTATTATATGCAAATTTTTATTGGTTTAAATTTTTTTGGGATTTTCATCACTTTCAATTTGCACATTTATTTTTCTTAATTTGAGTCACTAGCGCGGCTTTTTGTAATATTTTGTTTATCCATTGTGTATATCTCGCAATTTTTCAGCTGCTGCTAATTTTTTTTTTTTTTTTTTTTCACTTACACATATATGTCACATGCTACTTATTTGAATAATATCAGTGAGTTTTAGGTTTCTTGAGTTAGGGAGTAGCGCGGTGTTCATTTCCTTTTTTCACTTCCTCAGTAAGTGCCGCGGACTGAGGGAGAGACTGATGAGAGGTGGCTGAGAGCAATAGGGGGGCACGAGCAAGCCCGTAGCGCGACGCTGGAGCCAATGCGCCTGGCCGGCAGCTGCAATGTCGGCCGGCCACCCGCGATCGCTCCACAGAGAGGCAGAACAGGGATCAGTGTATGTAAACAGACAGATCCCCGATCTGACAGAGGAGTAGAGAAAGATCTGCTGTTCCTAGTGATCAGGAACAGCGATCTCTCTCTACTACCTGTCAGTCCCCTCCCCCCCACAGTTAGAACACACCCAGGGAACACATTTAACCCCTTGATCGCCCCCTAGTGTGTTAACCTCTTCCCTGCCAGTGTCATTTATACAGTAATCAGTGGCTATTTTCGCTGTATCCAAAAAATGTATCAGACGTGTCCGATCTGTCCGCCGCAATGTCGCAGTCACACTAAAAATCACAGAGCACCGCCATTACTAGTAAAAAATAAATAAATAATAATAAAAAATAATAAAAATGCCATAAATATATCCTATTTTGTTGATGCTATTGCGATTTATTTATTTATTTTTTTACCAAAAATATTTAGAGGAATACATATTGACGTAAACTTTTGTTTTTGCTTTTTGGATATTTATTATAGCAAAAAGTAAAAAATATATATATTTTTTTTTTTAAATTGGCACTCTTTTTTTTGTTTATAGCACAAAAAACAAAAAACACAGAGGGTGATTAAATGCCACAAAAACAAAGCTCTATTTGTGGGGGAAAACAGATAAAAATTTGGTTTGGGTACAATGTACAATGTTATATTGTAAAGCGCTGCGTAAACTGTTGGCGCTATATAAATCCTGTAATAAATGAAATAAAAAAAATGTTGCACGCCCGCACAATTGTCAGTTAAATCGACGCAGTGCCGTATCGCAAAAAATGGCCTGGTCATTAACCGCTTCCTGACCGCCCACTGCATATATACGTCAGCAGAATGGCACGGGCAGGCAAAATCACGTTCCTGTACGTGATCGTGCATTTGCCTGCCCGTGGGTCGGGAGCGCGCCGACAGCGGCGCGCTCGCGACCCGGGAGGGAACTCCGTGACCACGGCCGCGGGACCAGCGGACCCGATCGCCGCTGGTATCCCGTGATCGGGTCACAGAGCTGAAGAACGGGGAGAGGTCTATGTAAACAAACCTCTCCCCGCGCTTCCTACACTTACTGTCAGTGATCGGCTGTTCCCTGTCATCGGGAAAGCCGATCAATGACGTCAGACGTACAGCCACGCCCCCCTACTGTAAAAAAAAACACAACACGTCACACTGACTCCTCCCCGCCCCTAGTGGTTAACTCGTTCACTGCCACTGTCATTTACATAGGAATCAGTGCTATTTAAATAGCACTGATTTCTGTATAAATGACAAATGTCCCAAAAATGTGTCAAAAATGTCCGATGTGTCCGCCATAATGTCGCAGTCACAAAAAAAATCGCTGATCGCCGCCATTACTAGTAAAAAAAAAATTAATAAAAATGCTATAAAACTATCCCCTATTTTGTAAACGCTATAACTTTTGCGCAAACCAATCAATAATCACTAATTGCGATTTTTTTTACCAAAAAATATGTAGAAGAATACGTATCGGCCTAAACTGAGGAAAAAAAAATGTTTTTTTATATATTTTTTTTGGGGATATTTATTATAGCAAAAAGCAAAAAATATTGCATTGTTTTCAAAATTGGCGCTCTATTTTTGTTTATAGCGCAAAAAATAAAAACCGCAGGGGCGATCAAATACCACCAAAAGAAAGCTCTATTTATGGGGAAAAAAAAGGACGCCAATTTTGTTTGGGAGCCACGTCGCACGACCGCGCAATTGTCAGTTAAAGCGATCCAGTGCCGAATCGCAAAAAGGGGCCTGGTCCTTTGGCTGCCAATTGGTCCGGGGCTGAAGTGGTTAAGGGGGCAAATCCTTCCGGTCCTTAAGTGACAAATAAAGGAAATACTGACTCCAGCTAACACTTTGTAAACATTCACAGCAACAAGTTGTTTTCTTCTTTTGAATAAAAGATGACCGATGTTAGCACCACCCCCCTATAGTGTTCTCTATGGTTTGTTCCAACCCTTGTAATGTTCTATGTTGCTGGACAGCTTGGCCTGCATGTAAATGTGGTGAGAAATATAAATAAAAGGGATGTAAAAGAAGAATTCATATACTGAATACTATCCCTACAGGTATAACAATATACAAATACCAAAATCAATATTTTCCCCTATAGTAGTCCTTTTCATATCGGGGGGCGGTAATATCACTCAGGCAGGCTAATAGCCGGAGAACTAACTGAGCATCTGGCAAGATGGTAAAACATTCCACAACTGTACATCATAAATCAGAATTTGCAATGTGTTTATCTGGTGATCAGATTGAAAATTACGCAACGCGATGGACTGTAGATCGCGGCTTCATGAGAAATCTGAAGTTTGGATAATTTGAAGTGCTGAGCCGTTAACGCCGGGATAATTT
The DNA here is from genome assembly GCA_028564925.1 of Lithobates sylvaticus. NCBI lineage: Eukaryota > Metazoa > Chordata > Amphibia > Anura > Ranidae > Lithobates > Lithobates sylvaticus. The sequence goes on from CM053032.1 coordinate 272,901,016, forward strand.
ACTTATCACGGGGTCAGCTTACAGTAATAAAATATAAATCCGAGTAAACACTGGCGGCGGGTGGAATGTCCAGTTGTGGACGGTTATTCTTAGATCTCGCCAACGCATTGCGAGTCAGTTTATAGTCACCATTTCATGTAAGATCACCTTCCAAGAATGGTGGCAATAGGCCGGCGCTCTTTGCCTTGTACAAGCTCCTAAGTGAGGTGAACAGATGAAGAAGATCATTATATATTATTTCATTATAAGATTATTATATAGTGCAAAAACTGCCGCAACTTAAAAGTCACGCGATTTTGCACGGCAATTTTGACGCAATTTCAGGGAATGCCTGTGTAAACTTGAGGTCTATAGACCTTAACGCGCATGAAAGTCGCACACAAGTAGTACGGGGACTACTTTAAAGTGTGCATGACTTGAAGTCGCACATATATGAATGGTTATCATTGGAAATCATGGGGAACCACTTGTCATGCTACTTTGCAGTCCCAAGTCGCAGGACAAGTTGCACAAGTGTGAAAGGGGCCTTACGCAGAACTTTACAATATAAAGGGAGTCAGTACAGTTTAACCACTTCAATACCCGCCCATAGTCATATGAAGCCCACAAGGTGGATCTCCCATCCTGGGTGGGCGTCATATGACGTCCTCCCATTCCCGGCCGCCTAGGGGGCGCGCACGGGACCCGGTGCGAGTGCCCGGCGGCCGCGATGTCCGCCGGGCACCCGCGATTGCCCGTTAAAACAACGGGACCGTGCGGGACCGTGGAGCTGTGTGTGTAAACACACAGCTCCACGTCCTGTCAGTGGCGAGCTAGACCGATCATGTGATCCCAGTACGGAGGAACACCGATCGGTCTCCTCCCCTTGTGAGTCCCCTCCCCCCACAGTTAGAATCACTCCTATAGGGAACACATTAACCCCTGCAGCGCCCCCTAGTGTTAACCCCTTCCCTGCCAGTCACATTTACACAGTAATCAATGCACTTTTATAGCAACGATCGCTGTGTAAATGTGAATGATCCCAAAAATGTGTCCGAAGTGTCCGCCGCAATGTCGCAGTCACGAAAAAAAAATCGCAGATCGCCGCCATTACTAAAAAAAAAAAAAAAAATGCAATAAATCTATCCCCTATTTTGTAGACGCTATAACTTTTGCGCAAACCGATCAATATACGCTTATTGCGATTTTTTTTTTACCAAAAATATGTAGAAGAATATGTATCGGCCTAAACTGAGGAAAAAAATCTTTTTTTTTTTTTTTTAAATGGGATATTTGGAAATGGGTAAGCCGCGCTTGGGAAAAAAAGAGAATGTGAGGGAAAAGGTTGAGGGAGAATGCAACCTATAAATAAGAAAATTCTAAAAAGCAAGAAAATGAAAAATAAAAAAATAAAAAATAAAGGCTGCTGCTAGAAAGTGGGATACTACACACTAAGCGAATATACAGTGGGGTAAAGCTGCGCCAATGTAAAAAGAAAATAAACATAAAAAAATGTGTAAATCATGATAAGCATATTAAACATATAGAAATTCTCATACAGAACAGTCCAGGTAACAATGCATTAGTCCAGAACGATTCCTCTAAGCATCGGACATGGGGTAAATTAGATCAACCAATCCAACATGTTCAAAGATAACACCTCCGTGCTCGTGATAAGGGCATCCACTGTGACATAAAAAAACGGTGCTTTATCCCGACCACCTAATAAGTGGGAGGCTTACCAGAAGGTACAAATAATCGAGCATTGGATATGAGCTTGTAGTGTATCCAGTAGACCAGCGTAGGTAGGGTTAACGGCCACTCCAGGGAGGAAAACAGTCCAAATGCAAACAGGGAAGGAGGGGAGGGATCCGTCCTGAGATCCGTTCACAGACTAGATAGCCAGCCAAAACCTAGTATAATCCTCCGTTTGGGGAGAAAGCACAAAAGGGGCCACCCATAGTGTAATACTGATAATAGTAGTTTAATAAAAACGGATTAAAAATAACTTACATAAAAGAGAAGAAATTAGGGCAACAAAGATGACAACATGAACACTGCCGGCCGGTCAGTGTAATCCCGTCCCTTGATCGAATGTATGTCTGTAGTGGTGGCGTCGCTGCGTGCCTTCCCATACGACGTTTCGTCACAACTGACGTTTTCAATGGGGAACTGTTGAAAACGTCAGTTGTGACGAAACGTCGTATGGGAAGGCACGCAGCGACGCCACCACTACAGACATACATTCGATCAAGGGACGGGATTACACTGACCGGCCGGCAGTGTTCATGTTGTCATCTTTGTTGCCCTAATTTCTTCTCTTTTATGTAAGTTATTTTTAATCCGTTTTTATTAAACTACTATTATCAGTATTACACTATGGGTGGCCCCTTTTGTGCTTTCTCCCCAAACGGAGGATTATACTAGGTTTTGGCTGGCTATCTAGTCTGTGAACGGATCTCAGGACGGATCCCTCCCCTCCTTCCCTGTTTGCATTTGGACTGTTTTCCTCCCTGGAGTGGCCGTTAACCCTACCTACGCTGGTCTACTGGATACACTACAAGCTCATATCCAATGCTCGATTATTTGTACCTTCTGGTAAGCCTCCCACTTATTAGGTGGTCGGGATAAAGCACCGTTTTTTCATGTCACAGTGGATGCCCTTATCACGAGCACGGAGGTGTTATCTTTGAACATGTTGGATTGGTTGATCTAATTTACCCCATGTCCAATGCTTAGAGGAATCGTTCTGGACTAATGCATTGTTACCTGGACTGTTCTGTATGAGAATTTCTATATGTTTAATATGCTTATCATGATTTACACATTTTTTTATGTTTATTTTCTTTTTACATTGGCGCAGCTTTACCCCACTGTTTAAATGGGATATTTATTATAGCAAAAAGTAAAAAATATTGTGTTTTTTTTTTTTTCAAAATTGTCGCTCTTCTTTTGTTTATAGCGCAAAAAATAAAAAACCGCAGAGGTGATCAAATACCACCAAAAGAAAGCTCTATTTGTGGGAAAAAAAGGACGTCAATTTTGTTTGGGTGTAATGTTGCACGACCGCGCAATTGTTAGTTAAAGCGACGCAGTGCCGAATCGCAAAAAGTGCTCTGGTAAGGAAGGGGGTAAAATGGCCCGGTGCTGAAGCGGTTAAATAAAGACAAGAGGGTTCGGAGAGGCCCTGCTCTTGAGAGCTTACGATCTAAAAGGTACGGGCAAGGGATACAAAAAGTAATGCCTATGAGCTTATAAAATAAAAGTTCAATTGTTAGGTGGAGGTGGGATAGGCTTTTCCTGAAGAGATGAGTTTTCAGATTTCCCTTAAAAGAGAAGTGTGGGGTTTTGTTTTTATTTAAGAATCGTACTTACCTAGGTGGATGCTGCGTCTGTCACCCGGCGCCTCTTGCTAATGCCCAGTTCCTCCGCCATCACTCAAAGAGTCAGTCGCCGATCTCATGCCAGCATTTTTTGCACTCGCTCAATCATGTCTGGGGTCCTGCATTTCGAAGGCCGACCCAAACATGGCTCATCCTCAGTCGTTTCCTTCCTGTCATTAAAACGCTTGAACCCGTTGTAAACACATTTTCTGCTCGCGGCTACCGTCCCGTACACCAACATTTCATGCGCCTCTGTCGCCGTTTCCTCAATTTGTGGCAGAAATTAATGTTCACTCGTTGCTCCGTTGCACCCTACCTCTCACAATGACTAGATTCCCGCTGCGGGTGTACCCTGACGGTCTTGTGCACTCCACACTAGGTGGCGCTTCTCGACCTGTCTCTGGATAGCCATGCGCATGGCCCATGTTGCCGTTGAGATATCGGCCCATTCACCAAACTTTTTAGACACACCTTATATGTCTTCAGTCTAGAGTCACGGGGGGTGATTTACAAAGCATTTGCGCCGTGAGTTGCGGCGCACGCCGGCGCGCAAGGGCCGTTTTCGTATTCACAAAGCATTTGCACCTGTAACACAGCGCAATTCCCCATTTACTATTATCTTGCTGGCGCACGGGCGGTCGCGATCTGCTATAGACCTGGCGCAAGCATTCTTCAACTCAGAATTAAAAGAAGCTGGAAGTGGCAATATTATGTGGGTGATGTGAGGAAGTATAGATATGACTGTCCAAGTAACAAATATGCCCAAAATAAAACGGAAAATTATCTTTCTCTGAGCAAGCTTGCTGCGCCTGCAAATACACTTGGAACTGCGCTAGGTCAATTTATGTATTGCGCATGCGCACGCGGCATTTGCGCCCGTTCAGGTGCTCTGGTTCACTGCGCCGGCAAAATATTAGTAAATGTCAAGCCACGTAGGTTCATTTGCATAAGTTGAACAGGCGCACCTCTCAACTTCTATGGGTTTTTTTAAGGCTATTTGCACACAGGTCATGTTAGCATTAAGAAAATAAAAAAAATGAAGAAAAAAAATGCGTGGGGGTCCCCCGAAATTCCATACTAGGCCCTTCAGGTCTGGCATGGATATTAAGGGGAACCCCGCGCCCCAAAAAAAAAAATGGCTTGGGGTTCCCGCTCAAAATCCATACCAGGCCCTTCAGGTCAGAAAGGGGGCTTCCAGATTCCGATAAGCCCCCGCCCGCAGACCCCCACAACCACCGGCCAGGGTTGTGGGGATGAGGCCTTTGTCCTCATCAACATGGGGACCCCAAAGCATCCTCCCAATGTTGAGGGCATGTGGCCTGGTACGGTTCAGGAGGGGGCGCTCTCTCGTCCCCCCCCTCTTTTCCTGCGGCCTGCCAGGTTGTGTGCTCGGATAAGGGTCTGGTATGGATTTTAAGAGGGACCCCCACGCCATTTTTTTTTTTGCGCATGGTTCCCCTTAAAATCCACGCCAGACCTGAAGGGCCTGGTGTGGATTTTGAGGGGGACCCCCACACCATTTTTTTTTTTTTTTTTGGCGCAGGCTTCCCCTTAATAGCCATACCAGACCTGAAGGGCCTGGTATGCTCTTGGAGGGGAACCCATGCCGTTTTTTTTTTTTTTTTTTTTTTTAATAAAGTCGTCTGGCCTGGGGGCGACTTAAAGTCGTGTTGTAAAGTCGCCCCCAAGTCGCGTTGTAAGTCGCCCCCAAATCGCGCTGGAAGTCGTGTTGTAAGTTGCCCCAAGTCGTGTTGTAAAGTCGCCCCCAAGTCGCGTTGTAAGTCGCCCCCAAGTCGTGCTGGAAGTCGTGTTGCCCCTGTGAATGAACTGTTAATGATAACGGCGTGCGCTATTATCAATGGCATACTATTATCGCGGTGGTATATTATGTGTTGCGCTTATGTGTGCGCCGGTTCATACGCTCACTTAATAATTTATCTGGCGTACCAATTATGGTATGAACCGGCGCAGCGCATTGATCTTAGTAAATCAGCCCCACTGTGTTGTTCTGTGGCCACCCTGTCATGACAGCTTCTGATCACTGCTGAGGATTGGGAGACGGTAGGATGCACTTTATATCATGTGATCATTGTGACAGTCAATCACATGATTGGTAAGCCCTGGAAACATCTCCTGTGTTAAGGACCTTGTAAAGGGGGTTAAACATTTCTGGAAGCTGAGACTGAGAGCCATAGTAGGTCATCCTAATAGAAATTCCATTTTCAGCCCCACAGAAAGACAAAATGCGAGCAAAACGCATCAGTAATACAGCAGCTCTTTTCACTTCCAGCCCTTATATAACACTAGTGACACTCTTTGAATACTGTTTGCTGCGGCTGCCAGTATCACTCAGCTGGAAGTCTCTTTTCCTCGTGAGGTTTTCTGGCTGTTCCCCTCCAGGTAACGCGGCTGATCTGTCAGCTTTATTTAACTGGCGGGGACGTGATAGAAGTCGTTTGTCTGATTTGTTTGCGATCCAGATGTTCCTTCATCACTTGGCTGACTGGTGACATAAATGATTGAGCAGGTTTCCGTCTGCAGGGTGACCTCAGTGGCGGGTTAAACCAACTTACATGGCTTGTGCAGGAAATACTCACAATTGCCCCTTTCCCTCTGCACCCGCTACCTGATCCGTTTGATCACTGTGACATGGCTTCTCTTTCACGAGGTCGCCTGGGTGAGCGGCATTTGTTTACCTGCAGTGTTTATCCGAGCAGAACGCTCCCTTACAATCACACCGCGTTATTATGTTAGCCTGCAGGGAGGCAGACCACATGTGTACACGCTAAGGTGGCTGGAGGTCCTCATCACAGCTGTCAGTGGAATCAATATCCTTTAGATGCCAAACTACCCAGATAAACATCACACCATGGAAATGAAGAAAATACAAAGTACGACCAGTTGTGCTTCAGTTCTCACCGTGTTAGAACTGGATCCAATTGGCTTTTACATAATGAAGCCAACGCCGCTGTGGTCACACCAGCCCCATAAATGACCCCCCTCTTTGGTAATCTGGAATTTCCACCTCCTCTGACCCAATCCAAAGTAGGATCAGTTGTGCTTCAGTTCTCGCCATGACCGAGCTGGATCTAATTGGCTTTCAGATGCTGAAGCCAACACCACTATGAGCACACCAGCCTCATAAATGACTCCCCTCTTCGGTAATCTGGCATTTCCACCTGCTCTGATCCCAATCCAAAGTTTAACCAGTCTTGCTTCAGTTCTCACCATGACGGAACTGGATCCAATTGGCTTTCAGATGGTAAGGCCACCATCGCTGTTGGCTCACCAGCCCCATAAATGACTCCCCTCTCTGGTAATCCAGCATTTCCACCTGCTCTGACCCAATCCAAACTATAACCTGTTGTGCTTCAGTTCTCACCTTGACAGAACTGGATCCAGTTGGATTTCAGATGCTGAAGCCAACACCGCTGTGGGCACACCGGCCCCATAAATTACCCCCCTCTTCAGTAATCTGGCATTTCCACCTGCTCTGATCCCAATCCAAAGTTTAACCTGTCTTGCTTCAGTTCTCGCCATGACGGAACTGGATCCAATTGGCTTTCAGATGGTAAGGCCACCACCGCTGTTGGCTCACCAGCCCCATAAATGACTCCCCTCTCTGGTAATCCAGCATTTCCACCTGCTCTGACAAAATCCAAAGTAGGATCAGTTGTGCTTCAGTTCTCACCATGACCGAGCTGGATCTAATTGGCTTTCAGCTGCTGAAGTCAGCACCTCTGTGGGCACATTAGCTCCATAAATGACTCCCCTATTCGGTAATCCGGCATCTCCACCTGCTCTGACGCAATCCAAAGTATGACCAGTTGTGCTTCAGTTTTCATCCTGACAGAACTGGATCCAATTGGCTTTCAGATGCTGAAGCCAACACCACTGTGGTCACACCAGCCTCATAAATGACTCCCCTCTTCTGTAATCTGGCTTTTCCACCTGCTCTGACCCAATCCAAAGTATGATCAGTTGTGCTTCAGTTCTCGCCATGACCGAGCTGGATCTAATTGGCTTTTAGCTGCTGAAGTCAGCACCTCTGTGGGCACATTAGCTTTATAAATGACTCCCCTCTTCAGTAATCTGGCATTTCCATCTGCTCTGACCCAATCCAAAGTATAACCAGTTGTGCTTCAGTTCTTATCCTGAGAGAACCGGATCCAATTGGCTTTCAGATGCTGAAGCCAACACCACTATGGGCACACCAGCCTCATAAATGACTCCCCTCTTCGGTAATCTGGCATTTCCACCTGCTCTAATCCCAATCCAAAGTATGACCAGTTGTGCTTCAGTTCTCACCAGGACAGAACTGGATCCAATTGGCTTTCAGATGGTAAAGCCACCACCACTGTGGGCACACCAGCCCCATAAATGACTCCCCTCTCTGGTAATCCAACATTTCCACCTGCTCTGACCCAATCCAAACTATAACCTGTTGTGCTTCAGTTCTCACCTTGACAGAACTGGATCCAGTTGTCTTTCAGACGCTGAAGCCAACACCGCTGTGGGCACACCGGCCTCATAGATGACTTCTCTCGTCGGTAATATGGCATTTCCACCTGCCCAGACCCAGTCTTATTTCTTAACTTGGAACAGACAGCGTAATTTGACACAAGTTATGTCCCAAAGATCCCTTCCATCTCTGGAATCTTTTTCAGGAACCACCTCTATGACCCTACAATGGTTTAGCGTACCAACAGCTTTTCTCCTTAAACTCTGCATTCCCAGACAAGCGAAACCTTTGCCTTCCACCAACTCTATTTGAAAATCTCCTCCTACAGAACTCCCATCCAATTCAAATAATATCCTCACTGTACACTTTCTTCATTACCCAAACTCACCCTTCCCTTACCTCGCTGTACAGAGCAGTACTTGGAGTCTCTCTTTCACCAGACAATTGGGAAAAAGTGTTTATCTTAACATACCGGCTATCCCGAGCTACTAAAGCTCAGGAAACAAACGTCAACATTTTTACCAACTGTCCTCAGTTTCTGATTACTACATTGAGAAGTACAGTGTTACTTGAATTGTATTCCAGGACTTCCTTGTCCACAGCTTAGAGAAATAATTTAAGACTTTACATAAAGGTTCAAAATTCTTTCATTAAGGTCTTCATGTTATATAGTTTGAATACCATGTCATAGATGTATTTATCATTGAAAAGGAACATATTCCATATTCCACACTTCTTTCTTTTTTCCCTAAAACTTCCAGAAAACAAAAAAAGCTTGTAAAAAAGCAGAAAACATTTTTTTTCCCCCCCAATTTCTTCCATTTTTTTTCCAGGCCTACCTATCTCTAAGCAGGTACCAACGGCTCCCACTGCTGTCTCTGTGCCCATGAGAGCAGGGAAAGAGTACCAGTGCTGCTGCAGATGGGCACAATGCTGGATCGATACTGGATTTTGGGACATTTTTTTTTTACCTTAATGAAGGGAATGCATTAACCACTTAAGGGCTGCCCTATAGCAGATATACTGCTAGAGCGGCGGCCCTCCTGTGCAGAATCATGTGTATATATATATATATATATATATATATGTGTGTGAATCTGCACCTCCAAATAGGGGGCGTGCGCCCCACAGCGGGCTGATTCTGCTGTGATTACTCATAGCAGAAAGCCAATCTGCAGGTTCCAGGCAATGGATGTTCGCCATCACCTTCTGATCCTCAGGCAGAGACACAGCACGGGGCTTGTTAACAAGGCAGAGCTCTGTTCTGACTCTTGGGAAGGGATGGATTTGTGTCCCTGCAATACAAGGAATAAAATTAGTACAGTGACAGTGTATATTTTAAGCACTGATCACTGTATTAGTGTCCCCGATTCGGACAAAGTGTCCGAAAGTCTGCCATAATATCGCAGTCCCGTTATAAGGTGCTCATTTCCACCATTACTAATATAAAAAAAAAAAAAATACCAGTATATATACCATAGTTTGTAGACACTATAACTTTTGCGCAAACCAATCAATATACTATTATTGGGATTTTTTTTTAACAAAAATATGTACCGTGTTCCCCCGAAAGTAAGAACTACCCCAAAAATAAGACCTACCCCAATTTTTTCAGGAAGAATGCAATATAAGCCCTACCCCAAAAATAAGCCCTAGTTTTGGCTGGTTGTGGGCTGCTGGAGTCCTCTATTTCTGCTGGAGTCCTCCCCTTTTCCCGAGCGGGTAAGAGAGCTCAGGCGGGTCACAGAAGTGCCGAGCCGCGCTCAGCTGATCCTCGCTACTCTTCTCTCCTGTCAGCTGTCATCGGTGGATCTCAGGCCCTTTTCCTCTGCAGTGCTTGTGCCAGGGAAGACCGATTAGGCGGGTCACGGTGGTAGCACTGAGTGGCGCTGTGAGAAGGTATGTGACACAGTTAGATTGGAGAGACACATACCCTTTGCATTATATTCTGCTGTGGTGGCGAGGATTCTGGCAGTTTGTAAGCACTTTTACGATGTTCACACTGAGAATTAAATTGCAAGCCCTACCCTGAAAATAAGCCCTAGTGTGTTTTTGGTTGCGAAAATTAATATAAGACCCAAGCTTATTTTCAGGGAAAGACGGTAGTAGAATTGGCCTAAATTTATTTTATTTATTTCCTTTTTTTATTATTCTGATATGTTTTATAGCAGAAAGTAAAAAATATATATTTTATTTTTTCAAAATTGTCGGTCTTTTTTTTTGTTTATAGTGCAAAAAATTTAAAATGCAGAGGTACCTGCAGGTAAATGCAGCAAATACCACCAAAAGAAAGCTCTATTTGTGG